>JASEVX010000002.1:149432364-150129168 GCA_031761405.1 Serripes groenlandicus
GACCCCCGCCCCCCGCCCATCCATCCACACACAATTGTATTCATTCATTGTCTTTCAATGATAGTGATTGATTGAAAATGTATCTACCAAACTTGAATAAAGTTCTGTTTTGAAGGACCGAAAAACATTTAATCAAGATATATTCCGTCAAATCTGTTTTAATATCGCTACAGCGAAAACGTTTACACTGAGAACAATCGGTATAAGCCGTATATTCACTAAGTTAAGCGCTGGAAAAACAAGCACGAAACCTATCTGGATTACGCTTAGCCTAATCCCATACCGGGATAATTGACAATCGTTGCTGTAATTGTATGGAGTAAATTGCTTCGAGGATGTTCCTAAATTCCCTTCTTTAATATAATAATTTGACATTTTCGTTTCAATACAATGTTTCCAAATGTGTTTATTGTGGGGAATACCCCATAGTTTACGTTATCTTGCAGTACATTGTAGATGTTATATTTACGGAAAAGAATAACAATATCTGGGACAAAACCGATATCGGAACAGACGTGTAATAGAAACAATGGTTTCTTGCATAGTCCCTCTCTAACCGATACCGTCGACCATGAAATTTCATTTTTCTCTTCTTTATTTCAGCTGCAATAGGAATAGCAAATATTTGGCCGGAGGACACCCGAGCAGATAAAAGTTACTCTTTTGAAATATGATCCCAATCCGCAATAATAGAATCTTCCTTATGCCTTAGACAGACACACCCAATCGGATTCAGCGAATGCTATGGAATGCTCGTCAGTATAATGCCCTTCCTATCCGTAATCGTCCGTATCGTATCCGCAGTGTCCACATGAACCGCGTCCAAATGTTGAAAGGTTTCAAAATGCAGGCGCGGACGAGTAAACCGTAATGATCCGTAACTGAAGCTAACTGAAGGCATTCATCCGCATTTAACCGTATATAATCCGTATCTAAACCTATTATTCCGCTGTCCACCCGAAGTTATGGACTGATACGGTTTCATGCGGATTACCTTAAGTCCGTATCTGAAGGTATATATCCGTATATATCCGCATCGTGTCAATTCAAAGGGAATGTATCTAATCGCTGACATCCTCGTTTATCCTCAACCATCCGTATCGATTCGCATCTATATGAAACTGTATCGGTAAATTTATCAGGAAAATAGGACACGCCCACAAATTCTGCGGATTTAATCTGCAACTATCAGCCCTATCCGCAATGTGTGTGTCTAATGCCCCAGTCAGACACACACATTACGGATAGGGCGGATAGTTGCGTATAAAATCCGCAGTGTTCCGCAGAAATTGTGGGCGTGGCCTATTTTCTTGATGAATTTACGGATACAGTTACCTATAGATGCTGATGGTTGGGGATGTCAGCGGAAGCCAGCGGTTTGATACTTTCTCAGTGAATTGACGCGATGCGGATAGATACGGATTACTTACCTTCCATTATCTTTTGCTACCCGTAGATGCGGATAGATGCGGTTAGATACCGTCATATATGGACTGTTGCGCATGCATTGCGGAAAGAAGGGGTCACGTACACAATCGCCAGTTGCATTTTGAACAAATTACATCAACATATCATTGAAGTTGTGTGAAATTTATCTGGAAAAATCATGCCTGCAAAGAAGCAGCAGAAGAAGAGGCAGCTTCCAAAGAAGGCACACTCGACCTCCAACATCTCACCAGGATGATAGTGATGGAGACACTTTGATGGAGCTGGAAGTGTCGTATCAATCACCTCAGGCATCACCAACAGGCAGGGGACGTAATTTTGTTCATGAAAACTGTATTGTTAATAAGAAAGTTTGGATAAACAGTTCAATTTAATGGCAACACATTTATGTATGTCCAGATTAATTGTATGTCCAATTTTAAATGGTGCAAAATAGCATTGTTTATCTTATTTTAACTTTATGTTTAAAAAAATCTTGTAATATAATGTGCTCATTACTAAAATGTATTAAGCAGAAGTTTGAATGTTTGTATAATTGTTGTATATTTAGCTAGTTATAAAGTTTCTCTTTCTTATATTTGCAGACACAGAGACTGAGGAGATTATAGAGCAGGAGCCTGTCCAAGAGCCGGGGATCAGGTTGTGCTGCTCGTTCTCACGGTCGCCAATTGCACTATCATCTGGTGCAGGCCGTCCGCAGCATATTGTGGAGTGTCACACAAGCCAGTACCATGATTACCACGTTCTGCGGCTCCTGTCGGAGGGTTGTGAGAAGGAAGCCCCAGCGGTTGGCCAGCATGCCAAAGGCATTCTCCACACATCGTCTGGCACGAGATAGGCGATAGTTGCAGACCCGCTCGTTCTCTTCCAGAGGCGTAGCAGCAAAGGGCTTCATCATCCACTCGTTGAGGGTAAATGCATTGTCCCCGATGATGAAATACGGCATCTGACGGTCGTCGGCAGGCAAAGGAGCACAATGGAGTGGCACCCCTTGTAGTTGTAGAACTGGGACCCTCCGTGGGCAGGACACCGGATGCGTATATGCTTGCCATCCAATGCACCTAGCACGTGGTGAAAGTTCCACTGGCTGCTTTAGCCTGCAGCAACCTCCTTTCACCACTCAGCTGTCGTCGGGTTGGTGACAAACTCTGCGCCGTATTCGTCCAAAATGGCCTGACACACGTCCCGGACTATAAGTGAGATCGTGTTGTGCGGCACATAGAACAGGTACATCATCGACTTGTAGCAGTCCCCAGTGGCCAGATGCCTGAGTGTGATGGCAACCTTTAGTCCAACATCCTACAAATCTCTGTACCATGTGTTTTTCTTACGAAGTCTCGGCGTGAGTCGTTCTACCACGTCTCGAAACATCTCGGGTGTGAGCCTGGTGAAGTTGCGGAACGCTACCAAATCCTCGTTCCTCAAGAGCTTCATGATGTTGCCATACGCTCCCTGTTCCGACCTGAGAGTTATCCAATGGCGGACCCACCACCTCCTATCCCGACGGCGTGTCATCAAGATGCGCACGATATGTGCATAAATCACTGTGAGGTTCATTTTCGACTGGCTAGGTCTCAGCAAGAGCAGTCTGCATTCGTTGTCCATGGCTGTAGAACTAGGAAGACCATCCAATATATATAGATCGAGAAACCTTCCTAAAGTTCTATGTTCACGTGTCTTTTTGTTTTGCCAAAGTGGTAGAGATCGTCGCACGAGAAGTTAATGGAACGCAGGAGTCCGTAATAATCCGTATTTATCCGTTTTAATTCGCAATTATTCGCATTCATCCGCACAAAAAGGTATCCGTCAGTATTGGAACGCAAACTATCCGTATTGAAACATTTCTGTATGTAACAATACGCAGAACGAAACCTGTAATTAACCGTAACTAAAGGTAGCGATCCGCATGCAACCGTATTAATCTACAACATGGGGTGAACCCCGGAATGATAGGTTTAGATACGGGTTAGATACGGATTAGATACGGATAAATGCCTTCAGTTACGGATAATTACGGTTTTCTCGTCCGCGCCTGAATTTTGAAACTTTTCAAAATTTGGACGCGGATCGTTTTGACACTGCGGATACGATACAGACAGTTACGGACTCTGCGGATGCGATACGGACCATTACGGATTGGACGGATAAATACGGACGAGCCATCCGTAGCATCCGCAGAGTCCGTATGTGTGTGTCTGACTTGGGCATTACTAGGCCATTCATAAGATAAACTTGTTCTGGCACGGACTCATAGTACACTCGGTCTTAAGTTGTGCTCTCAGTTTCTGAGTAAAGGGTTGCAAATTGACGACCCCGTTCACGGCCATTCTTTACAAAGTCACGGAAAAGAACATCATAGAAGCATTTGTCTGCACTCTTTGCCTTTTCGAGTTAAACAGCCTCCAAAATAACAGAAATATATACCAGCCGCATTGTCGAAATTAGTGTTAACTAGTTCTGTGCAACTTTCAAAAACAACACTTGTCTTCCTTGTATTCTCTATACGTTAAAAAGTCTTCTCATCTCGGTCTGCCAGCATCAACCCATACTTGCGTTTACATCTCATAATCGCAAAGTGTTGCCTGAGACTGGCTGACCAATATGGTGTAAGATATTTAACTGACTTACTAGTTACATAACACGTTAACCACTTATCTAAAAATAGCCTATCTTCTTACCGACAGTATATACAATCGGAATCTCGTCGGGTGATTCCGTCCAAAGTAATTGTTTCGTACTTGACCGAGGAGTTGCGATTTATGTGATTAACATGTTATTTATCATGTTACCTACCTAATGAGAAAACCATTTTTTAGATATCTGTTAAGTGATTAACGTGTTATGTAACTAGTTAATCAGATAATTAACATAATTAACGCGATAACTATCTGATTAACTAGTTACATAACACGTTAACCACTTAATATAGTATGTAGGTATCTGTTTGGCAGTGACAGTAACACAGACTGTATCTGTTAACAACAAAGTACTGACAATATAATTGCGATAGTTTAGGACCATGCCAGACAAGAAATGATGCATCAAGCCAGAATGAAATGTTTCCGAGATCATAATTTATTGTTAGTCTTCTGAACATAAATTAACCCCAACTTCGATTTTATCATTTGGTTCACATTGTACTTTTATTAATGATTATATTACCCAATAGCTCTATGGAAATCCTACCATGAGCATGCATTACAGTACAGTGTCATCCTATTGAGTGACTGTACTGGACGAACGGATGCATTCACAGTATGTAATATATTAATGTGTTCAATGATGACAGTTTACTTAGAAGTGTAATCTATCAAAACAGTTGTGTTTTACAGTTTAGGCATTTCACCCCCTCCCTCCTGCCGCAGTAAAAACAGATGTGCTCAGAATGTATATCTTTGAACAAATTTGAACGAGAACCACCAAGGGAACATTCCTATGGAGATTTGTTGAAATTTTCCAAGTGGATTAGGATGAGATGTCATTTGAAGCTAAACATTGAATTTACCCTTTTCTGATGCAGCCTGGTAACTATGTCTTTCAACCAATCAGTAAGGCTTAAATAAGTATGAAGATGGTCAGTGAAGGAACACAGTAGACAAGCACCTTCATTAGACTGGTGTTTTAACATTATTATTAAACCTTAAACTTCCTATCTATGCATGCCCTGATCCTCTAACCTACAGAAGTCATCTGCAGTCTAATATATTTTGTATCTACTATTTACAAGAATTCAACATTGGAAAATCGAGAATTGCATTTTAACTGTAAATTTTCAACAGGGCTAGTTATTTTAATATGAAAATAATCTGATTCTAAATCATATTTTGCTTTAACGCTTCCAAAATGGAATGTAACATATTTCATTTTATACCAACATTAAAAACATCTGATTGAACACTTTTCTGATAGAGTTGGTCGGAAATGAAAATTTTGATACGCAGCTTTTGAATAAATATTGCGTATCCGTAATTGTTATTGATTTTCGCTATTCCCATTGATTCAGAATCGTATAATCAGGTGTCGCTATGATGTAATATAGTATGAAAAAGATTATTTTTCTTCTTATAAATACCCACAACATGCATGTTTTGTTTTATCTAAAATCTATAGTTATAAATTTAAAGTTTCTAACATATTCTTTTATCTTTATTGCGCGGTATATGTGGTTAATTTGAACTTTTAACCATAGTTGATGATGAAAGTAGAATTTATTTTTCACAATGTTTTGAAGTTTATTATAGAAATAAACTGTCTGTACATATAAACTGGCCATGATGTATTAACGTGCTACAGGTAGGGGTTGTCTTTCTAATCACCTGAAAGGAAAGGTTCAGGGTGATATATTTTGATTAATTCTCCCTGTATGTCCGTCTCCTTCTGAACAACATTCACAACTTAAAAGGAAATCCTAATGTAATTTATAATTTTGTTTACTTGGCTGCCGACTTTCTTAAATGTCTCGAATTTGTTTAATTGCTAATCAACTTCAATAATTTAAGTACAACATGTATTAATTAACTTGACAACAGACGATTTTGAAAACATCTATGCAAATAGATGTATTGAACTTTCTATAGTAAGTAAGTAAGTATTTTATCAAAGTGACATGTGTACATGTAACATGGTATACAATTATATAATTTTAAACAAAACACCCGGCCCAATGGACCTATAAGTCACCTATACAATAGTAAGTAATATACTTTTCACGTGAAATTATTTTAGCATTCCTAAATTCATCAATAAATAAATAATAAATGTCAAACATTTGCATAAAATTATATGGATTTGAATGAGACTAGTTATATAATGCATTTCTTCTTTTCATATAAGATTTAACAATGTATTTAGCTACTTTTCTTGGAACGTTTCTGGTAAGATATGTAAGTTTATCCGCATCACTAAACTGTATATTAGAAAATTGATCATTAAAAACGTCTGCTCTAATATCATTATAAAATTGTACACTGAGTTAAAAAATGTCTTTCATCTTCAATTTGTTGTTCATTACAAAATGTACAAAGTCTTTGCTCCGGGGGCTCGCCTACGTATCGTCCTGTTTCCACTATTATCGGTAAAATACCACATATAAACTGAGCTAACAATGAACGTTCCCGTTTGTTCAAGTTTAAAAGTACATACTTTTCAGTTTCAAAGGTGTCTTTAAAAGTGATGTATGTTCTTAATTTAGCTACCTTTGTTGCGTCTGCCTTTCACAGGGTCATTTTCCAAGATCGAGAACAATGTTGGCAACAAGTTATCTCCCTGCTTCACGCCAGTATTCCATGGGAACCACTCAGTTAGTTTATTATTTATGCAAACACACGACGAAGATTGAGAGTAAATACTTCGTAGCGAGTTGAACATTTTACCGTCAATATTATTAAGCATCATGTCTGTCTATGAAATCAAAACATTTATGCAGGTCAATAAAAGCTGTAAGAATGGAGTTATTATAAATGAAAGTTTAATAATCGAAAGGAGTTGAAACCATTGCAGCAAAAGAAGAAATTGCTCATTACGAGACTTTTCTTTTTTTGCAACAATGTTTTAAAAAGACTTCTACTGCGCATATGATGGTATGATGGGATAAGCGAATTAAATATATTTCGTCCAAAGGATGTTTCGCTTCCTTCGCACAACACTTTTTTGCTGCATTTTGCTGCATTTTGTACATTATTATGTCAAACATCAAGATGTGCGATATATTGGAACAGTCCCCTTTTATTATCATACCAGGAAACAAATCCGGTATGGACGGCATTTGCTATCAGTTTCTACTTTTACTTAAACTGATATTGATTATCATACCTTGACGTTTATGACGGTTTTTTTCTTTTCTTTGAATGAATGAATGAATGTATATTGTTTTATGGCGCATCGACAGCTATTTAGCATTTAACATTTAGCGCGCAATTAAATGTAATTATTCATGATCCCTGGGTAAACAAACCAGTACTAGGCTAGAAAATGTGCCTTGCCCAAGGGCACTCCACCATGACCGTAGTGCCGCGACTGGGGATCGAACCCGGGACACCCGGTTTCGAAATCCCCGACGCTAACCACTCGACCACGGCGGATTCCTTCTTTTCTTTGAGACAAGATCATTTTATTCTAGAATAATTATATATTGAAATACAATCTTGTTGAATATAATTTCCCCACTTGTAAATACTTTCCTAAAAATATCCTTTGATGCAGTCTGGGGTCCAATTCCACCAACATTACTTAACTCTAAGTAATACTTAAAAGCATATTTCATCATTTCTTCTTTCCCTAATAGTTTGTAAAACATAAATGGCGGAATGTATTATAGTAAATGAATAAGTTGACATAAATAAGTACCTTGCTGACTAACAGTACTTGTTGAGAAATGAAATCTTTAAACATATTTATAAGGGAAACAACAATGATAAAATATGCCTTTAAGTTTTTAAGTATTACTTAGCCCTTAGTAAGGTTGGTCGGAAGTGAACATTTGGATACGCAGCTTTTGAATAAACATTGCGTATCCGTAATTTTCATTGAGTTTCGCTACCCATTGATGTAGAATCGTATATTCATGTGTCGTTTTTCTTTTTACCGAATATGATATTAAACCGAATTAAATATTTAACGAAATAATATTACATCTTATTCATACACAATGTTTATGGATTTGGGTGATATTTCGTTTCATGTTTTTCTACCTATTTCGTCAAGTCAATTTAACAGCGTGTTGGAAAAAAATTAAATGGTCGACGATTACATGTTTTCGCTGATTTGATGCTTATTTTTTAATCTTAATTCAAACATGGACGTATGTCCCTGATTCAATGTTAAATATGATTCATTTAATCGTTGCAATAGCTGTCTATGATGTAAACAGTATGATAACGTTGATCGCGCCATACTTATTGAAGACGAATGCTGTGAACATTACCCCGCGTGTTTCAAAAGATCACGTGATAGATGCGTATGAAAGACACTTGATTGATCTATGTAAGTCTACTTCAATCATAACCGGTAACGGTCGACTGCGCAGTGACCATGCCATTGGGGATTATACATTATATTCAAGCAAAGCCTCAAGTGTTGTAGACTACATGTTGTATGATATAAACCATTCCCAATGTATAAACAATCTTAAGGTGTCCGAACCATGTGTATTGTCTGACCACTCAGGATTAATTCTGAGTCTAAAAGGGAAGACCATATAACATGAAAATACCTGTAGTGATGTTTTTTTTTTTTTTCTTTCTTTTTTGTTTTTAAATATATATACCTTTATTCGCCACGTGCATAGATATGTGAAGGTCGTGGCCATCCTCCCTCATACCTTACAGTAAATGTGTTTTAGTAGATCTATGTTAGAATATTAGGTTAATAGGGGTATACCTTAAAAAAGTTTTTTAAGTTTTGCACGTGTTAATAAAGTTATACATTTCTATGATGGGAAAAGGAAGCCTTAAAAGATAACAGAAAAAGAAAAAAAAAAAAAAAAAAAAACATGCATGTTTCTGTTTGAAATACGAATATAAATATATATCAGAAGTTAAGAGTGGTTTTGTAACATAAATCTTACAATTGTCCAGCTTTCTTTATCTGATTCGGCTTGTCTTGTGGAATTGTAAATATTCGAGGCTAAGCGAAGTCGATTTCTTAGGCCATTATTTGAAGGTGTAATTAGTTTTGTTTTACAAGAGTTTTATTTCTAAAAATCAGATGTCCAGTTTAAAGTTGTTTTTACAAAACCCTAAGAGTATGTCTGAGCTTGTTATTCATATAGTTGGATCTAGTTCCCTAATCCTATGTAAAAATCATTTGTAGTAAAGGTTTTACCTTTTTGCATTCATAGAACAGATGTATTAGAGTTTCTACGTTTGATTCACAAAAGAAACACAAATTTAATTCGACTAATTTCATTTTAAATAAGAGAGATTTCTCGCTATTATTCTATGAATTATTCTTGTTTGAAACCATTGAATATAAGTGTCTTTTGTACATCTAACTATATTACCATATGTTATTTTCCAATCAATGTTGGAATTTGGATACAAAGAAGTCCATTTAATCTGACTGGTAGGTACTTCTTGATTATGAATTAATGTATTATAGACATATTTATTAGTGTCTTTTTTAGTTAAAATTAGATTTAAATAGCAGTTAATGGAAGGGTTGTGATATCCAGAAAGTGAATTATCCGTTTTTAAAAAGTTTGTCTTTGTAATCAAACGTTAACTGTATTTCTAAGTCCATAGAAAGATAAAAAGTCTATTTGCTACCAATACTATTTTCTATAAATGTTAAACTTATAAAATTGCCCTTTTCGTCTAATATATCTTTAACCAATCTAAATCCATTATCATACAATTCTGGTATAAAGACATGTTTGGATCACTGACTCACCAACCTTCACTCAGCTCTTGGTTCCAATCTGATTCACCCCAAAACGTCATGTCACCGTCATGTCATGTCACCGGAACAGGATCCTGATCCTGATCCAACCCAAACATCCTTCGAAATAGCGGCCATTCTAATTGATATTCGAAAGGAAGTGCGTCTTACAAATACCAAATTCGATTCACTATCAGAAACCGTAAGTGATTTAAAATCAACAAATAAGGAGCTACAGATTCAAAATGAAAAGCTAACGTCGGAAGTTTCTAACCTATCGGATAGGCTTCGCAATTTTGAAACGCAACAAGAAAAATCTGAAACCCAAATGAAGAAGTGTAATTTAAAATTATATGGCCTTCAAATGAATGAAAATGAAACTTCTACAGATCTCGAGACAAATGTGTGTAATTATATTTCAAATGATCTCGGAGTTCCGATTGAGGATTTTAAGTTGGAAAATTCGTTCAGAATAAAGAGTAAAACAACTCCTCATCCGATCCTTGCTACATTCTCTTGTGAAAAACAACGTAACAAGGTCTTAACTGCCTTTCGAGTTAAACGAAAACAGAATGACACTTTGGAAACGCGTGTTGGCGAGGACTTACCTCGTCGTATATCGAAATCAAGATCGGGCTTATATCCATTTTTGCAGCAATGTATCGGCGAAGGAAAACATGCTTTTTTCAGAAACGAATTCCTTGTTATAGAAGGTTAGAAATATAGTTATGATGAGACAAACAAGAAGCCAATGCTAGTTGATGGCACCCCAGGTCAACACAATCCAACTGACAATGCGTCCCATCCCATCCCGTCACATCTATCTAACTCGCCAAACAGTGCTATACATGGGTAACACAACGGTCAAGGCTCAATATACACACAGAAAACGTTAGAAATGTGTTCCCTCAATATTCGTGGGTTGAAGAAATTTCGTAATAACATTGAATTTGAATCGTTCTGTAATAAGTATGATGTACTTTGTTTTTTAGAAACTTGGCAAACGAATAATGATGAGTTCATCGATATGCTCCCTTATTATACAAACTTTGATTGTCCGAGAAATAAAAGTGGTAAACGTGGTTCCGGGGAAGTAACTGTTTTCATTAGATCACATCTAATTGAATCTGGTCTTATACGAAGAATATATAGTGAATTTACAGATAGTGTAGTATTATTCAATATGATATCATCATAGTTTTCACATATATTCCACCGGAGCGATCCACAGTCTACTCTAATGGAAATGACAATGGTATTGAAATCTTAAGTGATCAAATAACTGCCATATCGTCTGATTTGAATGATGTCTCATTTATGTTGGCAGGTGACATGAATGCGCGTGTGAAAGATATGTTCGATTTCATACCAGATGATAATTTAGACTATGTGTTTAATGAACACGTTGATTACCATAGTGATAACTTTTCCATGTCTCGTAAATCTAAAGATACTGTTCTAAATCAATTTGGTCAATCGTTAATCGAATTGTGTTGCACCCATGATATACACATCGTAAACGGACGTTTCCCCAGTGATTCTGAAGGTGAATTTACATGTACGTCAAATAACGGTAGAAGCGTGGTTGACTATTTTCTAGCATCAACGGAATTGTTCGCATATATTCTGGACTTTCAAATTGGCGAACTAGACATTTCAGATCACTTCTCACTAAATTGCAAACTACTGTTAAGTTATAATATGCCCGCGCAGAAGACAGCTACGATAAACTATCCTTTACGGCAGTATACTCGATATAAGTGGAATACAAATAAAGAATCGGAGTTTATGGATCAGTTTAATGCAACATACGACCAGTTTTACCTGTCAGTCTCTAATGAGAACGTCTTCCAGAAACGCAATGAATTTATACAAATACTACAATCCAGTGCGCAGAGTATGAAATGTAAACAGCGTACATCCAAGGAAAACAAACTTCTACAACCAGAATGGTGGGACAGAGATTGTACTGCAGCAAAATCATTAAAACACCAAAAACTACGTAAATTTAGATCTTCGAACAATAATTGTGATTTACGAGAATACTTTAAAAGCAGAAACACTTTTAAAAACCTATGTAGAGCTAAGCGACTATCGCTAGAGAGAATGCGTCGTAGCGAACTTGTTGACTGCCGAAGAAATCCGCAAAAGTTTTGGAAACATTTAAAGAGTTCGGTTGGTTCTAGGAAAACTGAGTCATCGGTTATATCAGGTGTAACATGGTTTGACTATTTTAAAAAACTATTTAAAGATGACCAAGCTACAAATGACTCTTTACATAATGATACATTTGATTTCATGACAGAACAGAAAGACGGAAGTAGCTTAGATATGACTATTACAAACGAAGAAATTATTAATTGTATAAACTCTTTGCGTAGCTCGTGTGCTTCGGGGATAGATGGCACCTGTATAGAAATGTTCAAATGCACTACCCATAAAATAACGCCATTCCTGAATACACTGTTCAATAATATATTATTAACAGGTTTATTTCCCCCAGAATGGAGTGATACAGTGATAACCCCCGTTCATAAGAAAGGGCCAAAAGATGACCCAAATAATTATCGCGCAGTAAGTCTTATTAACAGTATAAGCAAAATATTTATCAAAGTGCTCACAAACAGACTATCTGAATGGGCCAAAGAAAATGAGGTCATCGATGAGGCACAAGCTGGATTTCGCCGCGGTTACTCAACTATTGACAATATATTTAACCTACAATCAGTCATACAGAAATATATAAGCAAGAAACGGGGTAGAATATATGTTTTATTTATTGATTTCCTCAAAGCTTTCGACAATTGTTCACATAAAAAACTCTGGGAAAGTTTAATACGGAAAGGTATAAGCCCCGACAGTAAATTAATCCGTGTCTTCAAATCCATGTACGAACAGTTAAAATCATGTGTAAAAGTTGAAAACGGTGTTACAGAATTCTTTAAATGTGAAAAGGGTACGAAACAGGGTTGTGTGAGTTCTGCGGTCATCTTCAGTCTATACATAAATGACCTTATCACCTATCTTAAGTCTAAATGCGAACACGGTATACAAATATCCCAGGAAAATTGTGATTTATATGGACTTTTATTTGCAGACGATGTTTCTTCTTTCGCTGACACTGTGTTGAATCTTCAACACCAAATTAACCACATAAGTGATTTTTGCGATGCAACTGGAATGCAACTAAATATGTCAAAATCTAAAATAATGGTTTTTCGCACAGGCGGTGTACTATGAAATAGTGAAAGATGGTTATACCGAGGTGAAGAAATGGAAGTTGTCCAGTTTTACAAATATCTAGTAACATATTTTACAGCAAAGTTATCTTGGACAAAGACGAAGCAAACTCTTGCTCTTCAAGCAAATAAAGCTATAAATACTATATTGCATTATCAAAAACAATATGGTCATTTTGATCACAATGATGCGTTTAAACTTTTTGATGCTATGGTGCTGCCGATACTAACATATTCTTCTGAAATATGGGGCTACCAATCATGTGATATCGTTGAAAGACCACATATCCGATTTTGTAAACGAATAGCTTGTTTAAACAGTAATGTAGCCAATTTCTTCGCTCTTAGCGAGTGTGGTAGGACACCCATAGCTGTGACGTACATGGTCCGCTGTGTTAAATACTGGTTAAAAATCTTAACAATGGAAGAAAATAGGTACCCAAAACAATGCTACAAACTTCTAAGACGACTCGATGATGTAGGTCGGACCACTTGGGCTACCAACATAAAACGTCTATTGTTCCAGTATGGTTTCGGTTATGTATGGTTAAGTGAAGACGTTGGTGATTTCAACATATTTTTATCACAGTTCAAACAAAGACTCATTGATTGTAGCTACCAAACACTAAATGGTAACATTGAATCATCTCCAAAAGCGTTATCATATAAACTGTATAAAAGTGCCTTAAATCCTGAAAATACAAATGACAGAGACCTACGGCATTGCCAATATTGTCTGGGAAATAATAACTATGCTATTGAAGACGAAAAACACTTTCTGCTTTGGTGTCCGCTATATGTAGAATTGAGGAATGCTCTTTTCTTACAAGAATGGTTAAATTACAATACATGTGATAATCTATTTGTGATTATTATGTCAGACACTCGTTACCAGGGCATCATTGCACTTGCAAAATATTTGAACCTGGCATTCGACAAAAGAAAACAGTATTTGAGCATTTAACTGTTAAGATAGTCTCGTATGTACATGTATATAGAAATGGATCTTGTATAAAACATTGATCCACCAAGTAAAGTGATTTTTTCAGAACACTCCACCATATTAAAACTACTTGTATAATGTTAACTTAAATCATTTTCACAATTACTTTTATGTTCCTTGGTAAAAATAATAGTGTATCTTGGGCCGGAGGCCTTGTATTACTGAATAAAACTATTTGTATTTGTATTTGTTTATAATTGACCTTAAAATTCTCATTAAAAAACAAAGGCATATTCACTATTTGTTCCCATTCTTTGAGTTGCGATTTTTCAATAATCTAAATGTACGACTTCAGAACATCGATCCAAAATTAATTTTTAATTAAACACTTTATTAACATCAAATACATTATTGACTTCTTTATAGCATTTATTATCTCCACAAGCATAGCTTTTAATAAATATATATTTTATATTTTTGCTTTTCCATCCCATACAAAATCTAACAACATATCATTTAATTGTTTTATAAATTCGCTTGTAGGTGATGGTAAACTTATAAACAAGTGTGAAAGTAGTGGTATTAATTTTTACAACTGTTATTTTCCCTATGGGTGTTAAATTTCTTCTTTTCCAATAAGATATACTATTTTCTAAACTATAACTTTGGTTCGAAATTTAAGTCGAACATTTTTTTAAAATTTACATGAAAACAAATTCCAAGTAGTTTAAACTGAGTTTCTCCCCAGGATAATTTCCATTTAGTTTTAATTGAACGTGTACTGTATTTAAATGATCCAATCCAAATGACTTGAGTTTTATCAAAATTAATTCTTAAACCGGACAATTTCGTAAAATTATTTATTTTTTGTAAAACGTTATTTAACGAATTTTCAGAACCATCTAAAAGGAGAGTTGTGTCATCTGCAAATTGTGAAATAATGTATTCTTCGTCCTTAATTTTTATTCCTGAAATATGTTTACTGTTTCTTATTTTAATGTTTAAAATTTCAGTACAAAGAATGAAACTATAAGCTGAAATTGGGTCTCCCTGTCTACAACCTCTTTTGACCGTGAAGAATTCTGATAAAAACCCATTTAATTGCACGCAGACTTCAGTATTATATAAAAATAGTCTAATCTATATTTTAAACATTTCACTAATTTTAAAAAATGCCAAAGTTTTTTCAATCAATTTAAAAGACAAAGAATCGAACGCTTTTTCAAAATCAATACGCATTTACAATCCAGGAACATGGTTTTCTTCACAATATATGTCATACACTAGCCGTGTATTTTCACCTATAAATCTATCCTTGATAAAACCCGTTTGTTCGTTTGATACTAAATGACTTAAAACAAGTTTGAGTCTATTAGCTGTAGTCCCCGAAGCCAATTCATATAAAACATTTAATACAGTGATCGGCCTCCAATTTTTACGGAATTGTTTCGGCTCGTTTTCTTTCGAAATACATATTAATGTTTCTAGTTTAGTGTTTTGATGTTGATGATAATGAAAATATATGTCTTATAAAATCCGATGATTCCAAAGTAAATGACTCTACACAAATAATTCAACAAAAAATATAGAAATTCAAACCTTATGCATAACCAAATAGTTCGTTTCTATCATCAGAGAAAGTTAACTTAACGTTTTTGGCAAGACATTCAAAGCTCAAAAAAAAAAAATCACGATAGTCCGAAAACATTTAAAATGCCTTGGTTTAACAAAAAATCGTTTGACGCTCGGAAACATTTTAAAAAGGCCAGGAACGCTTTTAACGTAAATTTAAGTGAATTACGTAAAACATTGTCACCGAAAATTAAATTACAATCAACGAATAAATAAATGTAAATATCAACAACAAGAAAGAGACAAACTTACGAAATGGAGTATATCGAATCTAAAACAATTTTGGAAAACTGTGAAAAAATAATACAGCAAACAACAGAAACAAGCCCATCAATTAACTGTCACAGAACTACATTATTATACATGAAATAAGCTTCGAACCTTCCGCTTGTTTAAGCACGTATATAAAACAGAAGGATACTGCAACCTTATTCTACCTCCTAGCCACAGGTCAGCCTTGTGTAAATTTAGGTGTGGTGTCGCCACGTTCTCATTGATTGTGTTAATTACACGGATTTGAGATCAGAGCTTTTTGTCAAGGCCAAAGAAACGAAGCCTGATTTTGGAGAATTTATTAAAAGCGACCAACATTCGTATTTATAAACAAGTCCGTCATTAGTTCGATATTGTGCCAAAACCTGTTTTTACATTCTTAAACGATGTAGATCTTATCTTAGTACATAATGTCTTAATTTCTATAATGTATTCTATTTCAGCAATTTTAGTCTGAGCAAGAATCAGCTGCCAATCAATCTTATCACGGTAGATGTTTTTCCCTTTATTTTTAATTATTCTTTATTTTTACTCCAGTGGCTTTACTTTTCATTGGGTACAATAAAGCACATGTGTTCGTTTTTTTTTTTTTTTAAACAAAGACAAATTAGAAGCTGATTCTTGACTGTGTGTTGTAAATAGTAAGTGGTATTTGGGTGGTTCGTGCGATATGCTTATACCGCAAGTCTCCTATAATTCTAGTTAGAATGGCCATGTATAATACTTGTCCTGATTTGTTTATTGTATATGTTTGTATATGACTCTGTTTGTACATGGATGAGACTTAAATAAATAAATAAATAAATATATAATTATTTTAAAACTCTTTACACGAGCAACGTTGAAGAAAACAACAACATCAATTGTACACACTGGCAGTACAGAATATAGAACATATTTATTGATTATAAACATAAAAAAAAAATACAAAAAAGAAAATACAAAAAGTTGAATCAAATCAAATTATGTAGAGATTATAAAGATGCTCATTTCGTTCTTTATAACATTCATGAATATAAATACATAGATTTAATACTTCATTTTTAGCTCGACTATTCGAAGAATATGAGAGCTTTACTACTCGCCCCGGCGTCGGCGTCGGCGTCTCCGTCTCCGTCGGCGTCCGGTTAAAGTTTTAGGGCAAGTTGGGATTTTCATTCATAAGTATTTGTGCTAGGGCTTTCATATTTGCAATATAGTTACATCTTATACCTTTCTTCACATTGAATGCTAAAGATGCTGAGTGTGACCTTCGTTTTGGGGGAAAAAACATGATTTGCGGGGGTTAAAGTTTTAGGGCAAGTTGGATTTTATTTTTTTTATTTATTTTTTCTCAATAAGTACTTGTACTAGGGCTTTCATATTTGGAATATAATTACATCTAATACCTTTCTTTATATTGTATGCTGAAGATTCTGAGTTTTACCTTCTCTTTGGGGTAAAAGACATGATTTTGGGTGGTTAAAGTTTTAGGGCAAGTTGGCATTTTCATTTAATTTTTTAATTTTTCTCTATAAGAATTTGTGCTAGGGCTTTAATATTTAGAATATAGTTACATCTTATACCTTTCTTCACATTGAATGCTGAAGATGCTGAGTGTGACCTTCTTTTTGGGGTAAAAAACATGATTTTCGGTGGTTAAAGTTTTGGGGCAAGTAGGATTTTATTTTATTTTTTTAACTTTTTCTGGATAAGTACTTGTGCTAGGGCTTTCATATTTGGAAAATAATTACATTTAATACATTTCTTCATATTATATGCTGAAGATGCAAGTGTGACCTTCTGTTTGCGGTTAAACACATGCTTTTGGGTGGTTAAAGTTTTAGGGCAAGTTGGCTTTTTCATTTAATTTTCTAATTTTTCTAAATAAGTACTTGTGTTAGGGCTTCCATATTTGGAATATAATTACATGTAAAACCTTTCTTCACATTGAATGTTGAAGATGCTAAGTGTGACTTTTAGGGGGTAAAAAACATGATTTTTGTTTGATTTTGAGAATTTTAGATAAATTCTTAATTTTTTGTTACATTTCTTTCTAATTGTGATCATTTATTTATCAAATATAATTCTTCAACATATCAAACGGGTTTTGCATGGTGTCAAACATTAGGAAAACCTTTTTTTAAGGTTTTGCTAATGTCAGTTTTAACATTTGCGTTTAGCTCAACGTTAAAGTTACATCATTCAAATCACTTCATACTTCACATATTTGTTAAGGACCATCGTACAATTAGGTTAGATAACTCCATTGTATCCTAAATATGGAGTAATGGCCCTTGATTGATTTAGGAAATTTTATTTTTAAATTAAATTTAAATGTATGTATATTCAGTTGCTTTTACATAAATGGTATATAATATGATTTAATACTTCAGTGCAATTTAATGAAAAAGTGCTTTATGTGAATAAGCGGCATGTAGTCGAGCGCGCTGTCCTCCGACAGCTCTTGTTCTTTTCAGAATTTAACAAGCTTAACAATTTATATACACTTGGGATTCTCCAATATTTCTTGTTGATATATTTTTGCCTGTTACGAAGATGTATATCACATACCGAAATAAAGTGTAATTCGTCATCAATTTCCATAGCATTACAATAGACACAAACTCTGTCTGATTGTTCAATCATCTGTTTCTTCCATAAATGGAGAATAATCATAATGATGATATATCTTTCAAATTAATAACACCGCTACCAATCAAAATTATGACAATAGCGGTCAACCAAATGAAAATAAAGACAACATCATATACGACGAGGATCTCGATGTCGAAATGACTATGCCTGAGCTACGTACCTCTGCATTAAGTCAAAATGATGACTGAAGCAGCAGTTTAGACAATATATGTGCAGAAATGTATAAGCATTCTTTTAGCGAAACATTTCACTTTTTACTAAATCTATTTAACATAATTTTATCAAAGGTAGTGTCTGCAACCTGTTTCGGGGAAGGAGTAATATGTCCTGTATTTAAAGGAGGCGATATATAGAAGATGCAATAAATTATAGAGGCATAACGCTGATAAATATTCTTTAAAACAGATTGTCAAAATGGAGCGAGAAACACGAAAAAGTAATACCTAATCAATTTGGATTCCAAAAAGGCAAACCCACAATAGACTGTATCTTCGTATTACATTCCATAATTGCTAAAACACTCTGGTAAGCCAACATTATACTGCGCTATGGTCGATTTTGAAAAATGTTTCGATAAACTTGACAGGTTTATTCTCTTCAAAAACTGATAACAGAAAATGTTAGCTCTCAACTTGTAAATGCCCTTAAAAGAATGTATCGCGTTGTTAAAGCCTGCGTTAGATATAATTCCGAAATGTCGCATTTCTTTAATTCCGACACCGGCGTGAAACAAGGTGACCAGTGTTCAACAATAATGTTTTTATCTTAAATGATATATTAAATAATCTGTATAGCAACATAGACTTGCGATAGCAAGGATACTATATCCATAGCCACCTTTTAGGTCAGTGGTGTAAATGACTCAGTACACACACACAAACAAATTCCAGACTGAATTACGAATGCAAACATAAGCAGAAGTCAAAAAAGTAAAATAAATCCACTTATTTTAAGTAGCGGATACAATTACAAGTCTCTGAATGTGTATCTATCACAGTTAAGTGTTCCAAATTATTAGGATATCGCTACGCAATTAATATACACTTTGTAAACACTGCAACTACCCTTTTTAACTTGTAACCCTTTGCTCTCTCTAGTAACAGAAATACATCATCGGGATTTTTTTTACCTAAATTGCGAATTGGTCCGGTACCAGGAAGATTGGGTAAAAATAGCGTCGATTTTAATAAAATTGTGAATTTCAATATCTGAATAATATGTCATTTTCTGTTTAAATAAGGCTTACAATTCTAACTAGATGGTTTTATCAAGTAAGTTTATCGACGAGACGCTTTAGTTATGCATAACATGACATAACATAATGTTAATGTTATTTTGCATACATTAAACACATATTCATTGCCAACATGAGTGATGTACAATTAGAAAAAAACAATAAATATACAAAAGTTGCCAGGTGGTGTAGGTAAAAAGACCTTACAAATCAACATTTAAAGTTTACAGAGAAGTAACACAATGGTATAATATAAGCATACATGTGAACACGTGCATGCATAACTTTCTTGAATGTTTGTTTTAAGACTTAATTTAAACTGAATATCGATCAATCATTATTGTGTCTGTTTTTAAAAATACAACGTATAAATTTTGATAGGTTGACCTTTATTCCTTTGTAGCCTTTATTTTAGGAAATGTCTTATATTCAGTATGGACACAATTTGGCTGTACATTTTCTTTGGCCCAGCTCGTGAAATTCACAGTAAAACTACATAGAGCAAATCAGAATTCATGGACACCATTTATCCTCATCTGGAAGACGTCATATTCAGCTGGTACCTGAGACAACTAGTTACACCCGTCTTGTTTACAGTAGAGGCTGAAAACCAGAACTTATTCGACTGCAGGTCTATCAATCTTATTTTCTTAGCTTCAGGTAAGACATTTCATCACTCTCTTGAATAACATAAATGAACACAGAACATTTCGTGTTGGCGTTCGTGTAGTAACAGATATAAAATCAAGATGTAGCGCAAATCTGAGAATCAGCGATGTTTTGTATTCATTGACGTGTATGTTCCTGGCGATGGATTTTTTTTTTTTTTTCACTGCCTAACCCTAACCTTAATCCTAACCCTATGCTCATCATGGTAAATTTGTTCCTCCCATCAATGCTACGCAGACTTCGAGAACGTCGTCAGTCCTTCTGACACATACTCCTACTTCGTACTGTCAAATTACCATGCAATAGCTTGTTAAACAAAGCGGTTAGACGAAACACCCTGTGATCCAAATATACCGAAACAGAGTTGAATCTGGGGCGCGGGATTGCGGGAATCAAAGTTTTATTGGTGAATGAGACAAATACAATATGTTATACAAATGGGCCATCTTCCAGACACAACGTCTAAACTAGCGCATCATGGAAAATCCATTTTTATACCCCCGTTTTTTCAAAACGGATCGTGTTATAGTTTTATCTGCGGCTTACGGGCGGGCGGGCGGGCGGCGTCCAGTATGTTGTCAGCTCAATAACTTTAGAAGCCTTCGTCCAATCATCACTAAATTTAGTCAGAATGTGTATTGGGATAATATCTCAGACAAGTTCGATAGCTAGCCATATCGCTTTAGTCAATCAAGAGTTATCGCCCTTTAATTATAAAAAATACCCAAAATTGGTCTTGTCAGCTCAATAACTTAAGATGCCTTGATTCAATCATCACCAAATTTGGTTAGAATGTGTATTGGCGTAATATCTCGGACAAGTTCGAAAACTAGCCATATTGTTTTAGTCGATATAGAGTTATTGCCCTTTAATTATACAAATTACCTAAAATTGGTCTTGTCAGCTAACTAACTTGTTAAGTCTTTATCCGATCATCACCAAATTTAGACAATATGTTGATAGGCAGAATATCTTGGTCAGGTTTGACAACTTACAGCGTTATCTTAGTCACTACACAATTATGTCCCTCGAAATGGCCAAAACTGTACTAACCGTGTCCGCTCTCTAAGTTTGGCTGATGTACAACCAATTATCACTATACTTGGTCTCAAAAAAACAGGACGGGCATATTTTGTGACATTTGGCGCTCTTGTTTGTTTTCAAAATGCAATATTCAAAATTTCGGAATCGTTATCGCCGTACCCCGTATAGGAACAAATACGACCACTATGATAGCACATAAGAAAGTAAATCTATCTTAAGAATTGTTCATGGAAGTCCTCGTGTGCAGATTGTTTACACAGTTTATGACGTTTTGTTATATAGCTGTTGTGTCCACTCACCCGTAGCTGTCAGTATAAACTGCATTATATTATCATTTGCTTGGTCTTAAAGAGTCTTGTTTTTTGTCTCAGTCATCAGTCTAAGTCAAAACACGTCTGTCTTGCCTAGCATCCTTTGTCCAACTGGGCCATGTCATAATCACACATGGGGCTGGTTCCTCAACTTTTCTGGGCCAATCAACTGACCAAAAGGATAAAACACAAAGTGCCAAACTGACTTTCAACGCATAGCTTACGTTTCTCCTGCATGACATTTACATTACATTGCAATGTGAACGGAATATTTCTAAATAATGGTTAATTAGTTAAAACTAACAGATTTTCTCACTGAAGTCGAGAAGAAACGTCCCCAGTGTTTGAAATAGACGTATCGGATGTAATTACGACAAAAAAGAAAGTTTAAACGCTTTTTTCAAAATTTGATTTGAGACAATTCGATGGCTGAGATGGATATATACTGGCATGACTTGTGCTGCGTACTCGGATTGTGTTTACGAGAGATAAAGTATGTGACAATTATTATAAATGTACTTTAACAAGGCACATTGCATGTCAGGGTCACTGCGATGCTTTAAAAGAATCCACCATGCAGCAAAAACATGATTAATGTTAGTATGAAAACATCTTAAGAACAGTAACATATTAAGAATGGGGTATTGCACTTTTGATTTTAATTTTAAAGCTTTCTGAGAAGAAGTATAATTGCTTATTTTGAACAATTCCACCTTTTATCACAATCCCTTCTTAAACAATTTGCAGTTAGATGCCTCAAATGTCTTCTTTGTAAGATAAACACAAATGTAAGGTTATGGTGTACTAAATTCAACAGAAAGATTGATTGATTAATTGTTTGGTGTTTTACGCCACTTTCCACAATTGTTCAGTTATATCACTGCATTTCCTGGGTAAGTTACCAGTACTACTGGTCCATTTATTCTGACACCAGTCAGTCAGTCGTAATGATAATCCCGCAACCCTGAGCGCCAAGCAGAGCAGCCTTACTACCACTTTTATAAAGTTTTTGGTATGAACCGACCGGGAATCGAACTCGCAACCTCCCGCAACGAGGCGAACGCTCTACCACTTCACCACCGGGGCAGTTTAACGGAAATTAATGGTTATAATTTTATATGTTTTTGTCCTTGGGGTCTGTATGTCTGTCCGTCTGTCTGTCTGTCTGTCCGTCTGTCTGTCTATCCGAAATCGTGTCCGCTCCATATCTCCAAGACGGCTTGAAGGATTTTCATGAAACTTGGGTCACATGTTCACCTCATCAAGGCGATGTGCAGAACCCATGTCTCGACGATACCGGTTCAAGGTCACGCTTGAAGGTCAAAGGTTTGAGGCTTTATTTCGTGTCCGCTCCATATCTCCAAGACGGCTTGAAGGATTTTTATCAAACTTGGGTCACATGTTCACCTCATCAAGGCGATGTGCAGAACCCATGTCTCGTCTGTCTGTCTGTCCGTCTGTCCGTCTGTCTGTCCGTCTGTCTGTCCCAAATCGTGTCCGCTCCATATCTCCAAGACGGCTTGAAGGATTTTTATGAAACTTGGGTCACATGTTCACCTCATTAAGGCGATGTGCAGAACCCATGTCTCGAATGTCTGTCTGTCTGTCCGTCTGTCCCTCCCAAATCGTGTCCGCTCCATATCTCCAAGACGGCTTGAAGGATTTTCATGAAACTTGGGTCAAATGTTCACCTCATCAAGGCGATGTGCAGAACCTATGTCTCGACTGTCCGTCTGTCTGTCCGTCTGTCCGTCCGTCTGTCTGTCCCAAATCGTGTCCGCTCCTTGTCAAAAAAAATCCTATAAGAAACTCTGTCGAAGTATACCCAAAGGCAAAAAAGAAAATTGATGAAACATGCGGTGCATAGAAATACCAAAATTCCTCCAAAATCTACGAAATTCTACAAAAATCCCCAAAAATGTTAACCCTTTTACCCCAAATAGGCGCTTTCTGACACCTTTGCAGCAGACGAACTCTGAAAATACAGTGACAAAAGGAGAAAGTGCTCTAAACGAGGAATATCTCCTTTTGCCACAATGTTTTTAACCTTTTCCATTAGTTTGGTTTTCATTTACATAGATTATCTTTAGTTTTGCTTAACTGTATTCAAAGTCATCTGCTTCAGATTTGTTGAATGTGGGAAAGGGTAAAATAAAGGAAATTTTCATATGGGACTGCACCGAGGTACACACTGATCTAAATCAAAACCGATCGCAGAGACCAAAGCTTAGTTTTCATGTGATATGATATATATATATTTTCAATTCTTTTCTAATTTTATATGTCAGGCCATTTAAAAGGAAAAAGTAAAAGAATGGTGCATGTTTATAATACCATTCTTTAACTTATTATTTTATTCTATTTCAATACACTATCATTTGCTTCTATTATCATGTATTTAAACCGCAATCAATGAAATTCAGTTGCAAGTTTTATTTTAAAACAGAGAATGGATTAAGATCATCCCATACAATCGTGGAATAACAGTTGTTATGGCCATAACTGAAGAGGAAATTCATATAGGCAGTTAGTGATATACCCTTTGGTTATTGGTACCTGTCAATACAATGAAAATTGCATGCATCTTTGACTCTGGGGTAATATTCTTTCATGCATACACATAAAACAGTAAATAGATTGAGAGCAACCCGTAGAATCATGGAATCACAGCTGTGATGGCGTTAATGTGAGAGGAAGTTTATATATAATTGGCAGTAAATGAAATACCATTTGGTCATTGGTGCCTGAGAAAACAATAAAACAAAACATGCATCTTTGACTGTGGAATAATATAACTTCCTGCATATATATCAAACAAGGGAATATATTGAGAGCAAACCGTACAATCATGGAATTACAGCTGATATGACGATAACAGGAGAGGAAATTCAGCTGATTAAATGTAAAACTGATAGTTTATGTTTATTAACGGCTTAGTATAGCAAAATTATTTAAAGCTTGTTTAACAATTAAATATAGTAAGAAAGTCCTGTTCTTGACTTGCGCAGTTTGTGATTTTAGCTCAACTCTGCACAAAGTGCTCAAGATGATCTACTATTATCTCATTTTGTCTGACGTCCATCTGTCATGCAAGAACATGGGCCGTCAACAATTTACATGGTTTTACGAGCTCACGTAACACCAGTTAATAAGCGGGGAATTGACAATACGAATATTATTGTTTTAAATGTTGATAGTCATCCACATTCATTTCCCCCGCAAAACAAGAATTTACTCCTGACCAAATCACACCAATATAATCCTACGCCTAAATATAGTACCACATTTATGAACTTGTATAATGTAAATCAAACCTGATGAAAGTATAATTTCAATTAAATTATGAAAGAATAAATATATAAAGTACAATGTTTATCCGAAAAGGCTAATTTCATGTTCCTTTGAAGAAATAGTATAACGAGTAGGAATATATACACATTGGCTTTTCAAATGTAGGTCAATATGCGCGTCACATTTATTATTCCCTCGGTTACGAAGTAAGCGAGAAAGGGATATAGTAACGGGACTGTCCGTATGTATGTGTGTCCGTCCGTCCGTCCGTCCTTCCGTCCGTAACAAACCTTGTCATCACTCTACACTAACCATTTCTTGACAGATCTTAACCAAACTTGGTATAAAGTAAGTATATGGTAACATCTACACTAACCATTTCTTGACAGATCTTAACCAAACTTGGTATAAAGTAAGTATATGGTAACATCTTGAAGCCTATTGATTTTCAAGGTCATAGGTCAAAGGTCAAGCCCAATATTGAACTTGCAATATTTTCAGCTGTGGCAACCTTGTCACCACTCTACACTGACCATTACTTGACGGATTTTAACAAAACTTAGTTTAAAGTTACTTTATGATAATATCTTGAAGCCTATTAATTTTCAAGGTCATAGGTCAAAGGTCAAGCTCAAAATTGGACTTACAATATTTTCAGCTGTGACAGCCTTGTCACCACTCTACACTGACCATTCCTTGACCGACCTTTATAAAACTTATTATACAGTTAGTTTATGATAATATTTGAAGCCTATTGATTTTCAAGGTCATAGGTCAAAGGTCAAGCCCAAAATTGCACTTACACTATTTTCAGCTGTGGCAACCTTGTCACCACTCTACACTGACCATTACTTGACAGATTTTAACCAAACTTGGTATACAGTTACTTTATGATAATATCTTGAAGCCTATTGGTATAAAGTTACTTTATGATAATATCTTGAAGCCTATTGATTTTCAAGGTCATAGGTCAAAGGTCAAGCTCAAAATTGGACTTACAATATTTTCAGCTGTGACAGCCTTGTCACCACTCTACACTGACCATTCCTTGACCGATCTTTATAAAACTTATTATACAGTTAGTTTATGATAATATTTGAAGCCTTTTGATTTTCAAGGTCATAGGTCAAAGGTCAAGCCCAAAATTGCACTAACACTATTTTCAGCTGTGGCAACCTTGTCACCACTCTACACTGACCATTACTTGACAGATTTTAACCAAACTTGGTATACAGTTACTTTATGATAATATCTTGAAGCCTATTCATTTTCAAGGTCATAGGTCAAAGGTCAAACTCAAAATTGGACTTACAATATTTTCAGCTGTGGCAGCCTTGTCACAACTCTACACTGACCATTCATTGACCGATCTCAATAAAACTTATTATAAAGTTAGTTTATGATATGTCTTGAAGCTTATTGGTTTTCAAGGTCATAGGTCAAAGGTCATGCCCAACATTGAACTTGATTGAACTTACAATATATCTCATCTGTGGCAACCTTGTCACCACTCTACACTGACATTCCTTGACAGATCTTATCCAAACTTGGCATACAGTTAGTTTGTGACAATATTTTGAAGCCTATTGATTCAAGGTCATAGGTCAAAGATCGAAGTCAAAAATTGGACTTAAATATTTAGATCACAAGAGAACTCAATGTGATGATTGAAAGCCGAGGGGATGCATCCGCTTTGCGGTGCCCTTATTTTATATTTTCTTTGTGTCTTGTCAGCCACATAAATATAGTATAACGAATTAAAAAGCAAATATTTGCGTCATAAGATGCATTTAAAATTAGAGTGACTCATTTGCAGAGAAATCGTGATCGTCAAATTATATTTATAAATACAACGGTATGGGTTATTCTCCGTGGTAGCCACTTTTCGACCCTCCGACTTTTCGACCCCTGATTTCTAAGACTTTCGACCCCTCTGTTTCGATTCCTACTTTCCGACCCCTCGTTCAATTGCCAGTTTATATACTATAACAATGTACTTTGTTGTATATTCACTATACTGTTTACAGAAAATATATTGATTATCAGTACACTATTTTTGATAATTACGTTTTCATATCTTGTAAATTCGCTTTATTGTTCAATAAAAATATTTATATTGAATCTTCGATACGTCAATGAAGGAAGCTTTACATATTTCACCCAATTACAACAACTCATATTTCTGATACACTAGTTTTGTAGGTCCAGGGCTTGTCGTCTTTACAAAACTGCTCGTGTACGTAAACCTCGATAATACGGAGCCCCTAAAGTGACATTCAATATATTGTTTTAGTATGCAAATAAAACAGCTAATTTGCATATTAAAAAAAAGTATCGCATTTTTATTTCGTTTTTACGAAATAATAATTCGATACTTTTTTTTAATATGCAAATAAGCCAATTTATTTCGTATTAACGAAATAATCATTTCGTTTAAACGAAATACTTATTTCGTAAAAACGAAATAAAAATTCGATACTTTTTTTTAATATGCAAATTAGCTGTTTTATTTCGTATTTACGAAATAAATATTTCGTTTAAACGAAATAATAATTCGATACTTTTTTTTAATATGCAAATTAGCTGTTTTATTTCGTATTTACGAAAAAAATATTTCGTTTAAACGAAATAATTATTTCGTTAAAACGAAATAATAATTCGATACTTTTTTTTAATATGCAAATTAGCTGTTTTATTTCGTTAAAACGAAATAATAATTCGGTACTTTTTTTTAATATGCAAATTAGCAGTTTTATTTCGTATTTACCATGTGTTACCGAGTTTCCACATGGTTGTCTGATGGTTTTGATTGATTGGTGTTTAATGCCGTTTTCAACAATCAACTTTTCAGTCATATCACGGCAGCCAGTTCACCTAATCATATGTTTCCTGATTTTTTCACACCAGTACTCCACACAACATACTTTGCCAGCCCCGGTAGCTCAGTCGGTAGCGATGCGGGCTGTCAATCCAGGGGTTTGTTAGTTCGAATCCCGGCTCGGCCAACTTTCTTACCGACGATTGACAAAAGTCAATGCGACATGCGTCATTCGTCTTCCACCAATGGGCTCAGTCTATGTGGAAAAGCAGCCAGTTGCTTGGGAAGATTGCTGTGTGGAGTACTTGTGTGAGAAAACCAGGTAATGCATGAGTAGGTGAACTGGCCACCGTGATATAACTGTAAAATTGTTAAAAACGGCGTTAAACCCCAATCAATCAATCAACAACATACTTTCCACGCAACTGGCTGCTTTTCCACATCGACTGTTAGCCCATTGGTGAAAGACGAATGACGCTTGTCGCAGTGGTTTTTGTTCAACATCGTAAATAATGTTTGCCGAGCTGGGGTTCGAACTCACAACCCCTAGATTGACAGCCCGCGTCCTTACCGACTGAGCTACCGGTGCTCGGCTGATGGTAGACTCGAGATATTTATTTTAATTTATTAATTTACTTAATTAAACAGCGCAAATTTGTATATTAAAAAAGTTTTGAATACTAACTATTATTTCGTAAATAAGAAATAAAACGGCTTATTTGCATATTAAAAAGAAATGTCGAATAGTAAGTATTATTTCGTAAATACGAAATAAAACGGCTAATTTGCATATTAAAAAAAAGTGTCGGTATTAATTATTTCGTTTAAACGAAATAAGTATTTCGTAAATACGAAATAAAACAGCTAATTTGCATATTAAAAAAAAAGTATCGAATTTTTATTTCGTTTTTACGAAATAAGCATTTCGTTTAAACGAAATGATTATTTCGTTAATACGAAATAAATTGGCTTATTTGCATATTAAAAAAAAGTATCGAATTATTATTTCGTAAAAACGAAATAAAAATGCGATACTTTTTTTTTTTAATATGCAAATTAGCTGTTTTATTTGCATACTAAAACAATATATTGAATGTCACTTTAGGGGCTCCGTACGATAACCTTGTACAGGTATCGATAAGAACGACAAGCATATTATATAGCTTATCGCACTCGTTTCTCTTCTCCGTATAAGTAGTCCCAGGTTATTGTGTCAATATTAAATCAAAACATGGCAGAAAGAACATTCGTGGCTACGCTTTGACGAATCGCTACACGCCATGTTTGGACACGATAAAACTTCGTCTTTTGTCACTCGCTGTACAACTTTTCGTGTTAAAACAGTCAAAAGCCAATAAAAACCGAAAATTGTCGTCTGCTATTACACTGGCAAAACTGACAATTCATGTCAGTCTGATCTGTGACTTTTCTCAACACAAATAAAGTTTAGTTTTGTGTTGTTTGAGTTATTATTTCTTATTTGAAGATAGTTATCATAAAATATTCGGACAAGTTGTATTTGAGCCTGGGCAAGTTAATGTTCAAAGTACTTGTCCTACTGGGCAAGTAGGTTCAGAAGTTAATGTAAAGGCCTAGGGCATTTACTTAATAATATCTATATTTATTAGATTTATCAAATATTTTGAAAGAAATGTCGGCTTTTATAATTATACCTAAACAATACATTTCAAATCGAAACTTCAGCAGTTTTCATTGTATTCATGTCTGAATTACAATCTTAAATTATGTTGCATATCTAAATGACGGTCCACTGTACAAAACAAGACATCAAGCAAATTAATTAATAATGTATCAGATTAACCAACAAGCATTTAATTGCTGATTAGCAGTTAAGCATGACTTTCTTTTTACCAAGCTAATTTAAAAACAGGTGTATGCTAAATCATCAATTAACACCTATATACAATACAATACAATACAAAATATTTTATTTGCAATCATGTACAAGCAGTACAAATAAAAAAATACAGAAAATATAATGTGATGATGTAGTTTCAATAAGTCAGATAGTGTTGAGAAGGTTTGTTATTAAATTATCTAAAAATCCATATGGATAGCACAATGTGTATGCTACAGGCTAGCTATGATAACTATTAAACTATGTTGAATTCTATTAATTGTGTATAGAGATTGTTAGTATATAAGAACAGAATGTATTGTTAATTATTTGTGATAGCTTCATTTCTTCTTTTATTAGCATAATAGATGAATTTAACAATATTAAAGATTTCTTTTTTATTTGAAAAAGACATAAGAGTTGTAAATTTGTATATATTGTTGGCCACTTGCAGAAATACGGTTTTAAGAATTTTGAACGCAAAATTCTAAATTATGAGATGATGTTCGAAATTTGCATAATGCTATTCTTAATTTTCTATCATGTATATTGTTTAAGTAATCCTCTTGATTGAATGAATGTTTGAATAATCTGTAATAGGACAGACGCTCAGAATTGTTAATGTTTGAATACCAAGATTGGTAGTGTTGATCAAATATGCGCTGTTTTAATGAACAGAATGTTTTTAATTCACTGTTTTGTTGTATCCACAAGTTATTATGTCCTAATGATTGCAAAAGAATTTTAACATGATGGGCCCAATTAAGTCCTGTATAAGTAATATTGTTATTTTAGTGATATTATTTTCTGGTAATTTTAGTATTTTAAACCAATAGCGGATCATGTTACATTGTCTTATAATTCTTAAAGGTACTCTTCCAAGTTCTCCATATATACTTGATAAATTGGTTGATTTTCTAACACATAGAATGCGTCTACAAAATTTGTTGTGTATACCTTCTACATCTGTGCCTAAATGGTATGACCATATTTCAGAGGCATAGTGAATGACAGGTAATACTAATGAGTCAAATAACTCACATTTTTTATTATGTCTCCCCCTGTATACAGGGGAGATATATTGTTTTTGTCCTTGATGTCTGTCTGTCTGTCTGTCTGTCTGTTCGTCCCCAAAATCTTGTCCGATCCATATCTCCCAGACGGCTTGAAGGATTTTTATGAAACTTGGGTCACATGTTCACCTCATCAAGGCGACGTGCAGAACCCGCGTCTCGACAATATAGGGTCAAGGTCAAGGTCACGCTTTAAGGTCAAAGGTTTGAGGCTTTATTTCGTGTCCGCTCCATATCTCCCAGACGGCTTGAAGGATTTTCATGAACCTTGGGTCACATGTTCACCTTATCAAGGCGACGTGCAGAACCCGCGTCTCGACAATATAGGGTCAAGGTCAAGGTCACGCTTGAAGGTCAAAGGTTTGAGGCTTTATTTCGTGTCCGCTCCATATCTCCGAGACGGCTTGAAGGATTTTCATGAAACTTAGGTCACATGTTCACCTTATCAAGGCGACGTGCAAAACCTGCGTCTCGACAATATAGGGTCAAGGTCAAGGTCACGCTTGAAGGTCAAAGGTTTGAGGCTTTATTTCGTGTCTGCTCCATATCTCCCAGACGACTTGAAGGATTTTCATGAAACTTGGGTCACATGTTCACCTCATCAAGGCAACGTGCAGAACCCGCGTCTCGACAATATAGGGTCAATGTCAAGGTCACGCTTGAAGGACAAAGGTTTGATGCTTTATTTCGTGTCCGCTCCATATCTCCCAGACGGCTTGAAGGATTTTCATGAAACTTGGGTCACATGTTCACCTCATCAAGGTGACGTGCAGAACTTGCGTCTCGACAATATAGGGTCAATGTCAAGGTCACGCTTGAAGGTCAAAGGTTTGAGGCTTTATTTTGTGTCCGCTCCATATCTCCCAGACGGCTTGAAGGATTTTAATGAAACTTTGGTCACATGTTCACCTCATCAAGGCGACGTGCAGAACCCGTGTCTCGACAATATAGGGTCAAGGTCAAGGTCACGCTCGAAGGTCAAAGGTTTGAGGCTTTATTTCGTGTCCGCTCCATATCTCCAAGACGGCTTGAAAGATTTTCATGAAACTTGGGTCACATGTTCACCTCATCAAGGCGACGTGCATAACCCGCGTCTCGACCATACCGGGTCAAGGTCAAGGTCACGTTTGAAGGTCAAAGGTTTGAGGCTTTATTTTGTGTCAACTCCATATCTCCAAGACGGTTTGAAGTATTTTCATGAAACTTGGGTCAGATGTTCACCTCATCAAGGCGACGTGCAGAACCAGCGTCTCGACCATACTGGGTCAAGGTCACGCTTGAAGGTCAAAGGTTTGAGGCTTTATTTTGTGTCTACTACATATCTCCTAAAAGGATTTTCATGATACGTGGGTCACATGTTCACCTCATCAAGGCGACGTGCAGAACCCGCGTCTCGACCATACCGGTTCAAGGTCAAGGTCACGCTTGAAGGTCAAAGGTTTTAGGCTTTATTTCGTGTCCACTCAATATCTCCAAGACGGCTTGAAGGATTTTCATGAAACTTGGGTCAGATGTTCACCTCGTCAAGGCGACGTGCAGAACCCGCGTCTCGACCATACTGGGTCAAGGTCAAGGTCACGCTTGAAGGTCAAATGTTTGAGGCTTTATTTTGTGTCCGCTCCATATATCCTTAAAGGATTTTCATGAAACTTGGGTCACATGTTCACCTCATCAAGGCGACGTGCAGAACCCGCGTCTCCACCATACCGGTTAAAGGTCAAGGTCACGCTTGAAGGTCAAAGGTTTGAGGCTTTATTTTGTGTCAACTCCATATCTCCAAGACGGTTTGAAGTATTTTCATGAAACTTGGGTCAGATGTTCACCTCATCAAGGCGACGTGCAGAACCCGCGTCTCGACCATACTGGGTCAAGGTCAAGGTCACGCTTGAAGGTCAAAGGTTTGAGGCTTTATTTCGTGTCCGCTCCATATCTCCAAGACGGCTTGAAAGATTTTCATGAAACTTGGGTCACATGTTCACCTCATCAAGGCGACGTGCAGAACCCGCGTGTCAACCATACCGGTTCAAGGTCAAGGTCACGCTTGAAGCTCAAAGGTTTTAGGCTTTATTTCCTGTCCACTCAATATCTCCAAGACGGCTTGCTTATGTTTAGCAACAGTTGTTAAATGTTTTGAAGAATACTTCAGTCTTGAATGTTACAGCTGCAGTAAAAATATGTGTTTCTGTAAACCATTTGAAATCATGTCCACTTTGTACCAGGTCAAGACAAAACATTAGTAATTAAAAATTGAGTACTGTCCAACTTGGTCAAATTTTTGTTTGTCTGCTTTATAGGTTGGAATGTTTTGAGAGATTTTGACAGATATTTGAGGGGGAGACATATGTTTTTGTCAAAACAATTCTAGTTGGGTATTATTATTTATTTATATATATATATACATATCTATTTCGTGTAAGACTGACTGGCTTAACCTATCAACCATAACACGTCACCTGAACTATGTTTGCTGTTTGTCCTTCTTGTTTCATCGCTAATTTACATGAGCTCGTAAAACCATGTAAATTAGTTAATTAGCGGGGAATTGAGAATACGAATATTATTGGTTATGATCTTGATAGTCATCCACCCTCTTTTTGTCCGCATAACAATACTTTCGATGGTCGATATCACTTGTATCCTTGCGCATGCATATAAATTCCTTTTCGCGGGTTTTCACTTCACAGTTTGGTTTCAACAGTCAGTTGACTCATGTGGTTAAAAAATTAAACCCTCATCACCCTCCCCTAACTTGTATTACCGCATGGCAGATGTGTTCTTAAATATCTTTAGATGACTTGCTCTAAGATGAACACAATTGGTTTATTTTATATGGCAATTTATCTGAATAATTACATTATCTTCTGCTGGTTTTTTTCTATCTACTAGGTGATGTAGGGGGATTAGCTTTGTGCGGGCATGTGATTATTTCTTATATATATTTTCATTGTCGTAAATGTATATTGCTTCGTGTTTGTTGATATTGTGCCAGCTTAGTGTTAACATGTGTTTGATGCCCCTATCATCCATAAAACGTCACACCTGAACTATGTTTGTTTTTTGTCCTTCTTGTCTCATCGCTTATTGCCTTGTGAACTGGAAAATATTGAAACAAACTGGATGCCTTGTTTTAAACTTGAGCATGTTGAAATGCTTTCGGAATAACTGTTTTGATGATACATAGGATATATTTAAATGTAGGTCATGTCCGGTCATACAATAGGTCACTTGGCCCAATTGAAGGAAAATCTTGTTAACTTACCAGAGACTGCATTATTTGCTCCAGCAGCTTGAAACTTTGTCAGGATGTTTGTCTTGATAATATCTAGGCCAAGATTGAAACTTGGTAATGTGAGGTCAAAAACCAGGTCACAAGTTCAAGATGATGGAAAATCGGGTTAACTCTCTGGAGGCCGCATTTTCATCTATAGCATATTAAAACTTTGTCTGAAAAATTGTTTTGATGTTATCGTGATGTGAAGGCTTAATTCAAATATAGATCATGTTGGGTCACCAGGTCACTTCGCCAACCTCTTAACACTCTGAAAGCAGCATATTTTTATTTAGCATGTTGACATTTTGTCAGAATTGGTGTTTTCGTGAAATCTAGGCTAAGTTCGAATATAGATAATGTTTGATAAAAAGACTAGTTACTTTGACAAATTATCACTTTGTCAGAATGTTTGTTTCAATGATATCTAGGCCAAGTTTAAATATGGGTCATGTCGGGTCAATCATTCGTCACTAAAGCAAATTGAAGGACAATCTTGTTAACACTCTGGAAGCTGTTCTTTAAACTTGAGGTGTTTTTAACTTTGGCAAAATGGTTGTTTTGATGATATCTAGGCTAGGTTTGAACATGGCTATAATCTGTTTTGCTTCTTTTAATTGCATGAAGTACAATCGTAGAAATAAAGATTCTCCTTTGAAAACTTTACTCTGATTTTAAAATAATTACACACACAAATTCTATTTACAAACTCCACAACATGTGATCAAGCCATCTTTATTGTAAACTTCCGCCTCGTTGAAAATAACTATATGACATGGGTAGAGACTTATATATTCATTGTCTTGATTGGACGCGTTGTCAGCCAATCCAATTTAACTTTCAAATTACGTTTGGCGTTATTTAAACTGTCAAGCTTTACCGATTATTTGGAGTTCGTGTTGCTTGCACATTTTCTTTTATGCATAAAATGCATGTTTAGAAAAAATTACTATGAATTGATTAAACCTGTTCAGTTTGTGTGTATTAGGAGCGGCTTTATCCACATGGTATAGAGTGTCTCGTCTGACGTCTCCGAAAAGTCCGCAGACATAATTCTGCCTATTTAGATTAGCCTGTACCGATCCCTATATATTCGAAAGATTGATTTCAATAGAGGTACACGTAACTAATATATCTTTATTGGTCCAACAAAATGACTTTTATTTAAGTTCCTTTTAATAACTTGAACAATATGGGATATATATCTCCCTCTTTCTTTTTCGTGTTAATTTTGTAGAACAAATTAACGATTGAATGATATTGTTTATATATATATATATATCATTTAACAAATGATGCATCTACATTAAAATTAATCAAATATATAGGACAGTTTAGCAAGGTACAAGTTGGACTTTCTGAACATGGCATAATCCTGTGCTGATTTAAACTATTATTCTCGTATTTTTCATAACGATTGTTTTCCACATTTGTGGGTATGGACATTCCAAATGAAGTTCAACCCTTACCAATTTATATTAAATTTGCAGCAGATGACATTGAAAGCTTATCGGCAAAACTTTTGAAAATCACTATAAATTAAAATGTCAAAATTTAAATGAGATTAAAAAAAAATGAAAAAAGAGAAATTGCTCTTTATGAGAAATGTATTACGTTGTCACTGTGTTTCAAAAATGTGTATGATGACGATGCGTCAACATGCGTCTGCAAGTTGGAAAGGTTTAACAAATAATTCGTCGATTGAAGCATTTTAAGTTCGGTTAGTAATTCTGAAAACAAGCAAGTGTTGCTTTTAAAATCCATTAGAAGAAATCCGAGTATTCTTCTATACTCTGAAAACAACCTTTAATAAGTACATTGGGGTATACCTTTACAATTGGGTGGATACAAATAATAGCAACACAAATCGGCGCATTACCAGCCGTCTGAAGTACGGATATCGACATCAACATGTTTCAATGCTTAACACGATTGCATGATATTGTTTATATATATCATTTAAAAAATGATGCATCTACATTAAAATTAATCAAATATATAGGACAGTTTAGCAAGGTACAAGTTGGAATTTCTGAACATGGCATAATCCTGTGCTGATTTAAACTATTATTCTCGTATTTTTCATAACGATTGTTTTCCACATTTGTGGGTATGGACATTCCAAATGAAGTTCAACCCTTACCAATTTATATTAAATTTGCAGCAGATGACATTGAAAGCTTATCGGCAAAACTTTTGAAAATCACTATAAATTAAAATGTCAAAATTTAAATGAGATTAAAAAAAATTGAAAAAAGAGAAATTGCTCTTTATGAGAAATGTATTACGTTGTCACTGTGTTTCAAAAATGTGTATGATGAAGATGCGTCAACATGCGTCTGCAAGTTGGAAAGGTTTAACAAATAATTCGTCGATTGAAGCATTTTAAGTTCGGTTAGTAATTCTGAAAACAGGCAAGTGTTGCTTTTAAAATCCATTAGAAGAAATCCGAGTATTCTTCTGTACTCTGAAAACAACCTTTAATAAGTACATTGGGGTATACCTTTACAATTGGGTGGATACAAATAATAGCAACACAAATCGGCGCATTACCAGCCGTCTGAAGTACGGATATCGACATCAACATGTTTCAATGCTTAACACGATTGAATGATATTGTTTATATATATCATTTAAAAAATGATGCATCTACATTAAAATTAATCAAATATATAGGACAGTTTAGCAAGGTACAAGTTGGAATTTCTGAACATGGCATAATCCTGTGCTGAATTCAACTATTATTCTCGGAGAGAATTCCACTTATGATATATCTGTTTAGAGCCATTTTCAAGCCATCATCATTTATATCATGGACCAAGTTACACGGAACTCGACATTCGAAGCTATTGACATAGTTATAAGGATCGAACTACATTTGTTTGGTTATTGGAATGAAATACTTTTCTGAATTTTCACTGCAATAAGAGATCTATATCAAAGATGTTATTTTCCTCTAGACGACTTTCTCTATGGCAGACGAGTCTTAATTAGATTCCCCCTGTAGACATTTAAAATTAACGACTTAATAGATAGAAAAACAGATAAGAAGACCCAAACTATATCAGTTAAAATGAATTTTCCAACTGTCGATCCACAGTTAATGCCTACTTACACGATTAAACGAAATCGAAAGTGTCACGTACTAGTATAGATTAACCCTTTACCACATATTGGCGATTTGGTAACGCGTCTGCAGCAGTCAACATGAACAAAAATGTGGTAATATTAGAAACAAGCGATTACTCATTTTATCCCAATATTTTCATCTTAATTTAACTAATTTTCTTTCATTTTTTCACGTTTTACTTAATGTACCTATGACGACTAATGTAATTGTGTTGTATGTCGGAAAGGGTTAAGATGGTTTTCCAAGTTAGATTTTCGTTCTAGCTGTATTATCCCAAGGACTTTGTAAATGAATCGTTTGTTGTAATTAACTAGGAGTTGTCTTTGAATTGCGTTTTTTATCCGTATTAATGCCAAGATTACATTTTGGTAAAGATTAAATGGTAAATGACCCACACATTCCATCAAATAAGATATTTCACGAGCTTCCAAATATATATTCATACAATAAGAGGTTTGTTGGAGCATCTAACAATAAGTATAAGCTTCAAATTTATTATACGGTACACTTTGAAACAATCGTCTGTCAACTCAACAACATCTGTACAATCGTTCGAAAAGAAATAATGTTTACAAATTCTTCTTTTTTAATTCTTCTCTTTTAATGAACATCGAAATGTCGTGATATAACTAAAATTGTTATATCCTCATTCTCATGGCCAAAACAAAACACTGATATCTATAAGTCATAACGTCAATATATAATAGTATCTGTATATCTCGAATGAGAAAAGAAACAAAACTATGTTTAAGACAATCTTGAGATGTATTTCTATATCGACAATATTTAATATAACCACTTACAGATTTCTGTCCACTGTTAGGAAGATTATATATTAGTAGTTGTCTCGTCTAATTGGTAGACATTACTAAATGCATGTGGATGAATCATAACACATGGTGAATGTGATTTCAAATTCCGTGGCGCATTTTGAAGTCTGAAGGTCACTATAGAATTACATCGACTCTGACATGATTATTAAAGAAAAGCAAGTATGAGTAAAGATCTACACTGTTCACATATTCTTATCAAAAACTTGTTAGAAAAAGTATGTACATTGTGTCCATTCTGATTAAATTGTATGAGTGAACAGGTTAATACGAACTTACACAATTAAAGATGCCGTCGTGTACATTTACTCGTGCAACGGGTCATTTGTGCTCCCTCTTGAAATCATCCCCAAATAGCTAGATATACTTCTTAGATATACTTCTTGATCACACCAAGGTTCTCATTGGTGTTATTTCTAAGAAATCTCGTGAACATAATGTGTGTTAAGTTAACTGTTAACCCATGGGCATAAGATTATAGTAGGCTTGCGAAATGTACAGGATTACCTGACCTATAACTGTCATTAGATGATTTAATTGGATAGTACAAAAGCTTCCAATCATCTAATTCTGTGGAATAACGAGCACGAACCTGTCGTTCTGAATAACGCCTTTCTTGACAACTCGCTGTCCTCAAACCAAATATACTGTCACGGTGGGAGATACATGTAGTCAGTATTGAGTGCGGGAGGTCAAAGGTTCATTGCCCGATCGGGTCGTACCAAAGCATTTAGTAATGGCATTCCCTCTTTGCCGTTCCGCCTAACCCCGGTAGCTCAGTCGGTAACGACGCGAGCTGTCAATCCTAGGGTTGTGAGTTCAAATCCAAGTTCGGCCAACATTCTTTCTGATGTTTGATAAAAGTCGTTTCGACAAGCGTCATTCGTCTTACACGAATTGGCTGACATTCTATGTGGAAAAGCAGCCAGTTACTAGGAAAGACTGTTGTGTGGAGTAATGGTGTGAACAAACAAGGAAACACATGGGTAGGTAACCTGGCCGCCGTTAAATGACTGATTCCTTTTAAAGGGCGTTAAGCGAAAATATGTTGAAAATCGCGTTAAACTGCAATCAATCAACCTACCAACCTTGGCGTTCCCTCCTTGTGACTGACTCGCAAGTGTCAGAATAAATGGACCAGTGGTACTGGTAACTTACTCATGCAACGTGACATAACTGAACAATTGTTGAAACGGCGTAAAACACCGTGCAGACAAGCATACTCGTCTTAGTTAATTAGAGATGTACGCCGTAGATATTCTCAGCGACTTAGAGTTCCATGAAAAATGAAATAGACGGTAATACCTATCAGCAGATAGTGTAACATGTGATTAAATCGATTATGTCGATTGTCTCATCTCTAACTAGCTATCGACTACGGCGCGATGGCTGATAAGTATGGTGTCTGTCGTAATCAATCAGATAATCCATTGACTTTATTCTATAAAGATTGATTGGTTAATTGATATGGGTTAACGGCCTTTTCAAAACAAAAACATCAGTCATAGTTAACCTACCCATATGCTTCGTGGTTTTCACACACCAGTACTCCATACAACAGTTTTTCAAAGATTATGGCTGCTTTACCACATACATGTAGACTGTTAGCCTATTGGTGACAGACGTATCGTATTGGCTTTCGTCAACATTCAGAAAGAGCCGGGGTTCGAAGTCACAACCCCTAGATTGACAGCCAGCATCACAACCAACTGACTTTTAAAAACGTTGTGGCAAAAGTAGATATTGCTCATAATGAGCAATGTCTTATTTTGTAATCGAATATTTAACTTTAAACAATAAATATTCTTTTTTCTCTTAGAGAGTTTCCATTATATTCCCTAGATATTTCAAAGTTGTTTGCCGGAAACTTATTGTATGTCGGTGATGGATATGTTTGTTGTATGTCAGTGATGGATGATATGTTTGTTGTATATCAGTGATGGATGATATGTTTGTTGTATGTTGGTGATGGATGATATGATTGTTGTATGTCTGTGATGGATGATATGTTTGTTGTATGTCAGTGAGGAATGATATGTTTGTTGTATGTCGGTGATGGATGATATGTTTGTTGTATGTCAGTGATGGATGATATGTTTGTTGTATGTTGGTGAGGGATGATATGTTTGTTGTATGTTAGTGAGGGATGATATGTTTGTTGTATGTTGGTGAGGGATGATATGTTTGTTGTATGTTAGTGATGGATGATATGTTTGTTGTATGTTGGTGAGGGATGATATGTTTGTTGTATGTTAGTGAGGGATGATATGTTTGTTGTATGTCGGTGATGGATGATATGTGTGTTGTATGTCGGTGATGGATGATATGTTTGTTGTATGTCGGTGATGGATGATATGTTTGTTGTATGTCGGTGATGGATGATATGTTTGTTGTATGTCGGTGAGGGATGATATGTTTGTTGTATGTCGGTGATGGATGATATGTGTGTTGTATGTCGGTGATGGATGATATGTTTGTTGTATGTCGGTATTGAATGATATGTGTGTTGTATGTCGGTGAGGGATGATATGTTTGTTGTATGTCAGTGATGGATGATATGTTTGTTGTATGTTGGTGATGAATGATATGTTTGTTGTATGTCAGTGATGAATTCTATGTTTGCTGTATGTCGGTGATGGATGATATGTTTGTTGTATGTCAGTGATGAATGATATGTTTGTTGTATGTCAGTGATGGATGATATGTGTGTTTTATGTCAGTGATGGATGATATGTTTGTTGTATGTTGGTGATGGATGATATGTTTGTTGTATGTCTGTGAGGAATGATATGTTTGTTGTATGTCGGTGAGGAATGATATGTGTGTTGTATGTCAGTGATGAATGATATGTTTGTTGTATGTTGGAGATGGATGATATGTTTGTTGTATGTCAGTGATGAATGATATGTTTGTTGAATGTTATCTTTGTTGTATGTTGATGATGGATGATATGTTTGTTGTATGTTGGTGATGGATGATATGTTTGTTGTATGTTGGTGATGGATGATATGTTTGTTGTATGTCGGTGATGGATGATATATTTGTTGTATGTTGGTGATTGATGATATGTTTGTTGTATGTCGGTGAGGGGGGATATGTTTATTGTTTGCTGATGGATGATATGTTTGTTGTATGTCGGTGAGTGGTGATATGTTTGTTGTATGTCGGTGATGGATGATATGTTTGTTGTATGTCGGTGAGGGATGATATGTTTATTGATTGTTGATGGATGATATCTTTGTTGTATGTCGGTGATGGATGACATGTTTGTTGTATGTCGGTGAGGGATGATATGTTTGTTGTATTTCAGTGATGGATGATATGTTTGTTGTATGTTGGTGATGAATGATATGTTTGTTGTATGTCAGTGATGGATGATATGTTTGCTGTATGTCGGTGATGGATGATATGTTTGTTGTATGTCAGTGATGAATGATATGTTTGTTGTATGTCAGTGATGGATGATATGTGTGTTGTATGTCAGTGATGGATGATATGTTTGTTGTATGTTGGTAATGGATGATATGTTTGTTGCATGTCTGTGATGGATGATATGTTTGTTGTATGTCGGTGATGGATGATATGTTTGTTGTATGTTGGTGATGGATGATATATTTGTTGTATGTCGGTGATGGATGATATGTTTGTTGAATGCCGGTGAGGGATGATATGTTTATTGTTTGTTGATGGATGATATCTTTGTTGTATGTCGGTGATGGATGACATGTGTGTTGTATGTCGGTGAGGGATGATATGTTTGTTGTATGTCAGTGATGGATGATATGTTTGTTGTATGTCGGTGAGGAATGACATGGGAACTCACATTGTTAATGGCGGCGCCTTTTGGACATGTTGTAGTAAGCACAACGCGATAGAGACAGCTTTGGATGTGCACCATACCTTTCAAACTGCGTAAGTAGATTGCTTCATTAGTTATGTATTGATTACCATCAAGGTATTTCCGTCGGATATAGAGTTTACGAAATAAATTGTAAGATACAAATTTAGTATATGTGTCATGTCAAATTAGGAGGTCTATTATCACAACAACAAACTATAGTGTTATGCAGGCAACATTCATTTTGCATAGGCGGGGATTGTTTCGATTGTTTAACACAATTTAAATTTGCGTTGCTTTCTAGAATTGGCGTTCTTTCGCGCTATAGAAAAACACAACCTGTATATAGCTAATCATTTACCAAGTGATTTCTGATTTTATTTTGATATACTTCAACAGATTGTATTCCTCTAGTAAAACACTTGGTATAATTTAAACAGTCTGTAATCATATATCTCTGAAAATCGTACCGGCAAGTCTTTTAAAAGTCTAACCAGTAGAATGTTGATGCAGAGCATCAAAGACGCCGCACATGATTTTGAAGCATGATTTAAAGGAAGCAGATGCAGTTCAGTTCATTTAAATAACCTGTGCAAACAGACAAAATGTAAATATTTTGAATAAGAAGACCAAATGTCCCTTTATATTAAACCAGAAGGACAAGATGTGCTTATATTGCTCACCTGGCTACCACAGTCTATAATAAAAGGTTATCAAAAGTAGAAAGGGTCAATTTTGACGTAGGGATTAGACGTTTTATATGCTACGATCTATGTTTCTCGATGTTATCCATAATAACAATATTGTTTTTCTCAGTGAGCGCAAAAACATAACGATGTATTCTGTTTATAGGGTTTTAAACATGTTCTTATACCAAGACAGGAAAGTTTAGTTACAAGTGTTAAGCGAGGACATGGGGGTGTTGGTCTTTACTACAAGAACTCGTTAAAAGGTGGAATAAACATTGTGGAAAAATATAATAACGGGCTTGGTGTAGCCAAACTCTGTCATACCTACTTTAATTTGGACAGAGATTTGTATTTATGCTTTGTTCCCCCGAGCATGTTACGTTATTTCAATATACATTTGTGATATATTGGAAGATATGATATCTAAATACTCTGTGAAGGGTGATTTTTGTGGCGATTGGTTTGACAATCGCCACAATGCTAACAGAAACAACAACAACGAAAAATATTTACATAGTCGGTTTTGAACAATCGGTAGATATTTTTTTTCCTTACTGCAAACTTATTTACTCACATCCGTTATAGTGCCATCATTGATGCAGAGACGTGATTAATAATAATTATGTCAGTGCTACTTTGGTACCGGATTGTTACTAATATTTGAGTTTTATCAAGACATTATCTACATAGAGTTAAAATATGTAAATATTATCTTCATCATGGGGCAGATAATAAATATCATTGCGCGTTCTATCTGCCTTGCAAATACCGGTAACTCTGATGATACTCAAATCTGGAAATTCCAAAAGGTTCTATAAATAGCTCGCGAGACTGCATGGTTATCTCAATATTATAAACGCTTTATTGTGTAGTTGTTTAAATATATGAAAGCGTCTAGATGATAAGACTGGTTTACAAAGGTTTAAAGGACACACAATGTCAGTGTGTACACACGTTATGTATACACGTCTGCACGTTCTAGAGTCAATTAGCAATCAATGCTGAAAGTGTAGCCTAATTTAGTTTGGAGATCGAGCATTATAATATATGCCTATATTTTTATAAATTGAACAGTTTGGCAAATAGTGAAATTGTGCTTTTTGATCATGTTTTGTGTTTGTTTTTGCACTCACATTATTCGAAGCAGTTTAACAACCTCAGAGACATATAAATACACTGTGTTTATATTTCTCTGACAACCCTCCATCATGCAATGTGAAGGGACTAAATTGAACAGACCTGCTTAATATCGGACATCATTGAAACAAACACCAAACTAATGGATACTGTTTTCTCTCTTTTCTTGATAATTTAGTCATTTCTAAAGTGTAAAAAATATTTTATCTTAATATGGCCTAGCGACATGGTGATGAACATGTGATTATCCGAACAATTTAGTTTACAAATAGCCATTCTAATGAGCTAAAACGGTAGTCTATCGAATACCAACTAGATTTTTCATAACTTTGGAATGGCCTAATTTTGAACACATCATGACCAATTTCAGAACGTAACTAAACAAGAGGCCCATGAGGGCCTATGCTCTACTGGCATTGATCTGGCTTGTTTCAAAAGGAACCAATATGTCATCAATATTCAAATACCATCTAAGTTTGGTGAAGATCAGATAGTAAATGGAAGCTCTATTGTGTTCACAAGCTGTATTATAGCAATTTTGACAATTTCAAGGGCCATAATCCAGCCATGCATGGGTAGATCTGGCCGTTTTTTAGAAATGAACCAAACTCTCATGGATATCTAACTACTGTATAAGTTTGATTTAGATACAATCAAACATAAGGACTGTATCGTGTTAACAAGCCCTATTATAGCAATTTTGACAATTTCAAGGGCCATAATTCAGTCATGCATGAGGCGGATCTGGCTTGTTTTCGAAAGGAATCAAGCTCTCATGGATATCTAACTACTGTATAAGTTTGGTTGAGATACAATCAAAATGTATCGTGTTAACAAGCTCTTTCATAGCAATTTTGACCATTTCAAGGGCCATAATCCAGTCATGCATGGGCAGATCTGGCTGGTTTTCGAAAGGAACCGAGCTCTCATGGATATCTAACTCATGAAGACTGTATCGTGTTAACAAGCTCTTTTATAGCAATTTTAACCATTTCAAAGGCCATAATCCAGCCATGCATGGGCGGATCTGTGGCTGGTTTTCAAAAGGAACCGAGCTCTCATAGATATCTAACTACTGTATAAGTTTGGTTGAGATACAATCAAAAGTGAAGACTGTATCGTGTTAACAAGCTCTTTTATAGCAATTTTGACCATTTCAAGGGCCATAATCCAGTCATGCATGGGCGGATCTGGCTGGTTTTCGAAAGGAACCGAGCTCTCATGGATATCTAACACGCACGCACGCACGCACGCACGCACGCACGACGGACAAATCGCCACGACATAAGCCCTTCTGGCCTTTGGCCAGTAGAGCTAAAAATCACCAAGACAACATTCTGGCAAACTAACATTATTCTACTGTCAAAAGATGCAGGGTTGATACATTCTCAAATATACCCGCACCAGAGTCATCGCAAGCCCTACACCGATATACTGCTTGTTACTTTGCAGGATTTCCCATACGATCGCCACTACAGTGCCATTGGCGCTTTGATTGTATTATTGGAGACATAAACGCTCGCTGTGGGCCAAGAACAGATTATTTAGAAGACCATTCTGTATTAGATCATTATTTTGAAAACATCGATTCTTGTTCGTTGCCAAATGAGAATGTCGAGAGGAACAGTTGATAAGACAGTGAACAGTAATGGGATTAATCATTAAACTATTACAGTTACGTAAAAGTAGCAGTCTTAAAATAGTAAACGGGCGTGTCGGAGATGATGCGACCGTTGGTCGTTAAACAAACACGTCCACAGTGGGTTGTAGTTTAATTGATTATGGTCTTTTTCCATGTGACTTAGTAATTTAAAACCGTACTTTACCAAGCTGAATGAAACAGTAATATGTAAGGGTGATACAAATCGTCATTTATCAAGCTAAATGAAACAGTGGAAGACAGTGGTGCAGAGGTAGAGCGTCGGCCTCTCGTATCAAAGGTCCCTGGTTCGAGTCCCGTGATGAGCGGGTCCTGACTTTGGGATTTTTCCACACAATCGGTGCGAGTACTGGTTAAGTATCCAGGAAGCAGACATCGAGCGTGATTAATATAAGCTTAAAGCTTGTTTCGCAATCGACTTAAAATAAATAAGTTTAACTAAATGAAACACTGTTTTGTCAAGCTAGAAAAGACGAAGTTTACCAAGCGACATAAAACAGTGATTTAGCAGGGTAATAACACCGTAATTGATCAAGCTATGTGAAACAGTAATTTGGCACGTCATTGAAACAAAACCCCGAGACACAGGAAGATAATTTGCTGTTTATAAACGATGATTTATGACAGAGTTGCATCGATTAATCTGATATACTGAGGACATGGAACCGTATAAACCATTTACGGATTGCGTTCTTTGTAAATTATGACAGAATTGGCTTATATACAAAAAATACCATTTAACTTGGTTGTAGTGACTTTCCTCATTGGCGTTCTCGACTTCCGGGTTTGTATTACGACTGACTTACTGGTGTCAGGATAAATGGACAATTTCAGCTCAATATTTTAGTTTGATGCTGAATATATACACTGACAGCTCTGCCATTATACATTAGAGTGCAGAAAGTTTGCATAATAATGAAAGCAATATCAGAAAATAATTGTGAATGAAAGAAAAACAAAAAGAGTCGAAGAAAGAAATGAGGTACATAATGTAAGATAGAAGCATATTTCATATATTCTTTTTTGGTATAACATAGACATATAAACCAGGTTTATATGCCCGTGGTATGAATGAAAAGTGGATTAGCTTGTTTCTTGAAGTTTCCATGTTTATTTTTTCCCCATTTTCCAATCAAATTAAAATGACTTTTATATTAATATCATTACACCTTTAATCAGAAGCATTGATTATGGTTTGATCACATCTGACCAATTGCTGAAAGCGGTGTTTAATCGTTCAAACAATTGTCTTGTATGTGATCTAATTCATGTATAATTGATAGACCCACCCGTCGAGTCAGGATAAATGAGCCTGTATCCCCGACTCGATCAATTATTATTTCCTTTGCTTGGCAAAACACAATCCTATCAACGTCATGCGTCTCATACAATTGGGCTTAATGGTAAATGTGGGATTCATGTTAAACCCATTACAAACCTTTACATAAACGACCCTTCGTGATATAACTGAAATACCACTAAAAGCGCCGTACAATTCAATTAAACAACTTTCGATAAAACAATGACGACCTACTTTTGGTGCTTATGGTATGTGCTATGTTTAACAAGTTAATGAAGTATTGCAAGCAATACAAAAGTACCCTACCGGACACAAATTTAAAAGTTAAAAAAGGCACATTATTCTGTCAAACCTCACTTCATAGTTATGCCCCTTGACATACATGGTATTCTAATGGTACTAATTAAATATGTGAATTTCTAGAGTTGTAGACATGACAAAGTATTTCAGTCTGACATTGACCTTGGGATAAAGACTGGTTATTTTGCATAACCCATCATCTTGCTATGAAGAATATTTGTGGGAAATTATATCAAAAACCATTCAAGCATTTGGAGGACACAGCTTAGACACGTAAGAAAGGCCTTGGAACATTTAAGCCCAAATTGTGACATTGACCTTAAGAGTAGGTGGCTGGGTGATGTGTACGACACATCGTGTTGCTATGTTAACAAATTGTGTCAAGTGATATAAAAACGCCCGAACATGACAGAAAATCTTCAGAATGTTTCAGCCTATACTGTGACCTAGACGTGGGGAGTAGATAGCTGGGTGATGGCAATTATCTTGTTAGGGAGAATAATTGTGTGAAGTAATACCAAAATACATTCAATAATGTGAACGATACAGCCCGGCCACAAAAATGGTGGACGGACATTGTTTGAGCCCAAACTGTTACCTTGACCTTTGTGTAATCAATATCCATTCCAGCATGTGGAAGATATAGCACGTGCATGCTCGGACAGACTGACAGACGGAATAACTGTGATCTTGACCTTGAGAGTAGTGGCTGGGTGATGACACATCATGTTGTTATGGAGAAATAATGTGTGAAGTAATATCAGAATCCATTCAAGCATTTTGGACGGATTTACAGACTGACTGACAGACGGACGGACGGCCTCGAGTAAACCTATAGTCCACAAACCGGTCTCCGACAGGTAGGAGACTAATAATGTCGATATTTATAGTGTGTGCCAAAAGTCGTTTTTCCTAGAAACCAATTGTGAAAGTCACCAAATACATATATAGATAGATGGTACGTGCTTTAACAGTAAAATACCTTAATGTATCAATGATTCATCGTTTATGGCTAAACAGATATAAATAATACTCATATATTCTCAAAGAGTTAGGACAGAAATCTTCATATATTCCCTCCATAATTCTTGGCTCACATAATTTCGTAAGAAACTTACCTAATCTTAGAACTTTGCAATACATGTTAGTGCCATTAAAATATGGAACAATCATGCATATCTAATTGTGTCCAATTTTGTCACGATGAAGAGAAATGACATTAATTGTATCCCTCTGAAAATAAATTCGTGCTGACGCAACTGTTTGTTAAAGATTTGATTGCATGTTTGTTTGTATATTATTTACGCAGCTTTCAACACTTGTTCAGTTATATCACGGCGTTTTTTCTGTTTATGTTATCGAGACATTTTGTCCTGAAACTAGCTAGTCAGTTGAAATGCCTTCCCTCCAATCCTGAGCGTCAACGAGGTAACGGCATTACTATCATTTAAACACGGCCGGTACTCTCGCACTCGAGGCTCTATTACTAAACCACTGAGACGGTAATATCGCATCAAAATGGCAATACCACTTTACTTAGTTTATGTATAATGCATATTTAAATACATAGACCGACAGTGGAATGATTTTGGAGAGTAGCCAGGATTATGTGTATTGACGTCATCTATGATGACACCACTCACTATGTCAGGCATATATTCGCGCCATGAAGGCACCATAACTACTGCCATGTGTCTCAATCATTCAATCACTATGAAAGACATATATTCGCGCCATTAAGGCACCATAACTACTGCCATGTGTCTCAATCATTCAATCATTATCGACACAGAGATGCAATTGTGACTAATAGTACTTCTTTGTTTTATGCATTTGAATAATCATTATATATGTCTTAAATTATACAAATTTTCGACATGAACATTAATTGGCCGGTTTTCTAGTTAGAATCTTAATTCAACTTGTCTATCCTTAGTAAAGTTTGTATCTTCTATTGTGTACTGGGTATATTAGTTTATAGTGCATAACATAGATAACAGACTTATGTTCACCTCTATATATGAACTTATGAAGTAAACAAACAATTAATAAATGTGAAATTGCAACTATCGAGAAATGAGACCAAATGTTATTTGTACTTTTCTGTTTGATTGTCAAGCGAGGGATATGATGGGCGTTTGATATCTTGAAGCAGCCCAAACCAGTTGAATTTCCCCTGAATTAGAGCTATAAAAGATGTTATCTTTCTCTAGATGACACTGCCTAACGTCAGGCCTGCCTTAATTAGATTCCCCCTGTAGACATTTAGTATTAACGACTTAATAGATAGAAATACTGATAAAAAGACCCAAACTATATCAGTTAAAATGAATTTTCCAACTGTCGATCCACAGTTAATGCCTACTTACACGATTAAACGAAATCGAAAATGTCACGTACTAGTATAGATTAACCCTTTACCACATATTGGCATTTTGGTAACGCGTCTGCAGCAGTCAACATGAACAAAAATGTGGCAATATTAGAAACAAGCGATTACTCATTTTATCCCAATATTTTCATCTTAATTTAACTAATTTTCTTTCATTTTTTCACGTTTTACTTAATGTACCTATGACGACTAATGTAATTGTGTTGTATGTCGGAAAGGGTTAAGATGGTTTTCCAAGTTAGATTTTCGTTCTAGCTGTATTATCCCAAGGACTTTGTAAATGAATCGTTTGTTGTAATTAACTAGGAGTTGTCTTTGAATCGCGTTTTTTTATCCGTAGTAATGCCAAGATTAACTTTTCGATAAAGATTAAATGGTAAATGACCCACATTCCATCAAATAAGATATTTCATGGGCTTCCTAATATCTATTCATATAATAAGAGGTCTATCAATAATTTTAAGCTTCAACTTTATTATATAGTACACTTTGAAACAATCGTTTGTCAACTCAACAACATCTGCACAATCGTTCGAAAGGAAATATCGTTTCCGAATTCCCCTCTTTAAAATAGAAATGTCGTGATATAACTAAAATTGTTTTATCCTCATGGCCAAAACAAAAACTGTGATCTATAAGTCATAATGTCAATATATACTAGCATCTGTATATCTCGAATGAGAAAAGAAACAAAACTATGTTTTAGACAATCTCGAGAACCTTGAGACGTATTTCCATATTGAGAGAGTTGTGAAGTCCATATACCGACAATAATGAATATAACTACTTACAGATTATATCTCAAGTCCTCTGTTAGGAAGATTATATATTAGTAGTTGTCTCGTCTAATTGGTAGACATTACTAAATGCATATGAATGAAACATAACACATGGTAACTGTGATTTCCAATTCCGTGGCGCATTTTGAAGTCTGAAGGTCACTATAGAATTACATCGGCTCTGACATGTGTGTCTAAGAGAAGCGTGTATGGGTAAAGATCTACACTGTTCACATATTCTTATCATAAACTTGTTAGAAACAGTATGTAAATTGTGTCTATTCTGATTAAACTGTATAAGTGAACAGGTTAATACGAACTTACACAATAAAAGATGCCATCGTGTACATTTACTCATGCAATGGCTCATTTGTGCACCCTCTTCCCTTTTGAAATCATCCCTAAATATCTAGATATATTTATGAAAACACAAAGGTTCTCTGCGTTGTTATTTCTAAAAAAGCTCGTTGAACATAGTGTCTGTTAAGTTAACTGTTAACCCATGGGCATAAGATTATAGTAGGCTTGCGAAATGTACAGGGTTTCCTGACCTATAACTGTCATTAGACGATTTAATAGGATAGTACAAAAGCTTCCAATCATCTAATTCTGTGGAATAACGAGCACGTTCCTGTTGTTCTGAATAACGCCTTTCTTGACAACTCGCTGTCGTCAAACCAAATATACTGTCACGGTGGAAGATAGTCAGCATTACGTGCAGGAGGTCAAAGGTTCATTACCCGATCAAAGTATTAATTAAGTAATGGCAGTGTGAAAAAAACAAGGAAACCCATGGGTAGGAAAACTGGCTGACGTGATGTGATTTGACTGATATTATTTTTTGAAAATGGCGTTTAACGAAACAAAATTAAAAATGGCGTTAAACTGCAATCAATCAACCTACCAACTTTGGCGTTCCCTCCTTGTGACTGACTCGCAAGTATGAGGATAAATGGACCAGTGGTACTAGTAACTTACTCATGCAACGTGACATAACTGAACAATTGTTGAAACGGCGTAAAACACCGTGCAGACAAGCACACTCGTCTTAGTTAATTAGAGACGTACGCCGTAGATATTCTCAGCGACTTAGAGTTCCATGAAAAATGAAATAGACGGTAATACCTATCAGCAGATAGTGTAACATGTGATTAAATCGATTATGTCGATTGTCTCATCTCTAACTAGCTATCAACTACGGCGCGATGGCTGATAAGTATGGTGTCTGTCGTAAACAATCAGATAATCCATTGACTTTATTCTATAAAGATTGATTGGTTAATTGATATGGGTTAACGGAATTTTCAAAACAAAAAAATCAGTCATAGTTAACCTACCCATATGCTTCGAGGTTTTCACACACCAGTACTCCACACAACAGTCCTTCAAAGCTAATGGCTGCTTTCCACAAATACTGTTAGCCAATTGGTGAAAAGACGATTGACGTCCGTCGTATTGGCTTTTGTCAAAATTCAGAAAGAAAGATGGCCGAGCCGGGGTTCGAACTAACAGCCCCTGGACTGACTGCCCGCATTGCAACCGAGTGACATTTGAAAACATTGTGGCAAAAGTAGATATTGCTCATAATGAGCAATGTCTTCTTTTGCAGCCGTATTTTCAACTTTATACAATAATTATACTTTTTTCTCTTAGAGAGTTTCCATTATATTCCCTAGATAGTTTCGAACTTGTCTGCCGGAGACTTATTGTATGTCGGTGATGGATGATATGTTTGTTTATTTTTCTGGAACGAATGTTAAAACTCCTGGGGACACACATTGTTAATGGACATCACAAGCGAAACAGGTTCCGTGACATACAACTGTCTTACTATTCCATTGGATACTATAGCCGCCATTTCCTCGTGCCAAGTTCGTTAATGATATATTTTGTTGACGCCTTTTTTGCGACTTTTAAAAAAGCAATTTCAGTTAACACAATTTTACCAAAGACAGCAAGATGTCTTTCTTTCAATCTTCACGCGAGTCGGTCACCCTCCGTGGTCGATATTAGCATAGTAAAGTGGTATAAAGTGTAGAGTGATCTGTCTCTACCATCCCATTGCCGGATCGGGCAAACACCAGAAATGACGGCGCCTTTTGGACACGTTGGAGTAAACACAACGCGAAAGAGACAACCTATATGAGTGCACCACACATGTACCTTTCAAACTGCGTTAGTAAAGAGACAACCGTTATGAGTGCACCAAACCTTTCAAACTGCGTTAGTAAAGAGACAACCCTGTATGTGCACCATACCTTTCAAACTGATTTAGTAAAGAGACAACCCTGTATATGCACCATACCTTTCAAACTGCGTTAGTAAAGAGACAACCTTTATGAGTGCATCATACCTTTCAATCTGCGTTAGTAAAGAGACAACCCTGTATGTGCACCATACCTTTCAAACTGCGTTAGTATAGAGACAACCCTGTATGTGCACCATACCTTTCAAACTGCGTTAGTAAAGAAACAACCCTGTATGTGAAGCATACCTTTCAAACTGCGTTAGTAAAGAGACAACCCTGTATGTGAAGCATACCTTTCAAACTGCGTTAGTAAAGAGACAACCTTGTATGTGCACCATACCTTTCAAACTGCGTTAGTAAGGAGACAACCCTGTATATGCACCATACCTTTCAAACTGCGTTAGTAAAGAGACAACCTTTATGAGTGCATCATACCTTTCAAACTGCGTTAGTAAAGAGACAACCCTGTATGTGCACCATACCTTTCAAACTGCGTTAGTATAGAGACAACCCTGTATATGCACCATACCTTTCAAACTGCGTTAGTAAAGAGACAACCCTGTATGTGAACCATACCTTTCAAATTGCGTTAGTAAAGAGACAACCTTGTATGTGCACCATACCTTTCAAACTGCGTTAGTAAAGAGACAACCTTAATGAGTGCACCATACCCTTTAAACTGCGTTAGTAAAGAGACAACCCTGTATGTGCACCATACATTTTAAACTGCGTTAGTAAAGAGACAACCTTGCATGTGCACCATACCTTTCAAACTGCGTTAGTAAAGAGACAACCTTGTATTTGCACCATACCTTTCAAACTGCGTTAGTAAAGAGACAACCTTTATGAGTGCACCATACCTTTCTGTATTAGTTCATTATTTTGAAAACATCCATTCCTGTTCGTTGCCAAATGAGAATGTCGAGAGGAACAGTTTAGAAAAGACCGTGAACAGTAATGGGATTAAACTATTACAGTAATGTAAATGTAGCAGTCTAAAAATAGTAAACGGGCGTGTCGGAGATGACGCGACCCTTGGCTACATATATTAAACATACACGTCCACAGCGGGTTGGTGATTGATTGATTGGGGTTTAACGCCGTTTTTACAATTTCTCAGTTATATCACGGCGTCCAGTTCAGCTACTCATGCATTTCCTGGTTTTCTCACACTAGTACTCGACACAACAATCTTCCCAAGCAACTGGCTGCTTTTCCACATAGACTTAGCCCATTGATGGAAGACGAATGACGCATGTCGCATTGACTTTATGTCAATCCTCGGAAAGAAAGTTGGCCGAGCCGGGATTCGAACTCACAACCCCTTGATTGACAGCCCGCGTGTTGTAGTTTACAGTAATTGATTATGCTTTTTTTCCATGAGACTTATTTCCCCGTGTAAGTAATTTTATTGTACACGATGTGCAAGCTTGCTCTTCACATACACCTATCCGAAATTGAGTCCTTTTTGAATGATGATAGTTTTGATATGATTAGTGTTTTTGAACTTGATGAAGATTTCACGGCTGATGAAGTGCAGTCTGCTATTAGTTGTCTTAAAAGCGGGAAAAGTGGAGGTGTCGACAATTTATTGCCAGAAATGTTTTTTAGAATGTAAAAAGATATTAAGTCATAACTTGTGCAAATTGTTCAATTACATGTACAATAACAGTTTATACCCGGATAACTGGACTAAAGGAATAATCGTTTCAGTTCCAAAAAAAATTGATTTATCTGATGTAAACAATTATAGAAGAATAACTTTAACTATATATTCTCTAAGAATTGTTCCATTATGTTAGATAACCGATTGCGCTAATGGACCGAAAGACACAATGTGCTTAACGATTGTCAATTTGGTTTCCGAAAAAAGCGCAGTACTGCATTTCATTCTTAGCTCGATTGTTAATAAAGTTATCAAGCACGAGAAGAAAAAGTTATATTTGATTTTAAGAAGGCTTTTGACCTTGTTTATAGAAACGGTATTTGGCAAAAACTACTTTATCAAGGTGCCTCGAGCAAGATAGTTAAAATGCTACGAGCACTGTATGAACGAGTTCAGTCATGTGTTCGTTCTAACGGTAGTTATTCTGAATTTTCATCAGTTATTCGGGCGTCAAACAAGGCGAGCCGTTGTCGCCATTTCTGCTCATTTGTAATACAAGAAAATTATTCATTTACCATAGATGAACTTAAATCTTTTATCCTGTTATTGGCAGACGATACTGTATTGCTATCTTATATCAGTGATGGATTACAGAGTTTATTTAACCAACTGAATAACTATTTTGTTAAATGGGGCATTACAGTTAATACCGATAACACGGTTGTAATGGTTTTTGAACAGGGACATCATCCGGAAAATGATAGTCTTTATTATAATAATGACATTTTAAAAAATGTAACTAGATTTTCCTATTTGGGAGTAAATCTCTCTGGTAATGGTGGTTTTTATCAAACCAAGAGAACATTGTCTGACAAAGCACGAAAAGCGATGTTTTCCTTATACTCACTTTTTGATAAGGTAAATTTCGACATCAGGGATAAAATTAAGTTATTTAATAACATATTTAATCCCATTTTGATATATCCTGTACGAAAACTTACAGGCGGAATCCACCCGGAATCTCACCTAGAATCCAGGCGGACAAAAAGTGATTCTCCAGGCGGACTAGAGTCCGGGCGAATTAAACTTGGTTGACACGGAATTCTATTTTGAGTAACATTAAAGAAGGAAATTGGCCGAAATATTTAAATTAGTCCGGGTCATGTGACCATGTCCGGGCGGAATCCTACGAAATTATTCCACCCGGAAATTTATCCAGGTGGAAAAAATTCCGGGCAGAATTCTAAAATTTCCGGGCGGAATTGTTAACTGTCTGGGCGGAATTCTCCAAAATCCGTGCGGAATTGTCAACTGTCTGGGCGGAATTCTCAAAAATCCGGGCGGATTTCTAAAATATCCAGGCGGATTTTTAGACTGTCCAGGCGGATTTTTAGAATATCCATACAGCCGCGGACGACGGACAAAAAGTGATCAGAATAGCTCACCTTGAGCCTTCAATGGCTCAGGTGATCTTAAAATCCTGGAAACTGCCTGGCAGCTAGGATTTTTAATCCTGGTTGTCTTGGGAAAATCTTGGAAAAATCCTAGGTCCATGATTATACCCAGAGCTAGGATTTTGGATATTCCCAGGATATTTCCAGGATCTAATAATAGTAATAATTTCACCTGTACGAAATAGTCTGGGCAGACTAAAACCAGATTCTGTACAGAATAAAATACAGAAACTGTGCAGCAGTCTCTGTACAGAAACAAATCTGGTTCATTGAGACATAGTTGAACCAGAATTCTATAAATAGATTTTTCAAATGGAGACAAAGAGCAAAATCTGTACAGAATTTCGCGAAATATTTAAATTAGGCAGAAAATAATTATGTGCAGAAAAAAATTCTGGGTGTAGAAATATTCTGGCCTGAAAAAATATGGGTGCATACAAATTCTGGCCAGAAAAAAATCTGTACAGAATTAATTATGTATGGAAGAAAAATACTAAAAAAGTGCAGTTATATTCCCTTTCCCACTTGAAGACACATTTGCAGCAGAAAACCTGTGATAACATTGTTGAAAAAGGAGGGATTGTTTGAAACAAGCAGTTTCTCCTTCTGATGTTTTTCAAAGATATTCAACTATTGGACATAATTGAAAACATTAAATTGTGACAAAAGGATAAATTTCTCAATGAAAATTTCGCAAAAAATGAAGGTGTAAGTAACATAATATTTTATTTAAGTTTAAACACAATCATTTTCTTTTAAACAACAATATAACAAATGATAAATTTACAAAGATAACTAGAACTATCACTGAAGATGACAAATAACCCCAAAACAGCACCTTGACCTACACCATAACTTAATAAGTAAAAGGGCCATAGCTCTGTAAAACAAGAGGGCCATGAGGCCCTGGAATCGCTCACCTGAGAATGGGCTATTTAAGACATAACTCTCTCATGCTCAAGCCAAACATGTGGCTTCCAGAGTGTTAACAAGATTTCCCTTAAATTTGGTCTAGTGACCTAGTTTTTGACATGACATGACCCATATTCGAACTTGGCCTAGATATCATCAGGACAAACTTTCTGATAAAGTTTCAACATGCTCAAGTTTAAAATGCGGCTTCAAGAGTGTTAACGATATTTTCCTTAAATTTAGCCTAGTGACCTAGTTTTTGACCCGACATGACTCATATTTGAACTTGGCCTAGCTATTACTTAGACAAATATTCGGACAAAGTTTCAACATGCTCAAGCCAGAAATGTGGCTTCTAGAGTGTAATCAAGATTTTCCTTAAATTTGGCCTAGTGACCTTGTTTTTGACCGGACATGACCCATATTCGAACTTGGCCTAGATATCAAAAGACAAACTTTCTAATAAAGTTTCAACATGCTCAAGTTTAAAATGTGGCTTCCAGAGTGTTAACAAGATTTTCCTTCAATTTGGCCTAGTGACCTACTTTTTGACCGGACATGACCCATATTCGAACTCGGCCTAGATATCATCAAGACAAACTTTCCGACAAAGTTTCAACATGGTCAAGTTTAAAATGTGGCTTCCAGAGTGTTAACAAGATTTTCCTTCAATTTGGCCTAGTGACCTAGTTTTTGACCCAACATGACCTATATTTGAACTTGGCCTAGATATTACTATGACAAACATTCTGACAAAGTTTCAACATGCTCAAGCCAAAAATGCGGCTTCAGGAGTGTTAACAAGATTTTCCTTAAATTTGACCTAGTGACCTAGCTTTTGATCCGACATGACCTATTTTCGAACTTGGCCTAGATATCACTAAGACAAACATTCTGACAAAGTTTCAACATGCTCAAACCAAAAATGCGGCTTCATGAGTGTTAACAAGATTTTCCTTAAATTTGACCTAGTGACCTAGCTTTTGACCCAACATAACCTTTTTTCGACCTTGGCCTAGATATCACTAAGAAAAACATTCTGACAAAGTTTCAACATGCTCAAGCCAAAAATGCGGCTTCAGGAGTGTTAACAAGATTTTCCTTAAATTTGACCTAGTGACCTAGCTTTTGACCCGACATGACCTATTTTCGAACTTGGCCTAGATATCACTAAGACAAACATTCTGACAAAGTTTCAACATGCTCAAACAAAAAATGCGGCTTCATGAGTGTTAACAAGATTTTCCTTAAATTTGACCTAGTGACCTAGCTTTTAACCCGACATGACCTATTTTCGAACTTGGCCTAGATATCACTAAGACAAACATTCTGACAAAGTTTCAACATGCTCAAACTAAAAATGCGGCTTCAGGAGTGTTAACAAGATTTTCCTTCAATTTGGCCTAGTGACCTACTTTTTGACCGGACATAACCCATATTTAAACTCGGCCTAGATATCATCAAGACAAACTTTCCGACAAAGTTTCAACATGGTCAAGTTTAAAATGCGGCTTCAGGAGTGTTAACAAGATTTTCCTTAAATTTGACCTAGTGACCTAGCTTTTGACCCGACATGACCTATTTTCAAACTTGGCCTAGATATCACTAAGACAAACATTCTGACAAAGTTTCAACATGCTCAAGCAAAAAATGCGGCTTCAGGAGTGTTAACAAGATTTTCCTTAAATTTGACCTAGTGACCTAGATTTTGACCCCACATGACCCAGTTTCGAACTTGGCCTAGAGTTGATCGAGATATATGTTCTGATAAACTTTTATAAAGATTGGATGCAAAATGTTGCCTCTAGTGAATTAACAAGCAAATGTTGACGACGGACGACGGACAAAAAGCGATCACAATAACTCACCTTGAGCACTACGTGCTCTGGTGAGCTAATAACATGCAGTTATAAGACCTTTAGGATATGCACATCTCTTGGTATAGAAGCTTCATGTAAAATTGTATTGAATTCTTCGAAGGTGGTATAATTATTCAATTTCATAAATGGTTTTAAATCATAAACTGTAGCAACGTCTTGTTTCTGTTTCCTTGCTTGCCCAGGATTTCTTGCTTGATCCATTATTCAATTGCATGCCAACAATAATGTATGTAACATGCATTTGTCAACTTCCGGCCGATTTCAAGAATTTATATATAATATATATATTAAAATAAAGCTCAGATTATAAGGTTTAATTTGATATAGATTAGAAAAAACATACCTGGTAGTTATGAGGCGAACACCGCATCGTCTCTCGGAATCCATTAACACTAGAAATCGCGGTCATTCAAATTTCCCAACAGATTTCAAATTCTCATCTGATTGGATGGTTTGACCGTTATAAACACACGTTCGTAAGTGTGACTCTGATACTGAAATATCATCCGTCCCTACACATTTGTAGCAAGTAAAACTCAAAAACTATTGAAATGAAAATGAAATATGAGATGGAAGTTTAAACATAATGTTCTGTGCAAAGGATAACAATATTTTAATAATGTACTACACTTTTTGATAATATTTTGAACAAAACAGTTAGACACATAAATTAAATTGTTCCAGAGCTTCTGAAATTTACACATTATATTTAAAAGTCCTAGGTACTCTTGGTTATCCTGGAATTTGCATTGTAAATGTCCTGGTAATTGCAGTTGAAAAGTAAAAGTCTTGATACACCTGGAATTATCCTGGTCCTAGCTCCCAGGATATTCCAGGATCCTGGCTTATCCTGGCAGCCAAGATACTCATTCCAGGATTACCTGGGAGTCCCAGGAAAATCCCAGTTTTTTTTTTAACCTAGGAATAATTTATGCACGGTAGCTGAGTATGATTATATATATATACTATATTGAAAATCAATAAAATCTACATTAAATCAGCAAAAAGCTAATTTTTAGCTCGCCTATTCGAAGAAATAGGGGAGCTTATGTTATCACCCCGGCGTTGGCGTCCGCGTTGCCAGCTTGGTCAAACCTTTGCGTGCAAGGCTTTTTCTCAGACACTGTGTATGCTGTTGCTTTGAAACTTCACACACTTATTCAGGATCATTAGGGGACATTGTATGTCAAGTCCCATAACTCTGGAATGGATTTTGACTGAATTGTGCCCCTTTTTCGACTTAGAATTTTGGTCAAACCTTTGCGTTCAAGGCCTTTTCTCAGACACTGTGTATGCTGTTGCTTTGAAACTTCACACACTTATTCAGGATCATTAGGGGACGTTGTATGTCAAGTCCCATAACTCTGAAATGGATTTTGACTGAATTGTGCCCCTTTTTGGACTTAGAAATTTGGTCAAACCTTTGCGTGCAAGGCCTTTTCTCAGACACTGTGTATGCTGTTGCTTTCAAACTTCACACACTTATTCAAGGTCATTAGGGGACCTTGTATGTCAAGTCCCATAACTCTGGAATGGATTTTGACTGAATTGTGCCCCTTTTTCGACTTAGAATTTTGGTCAAACCTTTGCGTGCAAGGCCTTTTCTCAGACACTGTGTATGCTGTTGCTTTGAAACTTCACACACTTATTCAGGATCATTAGGGGACCTTGTATGGCGTTGGTATCAGCGTTGCCAGGTTAAGATTTGCATGCAAGTATTGAAAATTTGTGATATCTTGCAATAAATAATAGTGTGATTTTATCTGATACTGATACTGTAAGTCTTCGGTATTATGTTCACTATTGGCATACATCGTATATAAACCAATTTACAGATTTAAAAGGCCTGTATGGACTTGGTTAACATTTGCATGGAAGTATTGAAAAGGTGTATTATCTTGCAATAGGTGATACTGTGTGACTTTACCTAATGCTATAACTGTTCTGAAGTAGGCCCTGATAGACGATGGCCCTGATAGGCGAGCTATATTGTCCTCCGACAACTCTTGTTATATATCATATCAGGGACATAGATAAGATCTAATGAATAAACCTAATGAATTTGATGAGTCCAAAGTGTCTAGTACTGAACATTTCTAAGTATGATATTTCCGTGTGAATTGTAACATTTTGTTGCTCTTTTTTTTTCTAAGTATAAAATTTCCGTGTTCTCAAAATTTAAGTATTAAAAATCCGTGTTAAGATAGAAATTCCGGGCGTAAAAATTGTTAAGATTTAAAAATCCGTGTTGAAGTTGAAATTCCGGGCAGAATGTCCACACGGACTCTTGCCATGATTTCCGTGTCCGCCTGGAATCAGGGCGGAAAATAGTGATTCCGTGTGATTTCCACCCGGAATCCGTCTGGACTCCGCCTGGAATCCGGGTAGATTTTTCATACAGGATGGATCAAAGGTATACGGATTTCACAAATCTCCTGACTTAGAAAAGGTTCAATTTATGAAGAATAGTATGGGCTTGAATCGCAATGTAAAGAATGCTTGTATCTATGGTGAACTTAGGCGATTCCCTCTTTTTGTTACTTGAAAAATTAGAATTATCAAATATTGGTATAAGCTTGGTAAAACTCCGGATTCCCTTAGGATTTCAGTTTTTATGGAACAATACTGCTGTAAATGATGGTCATATCGCCGCTATAATACAACGAATATATGATCAATATTTACAGCATTATTACAATGACATTGAAACGTCTTGAAACATTTTCAGGAATAAAAAATGATTGCATTGGAACCATATATGGTTCATGTATCGAACTTCAGATATAGACAGGCATTACGTAAACTGAGATGTTCCAAGCCATTCATCAGAGATCGAAACCGATCGACATAACAACACACCACGTACCAGTAGAATACGTAAAACATGCACAATGAATGTTTCGGAAAATGAATATCACTTTATTATAGTTTGTCCCTGTTATCGAGAATTAAGAAATAATATTCTGCCTAAAATTGTAAATGGCCAACTAAGCAAAATTTGGTATAGCTACTTAAATGTCAATATACAAGTTGGCTAAAACGTTCACATGTATAAACAACACATAGCAAGATTACAATGGTCTGAATGAACAAACTGTATGGGGAGGAACGTTTTAAGTTTAGAAATACAACTGAAATTTATAAATAGGCAAAAACATCGCCCGAAACATTTTTTCTTTAGGGCAGTAAACCAAACAATTAAAAAAGTGTAGCCTAGGAAGTTCAGGAAAAGTGAAAATGTTTTCAGAGATCAGGGCCGTAAACCAAACTATTTAAAAAAAAAACGTGTAGCCTAGGAAGTTTGGGAAAGTTTTTAAATATAAATTAAATGTGTCTAAAGTTTTGTAATAACGGTAGAAGACACACGCATTTTGTTTATTGTTGCTTCTTAAATCAGTTAATATAATTTATAGATTCATGAAGGTTGTTTTTTTCAGAGTTTTCCTTTACAATAATAATGTTGGTTGCTCCCTATTCGATTACGTCACCCCATGGTACACAATTTAATCCTTTTCAATACTCACACCGCGTTTCCACGCGGCAATAAAGAGGACTAGGTCCTGTTTTATAAAGAAAATAACATGTCATTTAAAGTTGGAAATCCGTTTATAGCAACCCGTCATAACGCGGCATAGATGGGTACATACCCTTTCACGTCGTACATGTTGCGCGCATTGTCAAACACTCTAATTCAAACACTTTCATTTCCACTTCATCACACAAAGATACCTGTATATATGCAAATCGCCTCATAACTCACTTAAACATCTTTAATGAAGTCAGTGAAGACACACAATTTGTGTGAAGATGATCTCAGTCGTGGATGTCTTTGGTAATATTGTAACTAGATGTACCAATCACCCTGTGACAGATTATCGACATATGTTATGTACACCGTACTACGTACATTTGATACTAACAACATTTATGCTAGGTTCCCACTATCACGATTTGCGGCACGATTAAAGTCGTGGTCTAAATCGTGGAGTAATCGTTGTGATCATATCAGTTATTATCAGATCTTGAGGTCAGTGTTGATCGTAGGAAAGTTTTGGACGGTTACAAAAATCCTACGATCAACACGATTAATTGGCAATCGTGATCATCGCATCAGATCGTACTGGATCGTAACAAAGCGCGACATATCGCATATAATCGTGCTTCCAAATCGTGATAATCGGGATCAACCTTGGACAAGACAAAAACCACACTCTGTTGAAATGTACTGCGATCTCCCACGATCTGTCACGATATGTGACGCTCTGTCAGGTACCATTGCTCACGACATGACACGAGTGACTCACGAGCAGGTACGAGTTGATACGAGTAGATGCGAGTAAATGCGAGTTGATACGAGAAGTCACGCTTTTTCACGGACGTTCACAATATTTTATGAGTTCTCACGTCCATATATATACCTGACAAGATTGAATGCACCTTATTCAGCGATATACACTTGAAGAAGCACATCTTTATTGTCATCTTGCCTTTGCTAGTAATTTGTGGAGCCTTTGAGAGATGCCACCTAAGGTTACCCTATGCAATAAGGGAAAGGGTCAGACTGTCCCACTCCATGAGCCTGAACCAGTACAGCCAGAGCCGGCACCGAAGCAGGCAGAGGAGACCACCCCAACCCAGAAAGCCAAGAGAAAGAACACAGTAACTGTCTTAACTGAAGAGAAAAATGAGGAAATCATTGAGTGAGGTCTACAGCAAGCGTCTTGAGGGTTTCAAGGATGTCACCCAGAAGGAAGATCTTTGATCTGCACAGGCTGCCAAGATCACTACTGTGGCACAACTTAAAATATGGTACACAAGCATGAGGACCACGATGGGCCGGCTGAGGAAACGCGCGCCAAGAATAGTGGGTCAGGAGAAGATACCATTACTGACATGAACAGCACAGAGAAAATGGGTGTGGGAGAAGCTTTCTTTTTTTAAACCTCACATTAAGACGGTGGATGCCAGAAATGTGTCCTCCTTTGCAGCAGCAAGCAGCAGAAAGTGCCTTTGGCACTTAACTCACCCCCTCCACCAGCCAAACCTTAGTAGTTGCCTCTACCTCCAGCAGCGCTCCAACACAACCATTCCCAGCAGCATCACCACCACCTCCCAGCCAGGGTCGGTCGGCTCCAGGGCAGTGAGGATAGGGTGACCTCTGGAGAAATAAGTAAGTATTATCTCCCCTTATAACACTTGCAATTTCATTTAATTTCGCATTAAGATATACTTGGAGATATACTTACTGATAATAATACTATTTCTAAGAAGAGGTTCCCTAGCTTTCTCTCTTTCAGAAGAACTGCTGATGGATCTCATGTCCATAATTACTGCGGCGTCTGGCAGCTTCTACTTTGGAAAGTATGTGGAGGAGACCCTGTCCAAGTTGCCTGGGGAGATCAGGGGAGATATGTCGAGGCGAACCTCATGCAGGAGCTGCACATCGCTCAACGGGCAGCTATGCACCGCCATACGCATTCACCACCAATCCAAGACCAACAGGTCTCCTTCCAGATCATCATCAATGGTTGTTAATTGTAGTGTTCACATTGTAGAAGTTCAAGAAACAATGAAGACCATGGTCAGGCGTGCTGTATATTTATCCGTCGGGGTCCAATCGTAGCTCAAATCGTGATCACTCTTGATCCTCATCGTGAAATACATCGCGACCCCAATCGTATCCTATCGCAACAAAGCGCATTGTTTCGTGATGAACGTATCGGAGGGTATCCGAACGAATATGCACGTATCAGATTGTCCCAATCGTGATGATCGTGTCACATCGAGACCCAATCGTGGACAGGATCAGATTCGAATGGCTTATCGTGGCGTTCGTAACGGATCGCACGACAGTGGAAACCTAGCAATATTACTCTAGAAACAGTGATTTGGAAAATATTATCAACAAGTAATTTACCAAGCTAATGAAACAGTATTTTACGAAGCAAAACGAAACATCAATATGGCAACCAAAATGAAACAGTAATGTGTCAAGCTAATTAAACACGATAAAAAATGGTTATTTCGGAGGCTAATAAAACCATACGGTGGCACAGAGGTGACATGTGTATGTTTTTATTTATCTCGTGCGCACGACTTAGTAACTCGTGCGCACGACTTAATTATCTCGTGCGCACGACATAGTATCTCGTGCGCACGACTTAGTATCTCATGCGCACGACTTACTAACTCGTGCGCACGACTTAGTATCATAGTATCTCGTGCGCACTACTTACTAACTCGTGCGCACGACATAGTAACTCGAGCGCACGACTTAGTATCTCGTGCGCACGACTTAGTATCTCGTGCGCACGACTTAGTAACTCGTGCGCACGACTTAATTATCTCGTGCGCACGACTTAATTATCTCGTGCGCACGAGATAAATAAAAACATACACATGTCACCTCTGTGCCACCGTATAACTAAGCTAAATGAACAGTAATGTGTAATTAAAATCGTCATTTACCAAGCGAAATAAAACAGTGAATTAGCAGGGTAATAACACTGGAATTTATCAAGCTATATGAAACAGTAATTTGTCACGTTTTTGAAACAGTGATCATTCGAGTTAACAAAACCCCGAGACACAGAAAGATAATTTGCTGTTTATAAGCGATGATTTATGACAGTGTTGCATCGATTATTCTGATATACTGAGGACACGGAACCGTATAAACCATTTACGGATTGCGTTCTTTGTAAATTATGACAGAATTGGCTTATATTAAAAAAAAAAACATTAAACTTGTTTGTAGTGACTTTCCTCATTGGTGTTCTCGACTTCCGGGTTTGTATTACGACTGACTTACTGGTGTCAGGATAAATGGACAATTTCAGCTCAATATTTTAGTTTGATGCTGAGTATGTACACTGACTGAAATTGATTAATTAAACATAAGAGTTCAGATATTTATCTAATAATGAAAGCAATATCAGTAACGAATTGAGAATGAAAGAAAAACAAAAAAAGAGTGAAAGAAAGAAAAGAGGTACATAATGAAAGATAGAAGCATATTTTATATATTCTTTTTTGGTATAACATAGACATATAAACCTGGTTTATATGCCCGTGGTATGAATGAAAAGTGGATTAGCTTGTTTCTTGAAGTTTCCATGTTTATTTTTTCCCCATTTTCCAATCAAATTAAAATGACTTTTATATTAATATCATTACACCTTTAATCAGAAGCATTGATTATGGTTTGATCACATCTGACCAATTGCTGAAAGCGGTGTTTAATCGTTCAAACAATTGTCTTGTATGTGATCTAATTCATGTATAATTGATAGACCCACCCGTCGAGTCAGGATAAATGAGCCTGTATCCCCGACTCGATCAATTATTATTTCCTTTGCTTGGCAAAACACAATCCTATCAACGTCATGCGTCTCATACAATTGGGCTTAATGGTAAATGTGGGATTCATGTTAAACCCATTACAAACCTTTACATAAACGACCCTTCGTGATATAACTGAAATACCGCTGGAATGGACGTTAAATTGAATTGAACAACGACATTCTTTTGATGCGTATTGTATGTGCTATGTTTAACAAGTTAATGGAGTATTGCAAGCAATACAAAACTCCACTACCGGACACAAATTTAAAAGTTGAAAAAAAGGCACATTATTCTGTCAAACATCACTTCATAGTTATGCCCCTTGACATGCTTGGTATGCTAATGGTAATAATTAAATATGTGAAATTCTAGAGTTGTAGACATGACATTGCGGAACAAAGTCATCCAGTCTGCCAGTCTGACATTGACCTTGGGATAAAGACTGGTTATTTTGCATAACACTTTTCTTGCTATGAAGAATATTTGTGTGAAATTATATCCAAATCAATTCAAGCATGAGGAAGACACAGCTTGGACACGTCAGAAAACCCTTGGAAAGTTTGAGCCCAAATTGTGACATTGACCTTAAGAGTAGGTGTCTGGGTGATGTGCATGACAAATTGTGGGAGAATAATTGTGTGAAGTCATATCAAAATCCATTCAAGAATGTGGACGATACAGCGGACGGACATTGTTTCAGTCCAAACTGTGACATTGACCTTTTCTGTAATCAATATCCATTCAAGCATATGGAAGATACAGCACGTACACGGAATTTCGGACAGACTGACAGACGGACCAACTGTGACCTTGACCTTGAGAGTAGGTGGCTGGGTGATGTGCATGACACATCATCTTTTTATAGAAAAAAAAGTGTGTGAAATAATATCAGTATCCATTCAAGCATGTGCTAGACAGTCCCCAAACCGGTCTCCTAACCAGTTGGAGACTAATACTGTCGATATTTATAGTGTGTGCCAAATGTCGTTTTTCCTAGAAACCCATTGTGAAAGTCACCAAATACATCTATAGATAGATGGCACGTGCTTTAACAGTAAAATACCTTAATGTATCAATGATTCATCGTTTATGGCAAAACAGATATAAATAATACTCATATATTCTCAAAGAGTTAGGACAGAAATCTTCATTTATTCCCTCCATAATTCCTGGCTCACATAATTTCGTACGGCACGTACCTAATCTTAGTTTATCCAATATTGTGACGATGAAGAGAAATGAAATTAATTGTATCCCTCTGAAAATAAATTCGTGCTAACGCAGCTGTTTGTTAAAGATTTGATTGGATGTTTGTTTGTGTATTATTTACGCCGCTTTCAACACTTGTTCAGTTATATCACGGCGTTTTGTCTGTTTATGTTATCACGGCGTTTTGTCTGTTTATGTTATCACGGCGTTTTGTCTGTTTATGTTATCACGGCGTTTTGTCTGTTTATGTTATCACGGCGTTTTGTCTGTTTATGTTATCACGGCGTTTTGTCTGTTTATGTTATCACGACGTTTTGTCTGTTTATGTTATCACGGCGTTTTGTCTTTTTATGTTATCACGGCGTTTTTTCTGTTTATGTTATCACGGCGTTTTGTCTGTTTATGTTATCACGGCGTTTTTTCTGTTTATGTTATCACGGCGTTTTGTCTGTTTATGTTATCACGGCGTTTTGTCTGTTTGTTATCACGGCGTTTTTTCTGTTTATGTTATCACGGCGTTTTTTCTGTTTATGTTATCACGGCGTTTTGTCTGTTTATGTTATCACGGCGTTTTGTCTGTTTATGTTATCACGGCGTTTTGTCTGTTTATGTTATCACGGCGTTTTGTCTGTTTATGTTATCACGGCGTTTTGTCTGTTTATGTTATCACGGCGTTTTGTCTGTTTATGTTATCACGGCGTTTTGTCTGTTTATGTATCACGGCGTTTTGTCTGTTTATGTTATCACGGCGTTTTGTCTGTTTGTTATCACGGCGTTTTGTCTGTTTATGTTATCACGACGTTTTGTCTGTTTATGTTATCACGGCGTTTTGTCTGTTTGTTATCACGGCGTTTTTTTCTGTTTATGTTATCACGGCGTTTTGTCTGTTTATGTTATCACGGCGTTTTGTCTGTTTATGTTATCACGGCGTTTTGTCTGTTTATGTTATCACGGCGTTTTGTCTGTTTATGTTATCACGGCGTTTTGTCTGTTTATGTTATCACGGCGTTTTGTCTGTTTATGTTATCACGGAGTTTTGTCTGTTTATGTTATCACGGCGTTTTGTCTGTTTATGTTATCACGGCGTTTTGTCTGTTTATGTTATCACGGCGTTTTGTCTGTTTGTTATCACGGCGTTTTGTCTGTTTATGTTATCACGACGTTTTGTCTGTTTATGTTATCACGGCGTTTTGTCTGTTTATGTTATCACGGCGTTTTGTCTGTTTATGTTATCACGGCGTTTTGTCTGTTTATGTTATCACGGCGTTTTGTCTGTTTATGTTATCACGGCGTTTTGTCTGTTTATGTTATCACGGCGTTTTGTCTGTTTATGTTATCACGGCGTTGTGTCTGTTTATGTTATCACGGCGTTTTGTCTGTTTATGTTATCACGGCGTTTTGTCTGTTTATGTTATCACGGCGTTTTGTCTGTTTATGTTATCGAGACATTTTGTCCTGAAACAAGCTAGTCAGTTGAAATGCCTTCCCTCCAATCCTGAGCGTCAACGAGGTAACGGCATTACTATCATTTAAACACGGCCGGTACTCTCGCACTCGAGGCTCTATTACTAAACCACTGAGACGGTAATATCGCATCAAAATGGCAATACCACTTTACTTAGTTTATGTATAATGCATATTTAAATACATAGACCGACAGTGGAATGATGTTAATCGTATTTTGGAGAGTAGCCAGGATGATGTGTATTGACGTCATCTATGATGACACCACTCACTATGTCAGACATATATTCGCGCCATGAAGGCACTATAACTACTGCCATGTGTCTCAATCATTCAATCATTATCGATACAGAGACGCAATTGTGACTAATAGTACTTCTTTGTTTTATGCATTTGAATAATCATCATATATGTCTTAAATTCTACAATTTTCGACATGAACATTAATTTGCTGGTTTTCTAGTGAGACGCTTATACCTAATTGTCTATCCTTAGTGAAGTTGCGTACTGGGTAGATTAGTTTATAACACCATTTCACACGGTACCGCGTTGTAGTACACGGGTACACTCGGTACATCCTGTACAACGGTGTATTACACCATTACACACAGATAAAAAAACTTATTTTCACCAATGCCTATATATATATATGAAGTAAACAAACAATTATTAAATGTAAAAAATGCAACTATCGAGAAATGAGACCAAATGTTAGTGGTGGTATTTCATATTTAATTGAAACTTCTATACGGAACTTCTATACGGAACTTCTATCCATGAAAATGCATATATGCAAACAACAATTCGTTCGTCACATCGTTTGTTTTACGCACCGTTATTTAAATTTCTGTTTAAATAGATCAATAATTACACGGGATAAATATGAAGGTATTGTGCAGAAATAAACCACTTTTGAAAGAAGAGAAATTATGCATTCTTAAGCATATTCTCTTGTACCCACTATGTTTTAAAAGTTATCTACATTCGAGGTGTAAAATACCGCCTTTAATAAGGACACGGCTAAGTAACATAGAAATTGCAAAACCTGTCAATATTTTGAATTTGACATCTATCATGATTATGCTTTTAAATTGCAACGTCTTTGAGTAGATTTACATACCGTTTGATCCATCACGTATACTGAATGACTCTAACGTAAACACATGCTGACAACGTATAATTGTGAATACAGAACAATATGCAAATAAGCATGTATTTTGACGATGCATGTCAAATCGTGTTAAACGTGATAGTGGTAGATAACCGTACGTATAACATAACATTGGGTAAGGATTCTTTAGACAATGTTGTTTCGAATATAGAATGTATTTTTGCTAGCTTTCTTGCACCAGTACTCCATACAACGTTCTTTCAAGGCAACTTGCTACCTTCACACATAGACAATTTTGACCATTGTATGAGTATGAATGACGCTAGTTATACCGATGTATAAATAATGAATTTTTGAATTGGCGAACCGGGGTTCGATCCCACGATTCCTTTATTGAAAGCCCGCATCGATACTGACTGAGCTGTCGGTTCCGTGGTGAAGACTTGGATATGTTGCTTCGTACAAAACATTTATAATTAGTCAGGACGTCAACACTTTCCCATAATAAGACCCAGTTTGAATTATCTGCATCTCTCGACTATTCCCACACCTCTATTCAATAATGGATTCTTCATTAATAGAAGGGAATCCGCTGTGGTCGAGTGGTTAGCGTCGGGGATTTCGAAACCGGGTGTCCCGGGTTCGATCCCCAGTCGCGGTACTACGGTCATGGTGGAGTGCCCTTGGGCAAGGCACATTTTCTAGCCTAGTACTGGTTTGTTTACCCAGGGATCATGAATAATCAAATTTAATTGCGCGCTAAATGACCTTAGCTGTCGATGCGCCATAAAACAATATACATGTACATTCCATTCATTAATAGAGGTTTCCCATAGTTTAACCTAGATGCGTTCAACGTCGTCTGTTACATAGTTCGTATGTGTTTAAATATGGGAAAGAGTTACCCAATTCATTCCATTTTGTTAACTAAAAAATCTATCTCATACTCTATGGAATACTTTCGATATATCGCAGAAAAACATACATATTTTGCTTTAAATCTATACAAGAAACAATGTCATGGTGAATTTCTAATAACTGATGAACAGTTAAGTGACCTTTTAAGAACCCCGACTGGTGTTCATTAATCAAACGATTATGGATAACATAATTATATAACTGTTTAAGTACACATCTTTCCATTAATTTCACAATACAGCTTAATAAGGAGATTAAACGATCATTTTCGACACAAGATTTATCTCCTTTTTCGGCGAAAGCTGACTAACGTGGGTTTTGACCTAGATGTAAAACAAATAATCTAGCTATAGACAAATCAAATGTTGTATTTAATGAATAATATCGAAGAAATAAAGGAAATGTAACGTTTTGATTGGTTTATAATTAAGTTGGCGATCCTTCGAGAGGCACCAATGAGGTGAAAAATTAAAATGAAATGTTCTGCATACTAACCTTTAATTGTATTCCTTAAGAAATACATTTAAGTGAAGAAAAATCAGTGAAAACGTATGAAATATAATATTTAAGAGCAAAATATTAATTATTTTTGAACCTTGATAAGTTTTCAGTTATTTATCGTCAATTTAAACTTAGATTTTGTTACATAATACAACTCTTGGGAGCATCGCGTAATCTCCACATTAATAAATGGGATAACCTCTCGGCCTTGAACGGCATTAAAGACATGTCGCGCTAGTGTAATGGATGTTGACTTGACTTATTTGGTCGGGACCGACTGCTTTGTTAACGTCTAATTTACATAAAATGTTTTCTACCTCTAAGGTAGACATTTGAATAATTGATAAACGACTAAGAGTCTTATGAACAAAACTAGGTAAAACAGTGGATGAATCATCAACAGTAGATATTGACACAAAATAATTATTTAAACATTCAGCCTTTTCTTCATCACTATAAAAGATGGTTTCAGTTTTATTATCTATAGATCTTTGTCTGGTACTTTTGCAACTTAGTACGATTCGGCGAAGCAGATAATATCAAAACCTGCAAAGTGATCAGTTATACAGTTATTCTTATTACGTATATTCAGGTGCATAATAGATATACAATTATTTATATTAGTCGTTTGTCCCGAATTGGGACCTGGATTCGTCTCAATATCGCCTGAGAGAAGCAGTATAATCGCTATACACATAAGTAACGATATCAAATTGTGAGTTTTAAAATTGGTTTTAAGTGATGTCAAGTCTTTTACCAATAACAGTAAAAGTACAAATAACTCGGTAAAGGGATTTATGAGACACATGATGCAGCAGTCCTGGGATTTCGCATAAAAAGTACAGAAAATGGCGCGCAGGTATTTTAATGCAGAAAATGTGATAACCAGTGTCCCCCCTCCAGCTGACATGAAATTCGAATTAAGACAAAACGAGATAAATAGAAATATCTTTATAACGGTTGACATAATGGGCGAGGCGGTATACAGTCATATAAATGTTCTCTTGTTCGTGAGCAATTTCATTTAAGTTGGTATAAAAAGGGAATATCTTTGGACGCCTTTTATTTGCATATGAGCTCTGATTCCGCGACGACTCTAAAGAATATTTGTATTTGTGTATCATGTCCTATATATAAATTTGAATATTCATATAACACAATAGGGGACACAGCATGTATTATGAATGTATAACAAACTATTTTGGGCCAGAGGCCTTTATTATGAATGAATGAATTTATTGACTTGACTTGACTTGACTTGAGTATGGCTGAGGCGGATTACAGTCATACTATCGGTAGACAGTATGGCCGATGTGGTGTACAGTATTAATATCGGTTGAAGGTATGTGCGAGGTGGTTTACAGTCATTATAACGGTAGACAGTATGGCTTGGGAGGTTTACAGTCATAATATCGGTAGACAGTATGTGCGAGACGGTGTACAGTCATATAAAGGTAAACATAATGGGCGAGACGGTGTACAGTCATTATAAAGGTAAACATAATGGGCGAGACGGTCTACAGTCATTATAAAGGTAAACATAATGGGCGAGGTGGTGTACAGTCATTATAACTAAAGACAGTATGGGCGAGACGGTGTACAGTCATTATAACGGTTAACATAATGGGCGAGTCGGTGTACAGTCATTATACAGGTAAACATAATGGGCGAGACTGTGTACAGTCATTATAAAGGTAAACATAATGGCCGAGACGGTGTACAGTCATTATAAAGGTAAACATAATGGGCGAGACGGTGTACATTCATTATAAAGGTAAACATAATGGGCGAGACGGTGTACAGTCATTTTAAAGGTAAACATAATGGTCGAGACGGTGTACAGTCATTATAACGGTAAACATAATGGACGAGACGGTGTACAGTCATATAACGGTAAACATAATGGGCGAGACGGTGTACAGTCATTATAAAGGTAAACATAATGGGCGAGACGGTGTACAGTCATTATAACGGTTGACATAATGGGCGAGACGGTGTACAGTCATTATAACGGTAAACATAATGGGCGAGGCGGTGTACAATCATTATATCGGTAGACAGTTAGGGCGAGGCGGTGTACAATCATTATATCGGTAGACAGTGAGGGCGAGGCGGTGTACAATCATTATATCGGTAGACAGTGAGGGCGAGGCGGTGTACAGTCATTATAACGGTAAACACAATGGGCGAGGCGATGTACAGTCATTATAACAATAGACAGTATGGGCGAGGCGATGTACAGTCATTATAACGATAGACAGTATGGGCGAGGCGATGTACAGTCATTATAACGATAGACAGTATGGGCGAGGCGATGTACAGTCATTATAACGATAGACAGTATGGGCGAGGCGATGTACAGTCATTATAACGATAGACAGTATGGGCGAGGCGATGTACAGTCATTATAACGATAGACAGTATGGGCGAGGCGATATACAGTCATATAATGGTAGATAGTACGTCTGAGGCATTGTACAGTCATTATAACGGTATACAGTATGGCCGAGGTGGTGTTCAGACATATAACAGAAGACAGTATTTGCCTGGGCGGTGTACATACATATATCGGTATACAGTATGGCCAAAGCGGTGTACAGACATGTATAATGTATAATATACAGTCATAATATCGGTACACAGTGAGGGCGGGGCGGTGTACAGTCATAATATCGGTAGACAATGAGGGCGATGCGGTGTACAGTCATTATAACATAGACAAAATGGGCGAGGCGGTGTACAATCATTATATCGGTAGACAGTGAGGGCGAGGCGGTGTACAATCATTATATCGGTAGACAATGAGGGCGAGGCGGTGTACAGTCATTATAACTATAGACAGTATGGGCGACGCAGTGTACAGTCGTTATAACGGTTGACATAATGGGCGAGGCGATGTACAGTCATTATAACGGTTGACATAATGGGCGAGGTGGTGTACAGTCATTATAACTAAAGACAGTATGGGCGAGGCGGTGTACAGTCATTATAACGGTTGACATAATGGACGAGGCGGTGTACAGTCATTATAACGGTTGACATAATGGACGAGGCGATGTACAGTCATTATAACGGTTGACATAATGGGCGAGGTGGTGTACAGTCATTATAACTAAAGACAGTATGGGCGAGGCGGTGTACAGTCATTATAACGGTTGACATAATGGACGAGGCGGTGTACAATCATTATAACGGTTGACATGATGGGCGAGGTGGTGTACAGTCATTATAACTATAGACAGCATGGGCGAGGCGGTGTACAGTCATTATAACTATAGACAGTATGGCTGAGACGGTTTACAATCATAAAATCGATAAATAGTATGGGCGAGGCGGTGTTCAGTCAGTATATCGGTAGATAGTATGGGCGAGGCGGTGTACAATCAGTATAGCGGTAGATAGTATGAGCGAGGCGGTGTACAGTCAGTATATCGGTAGATAGTATGGGCGAGACGGTGTACAGTCAGTATATCGGTAGATAGTATGGGCGAGGCGGTGTACAGTCAGTATAGCGGTAGATAGTATGGGCGAGGCGGTGTACAGTCAGTATAGCGGTAGATAGTATGAGCGAGGCGGTGTACAGTCAGTATATCGGTAGATAGTATGGGCGAGACGGTGTACAGTCAGTATATCGGTAGATAGTATGGGCGAGGCGGTGTACAGTCAGTATAGCGGTAGATAGTATGGGCGAGGCGGTGTACAGTCAGTATATCGGTAGATAGTATGGGCGAGGCGGTGTACAGTCAGTATATCGGTAGATAGTATGGGCGAGGCGGTGTACAGTCAGTATATCGGTAGATAGTATGGGCGAGGCGGTGTACAGTCAGTATATCGGTAGATAGTATGGGCGAGGCGGTGTACAGTCAGTATATCGGTAGATAGTATGGGCGAGACGGTGTACAATCAGTATAGCGGTAGATAGTATGGGCGAGGCGGTGTACAGTCAGTATATCGGTAGATAGTATGGGCGAGGCGGTGTACAATCAGTATAGCGGTAGATAGTATGGGCGAGGCGGTGTACAGTCAGTATATCGGTAGATAGTAAGGGCGAGGCGGTGTACAGTCAGTATAGCGGTAGATAGTATGGGCGAGGCGGTGTACAGTCAGTATATCGGTAGATAGTATGGGCGAGGCGGTGTACAGTCAGTATATCGGTAGATAGTATGGGCGAGGCGGTGTACAGTCAGTATATCGGTAGATAGTATGGGCGAGGCGGTGTACAGTCAGTATAGCGGTAGATAGTATGGGCGAGACGGTGTACAGTCAGTATATCGGTAGATAGTATGGGCGAGGCGGTGTACAGTCAGTATATCGGTAGATAGTATGAGCGAGGCGGTGTACAGTCAGTATAGCGGTAGATAGTATGGGCGAGGCGGTGTACAGTCAGTATATCGGTAGATAGTATGGGCGAGGCGGTGTACAGTCAGTATATCGGTAGATAGTATGGGCGAGGCGGTGTACAGTCAGTATAGCGGTAGATAGTATGGGCGAGGCGGTGTACAGTCAGTATAGCGGTAGATAGTATGGGCGAGGCGGTGTACAGTCAGTATAGCGGTAGATAGTATGAGCGAGGTGGTGTACAGTCAGTATATCGGTAGATAGTATGGGCGAGACGGTGTACCGTCAGTATATCGGTAGATAGTATGGGCGAGGCGGTGTACAGTCAGTATATCGGTAGATAGTATGGGCGAGGCGGTGTAAAGTCAGTATAGCGGTAGATAGTATGGGCGAGGCGGTGTACAGTCAGTATATCGGTAGATAGTATGGGCGAGGCGGTGTACAGTCAGTATATCGGTAGATAGTATGGGCGAGACGGTGTACAGTCAGTATATCGGTAGATAGTATGGGCGAGACGGTGTACAGTCAGTATAGCGGTAGATAGTATGGGCGAGGCGGTGTACAGTCAGTATATCGGTAGATAGTATGGGCGAGGCGGTGTACAGTCAGTATATCGGTAGATAGTATGGGCGAGACGGTGTACAGTCAGTATATCGGTAGATAGTATGGGCGAGGCGGTGTACAGTCAGTATATCGGTAGATAGTATGGGCGAGGCGGTGTACAGTCAGTATAGCGGTAGATAGTATGGGCGAGGCGGTGTACAGTCAGTATATCGGTAGATAGTATGGGCGAGGCGGTGTACAGTCAGTATATCGGTAGATAGTATGGGCGAGGCGGTGTACAGTCAGTATATCGGTAGATAGTATGGGCGAGACGGTGTACAGTCAGTATATCGGTAGATAGTATGGGCGAGGCGGTGTACAGTCAGTATAGCGGTAGATAGTATGGGCGAGGCGGTGTAAAGTCAGTATAGCGGTAGATAGTATGGGCGAGGCGGTGTACAGTCAGTATATCGGTAGATAGTATGGGCGAGGCGGTGTACAGTCAGTATATCGGTAGATAGTATGGGCGAGACGGTGTACAGTCAGTATATCGGTAGATAGTATGGGCGAGGCGGTGTACAGTCAGTATATCGGTAGATAGTATGGGCGAGGCGGTGTACAATCAGTATAGCGGTAGATAGTATGGGCGAGGCGGTGTACAGTCAGTATATCGGTAGATAGTATGGGCGAGACGGTGTACAGTCAGTATATCGGTAGATAGTATGGGCGAGGCGGTGTACAGTCAGTATATCGGTAGATAGTATGGGCGAGGCGGTGTACAGTCAGTATATCGGTAGATAGTATGGGCGAGGCGGTGTACAGTCAGTATATCGGTAGATAGTATGGGCGAGGCGGTGTACAGTCAGTATATCGGTAGATAGTATGGGCGAGGCGGTGTACAGTCAGTATAGCGGTAGATAGTTGGGCGAGGCGGTGTACAGTAAGTATATCGGTAGATAGTATGGGCGAGGCGGTGTACAGTCAGTATATCGGTAGATAGTATGGGCGAGGCGGTGTACAGTCAGTATAGCGGTAGATAGTATGGGCGAGGCGGTGTACAGTCAGTATATCGGTAGATAGTATGGGCGAGGCGGTGTACAATCAGTATAGCGGTAGATAGTATGGGCGAGGCGGTGTACAGTCAGTATATCGGTAGATAGTATGGGCGAGGCGGTGTACAATCAGTATAGCGGTAGATAGAATGGGCGAGGCGGTGTACAATCAGTATATCGGTAGATAGTATGGGCGAGGCGGTGTACAGTCAGAATATCGGTAGATAGTATGGGCGAGGCGGTGTACAGTCAGTATATCGGTAGATAGTATGGGCGAGACGGTGTACAGTCAGTATATCGGTAGATAGTATGGGCGAGGCGGTGTACAGTCAGTATAGCGGTAGATAGTATGGGCGAGACGGTGTACAGTCAGTATATCGGTAGATAGTATGGGCGAGGCGGTGTACAGTCAGTATATCGGTAGATAGTATGGGCGAGGCGGTGTACAGTCAGTATATCGGTAGATAGTATGGGCGAGACGGTGTACAGTCAGTATATCGGTAGATAGTATGGGCGAGGCGGTGTACAGTCAGTATATCGGTAGATAGTATGGGCGAGGCGGTGTACAATCAGTATAGCGGTAGACAGTATGGGCGAGGCGGTGTACAGTCAGTATATCGGTAGATAGTATGGGCGAGACGGTGTACAGTCAGTATATCGGTAAATAGTATGGGCGAGGCGGTGTACAGTCAGTATATCGGTAGATAGTATGGGCGAGGCGGTGTACAGTCAGTATATCGGTAGATAGTATGGGCGAGGCGGTGTACAGTCAGTATATCGGTAGATAGTATGGGCGAGGCGGTGTACAGTCAGTATATCGGTAGATAGTATGGGCGAGGCGGTGTACAGTCAGTATAGCGGTAGATAGTTGGGCGAGGCGGTGTACAGTAAGTATATCGGTAGATAGTATGGGCGAGGCGGTGTACAGTCAGTATATCGGTAGATAGTATGGGCGAGGCGGTGTACAGTCAGTATAGCGGTAGATAGTATGGGCGAGGCGGTGTACAGTCAGTATATCGGTAGATAGTATGGGCGAGGCGGTGTACAATCAGTATAGCGGTAGATAGTATGGGCGAGGCGGTGTACAGTCAGTATATCGGTAGATAGTATGGGCGAGGCGGTGTACAATCAGTATAGCGGTAGATAGAATGGGCGAGGCGGTGTACAATCAGTATATCGGTAGATAGTATGGGCGAGGCGGTGTACAGTCAGAATATCGGTAGATAGTATGGGCGAGGCGGTGTACAGTCAGTATATCGGTAGATAGTATGGGCGAGACGGTGTACAGTCAGTATATCGGTAGATAGTATGGGCGAGGCGGTGTACAGTCAGTATAGCGGTAGATAGTATGGGCGAGACGGTGTACAGTCAGTATATCGGTAGATAGTATGGGCGAGGCGGTGTACAGTCAGTATATCGGTAGATAGTATGGGCGAGGCGGTGTACAGTCAGTATATCGGTAGATAGTATGGGCGAGACGGTGTACAGTCAGTATATCGGTAGATAGTATGGGCGAGGCGGTGTACAGTCAGTATATCGGTAGATAGTATGGGCGAGGCGGTGTACAGTCAGTATATCGGTAGACAGTATGGGCGAGGCGGTGTACAGTCAGTATAGCGGTAGATAGTATGGGCGAGACGGTGTACATTCAGTATATCGGTAGATAGTATGGGCGAGGCGGTGTACAGTCAGTATATCGGTAGATAGTATGGGCGAGGCGGTGTAAAGTCAGTATATCGGTAGATAGTTTGGGCGAGGCGGTGTAAAGTCAGTATATCGGTAGATAGTATGGGCGAGACGGTGTACAGTCAGTATAGCGGTAGATAGTATGGGCGAGACGGTGTACAGTCAGTATAGCGGTAGATAGTATGGGCGAGACGGTGTACAGTCAGTATAGCGGTAGATAGTATGGGCGAGGCGGTCTACAGTCAGTATATCGGTAGATAGTATGGGCGAGGCGGTGTACAGTCAGTATATCGGTAGATAGTATGGGCGAGGCGGTGTACAGTCAGTATAGCGGTAGATAGTATGGGCGAGGCGGTGTACAGTCAGTATATCGGTAGATAGTATGGGCGAGACGGTGTACAATCAGTATATCGGTAGATAGTATGGGCGAGGCGGTGTACAGTCAGTATATCGGTAGATAGTATGGGCGAGGCGGTGTTCAGTCAGTATATCGGTAGATAGTATGAGCGAGGCGGTGTACAGTCAGTATAGCGGTAGATAGTATGGGCGAGGCGGTGTACAGTCAGTATAGCGGTAGATAGTTGGGCGAGACGGTGTACAGTCAGTATATCGGTAGATAGTATGGGCGAGGCGGTGTACAGTCAGTATAGCGGTAGATAGTATGGGCGAGGCGGTGTACAGTCAGTATATCGGTAGATAGTATGGGCGAGGCGGTGTACAGTCAGTATAGCGGTAGATAGTATGGGCGAGGCGGTGTACAGTCAGTATAGCGGTAGATAGTTTGGGCGAGGCGGTGTACAGTCAGTATATCGGTAGATAGTATGGGCGAGGCGGTGTACAGTCAGTATATCGGTAGATAGTATGGGCGAGGCGGTGTACAGTCAGTATATCGGTAGATAGTATGGGCGAGGCGGTGTACAGTCAGTATATCGGTAGATAGTATGGGCGAGGCGGTGTACAGTCAGTATAGCGGTAGATAGTATGGGCGAGACGGTGTACAGTCAGTATATCGGTAGATAGTATGGGCGAGGCGGTGTACAGTCAGTATATCGGTAGATAGTATGGGCGAGGCGGTGTACAGTCAGTATATCGGTAGATAGTATGGGCGAGGCGGTGTACAGTCAGTATATCGGTAGATAGTATGGGCGAGGACGGTGTACAGTCAGTATATCGGTAGATAGTATGGGCGAGGCGGTGTACAGTCAGTATATCGGTAGATAGTATGGGCGAGGCGGTGTACAGTCAGTATATCGGTAGATAGTATGGGCGAGACGGTGTACAGTCAGTATATCGGTAGATAGTATGGGCGAGACGGTGTACAGTCAGTATATCGGTAGATAGTATGGGCGAGGCGGTGTACAGTCAGTATATCGGTAGATAGTATGGGCGAGGCGGTGTACAGTCAGTATAGCGGTAGATAGTATGGGCGAGGCGGTGTACAGTCAGTATATCGGTAGATAGTATGGGCGAGGCGGTGTACAGTCAGTATAGCGGTAGATAGTATGGGCGAGGCGGTGTACAGTCAGTATAGCGGTAGATAGTATGGGCGAGACGGTGTACAGTCAGTATATCGGTAGATAGTATGGGCGAGGCGGTGTACAGTCAGTATATCGGTAGATAGTATGGGCGAGGCGGTGTACAGTCAGTATATCGGTAGATAGTATGGGCGAGGCGGTGTACAGTCAGTATATCGGTAGATAGTATGGGCGAGACGGTGTACAGTCAGTATATCGGTAGATAGTATGGGCGAGGCGGTGTACAGTCAGTATATCGGTAGATAGTATGGGCGAGGCGGTTTACAGTCAGTATATCGGTAGATAGTATGGGCGAGGCGGTGTACAGTCAGTATATCGGTAGATAGTATGGGCGAGACGGTGTACAGTCAGTATATCGGTAGATAGTATGGGCGAGGCGGTGTACAGTCAGTATATCGATAGATAGTATGGGCGAGGCGGTGTACAGTCAGTATATCGGTAGATAGTATGGGCGAGGCGGTGTACAGTCAGTATAGCGGTAGATAGTATGGGCGAGGCGGTGTACAATCAGTATAGCGGTAGATAGTATGGGCGAGGCGGTGTACAGTCAGTATAGCGGTAGATAGTATGGGCGAGGGGTGTACAGTCAGTATAGCGGTAGATAGTATGGGCGAGGCGGTGTACAGTCAGTATAGCGGTAAATAGTATGGGCGAGGCGGTGTACAGTCAGTATATCGGTAGAAAGTATGGGCGAGGCGGTGTACAGTCAGTATAGCGGTAGATAGTATGGGCGAGGCGGTGTACAATCAGTATAGCGGTAGATAGTATGGGCGAGGCGGTGTACAGTCAGTATATCGGTAGATAGTATGGGCGAGGGGTGTACAGTCAGTATATCGGTAGATAGTATGGGCGAGGCGGTGTACAGTCAGTATAGCAGTAGATAGTATGGGCGAGGCGGTGTACAGTCAGTATAGCAGTAGATAGTATGGGCGAGACGGTGTACAGTCAGTATAGCGGTAGATAGTATGGGCGAGGCGGTGTACAGTCAGTATATCGGTAGATAGTATGGGCGAGGCGGTGTACAGTCAGTATATCGGTAGATAGTATGGGCGAGGCGGTGTACAGTCAGTATATGGGTAGATAGTATGGGCGAGGCGGTGTACAGTCAGTATATCGGTAGATAGTATGGGCGAGGCGGTGTACAGTCAGTATAGCGGTAGATAGTATGGGCGAGACGGTGTACAGTCAGTATATCGGTAGATAGTATGGGCGAGGCGGTGTACAGTCAGTATATCGGTAGATAGTATGGGCGAGGCGGTGTACAGTCAGTATATCGGTAGATAGTATGGGCGAGGCGGTGTACAGTCAGTATATCGGTAGATAGTATGGGCGAGGCGGTGTACAGTCAGTATATCGGTAGATAGTATGGGCGAGACGGTGTACAGTCAGTATATCGGTAGATAGTATGGGCGAGGCGGTGTACAGTCAGTATATCGGTAGATAGTATGGGCGAGGCGGTGTACAGTCAGTATATCGGTAGATAGTATGGGCGAGGCGGTGTACAGTCAGTATAGCGGTAGATAGTATGGGCGAGGCGGTGTACAATCAGTATAGCGGTAGATAGTATGGGCGAGGCGGTGTACAGTCAGTATAGCGGTAGATAGTATGGGCGAGGGGTGTACAGTCAGTATAGCGGTAGATAGTATGGGCGAGGCGGTGTACAGTCAGTATAGCGGTAGATAGTATGGGCGAGGCGGTGTACAGTCAGTATATCGGTAGATAGTATGGGCGAGGCGGTGTACAGTCAGTATATCGGTAGATAGTATGGGCGAGGCGGTGTACAGTCAGTATAGGGGTAGATAGTATGGGCGAGGCGGTGTACAGTCAGTATAGCGGTAGATAGTATGGGCGAGGCGGTGTACAGTCAGTATATCGGTAGATAGTATGGGCGAGGCGGTGTACAGTCAGTATATCGGTAGATAGTATGGGCGAGACGGTGTACAGTCAGTATAGCGGTAGATAGTATGAGCGAGGCGGTGTACAGTCAGTATATCGGTAGATAGTATGGGCGAGGCGGTGTACAGTCAGTATAGCGGTAGATAGTATGGGCGAGGCGGTGTACAATCAGTATAGCGGTAGATAGTATGGGCGAGGCGGTGTACAGTCAGTATATCGGTAGATAATATGGGCGAGGCGGTGTACAGTCAGTATATCGGTAGATAGTATGGGCGAGGCGGTGTACAGTCAGTATATCGGTAGATAGTATGGGCGAGGCGGTGTACAGTCAGTATAGCGGTAGATAGTATGGGCGAGGCGGTGTACAATCAGTATAGCGGTAGATAGTATGGGCGAGACGGTGTACAGTCAGTATATCGGTAGATAGTATGGGCGAGGCGGTGTACAGTCAGTATAGCGGTAGATATTATGGGCGAGACGGTGTACAGTCAGTATATCGGTAGATAGTTGGGCGAGACGGTGTACAGTCAGTATAGCGGTAGATAGTATGGGCGAGGCGGTGTACAGTCAGTATAGCGGTAGATAGTATGGGCGAGACGGTGTACAGTCAGTATATCGGTAGATAGTATGGGCGAGGCGGTGTACAGTCAGTATAGCGGTAGATAGTATGGGCGAAGCGGTGTACAGTCAGTATAGCGGTAGATAGTATGGGCGAGGCGGTGTACAGTCAGTATAGCGGTAGATAGTATGAGCGAGGCGGTGTACAGTCAGTATATCGGTAGATAGTATGGGCGAGACGGTGTACAGTCAGTATAGCGGTAGATAGTATGGGCGAGGCGGTGTACAGTCAGTATAGCGGTAGATAGTATGGGCGAGGCGGTGTACAGTCAGTATAGCGGTAGATAGTATGGGCGAGGCGGTGAACAGTCAGTATATCGGTAGATAGTATGGGCGAGACGGTGTACAGTCAGTATATCGGTAGATAGTATGGGCGAGACGGTGTACAGTCAGTATATCGGTAGATAGTAAGGGCGAGGCGGTGTACAGTCAGTATATCGGTAGATAGTATGGGCGAGGCGGTGTACAGTCAGTATATCGGTAGATAGTATGGGCGGGGCGGTGTACAGTCAGTATATCGGTAGATAGTATCGGCGGGGCGGTGTACAGTCAGTATATCGGTAGATAGTATGGGCGAGGCGGTGTACAGTCAGTATATCGGTAGATAGTATGGGCGAGGCGGTGTACAGTCAGTATATCGGTAGATAGTATGGGCGAGGCGGTGTACAGTCAGTATATCGGTAGATAGTATGGGCGAGGGGTGTACAGTCAGTATATCGGTAGATAGTATGGGCGAGGCGGTGTACAGTCAGTATATCGGTAGATAGTATGGGCGAGGCGGTGTACAGTCAGTATAGCGGTAGATAGTATGGGCGAGGCGGTGTACAGTCAGTATATCGGTAGATAGTATGGGCGAGGGGTGTACAGTCAGTATTTCGGTAGATAGTATGAGCGAGGCGGTGTACAGTCAGTATAGCGGTAGATAGTATGGGCGAGACGGTGTACAGTCAGTATATCGGTAGATAGTATGGGCGAGGCGGTGTACAGTCAGTATATCGGTAGATAGTATGGGCGAGGCGGTGTACAGTCAGTATATCGGTAGATAGTATGGGCGAGGCGGTGTACAGTCAGTATATCGGTAGATACTATGGGCGAGGCGGTGTACAGTCAGTATATCGGTAGATAGTATGGGCGAGACGGTGTAAAGTCAGTATATCGGTAGATAGTATGGGCGAGGCGGTGTACAGTCAGTATAGCGGTAGATAGTATGGGCGAGGCGGTGTACAGTCAGTATATCGGTAGATAGTATGGGCGAGGCGGTGTACAGTCAGTATATCGGTAGATAGTATGGGCGAGACGGTGTACAGTCAGTATAGCGGTAGATAGTATGGGCGAGGCGGTGTACAGTCAGTATATCGGTAGATAGTATGGGCGAGACGGTGTACAGTCAGTATAGCGGTAGATAGTATGGGCGAGGCGGTGTACAGTCAGTATATCGGTAGATAGTATGGGCGAGACGGTGTACAGTCAGTATATCGGTAGATAGTATGGGCGAGACGGTGTACAGTCAGTATATCGGTAGATAGTATGGGCGAGACGGTGTACAATCAGTATATCGGTAGATAGTATGGGCGAGGCGGTGTACAGTCAGTATAGCGGTAGATAGTATGGGCGAGGCGGTGTACAGTCAGTATATCGGTAGATAGTATGGGCGAGGCGGTGTACAGTCAGTATATCGGTAGATAGTATGGGCGAGGCGGTGTACAGTCAGTATATCGGTAGATAGTATGGGCGAGGCGGTGTACAGTCAGTATATCGGTAGATAGTATGGGCGAGGCGGTGTAAAGTCAGTATAGCGGTAGATAGTATGGGCGAGGCGGTGTACAGTCAGTATAGCGGTAGATAGTATGAGCGAGGCGGTGTACAGTCAGTATATCGGTAGATAGTATGAGCGAGGCGGTGTACAGTCAGTATATCGGTATATAGTATGAGCGAGGCGGTGTACAGTCAGTATATCGGTAGATAGTATGGGCGAGGCGGTGTACAGTCAGTATATCGGTAGATAGTATGGGCGAGGCGGTGTACAGTCAGTATATCGGTAGATAGTATGGGCGAGGCGGTGTACAGTCAGTATATCGGTAGATAGTATGGGCGAGACGGTGTACAGTCAGTATATCGGTAGATAGTTGGGCGAGGGGTGTGCAGTCAGTATATCGGTAGATAGTATGGGCGAGGCGGTGTACAGTCAGTATAGCGGTAGATAGTATGGGCGAGACGGTGTACAGTCAGTATATCGGTAGATAGTATGGGCGAGGCGGTGTACAGTCAGTATATCGGTAGATAGTATGGGCGAGGCGGTGTACAGTCAGTATAGCGGTAGATAGTATGGGCGAGGCGGTGTACAGTCAGTATAGCGGTAGATAGTATGGGCGAGGCGGTGTACAGTCAGTATATCGGTAGATAGTATGGGCGAGGCGGTGTACAGTCAGTATAGCGGTAGATAGTATGGGCGAGGCGGTGTACAGTCAGTATAGCGGTAGATAGTATGGGCGAGGCGGTGTACAGTCAGTATATCGGTAGATAGTATGGGCGAGGGGTGTACAGTCAGTATATCGGTAGATAGTATGGGCGAGGCGGTGTACAGTCAGTATAGCGGTAGATAGTATGGGCGAGGCGGTGTACAGTCAGTATATCGGTAGATAGTATGGGCGAGACGGTGTACAGTCAGTATATCGGTAGATAGTATGGGCGAGACGGTGTACAGTCAGTATATCGGTAGATAGTATGGGCGAGACGGTGTACAATCAGTATATCGGTAGATAGTATGGGCGAGGCGGTGTACAGTCAGTATAGCGGTAGATAGTATGGGCGAGGCGGTGTACAGTCAGTATATCGGTAGATAGTATGGGCGAGGCGGTGTACAGTCAGTATATCGGTAGATAGTATGGGCGAGGCGGTGTACAGTCAGTATATCGGTAGATAGTATGGGCGAGGCGGTGTACAGTCAGTATATCGGTAGATAGTATGGGCGAGGCGGTGTAAAGTCAGTATAGCGGTAGATAGTATGGGCGAGGCGGTGTACAGTCAGTATAGCGGTAGATAGTATGAGCGAGGCGGTGTACAGTCAGTATATCGGTAGATAGTATGAGCGAGGCGGTGTACAGTCAGTATATCGGTATATAGTATGAGCGAGGCGGTGTACAGTCAGTATATCGGTAGATAGTATGGGCGAGGCGGTGTACAGTCAGTATATCGGTAGATAGTATGGGCGAGGCGGTGTACAGTCAGTATATCGGTAGATAGTATGGGCGAGGCGGTGTACAGTCAGTATATCGGTAGATAGTATGGGCGAGACGGTGTACAGTCAGTATATCGGTAGATAGTTGGGCGAGGGGTGTGCAGTCAGTATATCGGTAGATAGTATGGGCGAGGCGGTGTACAGTCAGTATAGCGGTAGATAGTATGGGCGAGACGGTGTACAGTCAGTATATCGGTAGATAGTATGGGCGAGGCGGTGTACAGTCAGTATATCGGTAGATAGTATGGGCGAGGCGGTGTACAGTCAGTATAGCGGTAGATAGTATGGGCGAGGCGGTGTACAGTCAGTATAGCGGTAGATAGTATGGGCGAGGCGGTGTACAGTCAGTATATCGGTAGATAGTATGGGCGAGGCGGTGTACAGTCAGTATAGCGGTAGATAGTATGGGCGAGGCGGTGTACAGTCAGTATAGCGGTAGATAGTATGGGCGAGGCGGTGTACAGTCAGTATATCGGTAGATAGTATGGGCGAGGGGTGTACAGTCAGTATATCGGTAGATAGTATGGGCGAGGCGGTGTACAGTCAGTATAGCGGTAGATAGTATGGGCGAGGCGGTGTACAGTCAGTATATCGGTAGATAGTATGGGCGAGACGGTGTACAGTCAGTATATCGGTAGATAGTATGGGCGAGGCGGTGTACAGTCAGTATTTTCAGTTATTTATCGTCAATTTAAACTTAGATTTTGTTACATAATACAACTCTTGGGAGCATCGCGTAATCTCCACATTAATAAATGGGATAACCTCTCGGCCTTGAACGGCATTAAAGACATGTCGCGCTAGTGTAATGGATGTTGACTTGACTTATTTGGTCGGGACCGACTGCTTTGTTAACGTCTAATTTACATAAAATGTTTTCTACCTCTAAGGTAGACATTTGAATAATTGATAAACGACTAAGAGTCTTATGAACAAAACTAGGTAAAACAGTGGATGAATCATCAACAGTAGATATTGACACAAAATAATTATTTAAACATTCAGCCTTTTCTTCATCACTATAAAAGATGGTTTCAGTTTTATTATCTATAGATCTTTGTCTGGTACTTTTGCAACTTAGTACGATTCGGCGAAGCAGATAATATCAAAACCTGCAAAGTGATCAGTTATACAGTTATTCTTATTACGTATATTCAGGTGCATAATAGATATACAATTATTTATATTAGTCGTTTGTCCCGAATTGGGACCTGGATTCGTCTCAATATCGCCTGAGAGAAGCAGTATAATCGCTATACACATAAGTAACGATATCAAATTGTGAGTTTTAAAATTGGTTTTAAGTGATGTCAAGTCTTTTACCAATAACAGTAAAAGTACAAATAACTCGGTAAAGGGATTTATGAGACACATGATGCAGCAGTCCTGGGATTTCGCATAAAAAGTACAGAAAATGGCGCGCAGGTATTTTAATGCAGAAAATGTGATAACCAGTGTCCCCCCTCCAGCTGACATGAAATTCGAATTAAGACAAAACGAGATAAATAGAAATATCTTTATAACGGTTGACATAATGGGCGAGGCGGTATACAGTCATATAAATGTTCTCTTGTTCGTGAGCAATTTCATTTAAGTTGGTATAAAAAGGGAATATCTTTGGACGCCTTTTATTTGCATATGAGCTCTGATTCCGCGACGACTCTAAAGAATATTTGTATTTGTGTATCATGTCCTATATATAAATTTGAATATTCATATAACACAATAGGGGACACAGCATGTATTATGAATGTATAACAAACTATTTTGGGCCAGAGGCCTTTATTATGAATGAATGAATTTATTGACTTGACTTGACTTGACTTGAGTATGGCTGAGGCGGATTACAGTCATACTATCGGTAGACAGTATGGCCGATGTGGTGTACAGTATTAATATCGGTTGAAGGTATGTGCGAGGTGGTTTACAGTCATTATAACGGTAGACAGTATGGCTTGGGAGGTTTACAGTCATAATATCGGTAGACAGTATGTGCGAGACGGTGTACAGTCATATAAAGGTAAACATAATGGGCGAGACGGTGTACAGTCATTATAAAGGTAAACATAATGGGCGAGACGGTCTACAGTCATTATAAAGGTAAACATAATGGGCGAGGTGGTGTACAGTCATTATAACTAAAGACAGTATGGGCGAGACGGTGTACAGTCATTATAAAGGTTAACATAATGGGCGAGTCGGTGTACAGTCATTATACAGGTAAACATAATGGGCGAGACTGTGTACAGTCATTATAAAGGTAAACATAATGGCCGAGACGGTGTACAGTCATTATAAAGGTAAACATAATGGGCGAGACGGTGTACATTCATTATAAAGGTAAACATAATGGGCGAGACGGTGTACAGTCATTTTAAAGGTAAACATAATGGTCGAGACGGTGTACAGTCATTATAACGGTAAACATAATGGACGAGACGGTGTACAGTCATATAACGGTAAACATAATGGGCGAGACGGTGTACAGTCATTATAAAGGTAAACATAATGGGCGAGACGGTGTACAGTCATTATAACGGTTGACATAATGGGCGAGACGGTGTACAGTCATTATAACGGTAAACATAATGGGCGAGGCGGTGTACAATCATTATATCGGTAGACAGTTAGGGCGAGGCGGTGTACAATCATTATATCGGTAGACAGTGAGGGCGAGGCGGTGTACAATCATTATATCGGTAGACAGTGAGGGCGAGGCGGTGTACAGTCATTATAACGGTAAACACAATGGGCGAGGCGATGTACAGTCATTATAACGATAGACAGTATGGGCGAGGCGATGTACAGTCATTATAACGATAGACAGTATGGGCGAGGCGATGTACAGTCATTATAACGATAGACAGTATGGGCGAGGCGATGTACAGTCATTATAACGATAGACAGTATGGGCGAGGCGATGTACAGTCATTATAACGATAGACAGTATGGGCGAGGCGATGTACAGTCATTATAACGATAGACAGTATGGGCGAGGCGATATACAGTCATATAATGGTAGATAGTACGTCTGAGGCATTGTACAGTCATTATAACGGTATACAGTATGGCCGAGGTGGTGTTCAGACATATAACAGAAGACAGTATTTGCCTGGGCGGTGTACATACATATATCGGTATACAGTATGGCCAAAGCGGTGTACAGACATGTATAATGTATAATATACAGTCATAATATCGGTACACAGTGAGGGCGGGGCGGTGTACAGTCATAATATCGGTAGACAATGAGGGCGATGCGGTGTACAGTCATTATAACCATAGACAAAATGGGCGAGGCGGTGTACAATCATTATATCGGTAGACAGTGAGGGCGAGGCGGTGTACAATCATTATATCGGTAGACAATGAGGGCGAGGCGGTGTACAGTCATTATAACTATAGACAGTATGGGCGACGCAGTGTACAGTCGTTATAACGGTTGACATAATGGGCGAGGCGATGTACAGTCATTATAACGGTTGACATAATGGGCGAGGTGGTGTACAGTCATTATAACTAAAGACAGTATGGGCGAGGCGGTGTACAGTCATTATAACGGTTGACATAATGGACGAGGCGGTGTACAGTCATTATAACGGTTGACATAATGGACGAGGCGATGTACAGTCATTATAACGGTTGACATAATGGGCGAGGTGGTGTACAGTCATTATAACTAAAGACAGTATGGGCGAGGCGGTGTACAGTCATTATAACGGTTGACATAATGGACGAGGCGGTGTACAATCATTATAACGGTTGACATGATGGGCGAGGTGGTGTACAGTCATTATAACTATAGACAGTATGGCTGAGACGGTTTACAATCATAATATCGATAAATAGTATGGGCGAGGCGGTGTTCAGTCAGTATATCGGTAGATAGTATGGGCGAGGCGGTGTACAATCAGTATAGCGGTAGATAGTATGGGCGAGGCGGTGTACAGTCAGTATAGCGGTAGATAGTATGGGCGAGGCGGTGTACAGTCAGTATAGCGGTAGATAGTATGGGCGAGGCGGTGTACAGTCAGTATAGCGGTAGATAGTATGGGCGAGGCGGTGTACAGTCAGTATAGCGGTAGATAGTATGGGCGAGGCGGTGTACAGTCAGTATATCGGTAGATAGTATGGGCGAGACGGTGTACAGTCAGTATAGCGGTAGATAGTATGGGCGAGGCGGTGTACAGTCAGTATATCGGTAGATAGTATGGGCGAGGCGGTGTACAGTCAGTATAGCGGTAGATAGTATGGGCGAGGCGGTGTACAGTCAGTATAGCGGTAGATAGTATGGGCGAGGCGGTGTACAGTCAGTATATCGGTAGATAGTATGGGCGAGGCGGTGTACAGTCAGTATATCGGTAGATAGTATGGGCGAGGCGGTGTACAGTCAGTATATCGGTAGATAGTTGGGCGAGACGGTGTACAGTCAGTATATCGGTAGATAGTATGAGCGAGGCGGTGTACAGTCAGTATATCGGTAGATAGTATGGGCGAGGCGGTGTACAGTCAGTATATCGGTAGATAGTATGGGCGAGGCGGTGTACAGTCAGTATATCGGTAGATAGTATGGGCGAGGCGGTGTACAGTCAGTATAGCGGTAGATAGTATGGGCGAGGCGGTGTACAGTCAGTATAGCGGTAGATAGTATGGGCGAGACGGTGTACAGTCAGTATATCGGTAGATAGTATGGGCGAGGCGGTATACAGTCAGTATAGCGGTAGATAGTATGGGCGAGACGGTGTAAAGTCAGTATAGCGGTAGATAGTATGGGCGAGGCGGTGTACAGTCAGTATATCGGTAGATAGTATGGGCGAGGCGGTGTACAGTCAGTATATCGGTAGATAGTTGGGCGAGACGGTGTACAGTCAGTATATCGGTAGATAGTATGAGCGAGGCGGTGTACAGTCAGTATATCGGTAGATAGTATGGGCGAGGCGGTGTACAGTCAGTATAGCGGTAGATAGTATGGGCGAGGCGGTGTACAGTCAGTATATCGGTAGATAGTATGGGCGAGACGGTGTACAGTCAGTATAGCGGTAGATAGTATGGGCGAGACGGTGTACAGTCAGTATAGCGGTAGATAGTATGGGCGAGGCGGTGTACAGTCAGTATAGCGGTAGATAGTTGGGCGAGGCGGTGTACAGTCAGTATATCGGTAGATAGTATGGGCGAGACGGTGTACAGTCAGTATAGCGGTAGATAGTATGGGCGAGGCGGTGTACAGTCAGTATAGCGGTAGATAGTATGGGCGAGGCGGTGTACAGTCAGTATATCGGTAGATAGTATGGGCAAGGCGGTGTACAGTCAGTATAGCGGTAGATAGTTGGGCGAGACGGTGTACAGTCAGTATAGCGGTAGATAGTATGGGCGAGGCGGTGTACAATCAGTATAGCGGTAGATAGTATGGGCGAGGCGGTGTACAATCAGTATAGCGGTAGATAGTATGGGCGAGACGGTGTACAGTCAGTATATCGGTAGATAGTATGGGCGAGGCGGTGTACAGTCAGTATATCGGTAGATAGTATGAGCGAGGCGGTGTACAGTCAGTATATCGGTAGATAGTATGGGCGAGGCGGTGTACAGTCAGTATATCGGTAGATAGTAAGGGCAGGGCGGTGTACAGTCAGTATATCGGTATATAGTATGGGCGAGGCGGTGTACAGTCAGTATATCGGTAGATAGTATGGGCGAGGCGGTGTACAGTCAGTATAGCGGTAGATAGTATGGGCGAGGCGGTGTACAGTCAGTATATCGGTAGATAGTATGGGCGAGACGGTGTAAAGTCAGTATAGCGGTAGATAGTATGGGCGAGGCGGTGTACAGTCAGTATATCGGTAGATAGTATGGGCGAGGCGGTGTACAGTCAGTATAGCGGTAGATAGTATGGGCGAGGCGGTGTACAGTCAGTATATCGGTAGATAGTTGGGCGAGACGGTGTACAGTCAGTATATCGGTAGATTGTATGGCTGACGTGGTGTACAATCATTATAACTATTGACAGTATGGTTGAGACGATTTACAATCATAATATCGGTAAATAGTTAGGGCGAGGCGGTGTTCAGTCATTATGACAGTACACAGTATGGCCGAGGCGATGTACAGTCATTATATCTGTAGACAGTATGGCTGAGGCTATGTACAGTCAGTATAGACGTAGTCAGTATAGCCGAGGCGGTGTACCGTCATAATAACGGAAGACAGTATCGACATTTCTTTCCATTCCCAAAATTATCCGTAAGTGTTCTTATTTTGCTTTTGCTCTAAAATTGCGTTCCCTCTACAGAGTTGACGCTCTGAAAGGTTACTCAGTAGTTGCTAATGGTATATACGCCAACTGTTTATATGTTTGTCATCGTTATTATCGTGTAATGTACTTGCGAGATAGCATTGCCTTTTCTATCAGTGTACAGGAAATAATTAGAGATGTATTATTTCCTTTGGTATTCTACTGTCATTATGCAGTTAATATTTGATCAAAGGCCCTTGGCACACGCCTACATCACAGATATTCACAGGAGAATGTGTTTGATGCAATACTGAAATAGGTATTTTTTATATTTTTATTTGGATGTATCGGTCAACAATCATCAACTGACGTCTTCATGATCGCCAATGAAATAATGTATACATAAATGGAAGAGTGTTGGTTTCGTTAGCTTTCTGTCAGGTATGTCAGTCGCAGTTTTTATTTTGAAAGTGTCATTAAAAAGTAACGAAGCCGTTTAATTTACATTGAATATTTTACCCGTGAAGTCTATTCTTAGTGATAGTTCTTATTGATTCTGTTGTATAATCCATCAATCCATATTATCAAAGATAGGGGTATTAACGCCGTGTATATGACGGTGGTTTAAAATAGTTGCAATGTAGGAACACGTGACCTTTTGTTCCATCAGTTTTCTACCATTGTTTCCACGAAATTGGAACCAATGTTCACGCAAGTGGAACCTGTTTTTTATCTCAATAAACTTTTAATTAATATTTGTATATAAAACTGTATACTGTCTGTGTGGCAATACTTGATTATCTGGTTAACTCAGTTAGTTAGAACGTCCAGCTTGTGTTATGGGCGCGTGGGTTCGAGCACCACATCGGGCGTAAATTTCCCCTTATGTTACTTTAATGGTATCTGAAGTAACAAGTAGAGTGCATACAAAGTGCTGTTGGGAGTTGTTGAGATTGATGCCTGGCTACAAAGTGCTGTTGGGGGTTGTTGAGGTTGATGCCTGGCTACAAAGTGCAGTTGGGGGTTGTTGAGATTGATGCCTGGCTACAAAGTGCTGTTGGGGGTTGTTGAGGTTGATGCCTGGCTACAAAGTGCAGTTGGGGGTTGTTGAGGTTGATGCCTGGCTACAAAGTGCAGTTGGGAGTTGTTGAGGTGGATGCCTGGCTACAAAGTGCAGTTGGGGGTTGTTGAGGTTGATGCCTGGCTACAAAGTGCAGTTGGGAGTTGTTGAGGTGGATGCCTGGCTACAAAGTGCAGTTGGGGGTTGTTGAGGTTGATGCCTGGCTACAAAGTGCAGTTGGGGGTTGTTGAGGTGGATGCCTGGCTACAAAGTGCAGTTGGGGGTTGTTGAGGTTGATGCCTGGCTACAAAGTGCAGTTGGGGGTTGTTGAGGTGGATGCCTGGCTACAAAGTGCAGTTGGGGGTTGTTGAGGTTGATGCCTGGCTACAAAGTGCAGTTGGGGGTTGTTGAGGTTGATGCCTGGCTACAAAGTGCAGTTGGGGGTTGTTGAGGTTGATGCCTGCTATAAAGTGCTGTTGGGAGTTGTTGAGGTGGATGCCTGGCTATAAAGTGATGATGGGAGTTGTTGAGGTTGATGCCTGCTATAAAGTGCTGTTGGGAGTTGTTCAGGTTGATGCCTGGCCATAAAGTGCTGTTGGGAGTTGTTCAGGTTGATGCCTGCTATAAAGTGCTGTTTGGAGTTGTTCAGGTTGATGCCTGCTATAAAGTGCTGTTTGGAGTTGTTCAGGTTGATGCCTGCTATAAAGTGCTGTTGGGAGTTGTTCAGGTTGATGCCTGCTATAAAGTGCTGTTTGGAGTTGTTCAGGTTGATGCCTGCTATAAATTGCTGTTGGGAGTTGTTCAGGTTGATGCCTGGCTATAAAGTGCTGTTGGGAGTTGTTCAGGTTGATGCCTGCTATAAAGTGCTGTTGAGAGTTGTTCAGGTTGATGCCCGGCTATAAAGTGCTGTTGGGAGTTGTTCAGGTTGATGCCTGGCTATAAAGTGCTGTTGGGAGTTGTTCAGGTTGATGCCCGGCTATAAAGTGCTGTTGGGAGTTGTTCAGGTTGATGTTTGGCTATAAAGTGCTGTTGGGAGTTGTTCAGGTTGATGCCCGGCTATAAAGTGCTGTTGGGAGTTGTTCAGGTTGATGCCCGGCTATAAAGTGCTGTTGGGAGTTGTTCAGGTTGATGCCCGGCTTTCAAAGGTTCGGAGTGTAGCGTCTGGATGTGGTGGCTAGAAATAATTTCCCGGTTAGCTCAGTTAGTTACAGCGCCAAGCTGGTGTTATTGGGGTTGTTGGTTCGAGCCCAAAATTGGGTGGAAATTTCTCCCCCCTTAATAATACTTTCAATTATATACATGTATAACGTGCATTTACGTTGTATTTTTTACTTTAAAGTGCTGGTAGCCCAAAACATGTAAAACAGATGCTATTTGGTGGAAAAGTAAATATTACGATATAATTGTTATCAGTTGTTTAGCATGGTGGTTGATATTTTTGATTTGTATGATAACAAATGATAACCATGATTATCTTAATTTGACGTTAAGTGCTCATTATGAGCTGAAATAGTTATAATAGAAAACACAAGACTAGATCTAGTAAACTAAATTATCTTCCCTTAGAGTAATAATGTTATAAGTTAGACAAAGATCGGAATTCTCTTCCTGATAATGTTTAATCACACTACACGTTCTGTTGGATGCCATGCTGTATGCCATGATGTATGCCATGTTGTATGCCATGTTGTATGCCAAGTTGTATGCTATGTTGTATGCCATGATGTATGTCATGTTGTATGCCATGTTGTATGCCATGTGGTATGCCATGTACTTTTGCTGCAGAAGCAGACATGTTCTACTTGTAAACTTAATACAGATTTGTAAGCGAGAGTAATATTTAGGAAGAGATGATTGAATCCAACAATCACAATCAAAGTTTTAGATTATAGATACATTTCAAATATCACTTTTGGACGGTACCACTGAGTATTGTAATGTGGCATTTCGAAAATCATACGTCAATTGGCTCCCAATTTCAAACAGAAATACATAGTTAATTCGGGAACCAGATTCAGTCAGTAAATATATTTGAACTTTGAGTAATTGTTATTAATCAACTTAACAATTTGTATAGATAGTTCGATATTTTATTTACAACTTTTTAAAGCATTAACAACACATGGTTGATATTCACAAATATATATACAGAAATGGTTAAGACTATAAAATAATTGAAAAATAGTAACTAATTAAGTTTATTTCAGATGTTTATAGATATATACAGGGACGTAGATAAGAGATATAAGTAAGTGATTGTATACTAAAATATCACTCGTCCCCAACATTTGTAGCAAGTAAAACTCAAACATAAACTACATATTTCGATAATAGTGTGTCCTTATGAATAATGTCAGTCTATCAATTTTTTTTTTTTAAGAAAAAAAATTCGATACTTTTGTGTAATATGCAAATAAGCCAATTTATCTCGTATTAACGAAATAATCGAAATACTTATTTCTTAAAAAAAAAATTGATACTTTTTTTTAATATGCAAATAAGCCCGCTTTATATCCTATTTACGAAATATTTATTTCGTTTAAACGAAATAATTATTATCGACACTTTTTTTTTAATATGCAAATTAGCCGTTTTATTTCGTATTTACGACATAATACTTATTATTCGACATTTCTTTTTAATATACAAACAAGCCGTTTTATTTCTTATTTACGAAATAATAATTATTATTCATCACTTTTTTAATATACAAATTTGCGCTGTTTTATTTAGTAAATTAATAGATAAAAATAAATATTTCAAGTCTACCATAAGCTGAGCACCGGTAGCTCAGTCGGTAAGGACGCGGGCTGCCAATCTAGGGGTTGTGAGTTCGAACTTCAGCTCGGCAAACATTATTTCAGTGTTGGACAAAAACCACTGCGACAAGCGTCATTTGTCTTTCACCAATGAGCTAACAGTCGATGTGGAAAAGCAGACAGTTGCTTGGAAAGTATGTTGTGTGGAGTACTGGTGTGAAAAAAATCAGGAAACATATGATTAGGTGAACTGGCCGCCGTGATATGACTGAAAAGTTGATTGTTGAAAACGGCGTTAAACCCCAATCAATCAAAACCATCAGACAACCATGTGGGAACTCGGTAACACGTGCACTTATAAAGTTTATGAAATGTCATGGGTTATGGTAAATACGAAATAAAACTGCTAATTTGCATATTAAAAAAAAGTATCGCATTTTTATTATAGTTTTTACGAAATAAGTATTTCGTTTCGTTAATCCGATACTTTTTTTTAATATGCAAATTAGCTGTTTTAATTGCATACTAAAACAATCTATTGAATGTCACTTTAGGGGCTCCGTATAAATGTGACTTCAAAGTTTTATTTGCTACAAAATGTGAAAAATTGGACAATTTTATTTCTCCATTTGATATTTTAACCAGATAACAGGTGTACAGGTGGAGTTGCTTAACCTTCTTATCTACTTCCCTGATATATATATAAGCACACATATATATACACATACACAGTGAAAGTTACACATCTGTGATTAAATGGGAGCAAAAAGCAAGAAAAGGAGCAATCAACGGTAAAATGCAGTAAAACTGACTCGGACAAAGAAATTAAAAGACCGGCCATCAATATCGGAGCGCCCATGTAGCATGACTGTTGCCAAACTGTAAGTGAAGCTTTAAATAATACAAAAACTGAATGATATGGCCAAGATTCATCTGATATGAACATCAACTTAATCAGTCAGTTTTCGCTCCACCTAAAACATCAACTTATCCAGATATTGCAACAATGGACTCGCCCAAATCAACGGTTTTGTCCCTTGACCAGGCCCGATCATTAAAACCATTTACCGATCAAGATGTCATGCGCTGTTTATGTCGCATAGAGTCTAAAATAACGGGGATTGAAGGAAACTGTCGAAACTCGACAAAATTGAGTAAAAAAGTGAGCAGTCTTGAAAAAGATGTAAAACAAATTTCGGTACGTTTAGAGGACATGAATTAGAAAATCATTACTACAGATGAACGCGTAGATATAGTGCAGGATTTGATTTGGGCGTAGCTCATGATAATACTTCTACCTTAGTTGGTGAGAACAAAACACTCAAAAACTCTGTTGTTTATCTCAAATCTCAAAATATGAGAAATAACCTTATTGTATGCACATACCTGTAACTAGAAACGAGCGAAACAACGAAACGGAAGTAAACAAATTGAGATCATTCATGGTTCATAAATTAGTATTGGCTCAAGAATATGTTGATCAGATAACATTAATAGGAGTTCACCCCAACAAGGCATGTTTCGCAATTTTTTTACTAAATTAAATTTGTTTACCAACAGGGAAAACGTTAGAAAACGTTAGAAAATAAAGGGTAACATTGAGAAACACAGATTACTACATGAACGAGCAATTCCCGTCTGAAGTAGTAGTTACAGAAAAAGTCTCATTCCACAGTTAAAGAAAGCCAAACAAGAAAACCGCAAAGCTTGGATCAGCTTTAATACTCTTTATATCGACAGAAAACTGAGGGTATACCAAATACGAAGATGCGGACTTTCGCAACATTCTAACAAAAAATGACACAAAACTCCTAACAAGAATCATGGACTGACAAAACTAGAAATTATTTCCACCATAAATGAAGAGTAAATACATACATAGTACGACAAATAAAAGAAATAACAGTAAACAGTTCACATATTAGTTATTTACAGATTGCATGAGTCGCCAGCTTATAAACTTATTGAAGCAGATTTATTTGAAACTCTACAAAATGATGCTTTCCATTACGAGTCACAAGGCAAAACTCTTACAATTGGCGATTATTAATGGCAGAGTCTCGATACAGAGTGATAACGTTGTGTGCGACAGATTTATACACAGCATTGATGTTGATTATGTAACAGACAATCCATTGCCCGGAATATCGCAAGATAACATATCCAATTGTCAAGGTTTAAAGCTTTTAGACTTCTCTAAGGATAGCCAATGGCACAGATAAGAAGCTGACCTGTTATAGGTGCAGAGACATACGATTGTGGTAAAGAAAGCAGTGCTATTGATTATTTATTGTTGAGAGAGGAAGATTTTGGCTGTAACAGCGATTTTTGTATACACAGTATTAACATTTTCAGCGACCATGCCACTTTATGTTTCACTACAAGCTCTAAAAATAGGTCTGCATTAAGTGATCAGTACTCATACCAGCACGAGTTTATTAAGTGGGACGCACGACAATCAGATAATTTTAGAAGTGGTATAGTCTCCGATTTGGCACTGTTCAATACATTGGTTATTATTCAAATAGATTGCAACAATCCTAACTGCACGGAAGAACTAATTACAGGATTTACCAATATAATGCGTAAAACTACAGATCCATTATTTAAGACAGAACGCATGATAAACGAGTTGCGTCATGATAAAAATGACAAAACGAATAAATTGAAAATTTGCGAAAGTCTAATCCAAGGGCGTTCTGGCAGCATCTTGAACCGAACCGTCAAAACAGAAACGAGTATTTCACCCGATGATTTTTATTCATATTTTTCATATTTATTTTCTAATACAGAATGCAACCCTTTAGACGACGCCGAAGAACTTAATGACCGTCACGATTTCAGCAATGCTGACGCGGATTTCACAGAGTTAGATAATTTTATCTCTATACAAGATGTTGAGAAAGCAATTAAGTCACTAAGTAAGAATAAAGCTGCATCTTATGATTACCTTATAAAAGAGTATTTAATTGCCAGTGCCGATATTTTATCTTCACATTTAACAGATATATTCAATACTCTTTAAGACACTGGTATTTTCCAAAAAAGCTGGTCAAACGGTTTAATCGTTCCTCTAGCTTAAAGCTTTGAAAAATCATGTATATGATAATATGAAAACAACGGAAGAAAAGGAGGCAAAGGTGCAGGATATAGTTGAAACTACGCATTTTACACTTGGATTGGCCAATGAGCAGTTGTCACAACTACAAAGAGAAAATGGTGTCATGAAGGAACAACTATTGTACGTCTAATCACAATCCATGCGGAATAATCTGTTATTTTCAAACATAACGGAATCCGAAAGATAGAGTCCCGTCCAATCAGAACAGAATAGCTCAAGATTTGGTTAACGAAATTAAGTTTGAAAGGGTACACAGAATGTGTCAAAAGCAATACTAATCTACATATCCTCGTATGATGGTTGCCAAGTTCTGTAATCACAAAGACAGAAAAATGGTACGCAAACAATCTTTAAAGCTAAGGAACACCAACTACTACATGTCAGAGCAGTTTCCGAAGGAAATCGCGGCACGCAGAAAGAGCCTCATCCTCCAGCTAAAAGCCGCACAGCAGCAGGGTAAATCGGCATGGTTGATTTATGATAGACTGTATATAAATGGGCCACCGGTGCAGACAGATTATAACTAACGGTGCGCCGAGGACGATTAACATGTACTTCATTGAAACGTATATGGTCTTAGCGATAAACTCTTATTTTCGTAAGAAAATTTAATCTAATGACATTGTGTTTTTGTATGAGTCATGGGCAATTTATCAGTGCGCGGTGTCTATATCATTAAATCACATTTTGACACAATTGTATGGCTATGCTTTGATAAAAAGTTATTTTAAAACTGATAAGGACATATACATCGCTGCAGTATATTTCTGAGTAGACAACTCACCGTACTATAGCGTTGTGGATGTCGATTTATTTCAAACTCTACAATAAGACATTGAGCATTTTGAGGAAAAGGAAAGTACTTTTATATGCGGCGACTTTAACGCACGAGTTGGTAATGGGTCAAAATGTGATTACATTGTTTGTGATTATAATTTGGACGTTGATAAGACTGGTTAACCACTTTACCGTTGTTCGATGGATTCAGTCAGTAACTGAAACTCCATCGAATGGCATACGCATAACGAAAGATTATATTCCGACCACGGGGTGTGTACATGTACCTATACATATGCTATTAAGCTATGTTCAAGCGTAATTGATTATTTTCTGCTTGGTGAATGTGATTTTACTTTGGTAAGCGGTTTTGAGATTGGTTCTTTTTGTGACTGGTCATATCATACGCCTCTAGTTTTCATAATTAAATGTCAGCCACCCGTGACAAATAACGATAATTCTGGCAATGTGATGGTCATCTAATTTAAATAGTAGCTGTTCACTGAGACATATAAATTACTTAAAAATAGGTTTGACTGTGAAAAATATTTGAATGTTTTACCCAGTTCTCTATTCATGCATCTTGCCAGACTACGTTTATCGTCTCACAATTTGAGAGTAGAATCTGGTCGATATATTTCACAAAGGATTGACTATGAACAAAGTTATTGTAATTTCTGTCGTGAAAAAGATATTGAGGACGAATACCATTTTGTTTTAATATGACCTGTTTACTCGAAAATTAGAACCAGAACCATCTTTGTATCATATAGTATATCATCATATGTATGTAACTAGAAACTTTGTAAAGTTAACGTTACTGAATAAATAAAGCCTAAATGTATACAAAGGGAGATGTACTTTCGGTAGACAATTAACTTTGACAAGCTGTTTGAGCAAACTATTTACCGCAACCTTACTACGCGTAATTCGGAATGGTGCGAATCACACAACGTACATGTATTAGCAGATGCGCAGTTCGGTTTAAGAAAAGGCAAATCCACAACCGATGTGGTTTTCATCTTTAAATATATTATTGATATAATTTTGTCTCTACAATCATCATTATCATCTTAGCGATCTTATAAAACGAGTTAGCTAGTCTCTACAATCATCATTATCATCTTAGCAATCTTTTAAAACGAGTTAGCTAGTCACTACAATCATCATCCCCATCTTAGCGATCTTATAAAACGAGTTAGCTAGTTACTACAATCATCATCCCCATATTAGCAATCTTTTAAAACGAGTTAGCTAGTCACTACAATCATCATCCCCATCTTAGCGATCTTATAAAACGAGTTAGCTAGTCACTAAAAATATCATCCTCATCTTAGCGATCTTATAAAACGAGTTAGTTAGTCACTACAATCATCATTATCATCTTAGCAATCTTTTAAAACGAGTTAGCTAGTCACTACAATCATCATCCCCATCTTAGCGATCTTATACAAGGAGTTAGCTAGTCTCTACAATCATCATCCCCATCTGAGCGATCTTATACAAGGAGTTAGCTAGTCTCTACAATCATCATCCCCATCTGGGCGATCTTATACAAGGAGTTAGCTAGTCACTACACTCATCAACCCCCATCTTAGCGATCTTATAAAACGAGTTAGCTAGTCACTACAATCATCATTATCATATAAGCAATCTTTTAAAACGAGTTAGCTAGTCACTACAATCATCATCCCCATCTTAGCGATCTTATAAAACGAGTTAGCTAGTCACTACAATCATCATCCCCATCTTAGCAATCTTTTAAAACGAGTTAGCTAGTCACTACAATCATCATCTCCATCTTAGCGATCTTATAAAACGAGTTAGCTAGTCACTAAAAATATCATCCTCATCTTAGCGATCTTATAAAACGAGTTAGCTAGTCACTAAAAATATCATCCTCATCTTAGCATTCTTATGAAACGAGTTAGCTATTCTCTACAGTCATCATCCTCATCTTAGCGATCTTATAAAACGAGTTAGCTAGTCACTAAAAATATCATCCTCATCTTAGCATTCTTATGAAACGAGTTAGCTATTCTCTACAATCATCATCCCCATCTTAGCGATCTTATAAAACGAGTAAGCTAGTCTCTACAATCACCATTACCCTAATAATAACCAATGATTGTCCACAACCATTACTGTTCGTAGTATAGGCAATATTTGCTACACAGTGCACGTGCAAACAAAGTCCTGTCAAAAGTCTGCTCCCGAGAGACACAGAGGAACACGAAGACACCTCCTTCCGGCTTGCTCATTGAACCTGCAAATTAAACTGGAACTATGGAGCTATTCCTTTTTCGCCATCAATTGTGCAATGGTGATCTGGGTGGTGGTTTAGCGATGTGAGGAGTCATCCAGACGTACACTTGAAGAATGTGTTGTCTGAATGACGCCTCTGAATGAGGTTGTCTCACCAAGGAAGTATTTTTAGATCACGCCGAGTTCACTCTGAGTTTATGGAGATCACCATGTATTGATTTAGCCTTGCCTTTGTGGTGATACAGATCAGCGAAAAATTGTCTTCTCACTTATACAGAAGTCAATATCAGAACCATCTAGATTTGACAAATATTGATACCTATATGGGTTTTGTTTCAACGCCTTTTAAACTGCCAATGCCGAAAAATGAAGACGTTATGTCGCATCCTGTCATAGCGTTAGCACCTGGTAGTGGGCTGGACATCACTGACCCAATATCATTGCACATGTCATGAAGAAACGCACCGAGTCTGGAAACACAATTCTTTAATGTATAACATCTGTTAAAACTATTTTACTCGGAGTAGTTAAACCTCAGTGTTTGATGAGGTTATACCAATACGACTACTGGAATAACTCTTTCACAGCTCTGTATTTCACAGCTCTGTATTAGCAATTAGAGAATAATTCGTGCGTCTGTCTCATTCTGTGTACTAAACAACTGAATACAGACACACCCATTGTCGGCTCAAAATTGTTTGACGGGCCTTGATTTGAAAGTGATCCAGCTAAGAATATTTCGTCGTGATCTTGCAACGCGAATTCATTGTAGTGCTCGAGCGCATAGTGACCTAGAAATATGATCAACCTGTTGTTTAATTTCGGGTGCACCAAGAAAGTTATTCCAATCTGAAATCTGCCTTCAATTACCTGAAAAACCTTAACACCCTTTAACGAAGACTTGTGACCTTTTTTCCTTTGTCTTATCAGTAATGAACGGCTCTTTCAATATAGAGGTAGTGCCCATTTCTTTTTCCAATACATGAATGAATGAAATCTGCTTTTCATAACTTCCTTATAACTCGTCAAAGACAATGCCGCCTGGTATTCGACCAACCAATGAATCATTAACACACGACTTGGACGATTTGTGTCCACGCAATAAAAGCATTAACACACGACTTGAATACAATTTGTGTCCACGCAATACAATCATTAACACACGACTTGAACGATTTGTGTCCACGCAATTGAATCATTAACACACGACTTGAACGATTTGTGTCCACGCAATTGAATCATTAACACACGCCTGAACGATTTGTGTCCACTCAATACAATTATTAACACACGACTTGAACGATTTGTGTTCACGCAATTGAATCATTAACACACGACTTGAACGATGTGTGTCCACGCAATACAAGCATTAACACACGACTTGAAAGATTTGTGTCCACGCAATACAAGCATTAACGCACGACTTGAACGATTTCTGTCCACGCAATACAAACATTAACACACGACTTTAACGATTTGTGTCCACGCAATACAATCATTAACACACGACTTGGACGATTTGTGTCCACGCAATTGAATTATTAACACACGACTTGAACGATTTGTGTCCACGCAATTGAATCATTAACACACGACTTGAACGATTTGTGTCCACGCAATACAAGCATTAACACACGACATGAACGATTTGTGTCCACGCAATTGAATCATTAACACACGACTTGAACGATTTTTGTCCACGCAATGCAGAATTCAGGAGATACTCATTGACTTCCTTGCTGGCATGCCAAACGAAGACAATGTTTCTAAGTGATTTTGGACATGCTACATTGTCGAATGGGTGTGTCATATTAATTTGAACGAGGTCAACAGGATCATTCACTTGCTCATCTTCCCGTGTCATGGATGTCGGTCATTTCTCTCCCTGATCCATATCGGAGCCGAAAGCAATACAAGATAATTTCCTCATCTCATACTGTAGTTGCGTAAAATTATTTCTATCGATAGCAGATAACTAGTGACGAATACGATAATGATAAAACCATACAGTGTATGCAGAACTAAACTATTTCGTATTTCATCCTATTATAAAAGGCCCGTAAAAGTTTGTTATCTATGTTTTGTCAAACATTGATACATAACGACTTCTTGAGCATTGGTTGTTCTACTATTTTCTGTCAAATTCGACAATGGTGGATTTATGTAAAACAATAAATATAATTTGACAGATGGTAAAATTGAAAAAATAGGCCATATGCCTTCAAAAATTGCCCAATTGATATTTCATACGAATTTTAAGTTCCAAGAAAAACAAAAGCTGAAACATTAGCTGTTTCATTTTATAGCACATTTTTGCAGCAATCATCAATTGAAAATTAATTATAACCGTTCCTGTGTTTGATTATGAAAAAGAAAAAAGTCGGAAAGTCGCATTTTATCGCGATATTACAACATTCTGAAACATACGAAAACTCTACGACAGGGCTAAAATGATAGTATAATGTTTATTCTATCCTTTGGTGGATTTTCAGCCGTAAGGTAAGTCCGTCCATTAAACTTTTAAAGTAAGAGATTTGTTCTTGATACGTCACTGCTGTTTATAAATATTAGTTTAAACTATTGGAGAGTGTTAATAACATACTAAGAAATGTGTATAATACATTATAACAAGATTGCAGTCATTTGTGTTATAATTGGCTTTCCGATGTTAAACTATGTTATGTCATACTACATTATTATATGTGTGGGAAAATTCATGGAGTGTCGACCACAAACAATTTCCCAAAGTATTCAAACAGCGACTTACTGATAACGTCATACACACTTGGTCGTCAGACATAGAAGCAAATATAATTCATGAACCTTTACAAAGCTGCTAAAACAGAATTTAATTATGAACCATAGCTAGACTATATACGAAATAAAACACTGAGGGCCAACATGTCAAACACATACGTGAACTCTTCACACATTTTAATCATTGAATCTGACGTATATGGTCGTTAACGCATCGATAGACACTTAACAGAATGTAATGTTGGGCTATGTAACACTGCAGAGATAGAAGACAAATAACATTTCATCCTAGATTGTAAACAATACTCAGACATTATAATTAAATACATTAAGAAATACTATTATAATAATCCAAGTATGTTTAAATTATGTAAATTACTCGATCAAAAAATAGAAAAATAAAAGAGCTTATACTATATTATATAGGAAGCCTTCTCCCAGAGAAAGTTACTTTTTAATACAATAGAAAATGTAAATGTTTCCTCCTGCCTGGAGCGTAAATACAGGTCACCTTTTTGTATTATACATTATTATCTTTATTTCCTCCATATTCAAAGATTATACAAACAATGCAAACAAAGCACAAATTCACCATTACAAAAACAAAATTGCAAGAATAGGAAGAGAGAGCTCCCAACTGTATTCAACATAGCGCTTGCTGGTGAATAGTATTTATATCAAGCAATAGGCCGGAACACAATATAAATGTAGAATAAAATGCGCCAGATGCTCCCAACTCCTAAAAACTTAATTGTTACGACTCACATCAGAGGCAATAACAAGAAAACGTAGACGCAAGCACGCTCCTACGAAAACAAAAGTAGAGTTAAATACACCACGCTACTACTTTATATAATTGGATACATATGAGAACATCCAACAGTCAATCTGAACCTTAGCGTCACAGGACCGCCAACAGAAACCCGATCCAGAGAATATGATGATGGCATCACGCTCCAGATCGAACGACGAAGGCCCCCATATTATAATAATATACTTTATATGATATACATTGACCAGAAATGGTAAAGAAATCTATATAAAAGTTTAACAAAAGCATTATATCTTTCACCTAGCAAAATGTATAATTGATTGACAGGCGTGTCAAGTAAACTGTTCATATATTCAACTCTAGGCAATGCAGTCCTAAAAATATTAATACCATAGTGTTTCAAAACAAACGCACAACATCACAATCTACTACAACATGTAGTGTGAAATTAGTTTCCAGATTGCTTGTATAACATATCGGACAATCAGGCTTGACATATCCAAGTTAAATAATACATTGAGCTACACTGAAACAATATTGTAAAATGTCTGGGTATTTCTTGGCGAACGGCCACACCGGAATCTCTTGTAAACAATACTGTTATTGTCTGTATTGTATAATTCTGCATGATTTGTTTCACTTTCCAACAGCCGTTCGCAATTCAACTTTGAATGAATATATCTTTTTCCACGATGTTTTCGAAGGAAAACTACAACTTTTATAATATCAAACTATACAATCACATAACTTATACTTTTGCAAAATGGAAACCATTTCAGAAATAAATCCGGAAGCCGATATCCCTGTCATATATATGAGCAAAGACGAGATAAAAACACATTTCTTGCAATTGACTCATTATGCAAGTTACAAAATTGTCCACAGAGACTATCTGATTCAATCGGCAAAAATGTTTGTCCTAGATCTTTGCTTTAGGCCCTCTATATGTTGTATATATAATGGATCAGCTCATTATAATAGACTTTAGTCATTACCAGAAGAAATGAAGAGTAATTCAGTTCCAAAAAGCGCTTTCGGAAGTATGACAGAGGTGTATATTGTCTTACTAGTGAGTGGATTCAAACCTTTAGAATGTTTCAATATGTGATACGTTTGGGTGCATATGTGTACTCCAATAATTGTGCCAAGCATGAGATTAAGTACAAATACACACTCAAACCACTGATGGGATTATATTGTATTATGTTGACATTATTTGAAATATATTTAAGTTTTTATATTTGAAGGTATCTTGCAACATTGAAATGTCTTCTTGTTGTTATCCGCTATATATACCAAAAGTCGTCCGTATAGCATAATCGCTCCTTTCAATGAAAGCCTAAATATCTACTACCATGCAATTATAAACAAAATGACATTGCAGTTAGTGTCTGTGTGTGCAAGTTGACCAGTACATTTATTATAATGGTAACAACGTGCACATACACGCGCGTGGTTATGATAACAAACCAGTCTATTCAGATAAACAGAGAACTTGAAATTTGGTTACTATCCTTTTATACTATGCAAGTGTGTGCGAGCGAGTGATTGCGCCAATGTGTAAATGTGTCATGTGCATGCAATTTATTTATTGATACTTATGTTGTATGATGAAAATTGTGTATAGTTTAAGTCAATAAAATATATATATATATATTTAAAAAAATATATATAAATGTTAATAAGAGTCGAAAACAGTGTGGAAAACAGATCAATTACCATTCTTGCAACAGACCGTTAACCCGCTGGATATATGTAATTGCTAGTACCGGAACAATATACTATACAAGAATAAAACCTGGATCTAGATTGTCCGCTACGCAGTAAAAACAGGGACGTAGATAAGAGGGATAAGCAACTAAATTGTATATTAAAATATCACCCGTGCCAACATTTGTAGCAAGTAAAACTCAAAAACTATTCAAGATATGAAAATAAAAAATATATTTTCTGAAAGTTTAAACATTCTTCTCTTGCAGTAGATAACAATATTTTAATATACTACATATTTTGATAATATGTTATTCTTATGAAAAATGTCGGTCTATTAATTTTTGGAAAAAAATAATATAATTCAGAAATCCCAATATCTGTGTCTTTTAAACCAGTCATTGTTCAAAATACAAAGAAATTCCATTTGTTCATTGTATCTTTAGTTGAACTTTTAAGCCTTCAGAATTTTTATGTTTTGTTTTTGTGCCAAATGTCACTTTAAAGTTTTATTTGCTACAAAAAGTGAACATTTGGACAATTGTATTGCTTTATGTGATATTTTAACCAGATACATGTAACAGGTGTACAGGTGGAGTTGCCTATCCCTCTTATCTACGTCCCTGGTAAAACACCTATTGATAATAATATGAATATTTTTATGAATGAAACTTTAATTGTTGGATAGAGTTCAACCATTTGTGGAAAACGGAGACTTATTTTCTTTGTGTTTTGAAAAGTTGTCATCTGTAGATACGTCTTACTGCATGAGGGAATTTGTAATTTAAGAGTTTGCAGATGTAAGAAGCGTAAGACTGAGCTGTGTTCCTGATTTGCAATGCCCATAGTCACGTTTATCAGCTTTATGCCCACACATCGAACGGCTAAGCATCCAGAAATGTCTCTTTATCTCTCTCCGAAATAGTTTTGTAGATCCGTAAAATATAAACACACTCAGTGCATGATACGATGCTCCCACTGCTTCAATGATTAATCGCGCACCCCAGTAGTGGAAAAATCTCTCCCATTGGACATCGTCTGACATTTCAGCCAATGGCATGAGACTTCCGAAGTTAAATTGGTCCAGGTTCTGTATGGTGTATGTAATGGAGATCGGTAACTGGGTTAGGATTCGGAAGAATGAAATACTCAGTAGAGTGATGGTGGCCGGTCGAATGGAAGCCGAACCCTGTTTGGTATGTATCCGTGAATCACGGTTCGGCTCTAAGGAGGCATGTTCGTGTTCCCGAAGCAGGTTTTTCGTCTCTCGTAATAAGAAGACGTTCAAGATGAGAGTGAAGATTGGCACTATGAAGAAGAATAATAACTCCGTCACAAGGGACCAGATGAAGTAGAACCTGACTACACCCTCTGTGTGTCTCATTTCGCAGAAACCCACATCATCCACCGCCCAAATGTATCCCTGTACCGCGGAGGCCATAGTGGCAAATATGAAAATCGCCGTTATAAACCTTGGTGCTCGTTTGATCTTACTGAAACGTTCGCTCTTGAAAGGATTAAATATTGAAATCACACGCTCAATAGTAAAACCTAATACAAGGAGTTGACTGGCGTACTGCGGGATGACATTTACAATATTCCACCACTGACACAGCACAGGTAGTCTTAAAGACGGGAGTCCCCAGAAATATTTCAGATAATTAAACACATGTAGTATCTGATAGACGATGTCACAAATGGTGAGCGCAATCAGATAGAGAGCCGACGAATTGGCGCGTTTCATTCTGGGATTCATCCAAATCTTCAGCGATAAGACGTTTCCGATTGCCCCAATGACGTACCATAGCACGTGGATGATCCTTCCGAACACCATGATGGGATATAGGTGGTGGACTGTGATGGGATAGACGAGTGGATACCCTCCAAAATCACGGATAAACCAGTCCTGTCCTCCATCGGTGTAATTTAATGACGATAAATTAGTCGCATTGAAAGAGTCGTTGGCATCCATCTCACATCAACATAGAATTTCTCTAAATCTGTCTCTGAAATGTACAAGGAACATAATGAAAGTTTTAAACATCAAATAAATTCAAAAGTACCTTGGATTGTATTGTTTTAAACCGTGTCATCACATATACATGTATAAACATATATTCGATGACATGTGAACTGTCGCACGATGAATACATAACAAGGTAAATTTGCATAAAAAAGTTTAGTGCTCTCTGACCGTTCAGTCATGTAACTATGACAGAAACATTTAAATCCATAATGTATTTTTCATTTTTTATTTTGCTTAACTTCTTCAGCGCCGAATTGTTTAAAGTAGACTCTTCCATGTTCAAAATCGGGCGTCAAAATTTCTCATGTAATAAAAGTTTGGACTATTTTGATAAATAAAAGGCAAACAATGCTGATTTCAGGTGAGACAGCTCGTTACGAGCTGACTCGCCTGAATCAGTATTGTTTGCAAAAACCTCAATATTGCCTTTGGCGCTGAAAGAGTTAAAAGCACATCTAGCGTCCTTTTCAAATTTGCAATTCAGATAAGATAGTGAGGATGAAAAGAAGACATTTTATATATACAAAATTGACAAAGGCATTTTTAAAGAATGAAACAGGCTTTTTTAAAGTTATATTTCAATTGGGAAATTCACCGCACGGTGGTGAGGGTTAGTGTCTTGAGTGGTATGAGTATAAATAAGTCGTTTAAAAATCAAACACGTGAACCAGAATTACTAGTGATATATAAACTAGTTGTTATCGATACAACACATTCAAACGTGATTCATGATTCAATATTAACCAGATAACAATGTTTCGCAGGCAGATCCAAGTCTTGTTGTGTAAAAGCTTATGTTTGTTTTACCTTAACACCGTTCATTTCTTCTTTGCTTAAGTAACCCTTTCACAAAACTTCAGCAAATTATTTTGAAAACACATATGGGAAATATTTATAAATGAAAATGTAATTATTGGAAAGATTTGAGAAAGGAGAAATCGCTTATTTTGAGCAATTTCTGTGTTAGCTCAGCTGTTTTTAAATGTAGTCTGGTGCAGTTACTTAACATGGTTACGCATATGGGAAAGAATTAAGACAATACATCTTTAGTTCGAAATCATACTAACGATCGCGATCCCAAAAGAGTCCTTAACCCGTCCCACATACCCACGCTTTCTGGCGTCTCTGCAAAACACCGTCCCACATACCCACGTGTTCTGGCGTCTCTGAAAAAACCGTCCCACATACCCACGTGTTCTGGCGTCTCTGCAAAACACCGTCCCACATACCCACGTGTTCTGGCGTCTCTGCAAAACACCGTCCTACATACCCACGTGTTCTGGCGTCTCTGCAAAACACCGTCCCACATACCCACGTGTTCTGGCGTCTCTGCAAAACACCGTTCCACATACCCACGTATTCTGGCGTCTCTGCAAAACACCGTCCCACATACCCACGTGTTCTGGCGTCTCTGCAAAACACCGTCCCACATACCCACGCTTTCTGGCGTCTCTGCAAAACACCGTCCCACATACCCACGCTTTCTGGCGTCCCTGCAAAACACCGTCCCACATACCCACGCTTTCTGGCGTCTCTGCAAAATACCGTCACACATACATGTACCCACGTGTTCTGGCGTATCTGCAAAACCCCGTCCAACATACATGTACCCACGCTTTCTGACGTCTCTGCAACAGACGACTTTAAAAAACATTGTGGCAAAAAGAGAAATTACTCAAAAAGAGAAACTTCTCCTTTTAGCCAAAATGTTGTCAACTCTTTTTAATGGTTAAACTTGTATCTATAGAAGTTTAACATATGTTAAACAAAATCGTCTTCTGCAGTCATATGTGACAGTTTTCGCCAGATTGGGTTCCGCTGTTTATTATCATGTTTGAATAATGCAAGCATTTTAAGCGAATTTTATCTTCTGTATCCAAATCCCGATGGAAAGACTGAATTGTCAGGACCCTATTATATATCGTTAACGCATTACCAATGACTAATCGAAAAACACATAAAGGCGCAGCGCAGTATTTCCATTGATTTTATCTTCATATATTTAAAAAAAAAAGATTTAACGATGTATTTTGCTCTAAATGTCAACACGATTTTCATTTAATTAAACACCCACAAATAGAAATTTCCTTGTTCACTTATATCTCCTGAAGCAATGTTTCGGTATACCATGACTAATTAGTGTTGTTCTGCTACAAATCTCTGTAAAACTTGAACGGTGGCTGTCAAATAATCATTACAACTACTGTTCAACCTATGCTACAATCTCTATAATGAATACAAATAACTGTTAGCTAACAAAGAATATGCATATTTATATATACGTTAAGGGAACACTGGTATGAGACAATGTGCATGCACTGTCTTACTATCCGCCTATATTTAGACGAGCTATAGATGACACATATGGGCGAAACACTATTGTTATAATACAAGATTTACACCGGCAGAGTGTTGTACTATTTGATAAACATGGCAGAGTGTTATACTATTTGATATACATGGCAGTGTGTTGCACTAACAGATAAACACCGGCAGAATGTTGTACTAGTTGATAAACATGGCAGAGTGTTATACTATTTGATAAACATGGCAGAGTGTTATACTATTTGATAAACATGGCAGAGTGTTATACTACAAGATTTACACCGGTAGAGTGTTGTACTATTTGGTAAACATGGCAGAGTGTTGTACTACAATATATACACCGACAGAGTGTTGTACTATTTGATAAACATGGCAGAGTGTTATACTACAAGATTTACAACGGCAGAGTGTTATACTATTTGATAAACATGGCAGAGTGTTATACTACAAGATATACATCGACAGAGTGTTGTACTATTTGCTAAACATGGCAGTGTGTTATACTACAATATATACACCGACAGAGTGTTGTACTATTTGATAAACATGGCAGAGTGTTATACTACAAGATTTACACCGGCAGAGTGTTGTACTATTTGATAAACATGGCAGAGTGTTATACTACAAGATATACATCGGCAGAGTGCTGTACTATTTGATAACCATGGCAGTGTGTTATACTACAATATATACACCGACAGAGTGTTGTACTATTTGATAAACATGGCAGAGTGTTATACTACAAGATTTACACCGGCAGAGTGTTGTACTATTTGATAAACATGGCAGAATGTTATACTTCAATATTTACACCGGCAGAGTGTTATACTATTTGATAAACATGGCAGAGTGTTATACTACAAGATATATACCGGCAGAGTGTTGTACTATTTGATAAACATGGCAGAGTGTTGTACTACTTGATAAACATGGCAGAATGTTTTACTATTTGATAAACATGGCAGAGTATTATACCACAAGATATATACTGGCAGAGTGCTGCACTACTTGATAAACAAGGCAGAGTGTTAAACTACAAGATATATACCGGCAGAGTGCTGCACTATTTGATAAACATGGCAGAGTGTTATACTACAAGATATACACCGGCAGAGTGTTGTACTATTTGATAAACATGGCAGAGTGTTATACTACTACATATATACCGGCAGAGTGTTGTACTACAAATCATACACCAGCAAAGTACTATTTGATATACATGGCAGAGTGTTGTTGCACTACCAGATACACTGGCAGAGTTTCGTACTACTATATACATGTATACACCGGTAGAGTATTGTACTACTAGTTATGCACCTGCAGTATGTTGTACTACTAGATAAACTCCTGTAGAGTAGTGTACTTATAGATATACTCCTGCCTAATGTTGTACTACTAGATATACTCCTGGCTAATGTTGTACTTATAGATATACTCCTGCCTAATGTTGTACTACTAGATATACTCCTGCCTAATGTTGTACTTATATATATACTCCTGCCTAATGTTGTACTACTAGATATACACCTGCCTAAGGTTGTACTACTAGATATACTCCTGCCTAATGTTGTACTACTAGATATAATCCTGCCTAATGTTGTACTACTAGATATACTCCTGCCTAATGTTGTACTACTAGATATACTCCTGCCTAATGTTGTACTACTAGATAAACTCCTGCCTAATGTTGTAATACTAGATATACTCCTGCCTAATGTTGTACTACTAGATATACTCCTGCCTAATGTTGTACTACTAGATATAATCCTGCCTAATGTTGTACTACTAGATAAACTCCTGCCTAATGTTGTACTACTAGATATACTTCTGCATAATGTTGTACTACTAGATAAACTCCTGCCTAATGTTGTACTACTAGATATAATCCTGGCTAATGTTGTACTACTAGATATACTCCTGCCTAATGTTGTACTACTAGATATTCTCCTGCCTAATGTTGTACTACTAGATATAATCCTGCCTAATGTTGTACTACTAGATATAATCCTGTCTAATGTTGTACTACTAGATATACTCCTGCCTAATGTTGACTACTAGATATAATACTGCCTAATGTTGTACTGCTAGATATAATCCTGCCTATTGTTGTACTACTAGATTTACTCCTGCCTAATGTTGTACTACTAGATATACACCTGCCTAATATTGTACTACTAGATATATTCCTGCCTAATGTTGTACTACTAGATATAATCCTGCCTAATGTTGTACAATTAGATATACTCCTGGCTAATGTTGTACTACTATATATACAGCTGCAGTATGTTGTACTACTAGATAAACTCCTGTAGAGTAGTGTACTTATAGATATAATCCTGGCTAATGTTGTACTACAGATTTACTCCTGCCTAATGTTGTACTACTAGATATACTCCTGCCTAATGTTGTACTACTAGATATAATCCTGGCTAATGTTGTACTACTAGATATACTCCTGCCTAATGTTGTACTAATATATATACTCCTGCCTAATGTTGTATTACTAGATTTACTCCTGCCTAATGTTGTACTACTAGATATACTCCTGGCTAATGTTGCACTACTAGATATACACCTGCCTAATGGTGTACTACTAGATATAATCCTGCCTAATGTTGTACTACTAGATATACTCCTGCCTAATGTTGTACTACTAGATATACTCCTGGCTAATGTTGTACTACTAGATATACTCCTGCCTAATGTTGTACTACTAGATATACACCTGCCTAATGTTGTACTACTAGATTTACTCCTTCCTAATGTTGTACTACTAGATATACTCCTGTCTAATGTTGTACTACTAGATATACTCCTGTCTAATGTTGTACTACTAGATATACTCCTGGCTAATGTTGTACTACTAGATATACTCCTGCCTAATGTTGTACTACTAGATATACTCCTGCCTAATGTTGTACTACTAGATATACTCCTGGCTAATGTTGTACTTATCGATATACTCCTGCCTAATGTTGTACTACTATATATACTTCTGCCTAATGTTGTACTAATATATATACACCTGCCTATTGTTGTACTAATATATATACACCTGCCTAATGTTGTACTAATATATATATACATGCCTAATGTTGTACTAATATATATACACCTGCCTAATGTTGTACTACTAGATATATTCCTGCCTAATGTTGTACTACTAGATATACTCCTGCCTAATGTTGTACTACTAGATATAATCCTGGCTAATGTTGGAAACTCTCTATAAAAGATGTAGCAAACACTGTTCGTAGAAACACTGTACTACGAACAGTATAAGCAGATTTATTTTCCTATGACTATCAAAGACTGGAACCCCCTTCCTCCGGACCTTGTGCAGATCGCGACTGTAGACTGATTCAAGTCCCGTATGCAGTCATACACAGCCTAAACCAACACAGATGTTTTTTATTTCATTTTTATTTGTAAATATTGGTGGTTTTTACCATGTTGATGGCCTCATTTGACTGCGATACACTAAACCCTAGGCAGTAACCAAGTAGAAGTTAGCTGGGCTCTAGATCATCAAAGGTTGGATGAGAGCGCTTTGTAACGGTACTGTATAGTTACATTCTTAGCAGCACGTGAACAAGATCCGAGTGCAATATCAATGCGTGCAATATCGATCCGTGCAATATCGATCCGTGCAATATCCACCCCCGTGCAATATCAATCCGTGCAATATCAATCCGTGCAATATCGATGCGTGCAATATCGATCCGTGCAATATCGATCCATGCAACATCGATCCGTGCAATATCGATCCATGCAATATCGAACGTGCAATATCGATCCGTGCAATATCGCTAGATACTGAATCCTTTTTCCAAATGGAAAATAGAAGGAAAAAAACATAATAACAATATATAATCACTTAAGTATGCTGCTTTATGATAGCGATGGTCGTTATATTGTGAAAATAGCGACCATGAAACAAAACAAAAGTGCAATTATTTAAAAAGAGATATAAGTATTTTAGAAATTGAAACTGTTATTAAAAACTTGTCAAATGGCAAATCATCTGTAATTGATGTCATTGGTGCCGAATGTTTATACACATATCATTTCCGATGTTCTTCCAATTCTTCACTAGTTATTTATTATATATTAATAACGGGTGTAGTCATGGTCACAGTCTGTTTTATGCCCCATCTTCACATCGGGAAGTAAGAATAGCCAAGGAAATTATCGAGAAATATCGATAACTATAACAAAATATTTTCAAATATAATTAACAATAGATTATATCACTAGGCGGAAGATAATCTCAATCTGTTTTTAGACAAAATTATCAAACAGCTGATACCATATTATCATTACAGGCAGTCATACAAAAATACTCATCAAAGCAGGGAGGTCGATTTTATAGTCTGTACTTTCATTTTCGTAAAGCTTTTGATAAAATAAATCACTAGAAACTGTTTGACTGTCATAGAAATATAGGTATACACGGTAATCTTATTAATGTATCGTTAACAATGTATTCAGATATCACATCTTGTGTAAACGGAAGTGCTGTTATAACCGAGTTTTTCAAAAGTAACATTTGGTCTAGACAAAGAGACACGACACAAGCAGTACAACATTCTCTTCTCTCTCTTTATCAACCAACTCTGCATACGGTTAAGAGAAGGTAATATCAACGGGTTTTTTTTTGTAACAGAAAATATTTCCGAGATCATCTGTTTAGTTTTTTCCGATGATATTGCTAAATGTAACTGATACTGTGATTAATTGACAAAAACAACTAAACATTATAAACCAATGTTGCATTGACACAGTTATGGAAACTAATCTTGAAAAGAGAGAAATGAAAGTTTTCAGAAATGGTGGCCGTTTTAGAAATAATGAAAAAAGTATTTTAGGAAAATATCAAATCAGAGTATCTTGACAATACAAATATATTTCTTTGATCTTTAGCCTTTTGCTATCATGGTCTTCAGTTCACGCACATTTCGCATATCATACCAAGAAAGCTTCATTTTCAATTAATATACATCAAAGGTTTCCCTTGTAAAGATAGTTGAAGTTGTTTGACTCGACGAACAAACAGTGTGTTTCCCGAATGCACTAGGGGATTAAGGGGCCTTGTAAAGGGTAAGTTATAGATTTATTTTGTAGACAGACATAGCCCAAAACAGCTTAAGGTTAATTGCATCATCAACAAAAAGGGACCGGGGGGGGGGGGGGGGGGGGGTACAATAAGTTGGCACTAGATTCTTTTACAGAGTACTTTTTTTTTTACAGAGTAAATGGTTGAGGAGAAGACAAAGTATTCTGGAGATGAATCAAACCCAGTTGTTGCTTAGCCTCTTTGTCAAGATTTAACAACATACCAACATGATTAACAATTACCACCAAGCAGACCTGGCTAACCTTGTCACCAGACAGATTATGAATAATGTTTCTAAGCGCTGCAAAGAATAAGTATAGGTCATACTTTAATTGTAAATGGAAAATGCCCAAGCACAGCGAAACATTTATAAATGCAGACGAGAATACCGGATAAGCACCCTAACATGTTGCCTCTTTAGATGGTGTATCTTTTAAAAATGATGTGTGGAAAGAAGCCTTTGCTTTTTACATGCATTGGCCCTTTTCAACAATATGTTTTTACCAGATTGATCAGACTTTAAAAAAAAAAATAAGTGTTTAAATGCACACTTGACGCGTAACTCATATCAATTTTTTATTTTATTTTAATAAAATAAAAATCTGATCATGTACATTAAACTTGTTATCATAATTATATTCATATGACAAAAATGGCAATACATTTCTCAATCATTTAATCTATCACTTATGATTGCCCCTATAAAAATCCCCCTAATCCCCAACTTTGACCAGGTAGAGATTAAATCAAGTAGGCGTTCGTTTGGAGGTCAAACATTTTCAGAAGTGGCTATCCTTTTGATATTGACTTATATTCTTACTGTATACACTATTCGTGTCGTTTATTAGTAATGCCAAACAACAGATATCATTGCAATTGTTATATAATTGTTAAATATTTGTATGATGCTGGACGCCGAGCCTGCACTACTAAACTTACTTTTGACTTTCGGTTTTGGCTATGTTTGGATTACACAGAAAGTTGGAAAAAACAACCATTTTGTAAAATGTTTCGAACAGCGCTTAAAAGACTGTTTCAAACATAACAATATCAACGTATTTGGCTGTTGCCACCATTGTCATTGTAATTAACTTTTTTTTTTTAATTATCTGAGCCCAAAGAAACCCATTTATAAATGCCAGATCTAAATGAATGTAGAAAGAATGAATATCTATCACTTGTTGAGAATACTATGAAGGAAAACAACATTATAACTGAAAGTACGTAAATTGGCGATCATTAGTTCACTTTACCAGCGATGTCCTTTAATGAATACATAAATCGACATATTTTTCTATACGTTTGCAATTACCTGTACGTTACTGTATATATATTGCATTTTAGATAGTATAAGCAATATCTTTCTCTATCTCGAATTATTTTGATGTTAAACAAAATGTGGATACTCGTGCTTGTATGGCTATAATCTGTGGTGTTCAAATCAGGTTTAGAAGGGAGGACAAAAGAAATAAAGCTATATTTTGATATTAACACATTGTCCTTTTTGCGTTATGGTTGCAGGCAGGGTATTAACACATATAAGAATGTAACAAGTAACAAACATAGAATATATCAGAACTCGTATAAAATTAAGTTGCTACTTTATTGTTGATGTACATGTAAGTAAGAGAATTAGGAACTTGAAAATGTACATGCGTACATGCCCCAAAGTTCTAGAAAGTGATGTCCTGTCTGCTGCAAGAAGTTAATCGCTCACCTTCGCCGGACTCTCACTAATACTATCTATAAATACTATGACGTTAACAGCATTATACTTATACTTAATCGAATCGAAGAACTTCAATCACCAGAATTCATTACATCATAGTTGTCAATATGGTAAAAGTATTTAAAACGGTATTTCAGTAATATCACGTTGCTCCTGAGTTCATCCTGTCACCCAAATGAACCTCTTTTAAAACGGTATTTCAGTGATATCAGGGCGGTACTGAGTTCATTTCTTTCACCCAAATAAACCATTTTGAAAACAGTTCAGCGATACATTCAGGAGAAAAAAAACCTCTGTCGTATAACTTATATTATGATCCAAGTCCGAATATTATTATGCCATACTTGCAGTATGGATAGAGCCTAATTGATGTCTTATGTAGTGAGGTTGGGCTCTGCTCAGATTGTACAGTAATATTTTTGTGTAAGCATTATAACCATTATTCAACTGTCTCACGTCTGTAAAGAATTAGAGAAAAGCAATGATACACTTCTACTATGAACATTAAATGTCTTTTATCTTACTCTACCAGTTTACCAGACTCTTTTTAAATTGAATTCCAATCGAAAACGGTATTTATTGCGACAAAACGCCATCTTTGATGTTGATGTAACTTTCATTGTAATAAATCACGTCTTTGGAACATCTTAAATACTGATTGGCATTTGTTTGTGCAAATTCAACATTTATTTAAAAGTATGTTTATATAAACGAAGTAACCGCCTACCATCACAAATTGACTATTTCCTAATGTCATCGCCTACCATCCCACATTAACTATTTCACATGTAACCTCCTAGCTTTCCGCATTAACTATTTCCGTATGTAACCGCTTATCATCACGAATTAACTATTTCTACATGTAACCTCCTACTATCCCGAATTAACTATCTTTCAGTAACCGCCTATCATCCCGCATTGACTATTTCTACATGTAATCGCCTACCATCCTGCATTTACTATTTCCTTATGTAATTGTCTACTATCCTGTATTTACTATTCTACAAGCACTCGCCTACCATCCTGCATTTACTATTCTACAAGCAATAGCCTACCATCCTGCATTTACTATTCTACAAGCAATCGCATACCATCTTGGGGTGAAAGTACGATTTATTTTTGTATGACCCTGCCGGGGATCGAACACGTGACTTCCCGCATCTGAGGCGAACGATTTACCACTACACCACATGTAAGACGTCTTTGTCTAAATCGTCACACAGCCTTACATACACAACAAGTGTTAATCATACCACAGACAGATTCTTGTTGACGCCTCGGCGCAGCAGACGACTTTTGTTATACTCATATTGATTATGCAGTATATGCAATGCAATAACAATATTTGTTTAAGGAAACGATACTATGTAGAGTTTAAAAGCTACATAATAGATGAAAAAGCATGCATACACCATATTATTACATATATACAATCACATAAACAAAATCATATGTCGCTTTATTCATCAGTTTTATCACCCGTTAATCTTTTCCCAGAAACAGACGAATGTTGACTTGTGGAAATACTGTGACAAAAAGAGAATTTACTCATGATGAGCATGTTTCCCTCTTTGTTTTGTCACACTGTTTCCAACAATTTTTAATCAATTCACTTCCATCGTTCAAAGATCATTTTTTGTATTGCCTAGATGTTTTTAAACGTGTCTGCAGAAGAATTAGTTGTATGGAGGAAAGTTTTCAGCATTGTCTGATTTCTAAGGGGCATATACTGACTGTTTTACACGTGCATGTCCTAAGAACTCAAAAAGAACGTACACTGGATATAACATATGAGTATATTATGAGTAGACACGAACCGTCTTGGTAGTGTAGTGGTTAGAGCCTACGTCTCGAGAAGCGAGACACAAGGGTTCGATCTACGGTCCGGTAATACCAACTACTTGTAGCAGTGAAACCCTCCTTGGCGCTCAGGATTATAGGGATATCATCACGACTGATGCTCCCGTGTCGGTATAAGCTTACAAACAGTACTAGTAATTCACCCAGGAATAGACGTACTTGAATACTGTTGAAAGCAGAAAGTTAAATTTTGAAATATATCGTTATGTTTGGGCGACACACATTTAGCATTGTCAAACTGTTTACATTACACATATACGCATAAATGTAACTCGATTATCAACAATAATATATTCAACATGAATCTAGGACTGTTACGAATGCAATGTACATCCTTCATACATATGGTTGACATTTCACGCCTGATTGAACACCAATGCTTATTTACATGTGTTTTTGATAATGTTAGCATATAATGTTAACGATTGAACCCTTATTTAAAATAACACTGGTGCACTAAAATATATAAAATAAAACTGGTGCACTAACATATATTCATATTAAATTCATGTATTTAACACAAGGAGAAGGATTGTGTATTGAACCTTTCCACATATCAGTAGCAGACGCCATTGTAAACATCTATAGGTAGAAATATTATAATATTAAATAGGTTTGAAAACACTTTGACGCAATCTGTTCAAAAGTTGTCTGCAGTAAACGCTTTCGAGCTTCTCTGCATGTGGGTAAGGGTTAAACTCTTTTCCTGTAATTGTATTCTATCCGTTTGTTGGTTCAGCTTTGTTTTAACAGTATTACTAGCCGAACGGCTTATACTTTGACCATATCCGGATTTAAATAAATTTGATGCATTATATTCATTCCTCGAATTACCGAAGCACAATTTATCTCTGAACAGTCGTTTTACTTCTTTCCTAAATTGTATCGTAGACCAACAGAAAATAAACACACTCAATGCGTGATATGACACTCCGACAGCTTCCACAATAATCCTCGCTCCCCAATAGGACAAGAAGCTACGCCACTGTGTATCGTGATGCATCTGTGTCAATGGCATACTCATCCCAAAACTGAAGTGTTCCACATTTTGTAATATATAGGTAACAGAAATAGGTAGTTGCGTACATATTCTGAAAAATGAAATGCTAACGAGCGTCACGGTGGCTGGTCGAAAAGTTGTTGTGGTTGTTCGATGGACGCGAGATTCACCGACATTATAATTGCTATCCATGTCTCTACCGTGAAATGATCTACAGGTTTCCTTCAGCACATAAATATTCAACAGGAATGTCACGAGAGGTATAACGAAATAGAAAACTATCTCCGTAGCCAATGACCATATAAAATAGATCTGGTCTATTTTGGTAATACTTCTCAACTCACAGAATCCCCTGTCATCAACGCTCCAGAAATATCCTTGTATAAGGGACAGTGACACCGCCAGTATAACAATAATTAGTATCGTTCTAGGCGCCCTATGTCGTTTACTGAATCGTTCACTTTTAAAAGGTGTGTAGATAGAGATGAACCTCTCGATGGTGAACCCCAGTACGAGCATCTGACTCGAATATTGGGGAATCATATTGAAGACGTTCCAAACTTCACACAACACTACGAGACCTAAGGCAGGAAAGCCCCAGAAATACTTCAAGTAGCTGAATACGTGTAGTATTTGAATTGTGATATCGCAGATGGTGAGGGACACAAGATATAAAGCGGACTTGTTAAGGCGTCTCATTCGCGGAATCATCCAAATCTTGAGCGACAGGATGTTTCCAATCATTCCAATAGAGTACCAGAAAATGTGCATTATCCTGCCAAACACGATTACCGGATAGAGATAGTGTAGAGTGATGGGATAGACAAACGGGTAATCTCCAAAGTCTGTTTTGAACCAATTGCTGCCATTGCCCGGGGACGTCGAGTTGTATTCTAGATGGCTAGCCGACACCATTGTTAGTCGTATTGGCCTACCGTGAACTACGGGCTACCTGAAATATTGAGAGGTTCTCCCTGAGAGTTCTCGTAAACAATACATTTAGCCAGCCACGTCATTGGAAAATTCGCATTTGTCGGAAAGAGATTCCTATATTAAATATCATCCTAGTAGCATGTAGTTATTTCCCGTCGTATCCGCCTATCGCACGCCAGAGAAATAAATGATTACCAAGGGAGATGACAACATGCTTTAAACTTTTAGATTTATCCTTTCCAACACTTCTGCAATATACTCACTTCTAAGATTGGAAGTGAAAATATGAGGATCAATTTCGACTTCGGCCACATTGTTTTCAAAAGTCGTCTGCTGCAGATGCATCCGAAAACGTCTGCAAGTGGGCAAGGGTTGACCTTATATTGTGTATAGATTAATTAACCTTACTCACCGTATAGTCGGGTGCGTGCTAACTACGAATGTTTATTGTATGTATGGGTTCGACTAACACACTCCAAACAGACCTTTCTGTTAAATATATCTGAATACACCCCGGATTTTACTGAACACACCCAACACTGGGCTTTCATTTGATTGATGGATTCGGCGTTACATGAATAGACCCTAGTTATCGCATCATGACTTTGAATAGACCCTAGTTGTCGCATCAGGATCATGAATAGACCCTAGTTATCGCATCAGGACCATGAATAGACCCTAGTTATCGCATCAGGACCATGAATAGACCCTAGTTATCGCATCAGGACTTTGTCAAGTTTCTTTTGAATACTATTTAGAGAAATGGAGTTGCAAAATGAGAGAGTACTTACAAAGACCGATTGAAATCAAAAGCAAAAGAAGCAAAATACACTGAAAACAGTTAAGTAAAAAATAGTTTTCATAGTTTTCATATTTAATTATTGGAATTGAACGCTGTTTATAACATTTCTTTCACTTAAAATACCTTTTTATGTGTTTACTAGCTTGCACGCATCGATCATTTCCCCCTCTCTGACGCATCGATCATTTCCCCCTCTCTGATTCAAATATTAAGCTATTTCTACCCAATTGGTGGAAGGAGAATGACAAGAGTCACAATCGTGTTTGTCAATCATCAGTCCTACTTCAAAAGTCATTAGGAAGGCACGGCTGTTTCAGTTGTATGATGTCTTATTGCTCGAGCCAGAGACAATTAAACAGACAGAATAAAGAGACGGTTCAATACAGAACATGTTATTGGCAAACGCAATGAAATGTATCTCTCACTTGGCTATTGGTAACCTTGACATTTGGAAAGAAGAGAAAAGCTAAGAGAATGTGAGTATTTCCTGAGAGTTTCTTAAATAGCTGTCATTACGTTACTTAATCGAACGTGAAAAATTTGACGCGGGATGCTTTGTATGATACAATATACGCCATAAACAAGTCAACTATATTTACAAGAACCGATCGGCGATTTGGTGCTGTTTGAAACCCAGCTCGGCAAAAACAAATCGACTTCGACAAGTATCATTTAACTTCCAATAGGCTAACAGAACATGTGAAAAAAAGCCCCCTGTTACTGAGCAAGGCTGAGGTGTGGAGTAAAAATGTACATGAAAGATTGTTCAAAACGTCTTTAAACCAAGAATCTATCAATATGTTGGTTCATACACACACGTCATCCCGATCACCTTGTATTCAAGTGATGTTACGCCTGCTGTGAATAGTGGTATAGATAAAGCTAGTAATAGACTAATCACGATCACCTATGAAGTGTTACACTAAAAGCTTTAGCAGCAATTGTGCGAAGGCCAGCAGATCTAAATGACCTGTAATGAATATTTAGGAGAAAACACGTCAACATCTGTATATTTCTATCGTGTCAGTATGAGATGATTTAAAGGGGCTGGGTCAAGTGTATTGTTTCACGCTTCAATTATAGATGGATAGCGTCAAACTAATATCCTTTTTTATTTCTTGACATTTTGAGCAGGGTATTTACTCAAATATTTGTTTTCACAGAGCATAGTGCATATATACACTGAGTTTTCACAGAGCATAGTGCATATACACTGTGTATGTTAAAGTTTCCCTAGTCGCGGGAGAGCCCTGGGGCAAGGCACATTTCCTAGTCTAAGATTGGTTTGTTAACCCAGGGATCGTGAATATGAACTGTCGCCGTGATACAACTTAAATGATGTTGAAAACGGCGTGAAACCCCACTGAAACAAACAAATTTTTACACTGACAATTTTTACATTAAGGTTAGTTTTCACAGAGCATTGCCCTTATGCACTGACACTATTTACATTAAGGTTTGTTATCAAAGAGCATCGCCCATATATACTGACATTATTTACGTTGATATCAGATTTCATAGAGTATCGTTCAGATACACTGACATTATTTACGTTATGATTAGTTTTCAAAGAGCATCTCCCATATTCACTGACATTATTTACGTTATGATTAGTTTTCACAGAGCATCGCCCATATACACTGACATTATTTACGTTATGATTAGTTTTCACAGAGCATCTCACATATACACTGACATTATTTACGTTATGATTAGTTTTCACAGAGCATCTCCCATATACACTGACATTATTTACGTTATGATTAGTTTTCACAGAGCATCGCACATATACACTGACACTATTTACGTTGAGATCAGTTTTTACAGAGCATCGCTCAGATACGCTCACATTATTTACGTTATGATTAGTTTTCACAGAGCATCGCCCATATACACTGACATTATTTACGTAAATATTAGTTTTCACAGAGCATCGTCCATATACACTGACATTATTTACTTTATGATTAGTGTTCACAGAGCATCGCCCATATACACTGACATTATTTACGTACAGATTAGTTATAGAGCATCGTTCCGATACACTGACGGTTTTTACATTAGGGTTAGTTATCACAGATCATCGCCCATATACACCGACATTATTTACGTTAAGATTATTTTTCATAGAGCATCGCCCATATACACTGACACTATTTACGATATGATAAGTTTGCATAGAGCATCGCCCATATACACTGACATTATTTACGTACAGATTAGTGTTCACAGATCATCTCCCATATACACTGACATTATTTACGTACAGATTAGTTTTCACAGATCATCGCCCATATACACTGACATTATTTACGTTATGATTAGTTTTCACAGATCATCGCCCATATACACTGACATTATTTACGTAAATATTAGTGTTCACAGAGCATCGCCTATATACACTGACATTATTTACGTAAATATTAGTTTTTACAGAGCATCGCCCATATACACTGACATTGTTTACGTAAAGATTAGTTTTCACACAACATCGTTCAGATACGCTGACATTATTTACGTTATGATTAGTTTTCACAGAGTATCGTCCATATACACTGACATTATTTACGTAAAGATTGGTTTTCACAGAGCATCGCCCATATACACTGACATTATTTACGTAAAGATTAGTTTTTACAGAGCATCGTTCAGATACGCTGACATTATTTACGTAAAGATTAGTTTTCACAGAGCATTGCTCAGATACGCTGACATTATTTACGTTATGACGTAAAGATTAGTTTTCACACAGCATCGTTCAGATACGCTGACATTATTTACGTTATGATTAGTTTTCACAGAGCATCGTCCATATACACTGACATTATTTACGTAAAGATTGGTTTTCACAGAGCATCGCCCATATACACTGACATTATTTACGTAAAGATTAGTTTTCACAGAGCATCGCCCATATACACTGACATTATTTACGTAAAGATTCGTTTTCACACAGCATCGTTCAGATACGCTGACATTATTTACGTAAAGAATAGTTTTCACAGAGCATCGCTCATATACACTGACACTATTTACGTTTAAAAAATGAACGTATTGTTTTAATTCAGAATGGTGGAAATCATACTGGAGACATAAGGACTAGTTTTATTTGAGCGATAGTATGATAAATGTGTTTGTAGTAAGTGAAACACAATATTCAGATATCGGTATAAAACCCCGTCCTGGTGTAATAGTATCACCAGGACCAATTACCTCCCATTTTACCTACCAAACGAGCATACTATTTTACATAACGTTTGATCAAGTAATGGTGTGTGGTTTAATGTGCTTTTTAACAAGTGTTCATTCATATCACGGTGGCCAGTTCACCTCCAATGGGTTGCTTGGCTTTCTTAAAATAATCATCATTTATTCCAAGTAACTGCCCGCTTTCCCATATAGACTAGTAGCCAATTGGTGAAAGACGAATGGCACCAGTCTCATTGAATTGAGTCGGAAACAATGTTGGTTCAGCTATGTTTCGAAAGCACGACTAACCGCTCGGCATGAGATAATCGTTGTTCACTAATTCTATATTTCCATTAACTAAGTATTCCAACCCAGCTACAGTAAATAAACTCTTGTTTTTATAGAAAACACATCAGTTATTTCTCTTTTTATTTATTATTATTGCATCGTTAGAGATATATAGAGTTTAATTAACATTTTTTTCATGATACGGGATTTAAATCCCAAGTGGAAGAGATTCTTGCGATATAAAAACGAGTGCACCATAGCGCACGAGTTTTTATATGCAAGAATCTCTTTCTCTAGGGATTTAATTCCCAAATCATGAAAACAATGTTTATTAAACTATATATATTATATATTCGGCGATAATTTTCGTTTTAAACGACAATACCCCTGTGCAGCTCATTTATTTTTAGCTCAGAAGTGGAGAGATCTGAATGACGTAATCTGCCAGTTTTGCAGTGACGTCACTATATATATATATACGTGACGTCACCGACAATGTGTACATTGTTTGAAATAAACTTGTGTCATGTCGATTCAAGCTCTTATTTGCGGATTTAAAAAAAGTGCAATTGTGGATTATTTAACGGTTCATCATGGAAATAAAGTGTTAAGTAGTGAAAACGGAGCTTAAAAGTGTTTAAAAGAGATTTAAAAAAAGTAGTTCCGAAAATCTGGCTAGTGAGCTATATCGCACACTAGGCGATATTGCTCAGTAGACAAAAAGCATGTAATAGGTTTTCTCAAGTTGGGAAATCTCTATATCTTATCATTCAGTATATAATAAAGTGTTATCCAGACAAGCGAATTCAGGGAAGAAGAATGTTAAAGTTATGGCATTTTTCTCCCTTTCTGATGAATCAGCAACTAAAGTTATTTATAGCATTTTTTTTTATCTTTGACACATTTGAAAAAGGAGTTCCAAAGTAACATTTCTATTTAGTTTGGCTACAATTGGTCCAGTGGAAAAGGAAAATATGGCATCTGAAGCTAAAGGTTAATTTTACCCCCTTTCTGTGAATGCTATGTCTTTTATCAAAGTATTATTGCTTGGAACTATTGTGTATAGGCTTACTTTTAAGGAACATTTCTACACATTTATATTTTAAATCAAACATGTACTTTCAGACACCGGATAGAGAGTGATTTAAAAAAAAAACGGCAATTGATTAAAATATCAAAATTCAGTCCGCCAAAAGGTACAAAAAAATATTGACTGAATGCCGAATACAAACATATGCAAAAGTCAAATAAGTAAAAAGTAAGTCCACTTATTCTAGGTAACCAAATAAAATAACAAGTCTCTGAATGGGTAAGTATCATATTTAAGTGTAATAAAGGATAAGGATATCAGTACGCTTTGACCTCTCATATACTTAGGTTTGTACACATTGCCTAGACAAAGTGTAACGCTTTGTTACCTTTATTAACATAGATGGTTGATTAAAGGTAAATTTGTTTTTGATATTTGAATATAATTTGTTCCAACTCGCAGATGCATTTGCAGCAGATAACTTGTGAAAATATTGTGGCAAAAGGAGACATTGCTCATAAAGAGCCCAACTATTTGTGTACAAATTTTCTTTGTGTTACCCTCTACAAGATTTTCTTAAGCTGTATTGATTGATTGAAAATCATGGCAGCCAAAGGCCAAATAACAAAATTGAATAGTTACATTTCTATTCAAGTTTTGGTCTGATTTCAGGATACATTTGTAACTTAGTGGAAATGTTCCTTTGTGGATGCTCCACTTAATTTGTTCGAAGCATTTTGATTGATTTGAGAAGATAACAGCCATGCCGCATCAGAAAAGAGGTCAAATGAACTTTTATCTTTAAACAAAACCTTCTCCTAAACCATTGAACTGATATCAACAAAACTTCACAGAAATGTTTTTTCGCTAAAAGTTTCATTCACGCTCTTGATTACATTTTCTCCTATATTAGCAGTTATACATGTATATGCTACTTTGATATCAGTCAGGTGATCGATGCAGGGCCACGCTTGCCCTCTGCTTTTGAGATGCAAAACTCCTTTCTACATTAGTACAATGTTTTTGGTTTAGGCTTGTTTACATTAATATGTTCCTTATTATACAAAAAGTCTGTGAATATAAAATCTTGCAATCAATTTCGTTTCACAGACACTAAAAGTAAAATATAATACTGGAGATGAACAACCAGCAAATCATTAAAAAAACAAATGTTTTTGTAGATTACACTTTTAAGTTTACTGTTAGTATTGTAAACTTGAAATGATTGCATTAACATATTGCATACTATAAATGCATCAGTTGGTTCAGTACAGTCAATAAATAGAAAGAATGTTAATGGTTGGATTTCCATAGAGCTATTGGGTAATATGATCATTAAAAAAAGTACCATGTGGACCGAATGACATAATCGGAATTGAAGTCAATTAATTGGCACAAAAACAACAAGAATTTATCATCTTAGAAATATGTTATTCTGGCTTGAGGCATCATTACTTGTCTACCATGGTGGGGATTTTTGTTTAGATGAACGTTTCTATACCTTTCTGCATCTCCTTTTAAACGATCTTTGGTACTTTGAGTTTTCTTTTGTCCCAATGTTTTCTCGAAAACATCGGCTGCAACATAACTGCACCATACGACGTTGAAAACATTTATGCACACATATGGAAAAATGTACAAACAGTGATAGAATAAATATGAAAATATTGTGGCAAAAGACAAAATTCTAGTCCTGAGTATATTTTTCCTTTGTCACAATTTATTGCCAAAGTCGTCAACTGCAGGGGCGTCGAACTGCCTCTGTTTTCTAATAATTCAAACAAAGTAGATAGCCAAATAATAGATGAGACTGTAATAATAAGAGGCGACTGTTTGGAAACAATAACTGCAAAATGCGGCTGCTTCCTGAAACATTTAATGCCGAGAGACGACTACCATAATAACTGCAGTGAGATCACAGTTTTCTCAAACAATAATTGCAGAGAGGCGGCTGTTTTCGGAAACAATAATTGCATAGAGGCGAATGTTTTCGGAAACATTAATTGCATAGAGGCGACTGTTTTCGGAAACAATATTTGCAGAGAGGCGGCTGTTTTCGGAAACATAATTTGCATAGAGGCGACTGTTTTCGGAAACAATATTTGCATAGAGGCGACTGTTTTCAGAAACAATAATTGCGACACTTATTTTCAAGTATTATAATGAAAAGAGGGAACCAAAAAGGGCCGATAACTGATCCTTCTGTATTAAAGGAATACCGTTTTTATTTTTACTACAGATAAAACACGTTTATTGAAGGATTTCCATTTTTTTTTGCTACATATAAAACACGTTTATTTCTACCGTGCATTTCATTTAAAATTGATTCTGTTATTTATGTTGTTGTTGTTAAAGCTGTTTGGCACAAGTGAGAGTGTCGAAAACCCTGAATGTGTGTTGAAAAGAAGTTCATTTTAATCTAAATAGTTATATAATGAATTCGCTGTTTTTTGATATTGTTGGTAAAATTGAAAAAATGGACTGAAGTATTCTTGAAGTGCTGTGTACTCTTTTTTATGCCCCCGGAATCATAGATTCGGTGGGCATATAGTTTTTGGCCTGTCTGCACGTCTGTCTGCACGTCTGTATGTCTGTCTGCACAAAAAAACCTTTAACCTTGACCACTACTTTTGAACCATAACAGGTACGGCTACCATATTTCACATATGTATTCCTTGTGACATGACCTTTCTGTCAGTACCAACATTTTTGACCTTGCGACCTTGACCTTTGACCTAGATGTTGCCATTCTCGAAAAAAGCTTTAACCTTGGCCATTTCTTTTGAACCATAACAGGTACGGCTACCATATTTCACATGTGTATTCCTTGTGACATTACCTTTCTGTCAGTACCAACATTTTTGACCTTGCGACCTTGACCTTTGACCTAGATGTTGCCATTCTCGAAAAAAGCTTTAACCTTGGCCATTTCTTTTGAACCATAACAGGTACAGCTACCATATTTTACATGTGTATTTCTTGTGACATTACCTTTCTGTCAGTACCAACATTTTTGACCTTGCGACCTTGACCTTTGACCTAGATGTTGCCATTCTCGAAAAAAACTTTAACCTTGGCCATTTCTTTTGAACCATAACAGGTATGGCTACCATATTTCACATGTGTATTCCTTGTGACATGACCTTTCTGTCAGTACCAACATTTTTGACCTTGCGACCTTGACCTTTGACCTAGATGTTGCCATTCTCGAAAAAAACTTTAACCTTGGCCATTACTTTTGAACCATAACAGGTACGGCTACCATATTTCACATGGTTATTCCTTGTGACATGACCTTTCTGTCAGTACCAAAATGTTTGACCTTGCGACCTTGACCTTTGATCTAGATGTTGCCATTCTCGAAAACAACTTTAACTTTGGCCATTTCTTTTGAACCATAACAGGTACAGCTACCATATTTCATATGTGTATTCCCTGTGACATGACCTTTTTGTCAGCACCAACAATTTTCACCTTGCGACCTTGACCTTTGACCTAGATGTTGCCATTCTTGAAAAAAACTTTAACCTTGACCACTACTTTTGAACCATAACAGGTACGGCTACCATATTTCACATGTGTATACCTTGTGACATGACCTTTCTGTCAATACCAAAATTGTTCACCTTTCGACCTTGACCTTTGACCTAGATGTTGCCATTCTAGATTTTTTTTTAACTTTGACCACTACTTTTGAACAATAACAGGTACGGCTACCATATTTCACATGTGTATTCCTTGTGACATGACCTTTTTGTCAGTACCAACATTTTTGACCTGGCGACCTTGACCTTTGACCTAGATGTTGCCATTCGGGGGCATCAGTGTTTCACAAACACATCTTGTTTTTTTATAACATTGGTGTGACTTTGGCTATTTCAATCATAGTAGGGAACTTATTTGTTATAATACTTACATAAGTAATATGAGTCAGTACTTAAGTTATAATTGGCGTTGGAAGTTTTAATATGTTTGCCTTCAAACCAACAAGGCCAGTTGCCTTAATGACGTTCAGATTTATTAATATCTTGTACATGTCATGCCCTGTATTTGTTCATTTCTTAAAGCAACTTTTGTTAGCTAATTTACTAGAAAGATTATTTTGCCTGGGTGTATGATGTTGATAAGTATCATTTAAATTTAACTGATATTTATCACCAATGCTTCTGAAATAATTGCTGAAAGCATCAACCATATCGTTTTTCACATGTGATATGGTTAGATAGAGTTGATGAACCTTCCTCAGTTAGTTCATATAAGTATATCCAGGACATACAACCGTTAACTTGAATTAATACAGTGTTCGTTGTAAAATAGATTGTACATGTAATAATGTGTCAAGCTATCATCTAGTATGGGTAAGTGTAGATGTTATGCATCCACTATCATTTACGGTGAATCATTACAAGTAACAGTTGAGAAGAACAGGATGTAGAAGTTATGCTGCAACTGGGTCTAATACTAATCTTAAAAAAAAAAAAACGCATGTTCCGATTCATTATTTAAAACAATGGCGTGTATGTATCATGTTACCAAATATATTAGGGATGGCAACGAATATTCGAATATTCGATCATACGGTCGAATATTCGAATACTATATAATGGTTCGAATATTCGATGAAATCAGGATTTTCAACACTAAAAAATAAAAAATAAAAATCTTCATGTTTATTGTTTTCATAAGCTGTAAATAAAGGATTACCGATGGTCTAATTTACGTATAGTGTATAAAGTGTCAATATGTCAAAGACCTAATAACACAGTGTTATTAGGTCTTAACTATAGTGTATTCTATGTAGGTATTGCTTTTTAGAATAAGGCAATCAGACAATATTGGCCGTGTTATTATCCTAGCAAGCTATTACTAATTAAGTAGCGGTGTATTTCACAAGTTGTATAATAAAAGAAGCCTAGATTGGTAAGTGCGAACATGCAGATATGTAGCACGTGTTTGAAGTTCATTAATTATTTGTTCAAGTATCAAACTGTTGAAATAAAACCTTTTTTTATCTAGATTATTATTGTAATTCATTATTTTCATAAATACACCCAAATGCGATTTGCATTGCCACATCAGTTCTGAAACTACGTAATATTTGATTTCAACAATGCCTGTTACGCCGTATGTAGTTTGGAAGTATTTCCGCCGATCTGAGAATATAGCTACATGTACTCTGTGTGAGGCGAAGCTGTCCTACCAGGAAACTACAACCAACCTCCGCAATCATCTACGAAACAAACATCCATCTAGATCCATAGATAACCCTTCTGTAACTAGCAGAAGAAACAAACATATATATGTCATTTACAAAAGCATTTCAACAATAGTTCAGTTATATGCAGCAAGAGAAAGATTAAACCTCAGCTGTAAACATGGTAATCAAGCTAAATGTTTCGAACAATACATTAAGAATGGGATCAATGAATTAAAATCTGCGCACTTTACCAACGTATTTTTCACGAACATTGTTTTCATACGAATTCATCGGTGTAACGGAAACGTCAAATGCGAGTACACTGGATAAATAAAGAATTAATAAAGTCTTTGTTTGGTAAGCATGCACAAATGGGTCGAATATTCGAATATCTTGTGATCGAATATTCGAATACTAATTTTGGTATTCGTTGCCATCCCTAAAATATATACACTTAAAACTCGTAAAAGTTTTATCCACAAACAATCGGTTTACGAACACCAGGTCCATATAGAGAGAACTACCATTCTAAGAATGTTTGGTATGATCCGACCATTTGATAGGGGATCGAACCTTGTTATTCCACTTTGAAGAAGCTTTAACCACTACACCACGGAGACGGTCTCTCGCTATTCAACTGTTAAGCACTACACCACGGAGACGGTCTCTCGCTATTCAACTGTTAAGCACATACGTATTTGTTTTGAAAAGTATGGGATCTTACTCTCTGAATTTCGGTGTTCCATCTCTAGACAAGTTATATTTGAGTTTGAAGCATTTAAAGAAAACAGAACATTAGCAGTTCTGAATACACTTTTGAGCATTCAGAAATGCTGTTACAATATTGTGATGTTGTAGAGTTGTCACATGTTCCAAGTAATGGAACGAGTAAACTGATGTTTTCGAGTTGCCAGATGTTCCAGGTAATGAAAGGAGCCAACTGATGTTGTTGAGTTGTCGCATGTTCCAGGTCATGGAACGAGCCAACTGATGTTTTCAAGTTGTCGCATGTTTCAGGTAATTGTTCAAGCCAACTGGTGTTGTTAGTTGTCGCATGATCCAGGTAATGGTTCGAGCCAACTGACCTTTTCGAGTTGTCGGATGTTCCAAGTAATGGTTCGAGTCAACTGATCTGTTCGAGTTGTCGCATGATCCAGGTAAGTGTTCAAGCCAACTGGTGTTGTTAGTTGTCGCATGTTCCAATTAATGGAACGAGTCAACTTATCTTTTCGAGTTGTCAGATGTTCCAGGTAATGGAACGAGCCAACTGATGTTGTCGAGTTGTCGCATGTTCCAGGTAATGAAACGAGTCAATTGATCTTTTCGTGTTGTCAGATGTTCAAGTAATGAAACGAGCCAACTGATGTTGTTGAGTTGTAGCATGTTTCAAGTAATGAAACGAGTCAACTGATCTTTTCGAGTTGTCAGATGTTTCAGGTAACGGAACGAGTCTACTGATGTTGTTGAGTTGTCGCATGTTCCAGGTAATGGAACATGCCAACTGATGTTGTCGAGTTGTCGCCTGTTCCAGGTAATTGTTTGAGCCAACTGATGTTGAAGTGTTGTCGCATGTTCCAAGTAATGAAACGAGTCAACTGATCTGTTTGAGTTGTCAGATGTTCCAGGTAACGGATCGAGTCAACTGATCTTTTCGAGTTGTCAGATGTTCAAGGCAATGGGACCAGTGAACTCATGTTGTCGAGTTGTCGCATGATCCAGGTAATGGTTCAAGCCAACTGATATTTTCCATTTGCCGGATGTTCAGGGTAACGGTCCGAGCAAACTGACTGTTCGGGATAATATTGCATTTACCTTTGACTGCAAGAGTTCAAATCATAACACAAAGTCAAGTAATGAATCTAGAAATATCACATTTTTCATGTACAGTACCTATATTTTACCCATTCTTTCCTTTGCATATAATGCTTTCAAATGTGTTAACTTGTGGAATACTGGTGACAAAAAGAATACATACACTATGTAATAAGGTGAGCTCACAGCCGTGATAGAAAAGTAGATTCCAAACGATCAATCGAACAAAGTTGCCCTGTCAAATGTTGTAAAGCCGACTTTCATGGAAATAACATTTATTTTAACTTAATAAACAAGTATGTATGTAGAAAACACGTACAATGCGAGGGACTTGTTTGACCCTAAAACACACATTGACCCCGTGTCTCAGGAATATTCTCTACACACCACAATATAAACTAAGGAAAAGTGTGATTTGTTCTTGGACAAGATCTACAAATTCCTTTTTAGTATATAACCACTTTTGCGGTATGTTATGTGTACATGTATATCTGATATTACTTCTCCAACAGTTTATATTTCATTTTGTTAAGTGTGTGTATGTATATACATGTCCGTATTTCATCACTGTCAATTTTTCAAGAATGTATTGTTATGGCCAATGGCATGTTCGTTTACGATTACCAAAAAATAACCTGAGATGAGTAAAAGAAAAATCAAAAACAAGACTTTTCAATGTTGTTAAATGACTGAGTAGCGTGTTAAATCAAATGTTGTCATTGAAACCGACACTGTAACATTGCGTTTTTAAGATAACATCATGTTGTAAAGAACATTCAAAACAAGTGTAACTAGGTGCTACTATAAGAAAAGGTCAGGTTTGTTGTGTAATAAACTGGTGAATTGTTGTATCAGGATTATACATGACATGAAACATGCAACATATCAGACCCATGGGAAGAAACACGGAATACTGGGTTAATTATGGAGGCAACACTTTCAGTTTGTTAAAAGCTATGGTAATGAAACCTTTCTGTGAGAAATCACATGTTCGGGACATTCGGAGTGAAAAACTGTGGAATACCATTCAAAGAATGATAACGGTTCACCGCTATGTTTACTTTGTTCTATGTTGCCTTCTCTGTGAATAGCGCATTTTTACAAATCTGCCGGAGACAACCTTTGAAAGCATTATGATAACAGAATCATTTGCTCATGAAGAACTTTTTCCCTTTTTCTTTCCATGTTTTAAACTCTATTCAATAAATGTCCTTTGATTTATTGAGAATTTCTATAGCTTGGTCCCAATGTTTTTAATGTCGTCTTCTTCAGATGTATGTAATAAGGTAAATAGCTAGTGAGAAACGACACATGCTACATTCATTCTTAAAGCGGCTCCCTAATTTATACCGCGCTCTCGCGAGAATAGACCATAAGAGTATTAGCCAATATGTATTTTGTGTTATTATTATGCAAGATAATTCCTAAGTAATAAAACAATTAGTGAATCCAATATTACAGTATTACCTTGTACAAACGTGCTGGTGGATCTTGGTCAAAAGAGTCGACACTTGTTAGTTTAATTCACATATACCAGACTAGGATAATAGATTACACGTAACATTTTTCAAACCCGTAGACAGACGTTAACGTATCTGCAGCATATGACTTCTGACAACATTGGGGAAACAAATTCATTAAGTGATTGATTGGGGTTCAACGCCCTTTTCAGATTTTTTTTCAGTCGTATCTCGGGGGCCAATTCTCCTACTCATGTGTTTCCTGGTTTTCTTAGACCAGTACTCCATTGTTGAAGATAGTGGAAATGGTTATATCCGATACCCATCTAAGAGCATATTAAACGTGATTTATCTAAATGGTTATATCCGATACTTATCTAAAAGCATATTAAACGTGATTTATCTAAATGGTTATATCCGATACTCATCTAAGAGCATATTAAACGTGATTTATCTAAATGGTTATATCCGATACTCATCTAAGAGCATCTTGAACGAGATTAATCTAAATGGTTATATCCAATAATCATATAAGAGCATCTTAAACGAGATTAATCTAAATGGTTATATCCGATACTCATTTAAGAGCATCTTGGACGAGATTAATCTAAATGGTTATATCCGATACTCGTCTTAGAGCATCTTAAACAAGATTAATCTAAATGGTTATATCCGATACTCATCTAAGAGCATATTAAACGTGATTTATCTAAATGGTTATATCCGATACTCATCTAAGAGCATATTAAACGTGATTTATCTAAATGGTTATATCCGATACTCATCTAAGAGCATCTTGAACGAGATTAATCTAAATGGTTATATCCGATACTCATCTAAGAGCATCTTGAACGAGATTAATCTAAATGGTTATATCCGATACTCATCTAAGAGCATATTAAACGAGATTAATCTAAATGGTTATATCCGATACCCATCTTAGAGCATCTTAAACGAGATTAATCTAAATTGTTATATCCGATACTCATCTAAGAGCATCTTGAACGAGATTTATCTAAATGCTTATATCCGATACTCATCTAAGAGCATATTAAACAAGATTTATCTAAATGCTTATACCCGATACTCATCTAAGAGCATATTAAACAAGATTAATCTAAATGGTTATATCCGATACTCATCTAAGAGCATCTTATACAAGATTAATCTAAATGGATATATCCGATACTCGTCTTAGATCATATTAAACGAGATTAATCAAAAATGGTTATATCCGATACTCATCTAAGAGCATCTTAAACGAGATTAATCTAAATGATTATATCCGATACTCATCTAAGAGCATCTTAAACGAGATTAATCTAAATGGTTATATCCGATACTCATCTAAGAGCATATTAAACGTAATTTATCTAAATGGTTATATCCGATACTCATCTAAGAGCATCTTGAACGAGATTAATCTAAATCAGGTATTGTTAACGAGAACATGTAACTCTCTATCAGGTATTGTTAACGAGAACATGTAACAATCTATCTTGTATTGTTAATGAAAATATGTAACACTCTATCAGGTATTGTTAACGAGAATATCTAACACTCTATCGGGTATTGTTAACGAGAATATCTAACACTCTATCAGGTATTTTAACGAGAACATGAAACGCTCTATCAGGTATTGTTAACGAGAACATGTAACGCTGTATCAGGTATTGTTAACGGGAACATGTAACACTCTATCAGCTTTTGTTAACGATAATATGTAACGCTCTATCAGGTATTGTTAATGATAATATGTAACGCTCTATCATGTATTGTTAATAAGAATATGTAACACTCTATCTGGTATTGTTAATGAGAATATGTAACACTCTATCAGGTATTGTTAACGAGAATATGTAACACTGTATCGGGTATTGTTAACGAGAATATGTAACACTTTATCAGGTATTGTTAACTAAAACATGTAGCGCTCTATCAGCTATTGCTAACGAGAACATGTAACACTCTATCAGCTATTGTTAACGGTTACATGAAACACTCTATCAGCTATTGTTAACGGTAACATGAAACGCTCTATCAGGTATTGTTAACGAAAACATTTAATTATTTATTCATTTTAATTCCTCCTAGTGGAGATTGATAAATAACAAATAATCACAAGTTTAAGTTAAATTAACAAATAGTATGGATATAGAGCATCGTTATGCAGTTCATGTACAAATAATAATATGAATATATACACTGTTGAATAGTGAGATTTACTGCTTTCCTTCATGGATATGTGCTTTATGACCGTGTTTCATCTTTAAGGTTCGAGCACAGAATGCTGTTAAGTTCATTTTGGAACTATGTGTGATTTCCGACTCACAGAAATCACACTAGGTTCCTAAGGCAGCTATAGGCATACACCAATGAGTTCTCGAGCATTAGTCTTTCTGTTTCATGTGAAATATCGGTTTCCAGTTTTGAGCCTAGAATCTTCAACATGAAACTTTCATATGAGTCCGAGATAAGTTCTTCCGCAATACCAGCATTAACCTCATGTTGTATGCTTAGTATGAACGACGTTTTCTGCGACGTCAAACATGGACACTCACAAAGAACGTGTGTGATATTATCGCTGGTAAACGCATAGCACAGTTTACAATACAGATTGTCAGCATCCGGAATGTTTACCCATATTTTAGCAATTGTTCTGGCAATATTTGGCTTAACCTCTGTAAACACATCGTAAATAACACTTGGGTAGATGGCAGTGTGCAACCGTTCAAATCTAGAAAAATCTTGGTCGACACTTATTCTCAATTTCCAGTTGTCGGATTCATATGCATTGACAACAGTATTTACTGTTAATTTCCAGCTAGTCTTAGACGGCAGAAGTCCTGCATTGTTCAAATATGCATTGATCATATTTGAGAGACCATACAATTTCAATATTCTAAAAATATCAGGGATAAAGCCTTTTAAGACCGTTCTAGTATTTTGTATAAAAGCCAAAGCTTTTTTGAGTAGCAAGTTTTTACTCAGAATATGTAACACTCTATCAGCTTTTGTTAACGATAATATGTAACGCTCTATTAGGTATTGTTAACGAGAATATGTAACACTCTATCAGGTATTGTTAACGTTAACATGTAACGCTCTATTAGGTATTGTTAACGAGAATATGTAACACTCTATCAGCTTTTGTTAACGATAATATGTAACGCTCTATTAGGTATTGTTAACGAGAATATGTAACAGTCTATCAGCTTTTGTTAACGATAATAAATAACGCTCTATCAGATATTGTTAACGTTAACATGTAACGCTCTATCAGGTATTGTAAACGTTAACACGTAACGCTCTATCAGGTATTGTTAATGATAACATGTAACGCTATATCATATATTGTTAACAACAAACAATGTAGCGTTAAATCAGGTATTCTTAACGAGAACATATACGCTCTATCAGGTATTGGTAACGAGAACATGTAACGCTCTATCAGGTATTGTTAACTATACCATGTAACACTCTATCAGGTATTGTTAACTATACCATGTAAGTCTCTATCAGCTATTGGTAACGAGAACATGTAACACTCTATCAGGTATTGTTAATGATAACATGTAACACTCTATCAGGTATTGTTAATGATAATATGTAACACTACATGTATATCAGGTATTGTTAATGATAATATGTAACGCTCTATCTGGTATTGTTAATGAGAACATGTAACGCTCTATCTGGTATTGTTAACAAGAACATGTAACGCTCTATCAGGTACTGTTAATGATAATATGAAACGCTCTATTTGGTATTGTTAATGAGAGCATGTAACGCTCTATCTGGTATTGTTAACAAGAACATGTAACGCTCTATCTGGTATTGTTAATGAGACTATGTAACGCTCTATCTGGTATTGTTAATGAGAATATGTAACGCTATATCAGATATTGTTAATGAGAACCTATAACGCTCTTTCAGGTATTGTTAACCAGAACATTTAAGTTAAACTAACGTCAGAATCTTCAAAATGTACCTACATGTGATCTGACTGTATACGAAAATGCTCTACAATCAATATACAAAGAACATTGATAAATTGTCAAACATCCTTATTTCGAGCGTCTCTTTTTAACCCTTTTCCATATACAACGAATAAGAAACTAACGACTTTGAAAATATCTAGGCGGAATAAGGAGATATCTCTGTTAATTAAAGTGTACTAATCCAGTAGAGATGAAATCATTGTGACAAATGGAAAACATAATGAGCAATTCTCCTTTTGCCACATTGTTTCCAGAAAATAACTTCTGCAGAGGCGTCAAAATGTGTCTGTATGGAAAAAGGGTTAACCTGAGACTTATAGATTAACCCGTTCACAAATACGGACGCATTGTTAGAGCATCCACAGCAGTAGATTTGTGAAAACATTGTGGCTAAAGGTTAAATAGCTCTTGCTTATATGATAATTATTTGTACGAATTTGAGCGAATAGTAGCTGTATGTATTGATTGACATTCTTGTAATGACTGTTCGCAAGTATGCTAGGATATTCTCTTGGTATGGCTCTGATAGACAAGCAACATCCATACAGATGGTTACCATGGATACAGATGGTTACCATGGATACAGATGGTTACGAACTTATACGACCGTCTTCTTCCTCAAATGCAATGTCTGTTTAATTGCGTAGAAATGTATTTGATCAAAGAACAAATTTACATCGTACCATATGTATTATATATATTTCAGGAGAAATGTAACATGATGGTGTCAGAATAAACTAAAAATAGCACTGGTAGTTGTCCGAAAAATACCGTGCTATAACTAGGAGAGTGTAAATTGAGGTGTAAAATACCATTCAAAAACAATATACACATACATGTACACATAACGAAATGGTCACTTCGGTTACTTGCTTAATGAGGGACATTAATGATAATTATATTATCTCCCTTGTCAGATAAAGACCAAGGAAGAACAAATAGTTGGTAGGTCCTTTTAGTTGGAATCCTTTGTCTTTATCGCTATTTCGCAATGAGATATTGCAATTACTCTGTACACATTATTCATAAATGTGTTAATTAAAGTGATGATTCAAAAGAGAAAATTTACATAGCAGTGTTTAAAGAAAACAAATGTGGAATTACTAATCAATCTAATAGCAGTTGGCCAAGAAAATGCAATTATAAGTGCACCATCCAGTGCAAAGAAACCAATGATAAAAACAGAGGAAACCAAATGATAGGACCTAGCTAGATGTAGAGAGTATTAAAGGGAGATAACTGACCGATGTCTCTCATTGAGTTTCATACAGTAAATTTCTGAAATACAGACAACTAAGGCTGTTATTTAACTTCTGTTATGGCTATTGAGTCAAGGAAATACAGTAGGTACAATTGATTGATTGATTGATTGCTTAATTGATTGATTGACTGATTGATTGATTTATTGATTGATTGATTGATTGAAACGATTGAAACGATTGATTGACGAAAGACGCTTGTCAGAATAGACCATACCAGGACAGTTTACAAAAAGACGTTTTGTTAAATCAAAACAATTCACATTCGATTGTCATATTGACTTTTGTCAATCATTGGAAAGAACGAGTATACATGTACGAGACGGGCTTCAAACACATTACGCCTCGGATGAACGTATACATTGTAAACTTATTAGTGACAGGCACTCGTTCTATGATATGATTGATTGTAAACTTATTAGTGACAGGCACTCGTTCTATGATATGATAGATTGTAAACGTATTAGTGATAGGCACTCGTTCTATGATATGATAGATTGTAAACTTATTAGTGACAGGCACTCGTTCTATGATATGATAGATTGTAAACTTATTAGTGACAGACACTCGTTCTATGATATGATAGATTGTAAACTTATTAGTGACAGACACTCGTTCTATGATATGATAGATTGTAAACTTATTAGTGACAGGCACTCGTTCTATGATATGAAAGAGTGTAAACTTATTAGTGACAGGCACTCGTTCTATGATATGATTGATTTGATTTACATAAATATTACAATAAAATATTTCCGATGAGATTTTCTCTTTAAGTTCTCTCCATATTCTATCAGACGTTAATACTTTTGGTGTCCTTCTTTTATACATGATGTTTCTTCATGTCACTTGAAGTCCAAATAAGAATAAATTTGTTTATATCACAAAAGCTTTAGATACGGGACGTATATCACGTTATTATAGATACAGGACGTATATCACGTTATTATAGATACAGGTCGTATTTCACGTTAGTATAGATACAGGACGTATTTCACGTTATCATAGATACAGGACGTATATCACGTTATCATAGATACAGGTCGTATTTCACGTTAGTATAGATACAGGACGTATTTCATGTTATTATAGATACAGGACGTATATCACGTTATTATAGATACAGGTCGTATTTCACGTTAGTATAGATACAGGACGTATTTCACGTTATTATAGATACAGGACGTATATCACGTTATCATAGATACAGGTCGTATTTCACGTTAGTATAGATACAGGACGTATTTCACGTTATTATAGATACAGGACGTATTTCACGTTATCATAGATACAGGTCATATTTCACGTTAGTATAGATACAGGTCGCATTTCACGTTATTATAGATACAGGTCGTATTTCACGTTATTATAGATACAGGACGTATTTCACGTTATTATAGATACAGGACGTATTTCACGTTATTAAAGATACAGGAAGTATTTCACGTTATTATAGATACAGGGCGCATTTCACGTTATTATAGATACAGGACGTGTTTTACGTTATTACAGATACAGGGCGTATTTAATGTTATCATAGATACAGATCATATTTCACGTTATTATAGATACAGGAAGTATTTCACGTTATTATAGATACAGGACGTATTTCACGTTATTACAGATACAGGGCGTATTTCACGTTATTATAGATACAGGACGTATTTCACGTTATTATAGATACAGGAAATATTTCACGTTATTATAGATACAGGGCGCATTTCACGATAGTATAGATACAGGACGCATTTCACGTTATTATAGATACAGGTCGTATTTCACGTTATTATAGATACAGGAAGTATTTCACGTTATTATAGATACAGGACGTATTTAACGTTATTATAGATGCAGGTCGTATTTCAGGTTAGTATAAATACAGGTTGCATTTCACGTTATTATAGATACAGGACGTATTTCACGTTATTATAGATACAGGTCGTATTTCACGTTATTATAGATACAGGACGTATTTCACGTTATTATAGATACAGGACGTATATCACGTTATTATAGATACAAGTCGTATTTCACGTTATTAAAGATACGGGACGTATTTCACGTTATTATAGATACAGGACGTATTTCATGTTATTATAGATACAGGTCGTATTTCACGTTATTAAAGATACGGGACGTATTTCACGTTATTATATATACAGGACGTATTTCACGTTATTATAGATACAGGTCGTATATCACGTTATTATAGATACGGGACGTATTTCACGATTTTATCAACACATGACGTACTTCACGTTAGTATCAACACGTGACGTATTTCACGTTATTATCAACACGTGACGTTTTTCACGTTATCATAGTTCCAGGTCACGTATATACGTTATTCGATATTTTTCCTTCTATTTTCCATTTGGAAAAAGGATGCAGTATTCATCGATATTGCACTCAGATATTTGACGTGCTGCTCAGGACGGAACTATTTCCATTCAAAAACGTTACATAGCGCTCCCATCCAAATTATGATGAGTTTAGAGACCAGCTAACAATGTTTGGTGAATTCCTTGTACATGACACGCTATGAAAAATCGGTAGACGTACACAATATAGGGATAATACACATTTTCGAGGGCGTGAACATCTGCGGACGCCCGCAAAATGTGTTTATGCCCGAGTGCGAAGCACGAGGGCATAAACACATTTAAGGGCGTCCGCAGATGTTCACGCCCGAGAAAATGTGTATTTTCGCTATTATTGCATAAAATAAGAGCAAACATCCAACATACAGTCCGCTGTAACGTTCAGTTGTACGATAACCGCCGATGAACATGACCCGATAACGCATGTGACGTCATAAACACATGTGACGTCATAAAGTAAACAAGTAATGTTTTACATATCCACGAACCGGGCCTACATCAAGGTTGCCATCGCTGAGTCAACACGGGTCGAATTAAATAAATGGTTTTGGATTATTTTATGCTCTTTAACTGTGAATCTAGTGCATGTTACCGATTATCGAGTTAAAGAAGCTGATGTTATTGTTAACCCAACATATTGCTCCTATTCTAGGGGAGATGCAGCGTCCATGTTTTGTTTACTAACGGTGCCCGGGTAATGCATATGTAAAACATCTAACCGGTCTGAAACGGCACGTACGCGCGAGAATCGCTTTGTTTATACACGTTTTCTCGCCGTTTACGCCCGGCTTTTGCAATGTTTCTGTATCCCTTAAGCGGGCGTAAAACATAGATTTTATGCAATAATACCCAATCCAGTATCCACGTGTGTAAACTGTAAATACGTATTACGTAGTTTCTGACGTAATATATGACGTGTTTTAAATAAAATCGATCTTTGTAGACTGTACATGTACTTTTTGCCATATATACTCGCTTTATTCATAGTTGGTTTTGATAGAAATTGATGATCTATATAAGTTAATCTCAATAAAACATGACGAACAAAATCAAGTGGCATTTAATAACTGCTTAATAAAATAATAACCCAAATAATTGTTTTAAAGGTAGGTTTTCTGATTATTTTTGTCATTCTCCGATGTGAAGTTTATCAAACAGAATAGAAGATGTGTGTTCGCTTTACTGAACATACTATAAGGTCAAAAGTGGCATCTTAATCGCAAATATCTAGTTGTTAATACCTGAATAAGATAATACACGAGTTCTTTATGAAATACACTGTTAGAAAAAACATTACACATCATGTTGTCGACGATTTCATTTCGAGTCTAGAATACCAATGGGATGGACAGTATAATTGCACGATAGGTCGTTATTGTTTATTTATTTTATAGATACAGGACGTACTACACGTTATTATAGACACAGGACATAGTTCAAGTTATTACAGATACAGGACGTATTACACGTTATTATAGACACAGGACATAGTTCAAGTTATTACAGATACAGGACGTATTACACGTTAGTATATACACAGGACGTATTACACGTTACTATATACACAGGACGTATTACACGTTATTATATACACAGGACGTATTTTACACGTTATTATATACACAGGACGTATTACACGTTATTATTTCCTACGTTTGACAAAAGTCGATGTGACACCCGTCGTTTGTTTCTCAACCAATGGACTAACAGTCAATGCGGAAAAGCAGCCAGCAGCTTGGAAAGACTGTTGTGTGGAGTACTTGTAGGAGAAAAGCCAGGATACACATGAGAAGTAAAACTGACTGCCGTGATATGACTAAATAACTGGTTGAAAACGGCCTTAAATCCCAAGACATCAATCGATCCAACTCTTTATGACATGTCTTCCATAATGTGCGTGTTTCTTGAGATATTTAATGTATGTACTTCTTGGAAGTGTGTACTGGTTACGTCTCCATGAAGCAGATATCAAAGGGTGTACTGGTTACGTCTCCATGAAGCAGATATCAAAGTGTGTACTGGTTACGTCTCCATGAAGCAGATATCAAAGTGTGTACTGGTTACGTCTCTACGAAGCTGATATCAAAGTGTGTATTGGTTACTTTCCCATGAAGCAGATATCAAAGTGTGTATTGGTTACGTCTCCATGAAGCAGATATCAAAGTGTGTACTGGTTACGTCTCCTGAAGCAGATATCAAAGTGTGTACTGGTTACGTCTCCATGAAGCAGATATCAAAGTGTTTACTGGTTACGTCTCCGTGAAGCTGATATCAAAGTTGTGTACTGGTTACTTCTCCATGAAGCAGATATCAAAGTGTATACTGGTTACGTCTCCATGAAACAGATATCAAAGTGTTACGTCTCCATGAAGCAGATATCAAAGTGTTACGTCTCCATGAAATAAATATCAAAGTGTGTACTGGTTACGTCTCCATGAAGCAGATATCAAAGTGTGTACTGGTTACGTCTCCATGAAGCAGTTATCAAAGTGTGTACTGGTTACGTCTCCGTGAAGCAGATATCAAAGTGTGTACTGGTTACGTCTCCATAAAGCAGATATCAAAGTGTGTACTGGTTACGTCTCCATAAAGCAGATATCAAAGTGTTTACTGGTTACGTCTCCATGAAGCAGATATCAAAGTGTGTACTGGTAACGTCTCCATGAAGCAGATATCAAAGTGTGTACTGGTTACGTCTCCATGAAGCAGATATCGAAGTGTGTACCGGTTACGTCTCCATAAAGCAGATATCAAAGTGTGTACTGGTTACGTCTCCATGAAGCAGATATCAAAGTGTGTATTGGTCTCCATGAAGCAGATATCAAAGTGTGTACTGGTTACGTCTCCATGAAGCAGATATCAAAGTGTGTACTGGTTACGTCTCTATTGAGCAGATATCAAAGTGTGTACTGGTTACGTCTTCATGAAGCATATATCAAAGTGTGCACTGGTTACGTCTCCATGAAGCAGATATCAAAGTGTGCACTGGTTACGTCTCCATGAAGTAGATATCAAAGTGTGTACTGGTTACGTCTCCATGAAGCAGATATCAAAGTGTGCACTGGTTACGTCTCGACGAAGCAGATATCGAGCGTGATAAACAATTATGCTGAAGGATTGTTTCTCAATGGATGTAGAATAAATGAGTTTAAACTAAACTAAACTAAACTTAAGTTAACATGGCGTATTTGTAATGATAATCAGAATGTCTGTATCTGTTTTACGTGAGGGATATTAGAGACATTAGACCATCTTCTGTTTGTAAGCAGCGAGTATCAAGAGGATTATGTGGGCCATACGTATGTCATAAATAATTCTTATAGGATTTTATAATGTGAATTTATTGGCTATTTTTTCTTTATATACTGACCTGTATAACATAAATGGACTAATAATTCCCCAGCTTTGAGAAAGAAAGAACATCTACAGGGGGCTGGCGATCAGCTCAAATTTATTCCTGGAATGAATCTGCCATTTGGAAACAGCGTAGCAGCAGTTTTGATTGCTCAGGCGAGCATTCAGGTCTAATGCTGCGTTCTTTTCTTGATATGATTTTATCAATTCCTTTATTTTCAGAATAAATATTTAGGTAGAAATGAATTAGTAAGCTAACAATACGTAAATGAATTAAGCAGGAATATCGGGATTCCTCAAACATGTCGATAACTCGAAGTCCTTTTTAGATTCCTTTCGCGTTGGAGTTATCGCGAGTCCCCTGCTGTTCAAAAAATATCAATGCAAGGCTAGAAGGGATATAGTAATCGATAAAATATCCTTTGATATATAGTTTTGGTATTATAAGTACAGTGACACAAACATGACAGGGCCGGACAAGCGTTTGTTGTACTTGAGGCAATTTCTGCCATTGACTGGCTGTTGCTGATCGGAAAGACATCCAAAATGGTGACAAGAAGAATTTTGATGCAAAGCATCAAAGACGCCGCGCATGATTTTGAAGCATGACTTAAATGAAGCAGATGCAGTTCAGTACATTTAAATAACCTGTGCAAGCAGACAGGATGTAAACATTTCGAACAAGAAGGCCAAATGTCCCTTTATTTTAAACAAGAAGGCCAAGATGTGCCTATATTGCTCACCTGGCTACCATAGCCTAAATAAAAAGGTTACCAAGAGCAGAAAGGGTCAATATTGACGTAGGGATTACACGTTTTATATGCTACGATCTATGTGATATTTATTCAGCATGTGAAGTTTAGTCGGGAATTGACAAGTTTAGTCCTGAAACCATTTGGTTAACGGTTTGCTTAACATTCACTGCAACTATAATGTGTCATACAAGCTGAAGTTTCTCAAGTGTTTTTTTTACCAATAAACTGTTTTAAATCCTCTAACTAGATCCATTACATAAAAAACAAACATACGTGCTTAAATATTAACATATATTAAGGTTTATTGCCTCTAGGTATAAGTTAAGTGTGACACAAGCTTTGCAAGGAGAGGGGGAAGTCTATTCTCCTTCCAGTTTAGCAGAAGTATAATAGCAAAAACGGAAGTATATTTTTGTAATGTCACTTTAATCGTTTTGAACATGCCAGTAGAAAACTGAAAAATAAAAAAATAAAATGGTCAAGTCAGTTCCCCAAGAGCAAAGAGCGAAAACCAGTTGGTACGAATCGTTCATCTTGAACGAAACATGAAAAACCGGGTACGAATCCAATGAATTTTAGAAATCGGATGAATTCGTGAAAACAGCGAGGTAATCATAACGGAAGGAAGCAGAGACAACTTAATTACTCTATGGGAACCGATGACACCTTGTCGTCTATTCAATAAGAATGACCAAAATCACATATCCTACTGCATTTACAAATAGAACGGGTCACGTTACGGCCATGCCTATTACATAGTTGGGTTAACGTTGTTTTTACAGTTAATATAATTATACTGTAATATGTCGTAATTAAAATGAATCATCATTGATTTTTTTAAAGATTACCCAATTATTTAAAAATCTCAATATTGTAAATAGACAAAAACATCGCCAGAAACTTTTTTCTGAGCTTTGATGAATCGGGTCGTAAACCAAACTATAAAAAAATCGTAGCCTAGGAAGTTAGGGGAAAGTTATTAAAATACCCACTAGATGTGTCTTAAGTTTTGTAATAACGGTAGAAGACATGCCTATTTTGTATCGTTTTGTGTCTTAAATCATTTTATACAATTTATTGGTTCATAAAGTTTTTTATTTTTAAACAAACAACAGAGGTCTTTTTAACAATAATAACATTGGTTTCTCCCTTTTTGATTACGTCACCCCATGGTACATAATTAAAACCTATCCCATACTGACGCCGCGCTTCCACGCGGCGTCAATAACACCAAGTGTTTCGTTTCCTTTTGTAACAAATGGTTAATTTCTTTGGATGCCATGTTTCGCTCAAATAAACAATTCTTTATGGTCCGATATCTGGACAGAAATTCAGCGCAACTCTACACAATTCCACACAACTTTTCTTTCTGAATGAGAAAACAACCCAAATCGCTGATTCTAATATCCTTAAACACAAATGGTTTCACAAATTTGCCCTGCGGACATCGATAGGTAACTTTTTGTTCGGATGCTTAAAGATTAACGGTTTCCAGCCGAAGATGTAATGTAGACACTTTTCTGGTTGTCCAAGGTACAACATTCAAATTTAGAGTAAAGATTGCAGTATTAACATTATTATTACGGTTTAAACTAATAATGAGTTTGTTGTTTGTCCAAAACCTTTACGAGAGAGAGAGAGAGAGAGAGAGAGAGAGAGAGAGAGAGAGAGAGAGAGAGGAGAGAGAGAGAGAGAGAGAGAGAGAGAGAGAGAGAGAGAGAGAGAGAGAGAGAGAGAGAGAGAGAGAGAGAGAGAGAGAGAGAGAGAGAGAGAGAGAGAGAGAGAGAGAGAGAGAGAGAGAGAGAGAGAGAGAGAGAGAGAGAGAGAGAGAGAGAGAGAGAGAGAGAGAGAGAGAGAGAGAGAGAGAGAGAGAGAGAGAGAGAGGAGAGAGAGAGAGAGAGAGAGAGAGAGAGAGAGAGAGAGAGAGAGAGAGAGAGAGAGAGAGAGAGAGAGAGAGAGAGAGAGAGAGAGAGAGAGAGAGAGAGAGAGAGATGGCCAACATATAAGCATGTGATCATCGAATCAATACAATATAAAGTAAACATGTTAAGTATTCCCGGCCTTCGCCTTCTAAGTATGACTCTTCAATTGAAAGACGGTATTGGTAGATCAAGTAATTTACGGAAAATAAACACTAAACGAGCATGATATTTATGGCATATTTTTTCTTCTTAATTAAATGCCTAATATTCTACAGATGTGAACGGGTCAAATGGTCAATAAAATAATCTTATCCCTTTCACACATAAAGTCTCATTTCTAGACTTTCCCTCTCAATGTTGTATTGTGTTAATAACTATGTCTCCTGCTATAAACATCACTTAATACAAGAAAGCGAACATAGCATGCCAGGATCAGTCTGCTAATTCCTGTAGTCTCATCCTGACACACAATGCTCACTACGCTTCTAAGAATACTTGCTACTGTAGCACAATATGATACTTATAGCTGCCTTCCACTACAGCCCCGATGCTTTGCCGAAATTACTTAACCATATGGGGCGATCATATTGGGCCGAATGCCATTCCGTTTCTTTTCGTATACGAAAGTGTGTGAGACTGTCCGAATGTGTTTTCTCCAATGTATCCCCAAATGCTTTCCGTTTGCTTTCAGAATGTTTTCAGTATTGTTCAGATGCTTTCAGAATAGACCGAATACTTCCCGCATGTTGAATTCGAAATGTTTTCTTTCCGAACGCTTTCCGTATGCTTTTCGAATGCTTTCAGAACACGGCGAATCGACCTAGAACGGACCGAAATATTTTCGCACACATTTTGAAAGCGTTCGGAAGGCTTCGTCATGTTATATGTCCATTCGGGGTGTTTGGAAATCATAAGGAACATACTGTGCATTCTGGAAGTGTACGAGCAGTTCGGAAAATGGTCTGAAAGAATACTGGAAGGGTTCTAACTATTCGTTTTAAGTTCGGCGGCATAAATGAAAACAAATCAGGAAAGGATGCTGAAAACGTTCGGAAAGCATTTGTCATGTTTTATGTCTATGTTCGGAAAGCATACGGAACTCAGTACCTCCAAATATTCATACCGAATGAACCAAGAACTAGACGCATGTTTCCCGAACGTTTTCCGTACATACCGTATGCTCCTAGAATGCTTCCCGAATACTTACCGAATACACATAGACGCCGCATTCGGAAGATTAGGATGGTCGATGAAAATGATTTTGAACATGCACAACACATTTTTGGAGCTACCGAAGGCCGTTCCGTAATGCATCCGTACAAAAGCCGAACAGCCAGTATGCTCCTAGAACACACTGAATGCTTTCCGAATATGATCCATTCGCTCCCGAACACCCGAATTCCTATTCAAAAAGCAAACGGAAATAACATTCGGCCCAATGTGATCGCACCATTAAGAGTGACATTTGAGCAGCATAATGTCAGTGGAGAAGGGTTTTTATTATTTTGTATTTTTTTTTTTTCTTTTTTCTCTCTCTCACATCTTTTTCTCCATATGAACTCTGTTTACAGCCTGGAATTCAATTTATGTAAAGATGTATACTAATTACCTCGTATCACATTTAACATGTACTGAGTGTATGTATTAAACTTTGAAACTCAATTAGCCAGTTTTGACCATCACTCGCGTAACACTCCGTCTGTAAGTACAATCTCAATTGGGATTTTGACACATGATAGCATGTGTATGAACATACGGTTGTTTCGGTTAGTACTCGCGAAACATTCGACGTGTTATGGTAACATATTATGCAATTTGATTGGTTGTTTCGGTTAGTACTCGCGAAACATTCGACGTGTTATGGTAACATATTATGTAATTTGATTGGATGTTTCGGTTAGTACTCGCGAAACATTCGACGTGTTATGGTAACATATTATGCAATTTGATTGGTTGTTTCGGTTAGTACTCGCGAAACATTCGACGTGTTATGGTAACATATTATGCAATTTGATTGGTTGTTTCGGTTAGTACTCGCGAAACATTCGACGTGTTATGGTAACATATTATGTAATTTGATTGGATGTTTCGGTTAGTACTCGCGAAACATTCGACGTGTTATGGTAACATATTATGCAATTTTTATATGTCGATTGTAAAGTGAATTCGTTTTATTCATCAAGTTTAATATTGTATGAATTATTGTTCGCACGTTTATTCATTCATTCATTTATCGACGTTAATGTCGCTCATTATCATTTCTCCATTCAAATTGAGTTACAGGTGCGTACTTACTGTGTTTTGTTTACAAATAAAACTTTCATAAATAACTATAAATTCTTAATATTAACATGTGTTCATATTTTCTTGTATTACATGTATATGTTAAAACAATGTGCTTTGTTCATTTCAATATTAAAATGGGTTGTCTGTCTGTCAGTTATAGCAATCGACTGTTACCTAAACAGCATATAAATAGAAACAAAAAAAACAACTGGAGATGTATTCTTTATGTGAAATTGAGATCATTAAATTGAGATCATTTTCCTTGACTATTTAAACAGTATATCACTCTTCTATAAATCATAGGATTCTCATCAGCATCATTAGTAGGCCAACTGAAACTATTCATCGGTTGTTATAACTGAACAATAATTGCAGTGGTTTAAGTAAAATACACTAACTTTGAAGAGGTCTAGATGCTTGGCATTGCGGATCTATTTATACAATGGATTTGAAGACCATTGCTCACAGAATAATTACGATTGGATAAGTCAATGGGTCATTAAGTCATGGGCCATTAAGTCATGGATTCATTAAGGCCCACGGCAATTAATTAAATAATGGATCCATTACGTTTGGTTAAGTCATGGTGCCATTAAGTCAAGGAGTCATTAATGCATTTGGCAATTACGTTTGATGAAGCAATAGGGTCATAATGCATTGAGCCATTAGGTAATGGGTAACTTTGGTCCATTAAGTAATGATGCCATTACGTTTGGTTAAGTCATGTGGCCAATGAGGCATTGGTTCATTAAGTAAGGATGCCATTACGTTTTGTTAAGTCGTGGGGCCATTGAGGCTATGAGGTAATGGGGCTATTAACTTGTGTTAGGTCACGGAGCCATAACGTTTGGTTATGTCATGGGATCACAACGTTATTAAGCCATAAAGTTAAATTAGGTCGTGGGGCCATACTGTTAGGACGGGACTGTGTCAATATATGTTTATCATCGCTTTCAAACTGCTTTAAATATTACTTTAGGTCAAAACTAAACAAAACAATACCAACGCAAATATATTCCGTTTGAGTTGTGCAGAGTGCCGCTAAAATGATATCTTAACGCGTTAGTGTACAAGCTACCGTCATTCCATAACATGTAAACTTCACGCGTTAGTGTACAAGGTACCGTCATTCCATAAATGTAAACTTAACGTGTTAGTGTACAAGGTACTGTCATTCCATAAATGTAAACTTAACGCGTTAGTGTACAATGTACCGTCATTCTATAAATGTATACTTAACGCGTTAGTGTACAATGTACCGTCATTCCATAAATGTATACTTAACGCGTTAGTGTACAATGTACCGTCATTCCATAAATGTATACTTAACGCGTTAGTGTACAATGTACCGTCATTCCATAAATGTATATTAACGCGTTAGTGTACAAGGTATCGTCATTCCATAAATGTAAACTTAACGCGTTAGTGTACAATGTACCGTCATTCCATGATGAAATATTAACGCGTTAGTGTACAAGGTACCGTCATTCCATAAAAAATAACTTCCCAATATACTTATTTGTTCCATCTTAAAGCGTACCGATGTATATGGATTATAAAAGGGAGGACTGGCTCATTCAACATTCAACTTGTTCAATAACTATGCTTGAATTTAAAGAGATTTTCAAAAGTTTTGACTCGGCATTACAAAAGTTGTATGCTGTAGATGTGTTGTATGTGGGTAAAGTTTAAGCAAATTGAGCTTTTATACAGAAATCACGAGAAAGTAACTCAATTCAAATATGAAACAAAAAAAAGTTTTAAAAGCATTCCAGATACGAGGATTATCGAACCACTAAATAAAACTAGTTTTATATTTTTAAACATAAAACGACCAATAATGCACTGAAATGAAAGAGAGAATAATATTTTTCCCCGTATATATATTTGTTTAAAATGTTATATATCTATATATATATATATTATAATCTTGTACATATATGGCAAATGCCGTCTACTTTGTTTGGCCACAGAACCAAAGTTATTTTACTCCCATTACATGGGTGTAACAATCGAATACATGAATCACTCACCTGGACTGATTTACGTACAAAACAGCTTTTTTATAAGTTGAATATCCAATTAATTATAGTTTCATGTAAACTGTGTTTTTATCCCACACAAATGGTACGGTTTGTCTTCGCCGCTTACATCCGGACAGCTATGTACAATAACCGCCTCACTGGACTTGTTGGAATCGCATCTGTGTTGAACCGCGCGAATATCCAATATTCTATCAAAGAGGCGCTCTGCTCCAATGTAAGACACTCAACAAATCTTTGTCGAGTTTAACAATCCTTACGATGAATTTACACGATTGGCATTTCCTCCCGCAGATTTTAAGCTGGTACATGTATGTTACAATCTTATTCGGACAAAATATAAACAATACAAAATATTATATTATGCATGATTCATACAATTCAAAGTACCCCTATTCTCCTAGGAACCCATTGTTTTTAACACAATCTCAGGAACCCATTCTATAAAAAAAAAGCTTCGTTTAATACAATCACAGTAACCCATTCTATAAAAAGAAGCTTCGTTTAACACAATCACAGTAACCCATTCTATAAACAGAAGCCTCGTTTAACACAATCATAGTAACCCATTCTATAAACAGAAGCCTCGTTTAACACGATCACAGGAACCCATTCTATAAAAAGAAGCCTCGTTTAACACAATCACAGGAACCCGTTCTATAAACAGAAGCATCGTTTAACACAATCACAGTAACCCATTCTATAAACAGAAGCCTCGTTTAACACAATCACAGGAACCCATTCTATAAAAAGAAGCCTCGTTTAACACAATCACAGTAACCCATTCTATAAACAGAAGCCTCGTTTAACACAATCATAGGAACCCGTTCTATAAACAGAAGCATCGTTTAACACAATCACAGTAACCCATTCTATAAACAGAAGCCTCGTTTAACACAATCACAGGAACCCATTCTATAAAAAGAAGCCTCGTTTAACACAATCACTGTAACCCATTCTATAAACAGAAGCCTCGTTTAACACAATCACAGGAACCCGTTCTATAAACAGAAGCATCGTTTAACACAATCACAGGAACCCATTCTCTAAACAGCAGCTTCGTTTAACACAAACACAGGAACCCATTTTATAAAACGAAGCTTCGTTTAACACAATCACAGTAACCCATTCTATAAACAGAAGCATCGTTTAACACAATCACAGGAACCCATTCTATAAACAGAAGCCTCGTTTAACACAAACACAGGAACCCATTTTATCAAACGAAGCATTGCTAAACATAATCACAGTAACCCATTCTATAAAAAGAAGCATTGTTTTAAACAATCACAGGAACCTATATTGTAAAAAGAAGCCTTGTTTAACACAATCACAGGAACCCATTCTATAAAATAAAGCATTGTTTAACAAAATCACATGAACCCATTCTATTAAAAGAAGCCTTATTTAACACAATCATAGGAAACCCATTCAATTAAAAGAAGCATTGTTTAACACAATCACATGAAAACATTCTATAAAAAACACAATCAAAGGAACCCATTCTATAAAAAGAAGCCCCTGATTTAACTACACGGGGATGCATACTGATTTAACTACACGGTGATACATACTGATTAAACTACACGGTGATACATACTGATTTAACTACACGAGGATGCATACTGATTTAAATACACGGGGATGCATACTGATTTAACTGCACGGTGATACATACTGATTAAACTACACAGTGATACATACTGATTTAACTACACGGGGATACATACTGATTAAACTACACAGTGATGCATACTGACTTAACTACACAGTGATACATACTGATTAAACTACACAGTGATACATACTGATTTAACTACACGGTGATACATACTGATCACAATACACGGTGATACATACTGATTTAACTACACGGGGATGAATACTGATTTAACTACACGGGGATGCATACTGATTTAACTACACGGGGATGCATACTGATTTAACTACACGATGATACATACTGATTAAACTACACAGTGTTGCATACTGATTTAACTGCACGGTGATACATACTGATTTAACTAAAAGGTGATACATACTGATTTAACTACACGGTAATACATAGTGATCACACTACACGATAATACATACTGATTAAACTACACGGTGATACATACTGATTACACTACACAGTGATACATACTGATTTAACTACACGGTGATACATACTGATTTAACTACATGGTAATACATACTGATTTAACTAAAAGGTGATACATACTGATTTAACTACACGATGATACATACATGTACTGATTTAACTACACTGTGATACATACTGATTTAACTACACGGTGATACATACTGATTAAACTACAGGGTGATACATACTGATTTAACTACACAGTGATACATACTGATTTAACTACACAGTGATACATACTGATTTAACTACACAGTGATACATACTGATCACAATACACGGTAATACATACTGATCACACTACACGGCAATACATACTGATCACACTACACGGTAATACATACCGATTAAACTACACGGTGATACATACTTATTTAACTACACAGTGATACATTCTGATTAAACTACACGGTAATACATACTTATCACACTACACGGTAATACATACTGATTAAACTACACGGTGATACATACTGATTCCACTACACAGTGATACATACTGATTTAACTACACGGTGATACATACTGATTTAACGACACGGTGAAACATACTTATTTAACTACACGGTGATACATACAGATTTAACTACACAGTGATACATACTGATTTAACTACACGATGATACATACTGATTTAACTACACAGTGATACATACTGATTTAACTACACAGTGATACATATTGATTTAACTACACGGTGATACATACTGATTTAACTACACTGTGATACATACTGATTTAACTACACAGTGATACATACTGATTTAACTACACAGTGATACATACTGATTTAACTACACGGTGATACATACTGATCACAATACACGGTAATACATACTGAACACACTACACGGCAATACATACTGATCACACTACACGGTAATACATACTTATTTAACTACACGGTGATACATACTGATTCCACTACACAGTGATACATACTGATTTAACTACACGGTGATACAAACTGATTTAACTACACGGTGATACATACTGATTTAACTACACGGTTATACATACTTATTTAACTACACAGTGATACATTCTGATTAAACTACATGGTAATACATACTGATCACACTACACGGTAATACATACTGATTAAACTACACGGTGATACATACTGATTCCACTACACAGTGATACATACTGATTTAACTACACGGTGATACAAACTGAGTTAACTACACGGTGATACATACTGATTTAACTACACGGTTATACATACTTATTTAACTACACGGTGATACATACTGATTAAACTACACAGTGATACGTACTGATTTAACTACACAGTGATACATTCTGATTTAACTACGATACATACTGATTTAACTACGATACATACTGATTTAACTACACGGTGATACATACTGATTTAACTACACAGTGATACATACTTATTTAACTACACGGTGATACATACTGATTAAACTACACAGTGATACATTCTGATTTAACTACGATACATACTGATTTAACTACGATACATACTGATTTAACTACACGGTGATACATACTGATTAAACTACACAGTGATACATACTGATTTAACTACACGGTGATACATACTGATTAAACTACACAGTGATACATACTGATTTAACTACACAGTGATACATTCTGATTTAACTACGATACATACTGATTAAACTACGATACATACTGATTTAACTACACGGTGATACATACTGATCACAATACACGGTAATACATACTGATCACAATACACGGTGATACATACTGATCACAATACACTGTGATACATACTGATTTAACTACAATACATACTGATTTAACTACGATACATACTGGTTTCACTACACGGTGATACATACTGATTTAACTACACAGTGATACATACTGATTTAACTACACGGTGATACATACTGATCACAATACACGGTTATACATACTGAACACACTACACGGCAATACATACTGATCACACTACACGGTAATACATACTTATTTAACTACACAGTGATACATTCTGATTAAACTACATGGTAATACATACTGATCACACTACACGGTAATACATACTGATTAAACTACACGGTGATACATACTGATTCCACTACACAGTGATACATACTGATTTAACTACACGGTGATACAAACTGATTTAACTACACGGTGATACATACTGATTTAACTACACGGTTATACATACTTATTTAACTACACGTTGATACATACTGATTAAACTACACGGTTATACATACTTATTTAACTACACGGTGATACATACTGATTAAACTACACAGTGATACGTACTGATTTAACTACACAGTGATACATTCTGATTTAACTACGATACATACTGATTTAACTACGATACATACTGATTTAACTACACGGTGATACATACTGATTAAACTACACAGTGATACATACTGATTTAACTACACGGTGATACATACTGATTAAACTACACAGTGATACATACTGATTTAACTACACAGTGATACATTCTGATTTAACTACGATACATACTGATTAAACTACGATACATACTGATTTATCTACACGGTGATACATACTGATCACAATACACGGTGATACATACTGATCACAATACACTGTGATACATACTGATTTAACTACGATACATACTGATTTAACTACGATACATACTGATTTCACTACACGGTGATACATACTGATTAAACTACACAGTGATACATACTGATTTAACTACACGGTGATACATACTGATTTAACTACGATACATACTGATTTAACTACACGGTGATACATACTGATACCACTACGCAGTGATACATACTGATTTAACAACACGGTGATACATACTGATTTAACTACACGGTAATACATACTGATTAAACTACACAGTGATACATACTGATTTAACTACACGATGATACATACTGTTTTAACTACACAGTGATACATACTGATTTAACTGCACGATAATACATACTGATTTAATACACAGTGATACATACTGATTAAACTACACGATAATACATACTGATTTAACTACACAGTGATACATACTGATTTATCTACACGGTGATACATACTTATTAAACTACACGGTAATACATACTGATTTAACTACACGATGATACATACTGATTAAACTACACAGTGATACATACTGATTTAACTACACGGTGATACATACTGATTAAACTACACGGTAATACATACTGATTAAACTACACGGTTATACATACTGATTAAACTACACGGTGATACATACTGATTTAACTACACGGTGATACATACTGATTAAACTACACGGTGATACATACTGATTACACTACACAGTAATACATACTGATTTAACTACACAGTGATATATACTGATTAAACTACCCGGTAATACATACTGTTCACACTACACGGTAATACATACTGATTAAACTATACGGTGATATATATACTGATTTACCTACACGGTGTTACATACTGATCAAACTACACAGTGATACATACTGATCACAATACACAGTGATACATACTGATTTAACTACACGGTGTTACATACTGATCAAACTACACAGTGATACATACTGATCACACTACACAGTGATACATACTGATTTAACTACACGGTGATACATTCTGATCACATTACACGCTGATACATACTGATTAAACTACACAGTAATACATACTGATTAACCTACACAGTAATACATACTGATCACACTACACGGTGATACATACTGAGCACACTACATTGAACTACATTGTAATGCATGCTGGTTTTGAGTTTCTCTGATTGCATTGACTGTTTTCAAAAGTTAAAGAAAAACATTGTTGAATGTGAATTTCATGTTTTATTTCACTGCGAAAAGTTTGATCAATTAAGAACTGTGTTTTTATTTTATTGGTATGTAGGCGACACCAACATTGATGATTTTTATACATTGCTTCAAAACGACAATCCTGATGTAATAAAAAAACCTTTCATAATTCATATATATGTTAATGAAAACATGATGAGGACATCATTCTCAGTTATATACTATTTGTTAGATAGATTGTTGGGTCGATGGACTAATGACTTTCAATAAAATATTTGTCATTGTCATTGTCATTGATCCGAATATGAGTCCAATGGCAACAATCCGTATATTTTAGCTAACCAAGGTAGCTGATTATTCAACTTCGTCGAAAGCAAATGACAAATGTGTGTTCACAATGATCGTGTTTAAGACAGTAAGGCTAAAGTTAATGTAATTCTTAACCTGTAAAGAAGCTGTTGATTATCACCAAGAGCACGTCATGAAGGAGACAGGAAATCGGAACAGCTGCACTCATTATTCTAGGCACAATACTGTTCATGTAAGAACCACTGAACGAGAGAATAGGATCACGTACGTGTGGAATTGAATACGATAGTTATGGTCGGTATGCGGACATAATGTCAACGGACAAAATGCCAGAGTTTATTCATTGTGAATTATAATGTTAAAGCAGCACACCACAAGTGGCAACATTATTTGAGTGAAACAGTTCATGATATATCACTTTATCAGCTATCCACACATCCCATTTAACATCCTGGCATCCTATAACACTTGTGGGGTGCTGCTTTAACATTATAATTCACAATAAAATGTTTTCGAAATAAACTGTGGCATTTTGTCCGTGGACATCCCGGATTCGTAATGGTCGCACCTGTCGCAAGAAAAACCATTGTTTGAAGACTGTTAAGTTCTGATAGGCATTCTCCATGGGACAGATCAATGTATACGAGCAATGCAAAACATGCTTTAGATTATATGGTACATGCATACAATGGCTGGGTGTGTATACAAAATAAACCTGTCAAACAAACAACAATTTTGCAGCATGCTGTATCTCGGGAAAACTGTTTGTGAAATAGCAAGATCATGTTGAGTCATAGTATATGTCTATAATATAGATATAACAGGTCTTGCCTGTACTTCCTGTGTGATCATGTTGAGTCATAGTATAAGTCTATAATATAGATCTAACAGGTCTTGCCTGTACTTCCTGTGTGATCATGTTAAGTCATAGTATGTGTCTATAATGTAGATCTAACAGGTCTTGCCTGTACTCACGTGATCATGTTAAATCATAGTATATGTCTATAATATAGATCTAACAGGTCTTGCCTGTACTTCCTGTATGATAATGTTCACTCATAGTATGTGTCTATAAGGTAGATCTAACAGGTTTTCCCTGTACTTCCTGTGTGACTCATAGTATGTGTCTATCATATAGATCTAACAGGTCTTGCCTGTACTTCCTGTGTGATCATGTTAAGTCATAGTATATATCTATAATATGGATCTAACAGGTCTTGCCTGTACTCACTGTGTGATCATGTTGAGTCATAGTATATGTCTATAAAATAGATCTAACAGGTCTTGCCTGTACTTCCTGTGTGATCATGTTGAGTCATAGTATATGTCTATAATGTAGATCTAACAGGTTTTGCCTGTACTTCCTGTGTGACCATGTTGACTCGTAGTATATGTCTATAATATAGATCTAACAGGTCTTGCCTGTACTCACTGTGTGATCATGTTGAGTCATAGTATATGTCTATAATATAGATCTAACAGGTCTTGCCTGTACTTCCTGTGTGATCATGTTAAGTCATAGTATGTGTCTATAATGTAGATCTAACAGGTCTTGCCTGTACTTCCTGTGTGATCATGTTAATTCATAGTATGTGTCTATAATATAGATCTAACAGGTTTTGCATGATTTTCCTGTGTGATCATGTTGACTCATAGTATATGTCTATAATGTTGATCTAACAGGTTTTGCCTGTACTTCCTGTGGGATCATGTTAAATCATAGTATATGTCTACAATGTAGATCTAACAGGTTTTGCCTGTACTTCCTGTGTGATCATGTTAAATCATAGTATATGTATATATTGTAGATCTTACAGGTTTTCCCTGTATTTCCTGTATGATAATGTTCAGTCATAGTATGTGTCTATAATATAGATTTAACAGGTTGTGCCTGTACTTCCTGTGTGATCATGTTAAATCATAGTATGTGTCTATAATATAGATCTAACAGGTTTTGCCTGTACTTCCTGTGTGATCATGTTAAGTCATAGTATGTGTCTATAATGTAGATCTAACAGGTCTTGCCTGTACTCACTGTGTGATCATGTTAAATCATAGTATATGTCTATACTATAGATCTAACAGGTCTTGCCTGTACTTCCTGTATGATAATGTTCACTCATAGTATGTGTCTATAATGTAGATCTAACAGGTTTTCCCTGTACTTCCTGTGTGACTCATAGTATGTGTCTATCATATAGTTCTAACAGGTCTTGCCTGTACTTCCTGTATGATAATGTTCACTCATAGTATGTGTCTATAATGTAGATCTAACAGGTTTTCCCTGTACTTCCTGTGTGACTCATAGTATGTGTCTATAATATAGTTCTAACAGGTCTTGCCTGTACTTCCTGTGTGATCATGTTTAGTCATAGTATATGTCTATAATATAGATCTAACAGGTCTTGCCTGTACTCACTGTGTGATCATGTTGAGTCATAGTATATGTCTATACTATAGATCTAACAGGTCTTGCCTGTACTTCCTGTGTGATCATGTTGAATCATAGTATATGTCTATAATGTAGATCTAACAGGTTTTGCCTGTACTTCCTGTGTGACCATGTTGACTCGTAGTATATGTCTATAATATATATCTAACAGGTCTTGCCTGTACTCACTGTGTGATCATGTTGAGTCATAGTATATGTCTATAATATAGATCTAACAGGTCTTGCCTGTACTTCCTGTGTGATCATGTTAAGTTATAGTATGTGTCTATAATGTAGATCTAACAGGTCTTGCCTGTACTTCCTGTGTGATCATGTTAAGTCATAGTATGTGTCTATAATATAGATCTAACAGGTTTTGCATGATTTTACTGTGTGATCATGTTGACTCATAGTATATGTCTATAATGTTGATCTAACAGGTTTTGCCTGTACTTCCTGTGGGATCATGTTAAATCATAGTATATGTCTATAATGTAGATCTAACAGGTTTTTCCTGTACTTCCTGTGTGATCATGTTAAATCATAGTATACGTCTATATTGTAGATCTTACAGGTTTTCCCTGTATTTCCTGTATGATAATGTTCAGTCATAGTATGTGTCTATGATATAGATTTAACAGGTTGTGCCTGTACTTCCGGTGTGATCATGTTAAATCATAGTATGTGTCTATAATATAGATCTAACAGGTTTTGCCTGTACTTCCTGTGTGATCATGTTAAATCATAGTATGTGTCTATAATGTAGATCTAACAGGTTTTCCCTGTACTTCCTGTGTGATCATGTTAAATCATAGTATGTGTTTATAATATAGATCTAACAGGTTTGGCCTGTACTACCTGTGTGATCATGTTAAATCATAGTGTATGTCTATAATGTAGATCTAACAGGTTTTGCCTGTACTTCCTGTGTGACTCATAGTATATGTCTATAATGTAGATCTAACAGGTTTTGCCTGAACTTCCTGTATGATCATGTTAAATCATAGTAAGTGTCTATAATGCAGATCTAACAGGCTTTGCCTGTACTTCCTGTGTAACTCATAGTATATGTCTATAATGTAGATTTTACAGGTTTTGCGTGTACTTCCTCTGTTTGTGACTCATAGTATATGTTAAATCATAGTATATGACTATAATGTAGATCTAACAGGTTTTGCCTGAACTTCCTGTATGATCATGTTAAATCATAGTAAGTATCTATAATGTAGATCTAACAGGTTTTGCCTGTACTTCCTGTGTGACTCATAGTATATGTCTATAATGTAGATCTTACAGGTTTTGCGTGTACTTCCTGTGTGACTCAATGTATATGTTAAATCATAGTATATGTCTAATATATATATAGGTGCTACCTATTTACGAAAAAAACGCAAAGATAATTATAAATAAAAATTTAAGAGCATACTTTAGCCATAACAAAGGATTTATAAGTAATTGACTAGACAATAATAATGTTAATGTCATGTTTCTTGCATTATCAAAACATATTTGGAATTCGTTTTGCCGTCGTCTATTATTACGAACAGAAAATAATAAAGTAAAGACTTTCAGAAAATCAAGGAATACATTTATAATGAACGCGGTTAAAACATGAGGGCCAAGATGATCCTTAATCGATCACCTGCATTATGGTAAAGAAGCAAATATATCAGTCCTTTTTTGACTGCCTTTTTCAACCAGTCAATATGACTGGAACAAATTATGTAAGGGGTCACATTTCTGCTCAACCCTTTCCCTATTTGAGACGGTTTCTGAGGCCTATGCAACAGACGATTTAGGAAAAGATTGTCGCCACAAGAACAATTGCTCCTTATGAGAAAGTTATCCTTTTGCCACAATGTTTGATAAATAATTATACTTTGAATGAGTGAGTCAATAGCTCATGTATAGGAATTTGGGGTCTTTCTTGTTGATACCACTTTTTTGCGGGATACAACGTCGCTCCATTGACGTTACGCCAAGATTAAGTGTAACGGAAATGACGTCACGTCCTTCTTTGGCTACGATACAGTCAAAATTTAGTTTCGGGCGTAGAAGGCTAATGCTGTCGTTTTTTTGACGAACGGGAAAACATATTTCTTACAGATTTCCATTTATTTTTAACTTTTCGTACAAATGTTAATTCCCACATAAGACAGCACTTTAATGATCTTAAATATCGATTTTAAAAAAAAATGATTAAATAGACGACAATAATTTTCAATCCGTGATTTTCTGGTCATTTTATACATACCCAAATAAACCGATTTAAAAAAAAAATGATTAAAAAGCCGACAATAATTTTTAATTTGTGTTTTACGTCTGCTTTTTATACATATCCAAAATGGCGGCCCCCATGGATTTTTCCAGTTTCATTTCAGAAAGCTTCATGGGTTATTGAAAAAAGAAAAAAAAAAAAATCTCACACCTGTTACCTTTAAGCGAAAAACCCCATTTATGTTTGTTTTTGTATAATATAGATCTAACAGGTTTTGCCTGTACTTCCTGTGTGATCATGTTAAATCATAGTATATGTCTATAATATAGATCTAACAGGTCTTGCCTGTACTTCCTGTATGATAATGTTCACTCATAGTATATGTCTATAATGTAGATCTAACAGGTTTTCCCTGTACTTCCTGTGTGACTCATAGTATATGTCTAATATATCTATAGGTGCTACCTATTTACGAAAAAACGCAAGATAATTATAAACAAAAATTAAAGAACATACTTTGGCCATACAAAAAGGATTTATAAGTAATTGACTAGACAATAATAATGTTAATGTCATGTTTCTTGCATTATCAAAACATATTTGGAATTCGTATTGCTGTCGTCTATTATTACGAACAGAAAATAATAAAGTAAAAACTTTCAGAAAATCAAGGAATACATTTATAATGAACGAGGTTAAAACATGAGGGCCAAGATGATCCTTAATCGATCACCTGCATTATGGTAAAGAAGCAAATAGATCAGCCCTTTTCTGATGCCATCTGGCGACTACCTTTTTCAACCAGTCAATATGACTGAAACAAATTATGTAAGGGGTCACATTTCTGCTAAACCCTTTCCCTATTAGAGACAGCTTCTGAGGCCTATGCAACAGACGATTTAGGAAAAGATTGTCACCAAAAGAACAATTGCTCCTTATGAGAAAGTTATCCTTTTGCCACAATGTTTGATAAATAATTATACTTTGAATGAGTGTGGCAATTGCTCATGTATAGGAATTTGGGGTCTTTCATGTTGATACCACTTTTTTTGCGGGAAACGACGTCGCTCCATTGACGTTACGCCAAGATGAAGTGTAACGGAAATGACGTCACGTCCTTCTTTGGCTACGATACAGTCAAAATTTAGGTTCGGGCGTAGAAGGCTAATGCTGTCGGTTTTTTTACGAACGGGAAAACATATTTCTTACAGATTTCCATTTAGTTTTAACTTTTCGTACAAATGTTTATTCCCAAATAACACAGCATTTTAATGATCTTAAATATCTATTTGATTAAAAAAGACAACAATAATTTTCAATCCGTTTTTTTCCGCTCATTTTATACATAACCAAAATACCGATTTAAAAAAAAAAAGATTAAAAAGACGACAATAATTTTCAATCCGTGTTTTGCTGCTCATTTTATACATACCCAAAATACCGATTTAAAAAAAAAATTATTAAAAAGACGACAATAATTTTCAATCTGTGTTTTACGTCTTCCTTTTATACATATCCAAAATGGCGGCCCCCATGGATTGTTCCTGTTTCATTTCAGAAAGCTTCATGGGTTACTGAAAAAAAAAAAAAAAAAAAATCTCACACCTGTTAACTATAAGTGAAAAAAAACATTCATGTTTTTTTTTTGTATAATGTAGATCTTACAGGTTTTGCGTGTACTTCCTGTGTGACCATGTTGAGTCATAGTATATGCCTAATATGATTATAGGTGCTACCTATTTCGGGTAAACATTTATTATATGTTGTGATCGGTGAATAATTCCCCGCGAAATGCAGTTAGCCCCTTGCTTGCAGCACGATCAGTTATTTACGTCAATTACGAGTCCTACCGACCTAAGCAAAGAAAATAAAAATCATCATCAGGTTAAGCTTATATTTAACTTTAAAATATAGCCAAGATTTTACATCCATGAAATTTCAGGTACAACAAATAATCAACTTGCCCTTCATAAAGTACTTCAAATAAAACGATTCCATAATTTACGGAACTATATTTGTGACAAGTCAAACTAACGTTTCCTATACTTTCTGTCGTTTTCCTTTTGGTTCATTTAGTTTAAACTTATTTATATTACATCGATTGTGAAACAAGCTTTCAGCTTATATTAATCACGCTCGATGTCTGCTTCCTGGAGACTTAAATCCCAAAGTCAGGAACATAGAACATAGAACATATTTATTGATTATAAACATACATACAATGTTTTGAACCAAATACAATGAATTAACAAATCAAAATACCAGAACAAAAACAAAAAAACAAAAACAAAAAAAGTCAGGACCCGCTCATCACGGGACTCGAACCAGGGACCTTTGATACAAAAGGCCGACGCTCTACCTCTGCACCACTAATAGAATGACGTCACATTATGACGTCATATTACAGAAATTTGGATTTATAACTTCCGGAAAGTCAAAAAACCCTTACAAGTTTGTATTTAAACTCGTTTTAGAAATAGACGACGAGTGTTATTACACGCAAATTATCACACATAAAATAACTTGTGCTTGTTCCTTTATCGTGTACGTATTATCATATTTAATTATTTCCTCTAGAAGTTTTTTTTGTTTCGATATTTTCTTTTCATCCAATGAAAACGTACGAGTATCGTGACTGCATATCACTGCATCGAAAAGTTCGCTCTGGACACAATTTTAGGAAAGACGGTATAGCAATTTTTTGCAAAAGTTCATACACATTACCTATTGACGGGAAACATCGCCGGCTTCGCCGTCGATGTGTTTACCCGTATAATATAGATCTTACAGGTTTTTCCTGTACTCACTATGTGACCATGTTGAGTCATAGTATATATGCCTATAATATAGATCTTACAGGTTTTTCCTGTACTACCTGTGTGATCATGTTGAGCCATAGTATATGTCTATAATGTAGATCTAACAGGTTTTTCCTGTATTCACTGTGTGACCATGTTGAGTCATAGTATATGCCTATAATATAGATCTAACAGGTTGTTCCTGTACTCACTATGTGACCATGTTGAGTCATAGTATATGGCTATAATGTAGATCTAACAGGTTTTTCCTGTACTCACTGTGTGACCATGTTGACTCATAGTATATGTCTATGATGTTAAGTTTCCCTGTCGTCATGTTGTGACATTGTCCATGTTGCGCTTGTTGGATCGGTTGCTTTGAGAGCTGGAAACATGTTTACGATACCCGATCAGGACATATCAAAGTCACAAATATGGTAGTTAAAGATTTCCTTTTTGGTGCACAGCTCAATCTGTGTTGTCATGATGAATAAAACTGTCAGTACTCGTAAATAACACTGGCAGTTCTGGTAAATGCAACTGGCATACTGATAGATAACACTGGCAATACTGGTAAATAACACTGGCAGTACTGGTAAATAAAACTGGCAGTACTGGTAAAAAACTGGCAGTACTGATAAATAAAACTGGCAATACTTGTAAATAACACTGGCAGTAATGGTAAATAAAACTGGCAGTACTAGTAAATAACACTGGCAGTACTGGTAAATAACACTGGCAATACTGGTAAATAACAATGGCAGTAATGGTAAATAAAACTGATATTACTGGTAAATAAAACTGGCGGTACTGGTAAATAACAATGGCAGTAATGGTAAATAAAGCTGGTAGTATTGGTAAATAAAACTGGCAGCACTTGTAAATAAAACTAACAGTACTGATAAATAACACTTGACGTACTGGTAAGTTATACTGTATGTACTGGTAAATAACACTGTAAGTACTGGTAAATAACACTGGTAGTACTGGTAAATAACACTGGTAGTACCGGTAAATAACACTGGTAGTACTAGTAAATAAAACTGGCAGTACTGGTAAATAACACTGGTAGTACTGGTGAATAACACTGGTACAGTTGTAGTACTGGTAAATAACACTCTAAGTACTGGTAAATAAAACTGGTAGTACTAGTAAATAGTGAATAACACTGGTAGTACTGGTAAAAAACACTGTTAGTACTGGTAAAAAACAATGTAAATACCGGTAAATAATACTGGTAGTACTGGTAAATAACACTGGCAGTACTGGTAAATAACACTGGTAGTACTGGTAAATAACACTGGCAGTACTGGTGAATAACGGTGGTAGTACTGCTAAAAAACACTGATAGTACTTGTAAAAAACATTGTAAGTACCGGTAAAAAACCCTGGCAGTACTGGTAAATAACGCTGGTAGTACTGGTAAATAACACTGGTAGTACTGGTAAATAACACTCTAAGTACTGGTAAATAAAAATAGAAGAGAGAGGGAGAGAGAGAAAATCGGAGAGAGATAGACAAATAGATATAGAGAGAGTGAGACAAAAAGAGACACAAACAGAATGAAATACGGACAGATGGCGACTGAACGGTGAACAGATGGTATACTCTGAAAGTCCTCAGACTGTATGGCAGTATAGACCAAATGTCATAAAGGAGTTTTAAAGAAACGGTTGGGATGACATAGATTCTACCTGTGAGGCTCATAATAAGGCCTACAGAGGAGCAATCTGTGAAATTTCTGAAAGCCTTAACGCTTTCCTTCTTGTTGGTCCTCTAAGTGCAGAACTCTGTCAACGTCCTCAGAACTACATCAATACACGTATGTGTGTGTGCGTATGTGTTTGGTGTCAATTGGGGACATTTATATGTATACACACCTTCTAATTGGGGACACACCAATAAACGGGGACGTCCCCGTTTGTCAAATGATTAAATCTAAGTAAAACAAGTAAAACAGGATCAAACAAGTATCTCATGGTAAAATCTCTGTGAAATAACCCATGGCCCCAATTCATCATACTAGTACGGTGCAAAGATTACACTCGGAATCGGTGCTGATACACTTTTGTCCCCAATTAGCCTTAGTTTAGACAAATGACACACTCGGTCACCATTTATCCGTAGTGTAGACAAATGGCACACTCGGTCCCCATTTATCCGTAGTTTAGACAAATGACACACTCATACGCATTAACCCGTAGTTTAACGTATGTGTGTTCATTTGTATCATACAAATATATATCTGTGTTAAAGAACATCATTTGAACATAACATTTCATAATGGTATTTGATCAAATGTTTTGAGATGTTATCACTTATACGTACATATTTCAAAGACGTTAATATGCATGAACCGTCGTAGGATATTGAAAAATAGAAATAATAAAGTTGAAGTTCTTAAAAAATACGTGAAAAGGATGCATTCGTTTATGGTCTGGTAATGATTAAGTTTGACAATTTACGTTTTTAACTAATAATAGTGCAAAGATTTGTTCTGTGTAGCTTACTACAGTCTCGTAAATATGTCATTTTACCTGATTGCATGACATGTATTTTCCTATGATATCAATTGTCCCCCATTTCCTTCTGAAAAACAAGTGTTAAGTGTGTCCCCGGTTATGTGTTAAGAGTGTGTCCCCGGTTAGTTTGCATATATTCACATCCCTTTATATTGCTTGTACAGTCAAAGTATTATATTTCAGTCGATGTAGATATTACTCTGACCTTGTCAACGTAATTTGAGCGTCTTAGAACCAAAATTAAAGAAGTCCCTATTTCTAGTGGTTATAACACATGTCCCCATTTGACACCAAATACATGTATGTGTGTGTGTGTACCTCTCTCTCTCTATATATATATATATTTATATCATAATTATACACGATCATTCACATCAACGTCGTAAAGCCCCAATAGAAAGTTGGCAAACGCCCACCTTGTTATTCCATGCCAATCAAATGTATACATTTGATAGACTAGTGCGATCTCCGATACCGGAACAAGTAGGTCTTGATATTTATAATGCGTGAAATTATCAAAGCATTCAACATTCAAGTCAGAAAGAATGACAACGGCACACATAATTGACATATTGTACAGTTCAAACGTTTGTTTGTCTGAACAGATATATTTACAGTCGAATGCATAAACAAATATTAAAAAACTGAAGCGTAAAACCTACAATAACAGCTTTGGTACAAAGTTGAAAATATTGCTGAAAATTGTATAATTGTTCGATTTGAGCAATTTCCCCCAATACCATATTTGTTTGAAGTCGTTTGCATCAAACGGCACCAGAACAGCCCTAAAGTGTATGGTAGAGTGTTAATCGAACTTCATTTTCAGTTCGGAGTAACATTTAAGAAATGTATTTAAACAAAAGGTCGCCCTTGTGTTTGGTTGCAATTCAAGTGAGACTGTAAACATGGTCATGTAAACCAAATGATCGAGCATTTCCGAAAGTTTGGATAACATCGGTCCGTTTGGTTTTTGAAAGACGGAAAATGCTCGATCATTTTGAAACTCGGTCAGTATGATGTTATGTTTGGCTCACCTCTTAGATTGGTATTACGTGGCTGATTTGACGAAACAGCATTTTGGTTGAGTTGCGTAAGCGAACGAGACCATAGTTATTATGTCAATTTGAAGTCACGTGATGTAAATGACTGAGAACGCCAAAAAAAAATAGTGCAAACAATTCTAGACTAAATTACGAATGCAAACATAAGGAAAAGTCAGATAAGTCAAATAAATTCCACTAAATAATATTACAAGTCTCTAAATGTGTAAATATCATATTTCAGTGTACACAATTATTGGATATTACTACGCCAATATAGACAAGTGTGTAAACACTGCACCGCGCAATTACCCTTTGTAAAGTGTAACCCATTGTTCCCTCTCATGGAATGAATGAGATCGAGTGGAATGAAGAATCGGGCGATTACGAAATTATAGGCGCTAGTCCTTAATCATAATGATATTCTGCATTGCTTAGTCTTTTCTCTCTCGTTCTCTCTATCCATCTATTCCCTCGACAAGTGCCAATTAAATCATTCGTAAAGTTGCGTATGGAACCAACAGGTGCTCGTTTCTAGTAAAATGACCATCGAAAGTCGCTTTAGTTATAAATGCATTCGTTTTCAAGTAATTTTCCTTCCAAATTTATCCGATCGGCATGATTAATGTTATCATGACGTTAACATCATTGAAAGCTATTGCAACGATTATACAAATCATATTTAACATTGAATAGAGTGTCTAAAATATGCATCACATCGGCGAAAAAATTCAATCGTTCGCCACTGTTTCATTCCAACAAGTGGTTAAATTGACTAGACGAAATAAGTAAAACAAATTAAACGAAATACCACCCAACTCCCCATAATATGTGTATGATTAAGTTATATAATTATTTCGTTAAATATTTGATTTGGTTAAATATCGCATTCGGTAAAAAGTGACATTTAAATGAATATCCGGCCCAGAAAATATAGCGATTCGTTTAAAAATATAAACAACGTCGATGGATTGGATATTATAGATCAATTCCAGCATGACAGCAGTGAGCTAGAATCGATCCAGAATGTTCGTCAAATCCTTCATGATTTGCATCAAGTGAACTATAACGTGTATTTCACACGCTAACAGTGAAAATCCACCATCACGCTATCAGTGAAGATCCACCATCACGCTATCAGTGAAGATCCACCATCACGCTAACAGTGAAGATCCACCATCACGCTATCAGTGAAGGTCCACCATCACGCTAACAGTGAAGATCCACCATCACGCTAACAGTGAAGATCCACCATCACGCTATCAGTGAAGACCCACCATCACGCTATCAGTGAAGACCCACCATCACGCTATCAGTGAAGATCTACCATCACGCTATCAGTGAAGACCCACCATCACGCTATCAGTGATGATCCACCATCACGCTAACAGTGAAGATCTACCATCACGCTAACAGTGAAGATCCACCATCACGCTAACAGTGAAGATCCACCATCACGCTAACAGTGAAGATCCACCATCACGCTAACAGTGAAGGTCCACCATCACGCTAACAGTGAAGATCCACCATCACGCTAACAGTGAAGGTCCACCATCACGCTAACAGTGAAGGTCCACCATCACGCTAACAGTGAAGGTCCACCATCACGCTAACAGTGAAGGTCCACCATCACGCTAACAGTGAAGGTCCACCATCACGCTAACAGTGAAGATCCACCATCACGCTAACAGTGAAGGTCCACCATCACGCTAACAGTGAAGACCCACCATCACGCTAACAGTGAAGGTCCACCATCACGCTAACAGTGAAGATCCACCATCACGCTAACAGTGAAGATCCACCATCACGCTAACAGTGAAGATCCACAATCACGCTAACAGTGAAGGTCCACCATCACGCTAACAGTGAAGACCCACCATCACGCTAACAGTGAAGGTCCACCATCACGCTAACAGTGAAGATCCACCATCACGCTAACAGTGAAGATCCACCATCACGCTATCAGTGAAGATCCACCATCACGCTAACAGTGAAGGTCCACCATCACGCTATCAGTGAAGATCCACCATCACGCTAACAGTGAAGGTCCACCATCACGCTATCAGTGAAGGTCCACCATCACGCTATCAGTGAAGATCCACCATAGCGCTATCAGTGAAGGTCCACCATCACGCTAACAGTGAAGGTCCACCATCACGCTAACAGTGAAGGTCCACCATCACGCTATCAGTGAAGGTCCACCATCACGCTATCAGTGAAGATCCACCATCACGCTAACAGTGAAGGTCCACCATCACGCTAACAGTGAAGGTCCACCATCACGCTATCAGTGAAGACCCACCATCACGCTAACAGTGAAGACCCACCATCACGCTAACAGTGAAGGTCCACCATCACGCTATCAGTGAAGATCCACCATCACGCTATCAGTGAAGATCCACCATCACGCTAACAGTGAAGATCCACCTTCACACTAATACTAATAGTGAGGATCCACCATCACGCTATCAGTGAAGGTCCATCATCACGCTAACATTGAAGACTCACCATCACGCTATCAGTGAAGATCCACCATCACGCTAAAAGTGAAGATCCACCATCACGCTAACAGTGAAGGTCCATCATCACGCTAACAGTGAAGATCCACCATCACGCTATCAGTGAAGATCCACCATCACGCTAACAGTGAAGATCCACCATCACGCTAACAGTGTAGATCCACCATCACGCTAACAGTGAAGATCCACCATCACGCTAACAGTGAAGATCCACCATCACGCTATCAGTGAAGATCCACCATCACGCTAACAGTGAAGATCCACCATCACGCTAACAGTGTAGATCCACCATCACGCTAACAGTGAAGATCCACCATCACGCTAACAGTGAAGATCCACCATCACGCTAACAGTGAAGATCCACCAACACGCTAAAAGTGAAGATACACCATCACGCTAACAGTGAAGATCCACCATCGAGCTAACAGTGTAGATCCACCATCACGCTATCAGTGAAGATTCATAACAGTCAAGAATCACCATCACGCTATCAGTGATGATCCACCATCACGCTAACAGTGAAGATCCACCATCACGCTAACAGTGAAGATTCATCATCACGCTAACAGTGAAGATCCACCATCACGCTAACTGTAAAGATACACCATCACGCTAACAGTGAAGATCCATCATCACGCTAACAGTGAAGATCCATCATCACGCTAACAGTGAAGATCCACCATCACGCTAACGGTGAAGATCCACCATCACGCTATCAGTGAAGATTCACTATCACACTAAGAGTCAAGATCCACAATCACGCTAACAGTCAAGAACCACCATCACGCTAAAAGTGAAGATCCATCATCACGCTAACACTGAAGATCCACCATCACGCTAACAGTGAAGATCCACCATCACGCTTACAGTCAAGATCCACCATCACGTTAACAGTGAAGATCCACTATCACGCTTATATTGAAGATACACCATCCCTCTATCAGTGAAGATCCACCATCACGCTAACAGTGAAGATCCACCTCTTTGTCGACACATATTATATACATGAAAACAATATTTGATACAATAAAACCAACACTTGAAAACTAAATTTATTTGGCAAAATATACAATTCGACTTGTGTTAACAGTGTATAGCCAGATAATCGTATTAAACCTTCGATATACATATTCAACATAATTTATGTAACTTTTCGTAAATGAGAAATGAAGCTACTTATTTGCCTACTCTTTCATGAAGCGATAAGGTGGCGCTGGGTAATAAATGTGTCGTCATTTCATACAATCCTGACAGATCACATCCAATGTTAATTAATTCACACTAAGAATAATGTTTTTCTCACCACCGGATAATTCTACAATTCTTCATAATTTATATAATATGTGCTAGTTTAAATATTGTCAGAAATTACATATTGGTCTATATTACATGCACGCAGAAAGTGATGAGTGGGGTGAGATAGCACTTATATTCTAGACACATCTGAATGATCAGTGTACGGAAAGTGATGAGTGTAGTGAGACATCCCTTATGTAGACTCATCTGAATGATCAGTGTACGGAAAGTGATGAGTGTGGTGAGACATCCCTTATGTACACACATCTGAATGATCAGTGTACGGAAAGTGATGAGTGTAGTGAGACATCCCTTAGGTACACTCATCTGAATGATCAGTGTACGGAAAGTGATGAGTGTGGTGAGACATCCCTCCCTTATGTAGACTCATCTGAATGATCAGTGTACGGAAAGTGATGAGTGTGGTGTGACATCCCTTATGTACACTCATCTGAATGATCAGTGTACGGAAAGTGATGAGTGTGGTGAGACATCCCTTATGTACACACATCTGAATGCTCAGTGTACGGAAAGTGATGAGTGTAGTGAGACATCCCTTATGTACACTCATCTGAATGATCAGTGTGCGGAAAGTGATGAGTGTGGTGAGACATCCCTTATGTAGACTCATCTGAATGATCAGTGTACGAAAGTGAGGAGTGTGGAGAGACATTCCTTGTGTCTAGACTCATCTGAATGATCAGTGTACGGAAAGTGATGAGTGTGGAGAGACATCCCTTGTGTCTAGACTCATCTGAACGATCAGTGTAAGGAAAGTGATGAGTGTGGTGAAACAGCCCTTATGTCTAGACACATCTGAATGATCAGTGTACGGAAAGTGAGGAGTGTGGAGAGACATCGCTTGTGTCTAGACTCATCTGAATGATCAGTGTACGGAAAGTGAGGAGTGTGGTGAGACATCCCTTATGTCTAGACTCATCTGAATGATCAGTGTACGGAAAGTGATGAGTGTGGTGAGACATTCCTTATGTCTAGACTCATCTGAACGATCAGTGTAGTGAGACAGCCCTTATGTAGACTCATCTGAACGATCATTGTACGGAAAGTGAGGAGTGTAGTGAGACATGCCTTATGTACACTCATCTGAATGATCAGTGTACAGAAAGTGATGAGTGTAGTGAGACATCCCTTATGTAGACTCATCTGAATGATCAGTGTACAGCAAGTGATGAGTGTAGTGAGACATCCCTTATGTCTAGACTCATCTGAATGATCAGTGTACGGAAAGTGATGAGTGTGGTGTGACACCACTTATGTAGACTCATGTGAATGATCAGTGTACAGAAAGTGATGAGTGTGGTGTGACATCCCTTATGTACACTTATCTGAATGATCAGTGTACGTAAAGTGATGAGTGTAGTGAGACATCCTTTATGTTTAGACTCATCTGAATGATCAGTGTACAGAAAGTGATGATTGTGGTGAAACATCCCTTATATCTAGTCTCATCTGAACGATCAGTGTACGAAAAGTGATGAGTGTAGTGGGACAGGGCTAGACTCATCTGAATGATCAGTGTACGTAAAGTGATGAGTGTTGTGAGACATCCCTTATTTACACTCATCTGAATGATCAGTGTTCGGAAAGTGATGAGTGTTGTGAGACATCCCTTATGTAGACTCATCTGAATGATCAGTGTACGGAAAGTGAGGAGTGTGGTGATACAGCACTTACGTCTAGACTCATCTGAATGATCAATGTAAGGAAAGTGATGAGTGTGGTGAGACAGCCCTTATGTAGACTCATCTGAACGATCAGTGTACGGAAAGTGAGGAGTGTTGTGAGATACCCTTATGTACACTCATCTGAATGATCAGTGTTCGGAAAATGATGAGTGTGGTGATACATCACTTATGTCAAGACTCATCGGAACGATCAGTGTACGGAAAATGAGGAGTGTGGTGAGACATCTCTTATGTCTAGACTCATCTGAATGTTCAGTGTACGGAAAATGAGGAGTGTGGTGTGACATCCCTTATGTAGACTCATCTGAACGATCAGTGTACGGAAAGTGATGAGTGTAGTGAGACATCCCTTATGTAGACTCATCTGAATGATCATTGTACGGAAAGTGATGAGTGTAGTAAGACATCTCTTATGTCTAGACTCATCTGAATGATCAGTGTACGGAAAATGATGAGTGTTGTGAGACATCCCTTATATCTAGACGTATCTGAATGGTCAGTGTACGGAAAGTGATGAGTGTGGTGTGACATCCCTTATGTTTAGACTCATCTGAATGATCAGTGTACGGAAAGTAATGAGTGTAGTGAGACATCCCTTATGTAGACTCATCTGAATGATCAGTGTACGGAAAGTGAGAAGTGTGGTGAGACATCCCTTATGTCTAGACTCATCTGAATGATCAGTGTACGGAAAGTGATGAGTGTAGTGAGACAGACTCATCTGAATGATCAGTGTACGGAAAGTGAGGAGTGTGGTGATACATCCCTTATGTACACTCATCTGAATGATCAGTGTACTGAAAGTCATGAGTGTAGTGATACATCCCTTATGTAAACTCATCTGAATGATCAGTGTACGGAAGGTGATGAGTGTGGTGAAACATACCTTATGTCTAGACTCATCTGAATGATCAGTGTACGGAAAGTGATGAGTGTTATGAGACATCTCCTATGTTTAGACTCATCTGAATGATCAGTGTACGGAAAATGAGGAGTGTGGTGTGACATACCTTATGTAGACTCATATGAATGATTAATGTACAGAAAGTGATGAGTGTAGTGAGACATCCCTTATGTACACTCATCTGAATGATCAGTGTACGGAAAGTGAGGAGTGAGGTGAGACATTCCTTATGTCTAGAATCATCTGAATGATCAGTGTACGGAAAGTAATGAGTGTAGTGAGACATCCCTTATGTAGACTCATCTGAATGATCAGTGTACGGAAAGTGAGGAGTGTGGTGAAACATCCCTTATGTCTAGACTCATCTGAATGATCAGTGTACGGAAAGTGATGAGTGTAGTGAGACAGCCCTTATGTAGACTCATCTGAATGATCAGTGTACGGAAAGTGAGGAGTGTGGTGAGACATCCCTTATGTACACTCATCTAAATGATCAGTGTACGGAAAGTCATGAGTGTAGTGATACATCCCTTATGTAGACTCATCTGAATGATCAGTGTACGGAAGGTGATGAGTGAGACACACAAACGGTTGACATTCTTTTATCACGGTTTGGCAAGAATGACAATTCGTGTTTCCACAATCACCATACCCGTGACCGCAGATACAAAATGCTGTGGAATTGGAGCAGTCTGAATGCACCCGGCTGTAACATCGGTCTTTGAAACATAGTTTTATTTCGATATCTATATGCACAATTATTCAACATTTAAGAGAACGAACATTTCCAAAAGTATGTCAACGTGAAAATGCATGTTTAATTTTATCTTATTAACATGTGAAAAGGACATCCATCGAGAGACGCCACTGCATTCTGAAAAACTTCCCTACACTGTTGATGTTTTATTTCAAATCGATCACGTACGCATTGCAAGCATCGTGGAAAAAAAATCCAATTGCAAATATATATCTTTTATTCGATACCTTGGTGGTGAAGTGTTAGATTGTCTGCCTCAACGCGGCAGGTTGTGGGGTCGATTCCCGACCAGATAAATGCAAAGGCTTTTAAAAAAGTAATGACTATCCCTCTTTAACGCTAAGGATTGTGGCGCTCGCTGGTGCTAGCAAAATTGAAGAACATTACAGGTAACTTATCAAGGAAACGCCGTGATAACATCGGATAACTGTTGAAAGCTGTAAAGAACACAATTCAAACAATATCCTTTATTCTGACAATAGTCAACATTTGCTAGTAGATATTAATATAGCTGCAAATCAATTGTTTGAGAGTGTTTTGAAATCCATCGGTTTCATCGAATACTAGTTTATCTACGACTTCTTTCAACCCCGAGCTTATGATTTCAATGACATAACACCTAGAGGCAGCGGAACACCATAACATGTAGTCAGCTGCTTACTTAACGAAGCTCTAACTTCGGTTTTCATTCAAGTTCAGTTAGGGCAATTTCCCGCCTTATAGCAACTGTCCATTAACTCGTATTATCAATTAAAAAATGTGCAGCAGACGAATCCGAACACATCGATGAGATAAGAAGAACAACTAATATTGAAATGTGATAAGAACACTGTGGCACAAATGACAAAGACTTTGCTTCTCGGTTAACAAACGCCTTGCATTTCAGATGCGCCAAACTGCGTCTACAAGTGGGAAAGGGTTAATCTAAATTACTAGCTCCGTAATACAATAACACCCAATCAAGATAAAGAGACCGGAAATTGTTTTATTTTACTGACTTTCATAATGATGTTGACATTTCCTATAAGCGAAGGTTAATGTTTTAGGTTCACTGTGACCTACTAATACAGTTACACAGCACTAATTCCGCCGTACTTTGTTAGGTTGAATTAAATCAACCACGACACAGGAAAACCGATCTACAAACATCTTGAAATAATCGCCAAAAACGTTCATATGCATTCGTATAAATCTAGTATATCCATGAAGCTTATATAAATAAATGGTTTAATTGAATGGAATTTAATAAACGCCGTTTTCAAAAACAAGTCAGTCATACAAAAGTTTACCTACAGTTATCACGTGTTTCTTGACATTCTCAAACAAATATAACCCGTATTGTCTTTCCAAGCAACTGTCTGCAGTTCCTCATAGCCAATTTGTGGAAGGCAGTTGACTTTTGTCAAATGTCTGGAAGAGTATATGCCGAGCTAGGACCAGGACCTCTGTATTGATAAAGCTGTTTCACTACCGACTGAGGTATGACTAGATGGTGAACCTATTACTCAGACTACACGGATGTGAAGGCAGGTCTGGATCGTCGTTTGTAGTCTTGTTCCAAAGGTTTGTTTCCGTGTGACGTGGACAAAGCACATAGTACAACAGTTGAATTCCATAGCATGTAGAAGTTAAAAAATAAAGTTTTGATCGGCTTGTGCATCCACGTGATGGCTGGAGCCATACATAGGAAAACAGTGTTACAAAGTGGAAATGCTCATCATAAGCTGTGACTCCTTTCTCCACAATGTTTTAAGAAGTAATCTGCTGTTAATGCGTCACAATTCGTTGGCGAGTATGAAAGGATTATCAAGGGAACAGTTTATCTCATTACTACGACTAATGGACAATTAGTCATTTAACTGTAACTTGTTTGCTTAACATGTGAAAGATTCAATCAAAGACTATATAACTATTTGCATAGAAATAGTTAGGCATCCTTTCCATCACTAAAACGAAATATGACGCCTTTGTAGAAAAAATTCATTTAACACAAATAATGGCCGAATAGGAATTGCTCATAATGAACAATTTCTTCTTATGCCACAATGTTTCCAACTCGTTGAAATAATTAATTTAAAGAGAATAAACATATTTTAATAAAATATTTTCAAAGCGTACATGTATTTGGGAAAGGGTTAAAGTATAGAATTATATTCTGTGACATTCAAGAGAAGCCAGTAAACCAACCTTGTGTTTCCTAGACACAGACATTGAACTTTGCCTCGTGAGAAACAAGTAAGAAATAATTGTACTTGAAAACCTAGACACAAACATTGAACTTGCCTCGAAATAATTGTACTTGAAAACCTACTTTGAAATGTTGTCGTTTTCGGCTTAAAACCGACGCGGGCTAGGGGGTAATGACAGTGTGACTAAAAAAAACGCCATTGCTTTCTCTTTTTTTAAAATTTAAATACGATTAATACCATAGTTTAGGGAATAAAAAAATCGCAAGCATTGAATTAATACCATATATTTGATTCGACATTTAATGATTAATTTTAACACAAACTACTTGTATCATAAAAGTTTCATTGAACAATCTTGACATTCACTTATCATGTGTATATTACTAAAATCTGCCCTAGAGTTGGTATTGATAAATATTCATATTTCAGAACTGGATTTGTCTCCTAACATTTACCAACATTTCAAGAAAACATATCGACCCGATTAGGAGTAAATCAAAATGCCGTTAAACCACTGCATTGTGGAATTCAAAATACATGTAATTTGCGGAATAATATTTGACACATGTTTTGTCATAATATTCATGAATTTTATGATTTTATGAACTCTATTCCTTAACGACGAATGCAGAGTTGAGTGTATTACCCCATGTTAAAGAAACCAAATAGTATTGCAAATAACACAGGTTATACATGGACAATAATATAACGAACAGTGCTATATGTAAGCTGACAAGTGTGAACTACTGAAGGACTGGAGGACTTTACATAATGTACCGTCGCATTGCTTATATAAGTAAACAAACCATCGCTAGTGGTTTTACAATACTGATATACGTCCCGGAAAGATATGCTAGCTGGGTCTTCCAGAGCACTCGTATCATGTTAATATATGATAGTATGGCCAACTTACTGGTAACCATTGGTGTTACATGAGGGAAGACAGTAAACACGAGTAATAACTAATGTTTGTTTTGTGTTTAACACTGAGATCAACAGTTAAGACAGTAAGACAGTAACATCGAGTAATAACTAATGTTTGTTTTGAGTTAAACAATGCTATCAACAGTTAAGACAGTAAGACAGTAACATCGAGTAATAACTAGTGTTTGTTTTGTGTTTAACACTGAGATCAACAGTTAAGACAGAAGACAGTAACATCGAGTAATAACTAGTGTTTGTTTTGTGTTTAACACTGAGATCAACAGTTAAGACAGTAAGACAGTAACATCGAGTAATAACTAGTGTTTGTTTTGTGTTTAACACTGAGATCAACAGTTAAGACAGTAAGACAGTAACATCGAGTAATAACTAGTGTTTGTTTTGGCTTAAACACTGCTATCAACAGTTAAGACAGTAAGACAGTAACATCGAGTAATAACTAGTGTTTGTTTTGTGTTTAACACTGAGATCAACAGTTAAAACAGTAAGACAGTAACATCGAGTAATAACTAATGTTTGTTTTGTGTTTAACACTGCTATCAACAGTTAAGACAGTAAGACAGTAACATCGAGTAATAACTAATGTTTGTTTTGTGTTTAAGACTGAGATCAACAGTTAAGACAGTAAGACAGTAACATCGAGTAATAACTAGTGTTTGTTTTGGGTTAAACACTGCTATCAACAGTTAAGACAGTAAGACAGTAACATCGAGTAATAACTAGTGTTTGTTTTGTGTTTAACACTGAGATCAACAGTTAAAACAGTAAGACAGTAACATCGAGTAATAACTAGTGTTTGTTTTGTGTTTAACACTGAGATCAACAGTTAAGACAGTAAGACAGTAACATCGAGTAATAACTAGTGTTTGTTTTGGGTTAAACACTGCTATCAACAGTTAAGACAGTAAGACAGTAATATCGAGTAATAACTAATGTTTGTTTTGTGTTTAAGACTGAGATCAACAGTTAAGACAGTAAGACAGTAACATCGAGTAATAACTAGTGTTTGTTTTGGGTTAAACACTGCTATCAACAGTTAAGACAGTAAGACAGTAACATCGAGTAATAACTAGTGTTTGTTTTGTGTTTAACACTGAGATCAACAGTTAAAACAGTAAGACAGTAACATCGAGTAATAACTAGTGTTTGTTTTGTGTTTAACACTGAGATCAATAGTTAAGACAGTAAGACAGTAACATCGAGTAATAACTAGTGTTTGTTTTGGGTTAAACACTGCTATCAACAGTTAAGACAGTAAGACAGTAACATCGAGTAATAACTAGTGTTTGTTTTGGGTTAAACACTGCTATCAACAGTTAAGACAGTAAGACAGTAACATCGAGTAATAACTAGTGTTTGTTTTGTGTTTAACACTGAGATCAACAGTTAAGACAGAAGACAGTAACATCAAGTAAAAACTAGTGTTTGTTTTGGGTTAAACACTGCTATCAACAGTTAAGACAGTAAGACAGTAACATCGAGTAATAACTAGTGTTTGTTTTGTGTTTAACACTGAGATCAACAGTTAAGACAGTAAGACAGTAACATCGAGTAATAACTAGTGTTTGTTTTGTGTTTAACACTGAGATCAACAGTTAAGACAGTAAGACAGTAACATCGAGTAATAACTAGTGTTTGTTTTGTGTTTAACACTGCTATCAACAGTTAAGACAGTAAGACAGTAACATCGAGTAATAACTAGTGTTTGTTTTGTGTTTAACACTGAGATCAACAGTTAAGACAGAAGACAGTAACATCGAGTAATAACTAATGTTTGTTTTGGGTTAAACACTGCTATCAACAGTTAAGACAGTAATACAGTAACATCGAGTAATAACTAATGTTTGTTTTGGGTTTAACACTGAGATCAACGGTTAAGACGGTAAGACAGTAACATCGAGTAATAACTAATGTTTGTTTTGGGTTTAACGCTGCTATAACCAATTAAGACAGTAAGACAGCAACATCGAGTAATAACTAATGTTTGTTTTGGGTTAAACACTGCTATCAACAGTTAAGACAGTAAGACAGTAACATCGAGTAATAACTAGTGTTTGTTTTGTGTTTAACACTGCTATCAACAGTTAAGACAGTAAGACAGTAACATCGAGTAATAACTGATGTCTGTTTTGGGTTAAACACTGCTATCAACAGTTAAGACAGTAAGACAGTAACATCGAGTAATAACTAGTGTTTGTTTTGTGTTTAAGACTGAGATCAACAGTTAAGACAGTAAGACAGTAACATCGAGTAATAACTAGTGTTTGTTTTGGGTTTAACGCTGCTATAAACAATTAAGACAGTAAGACAGCAACATCGAGTAATAACTAGTGTTTGTTTTGGGTTAAACACTGCTATCAACAGTTAAGACAGTAAGACAGTAACATCGAGTAATAACTAGTGTTTGTTTTGTGTTTAACACTGCTATCAACAGTTAAGACAGTAAGACAGTAACATCGAGTAATAACTGATGTCTGTTTTGGGTTAAACACTGCTATCAACAGTTAAGACAGTAAGACAGTAACATCGAGTAATAACTAGTGTTTGTTTTGTGTTTAAGACTGAGATCAACAGTTAAGACAGTAAGACAGTAACATCGAGTAATAACTAGTGTTTGTTTTGGGTTTAACGCTGCTATAAACAATTAAGATAGTAAGACAGCAACATCGAGTAATAACTTATGTTTGTTTTGGGTTAAACACTGCTATCAACAGTTAAGACAGTAAGACAGTAACATCGAGTAATAACTAGTGTTTGTTTTGTGTTTAACACTGAGATCAACAGTTAAGACAGTAAGACAGTAACATCGAGTAATAACTGATGTCTGTTTTGGGTTAAACACTGCTATCAACAGTTAAGACAGTAAGACAGTAACATCGAGTAATAACTAGTGTTTGTTTTGTGTTTAAGACTGAGATCAACAGTTAAGACAGTAAGACAGTAACATCGAGTAATAACTAGTGTTTGTTTTGGGTTTAACGCTGCTATAAACAATTAAGACAGTAAGACAGCAACATCGAGTAATAACTTATGTTTGTTTTGGGTTAAACACTGCTATCAACAGTTAAGACAGTAAGACAGTAAGACAGTAACATCGAGTAATAACTAGTGTTTGTTTTGTGTTTAACACTGAGATCAACAGTTAAGACAGAAGACAGTAACATCGAGTAATAACTAATGTTTGTTTTGGGTTAAACACTGCTATCAACAGTTAAGACAGTAATACAGTAACATCGAGTAATAAATAATGTTTGTTTTGGGTTTAACACTGAGATCAACGGTTAAGACGGTAAGACAGTAACATCGAGTAATAACTAATGTTTGTTTTGGGTTAAACACTGCTATCAACAGTTAAGACAGTAAGACAGTAACATCGAGTAATAACTAGTGTTTGTTTTGTGTTTAACACTGCTATCAACAGTTAAGACAGTAAGACAGTAACATCGAGTAATAACTGATGTCTGTTTTGGGTTAAACACTGCTATCAACAGTTAAGACAGTAAGACAGTAACATCGAGTAATAACTAGTGTTTGTTTTGTGTTTAAGACTGAGATCAACAGTTAAGACAGTAAGACAGTAACATCGAGTAATAACTAGTGTTTGTTTTGGGTTTAACGCTGCTATAAACAATTAAGATAGTAAGACAGCAACATCGAGTAATAACTTATGTTTGTTTTGGGTTAAACACTGCTATCAACAGTTAAGACAGTAAGACAGTAACATCGAGTAATAACTAGTGTTTGTTTTGTGTTTAACACTGAGATCAACAGTTAAGACAGTAAGACAGTAACATCGAGTAATAACTGATGTCTGTTTTGGGTTAAACACTGCTATCAACAGTTAAGACAGTAAGACAGTAACATCGAGTAATAACTAGTGTTTGTTTTGTGTTTAAGACTGAGATCAACAGTTAAGACAGTAAGACAGTAACATCGAGTAATAACTAGTGTTTGTTTTGGGTTTAACGCTGCTATAAACAATTAAGACAGTAAGACAGCAACATCGAGTAATAACTTATGTTTGTTTTGGGTTAAACACTGCTATCAACAGTTAAGACAGTAAGACAGTAAGACAGTAACATCGAGTAATAACTAGTGTTTGTTTTGGGTTTAACGCTGCTATAACCAATTAAGACAGTAAGACAGCAACATCGAGTAATAACTAATGTTTGTTTTGGGTTAAACACTGCTATCAACAGTTAAGACAGTAAGACAGTAACATCGAGTAATAACTAGTGTTTGTTTTGTGTTTAACACTGCTATCAACAGTTAAGACAGTAAGACAGTAACATCGAGTAATAACTGATGTCTGTTTTGGGTTAAACACTGCTATCAACAGTTAAGACAGTAAGACAGTAACATCGAGTAATAACTAGTGTTTGTTTTGTGTTTAACACTGCTATCAACAGTTAAGACAGTAAGACAGTAACATCGAGTAATAACTAATGTTTGTTTTGTGTTTAAGACTGAGATCAACAGTTAAGACAGTAAGACAGTAACATCGAGTAATAACTAGTGTTTGTTTTGGGTTTAACGCTGCTATAAACAATTAAGACCGTAAGACAGCAACATCGAGTAATAACTAATGTTTGTTTTGGGTTAAACACTGCTATCAACAGTTAAGACAGTAAGACAGTAACATCGAGTAATAACTAGTGTTTGTTTTGTGTTTAACACTGCTATCAACAGTTAAGACAGTAAGACAGTAACATCTAGTAATAACTGATGTCTGTTTTGGGTTAAACACTGCTATCAACAGTTAATACAGTAAGACAGTAACATCGAGTAATAACTAGTGTTTGTTTTGTGTTTAAGACTGAGATCAACAGTTAAGACAGTAAGACAGTAACATCGAGTAATAACTAATGTTTGTTTTGTGTTTAAGACTGAGATCAACAGTTAAGACAGTAAGACAGTAACATCGAGTAATAACTAGTGTTTGTTTTGGGTTAAACACTGCTATCAACAGTTAAGACAGTAAGACAGTAACATCGAGTAATAACTAGTGTTTGTTTTGGGTTAAACACTGCTATCAACAGTTAAGACAGTAAGACAGTAACATCGAGTAATAACTAGTGTTTCTTTTGGGTTTAACGCTGCTATAACCAATTAAGACAGTAAGACAGCAACATCGAGTAATAACTAATGTTTGTTTTGGGTTAAACACTGCTATCAACAGTTAAGACAGTAAGACAGTAACATCGAGTAATAACTGATGTTTGTTTTGTGTTTAACACTGCTATCAACAGTTAAGACAGTAAAACAGTAAACACGAGTAATAACTAATGTTTGTTTTGGGTTTAACACTGATATCAACAGTTAAGATAGTAAGACAGTAACCACGAGTAATAACTAGTGTTTGTTTTGGGTTTAACACTTGCTATCAACAGTTAAAACAGTAAGACAGTAAACTCGAGTTATAACTAATGTCTGTTTTGGGTTTAACACTGCTATCAACAGTTAAGACAGTAAGACAGTAAACACGAGTAATAACTAGTGTCTGTTTTGGGTTTAACACTGCTATCAACAGTTAAGACAGTAAGACAGTAAACCCGAGTAATAACTAATGTCTGTTTTGGGTTTAACACTGCTATCAACAGTTAAGACAGTAAGACAGTAACCACGAATAATAACTAGTGTTTGTTTTGGGTTTAACGCTGAGATCAACACTTTAGATAGTTAAGACAGTAAACCTGAGTAATAACTAATGTTTGTTTTGGGTTTAACACTGAGATCAACAGTTAAGATCGTAAGACAGTAACATCGAGTAATAACTAGTATCTGTTTTGGGTTTAACACTGAGATCAACAGTTAAGATAGTAAGACAGTAACATCGAGTAATAACTAATGTTTGTTTTGGGTTTAACACTGCTATCAACAGTTAAGGCATGCAGTAAGACAGTAAACACGAGTAATAACTAATGTTTGTTTTGGGTTTAACGCTGAGATCAACAGTTAAGATAGTTAAGACAGTAAACCCGAGTTATAACTAATGTTTGTTTTGGGTTTAACACTGAGATCAACAGTTAAGACAGTAAGACAGTAACATCGAGTAATAACTAATGTTTGTTTTGGGTTTAACGCTGAGATCAACAGTTAAGATAGTTAAGACAGTAAACCCGAGTTATAACTAATGTTTGTTTTGGGTTTAACACTGAGATCAACAGTTAAGACAGTAAGACAGTAACGTCGAGTAATCGAGTAATAACTAATGTTTGCTTTGGGTTTAACACTGAGATCAACAGTTAAGATAGTTAAGACAGTAAACCCGAGTAATAACTAGTGTTTGTTTTGGGTTTAACACTGAGATCAACAGTTAAGACAGTAAGACAGTAACGTCGAGTAATCGAGTAATAACTAATGTTTGTTTTGGGTTTAACACTGAGATCAACAGTTACGACAGTAAGACAGTAACATCGAGTAATCGAGTAATAACTAATGTTTGCTTTGGGTTTAACACTGAGATCAACAGTTAAGATAGTTAAGACAGTAAACCCGAGTAATAACTAATGTTTGTTTTGGATTTAACACCGAGATCAACATCCGTACATTCTTATTAGACTCCGTGAACGTACATCCGTATTAGACTCCGCAAACGTACATCCTTATCAGACTCCGTGAACGTACATCCTTATCAGACTCCGTGAACGTACATCCTTATCAGACTCCGTGAACGTACATCCTTATCAGACTCCGTGAACGTACATCCTTATCAGACTCCGCGAACGTACATCCTTATCAGACTCCGTGAACGTACATTCTTATCAGACTCCGTGAACGTACATTCTTATCAGACTCCGTGAACGTACATTCTTATTAGACTCCGTGAACGTACATTCTTATTAGACTCCGTGAACGTACATTCTTATCAGACTCCGTGAACGTACATTCTTATCAGACTCCGTGAACGTATATTCTTATTAGACTCCTCGAACGTACATTCTTATCAGACTCCGTGAACGTACATTCTTATTAGACTCCTCGAACGTACATTCTTATCAGACTCCGTGAACGTACATTCTTATTAGACTCCTTGAACGTACATTCTTATTAGACTCCGTGAACGTACATTCTTATTAGACTCCGTGAACGTACATCCTTATCAGACTCCGTGAACGTACATTCTTATCAGACTCCGTGAACGTACATTCTTATTAGACTCCGTGAACGTACATCCTTATTAGACTCCGTGAACGTACATTTTTATCAGACTCCGTGAACGTACATCCTTATTAGACTCCGTGAACGTACATTCTTATCAGACTCCGTGAACGTACATCCTTATCAGACTCCTCGAACGAACATCCTTATCAGACTACTCGAACGTACATCCTTATCAGACTACTCGAATGTACATCCTTATCAGACTCCTCGAACGAACATCCTTATAGGACTCCGCGAACGTTGATATTGATTTGGATCTTTACTGGTTGCAAAATCCGGAATGTCTTTTCTCATATGACGTGATTTAAATCGCATTATCCCTTTCTCGAAAATAAACCTTCACAATGTTGTAATCGAAGATACTGTTCATATATATTTCTGTATTATAATATGGAAAAGGCAAGCCTCAAAACGAGCACAAAACAGAACCGAACAAGATATTACATAATACTATTCAACAGAAGAAACATATCAAAAACCTTCATTTATTCTTACAAATCAGAACAGTTCTCCCATGTCTTCATTTGCATTTTATCAAAGAGCTCTTTAATCTTTATGACCAGGGCCTCTTGTATAATCCATGCTCAATCCGAAGGATGAATCTCTCTTATATAGTTTCAACGTTGTACATTGAAGTTTTAAAACCAGCACAAATTGAGACATGACTAGAGAGGACAATATAAAAAAGTTCCAACTCTGATCATATCCCGGTTCGTGAAAGTTCATCGTGTTGGCAAGTATTTTCTTCACTGATCGTGATTGGTCACCATCCTTCAGATCCCGGATGTGGTCGAATGGATGTCTCCCCTAAATGGTCAGATACTTCAAACTCTCAATGTTAAACTTCTGTTTTAGTTATTATAACTCACTCAGATGAAATGGAATGTTTAATTTTTAGTAATTTTTTACACAAATAATTTTAATATAATTATTTATTTAATGCTAAACGATGAGATACTGAGTTCTATCAGTGAGATATAATCCATTTCACCCACACTGTGAGTGATATAGGTATGACGTCATTTTCCTAGTGTCCGGTCATGTTATACTACACACGTTATATATATGTAAAGAAATACGTAAAAACCCAAATCTGCAAATTATCATTAATCGGATTGCAAAGCACATAGTCAATCACAATAACTTATATTGTAGTCAAGATTTCCCTTTAATCAGACCTGGTGAGCTTGTTTTTTACCCAACATGACCCATATTTGAATATATGGCTTATATTATCCTCAAGACAATATTTAAGACAACATTTCAAAATGATCAAGTTATTAATATGACTTCCAGTCTTGACCTATTTTTTTTATTTGGCCTAGTGACCTAGATTTTAAACTGACATGACCTATTTTTAGCTGTTGACAAGACAAACAGTCTTACAAAGTGTCAAGTTTTTTTCAAATGCAGCCTAATGACCTAGTTTTTGACAGAACATGACTTTAACTGAAACTTAGATTAGATATCATGAAGAAGTTCTATTGTTAAAAAGTTTCAACATGCTGATATTAGAAATGCGGCTTCCACAATATTCACAAAGTTTTCCATTAAATTGGCGAAGTGACCTAGTTTAGACCCGACATGACCCATTTTCAAACTTGGTCTAGATATCATCAAGAAAAAGATTAATTTGGCATAGAAACCTAGTTCTTGACCGGACATGACATGACCGGTATATTCAAACTTAAGACTAGATATCATCAAGACAATTATTCTAATAAAGTTTCAAAATATGCTCAAATTAAAAATGCAGCCTCAAGAGTGTTCACAAGATTTCCCTTCAATTTCACCTTGTGACTTAGTTAGACCTCACATGATCCAGTTTTGAACTTGGGAAAGATTTGATAGAGATGAATGTTCTGATAAACATTCATGAAAATTGGATGCCAAATGTTGCCTGTAGAGTGTTCACAAGGCAATTGGTGTTGATGCTCGACAGATGGACACAATCTGATCACAATGGAATAGACGAGCTAAATACAATTGCTTAATTTAAAGTCTCAAACTAAATTGTGTTTCAAAATGTTTGAAGACAACTATAAATAAGCTCTTATCTCTCTCCCATGTACAACACATATGCAGCAGAAGGTTTAATTCCTAGACACAATTGAAAACTCTTTGACAAAAGTAGAAATTGCTTGGTTAGAATAATTTCTGCTTTTTTTCATAATGTTTTCAAAAGTGGTCAGCTGCACAGTTGTCAGAAAACGTATATATGTGAAAAAGGGTTAAAACATATAGAACTAGTAAAAGGGCTATAACTCTGTGAAATAACATGCAAGTGTAACCCCTTTAGGATATGCATATCTCATCTTGATATAGAAGCTTCATGTAAAAATGTATTGAATTCCACCCAGTGGTTTGTAAGAAATAGGCCGGACAAAATATGGCTAGAAGCTTCATGTAAAATGTTATTGAATTCCACCCAGTGGTTTGTAAGAAATAGGCCGGACAAAATATGGCTAGAAGCTTCATGTAAAATGTTATTGAATTCCAACCAGTGGTTCGTAAGAAATAGGCCGGACAAAATATGGCTCCCGACCGACAGACAGACAGACAAACCGACACAGTGACTCCTATATATCCCCTCTTCTTCGAAGGGGGTATAATAACGGTTTACCTGAGTGATGTTTAGCCACTTGATAAATTTATATATTTGGAAAATTTGAAGAATTACTTTGAAACAGATCATTAATGTTTCCACTCCTGACAATGCCATTGAATTGACTCTGCCACAGATCTGCCAATGCATTTCCATTGATGGACCCACCAATTAATCACTAATAGTTAATCAGCTGATCCATTGGTTAAATGAATATAAATTGGTATAAACAAAATATACAGAAATCTGATCTTTATCAATAATTAAATAACAATTCCAAATCGAAACCATAACTAGAATTACTGCTTCAATGCGATGAAATATTACATCGTCTATGAACAGAAAATACCATCAGTGGTTTAACTTATCAGAGAAGCAGTTAAACAAAAGACGACATACACTGTGCACAACTTCACATATGACTATGAGTGGGATGTTGGAGATTTCGTCTAACTGATACTATAGAGTAAACGGGGTAGAGATTTCGTCTAAATAAGAAGGATTATAAGGTCTTATATGTAATATATACTTAGAAGCTATATATTATAATTGTTAATAAATATCACTTACGAGTTATTGTCCAATGTGTTCTTATATTAATAATATGTTGTTATTCATTACAGATGTACTTAAAAAACTTGAAAAAAAACCATGTGTTCCAGAAAAGTTCATTTCCTCTATATGATGGTTTTATTTATTCGTTACCTTGCTTTTTTTTGTCATAACATTTTCAATTATATAGTTTTTATTGCACTTTATTTCAATTAATTTTTTGCCGACTTGTGTGTCGACTGTATATATAAGAAGTCGATTGCTTGGAAAAGGTTACCAAAAAACGTTGACATTTTTCTCCGTAGTTCTTCTTTTCCCACAATGTTGATTGTTATAGAGTCGAAAACATGGAAAAGGTTACATATAAGCTTCGTCTAAAAGATGAACACATAATGTCGAAATATATGAAGAGTATAATTTGAATTGACGATTGACTGAATGTGATATAATTATTCTAATTGAGTCGAAAACTTGGAAAAGGTATAATTCATGTTAGAAAAGGAGCCGCCGCTAATTTTTAACGACTGCTATTTTTCTTCTTTGAAATGGCGAGTGATTGAATGATATATAATGTTTTATTCCTGGAATCTACATTGAGTCGAGAACTTGGAAAAGTTATAATTCATGTAAGAAAAGGAGCCGTGGCTAGTTTTTAACAACTTCTATTGTTCTTCTTTGAATTGACGAGTGACTGAATGTGATATAATTATTCTATTCCCGTAAGAGTGACTAAATGTGATATAATTATTCTATTTCTGTAATCTTGATTGAGTCGAAAACTTGGAAAAGGTATAATTCATGAAAGAAAAGTAGCCATCATTACATACGACAACGATTTGTTTACTCTCTAACCTACAGCGGTGTGTATACTCTCTAACCTTTCTTCATTACATACGACAACGATATGTATACTCTCTAACCTATCATCATTACATACGACAACGATGTGTATACTCTCTAACCTATCTTCATTACATACGACAACGATGTGTATACTCTCTAATCTATCATCATTACATACGACAACGATTTGTATACTCTCTAACCTACAGCGGTGTGTATACTCTCTAACCTATCATCATTACATACGAGAACGATTTGTATACTCTCTAACCTACAACGGTGTGTATACTCTCTAACCTTTCTTCATTACATACGAGAACGATGTGTATACTCTCTAACCTATCATCATTACATACGACAACGATTTGTTTACTCTCTAACCTACAGCGGTGTGTATACTCTCTAACCTATCATCATTACATCCGACAACGATATGTATACTCTCTAACCTATCTTCATTACATACGACAACGAGGTATATACTCTCTTAACTATCTTCATTACATACGACAACGATGTGTATATACTCTCTAACCTACAGCGGTGTGTATACTCTCTAACATATCATCATTACATACGACAACGATTTGTATACTCTGTAACCTACAGCGGTGTGTATATTCTCTAACATATCTTTATTACATAGGACAACGATGTGTATACTCTCTAAGCTATCATCATTACATACGACAACGATGTGTATACTCTCGAACCTATCATCATTACATCCGACAACGATTTGTGTATTCTCTAAACTATCATCATTAGATACGACAGCGATTTGTATACTCTCTAACTTATCTTCATTACATACGACAACGATGTTTATACTCTCTAAGCTATCATCATTACATCCGACAACGATTTGTATATTCTCTAAACTATCATCATTACATACGACAACGATTTGTATACTCTCTAACCTATCTTCATTACATACGACAACGATGTATATACTCTCTAACCTATCTTCATTACATACGACAACGATGTGTATACTATCTAACCTATCTTTATTACATACGACAGTGATTTGTATACTCTCTAAACTATCATCATTACATACGACAACGATTTGTATATTCTCTAAACTATCATCATTACATACCACTACGATTTGTATACTCTCTAACCTATCTTCATTACATACGACAACGATGTATATACTCTCTAACATATCTTCATTACATACGACAACGATGTGTATACTCTCTAACCTATCATCATAACATACGAAAACGATTTGTATACTCTCTAACCTACAGCGGTGTGTATACTCTCTAACTTATCATCATTACATACGACAACGATGTGTATACCCTCTAACCTACAGCGGTGTGTATACTCTCTAACCTTTCTTCATTACATACGAGAACGATGTGTATACTCTCTAAACTATCATCATTAGATACGACAGCGATTTGTATACTCTCTAACTTATCTTCATTACATACGACAACGATGTTTATACTCTCTAAGCTATCATCATTACATCCGACAACGATTTGTATATTTTCTTAACTATCATCATTACATACGACAACGATTTGTATACTCTCTAACCTATCTTCATTACATACGACAACGATGTATATACTCTCTAACCTATCTTCATTACATACGACAACGATGTGTATACTATCTAACCTATCTTTATTACATACGACAGCGATCTGTATACTCTCTAAACTATTATCATTACATACGACAACGATTTGTATATTCTATAAACTATCATCATTACATACGACAACGATTTGTATACTCTCTAACCTATCTTCATTACATACGACAACGATGTATATACTCTCTAACATATCTTCATTACATACGACAACGATGTGTATACTCTCTAACCTATCATCATAACATACGAAAACGATTTGTATACTCTCTAACCTACAGCGGTGTGTATACTCTCTAACCTATCATCATTACATACGACAACGATTTGTATACCCTCTAACCTACAGCGTTGTGTATACTCTCTAACCTTTCTTCATTACATACGAGAACGATGTGTATACTCTCTAACCTATCATCATTACATACGACAACGATTTGTTTACTCTCTAACCGACGGTGTGTATACTCTCTAACCTATCATCATTACATCCGACAACGATTTGTATACTCTCTAACCTATCTTCATTACATACGACAACGATTTGTATACTCTCTAACCTATCTTCATTACATACGACAACGATGTATATACTCTCTAACCTGTCTTCATTACATACGACAACGATGTGTATACTCTCTAACCTACAGCGGTGTGTATACTCTCTAACATATCATCATTACATACGACAACGATTTGTATACTCTCTAACTTACAGCGGTGTGTATATTCTCTAACATATCTTCATTACATAGGACAACGATGTGTATACTCTCTAAGCTATCATCATTACATACGACAACGATGTGTATACTCTCTAACCTATCATCAGTACATCCGAAAACGATTTGTGTATTCTCTAAACTATCATCATTACATACGACAGCGATTTGTATACTCTCTAACTTATCTTTTTTACATACGACAACAATGTATATACTCTCTAAGCTATCATTATTACATCCGACAACGATTTGTATATTCTCTAAACTATCATCATTACATACGACAACGATTTGTAAACTCTCTAACCTATCTTCATTACATACCACAACGATGTATATACTCTCTAACCTATCTTCATTACATACGACAACGATGTGTATACTCTCTAACCTATATTCATTACATACGACAGCGGTGTGTATACTCTCTAACCTATCTTCACTACATACGACAGCGGTGTGTATACTCTCCAACCTATCTTCATTACATACGACAGCGGTGTGTATACTCTCTAACCTATCTTCATTACATACGACAACGATTTGTATACTCTCTAACCTACAGCGGTGTGTATATTCTCTAACCTATCTTTATTACATAGGACAACGATGTGTATACTCTCTAAAGCTATCATCATTACATACGACAACGATTTGTATACTCTCTAACCTATCTTTATTATATACGACAACGATATGTATACTCTCTAACCTACAGCGGTGTGTATACTCTCTAACATATCATCATTACATACGACAACGATTTGTATACTCTCTAACCTACAGCGGTGTGTATATTCTCTAACCTATCTTTATTACATAGGACAACGATGTGTATACTCTCTAACCTATCTTCATTACATACGACAGCGATTTGTATACTCTCTAACCTAACATCATTACATCCGACAACGAGTTGTATATTCTCTAAACTATCATCATTACATACGACAACGATTTGTATACTCTCTAACCTATCTTCATTACATACGACAACGATGTATATACTCTCTAACCTATCTTCATTACATACGACAACGATGTGTATACTCTCTAAACTATCATCATTACATACGACAACGATTTGTATACTCTCTAACCTATCTTCATTACATACGACAACGATGTATATACTCTCTAACCTATCTTCATTACATACGACAACGATGTGTATACTCTCTAACCTATCTTCATTACATACGACAACGATGTGTATACTCTCTAACCTATCTTCATTACATACTACAACGATGTGTATACTCTCAAGCCTACATCGGTGTGTATACTCTCTAACCTTTCTTCATTACATACGACAACGATGTGTATACTCTCTAACCTATCTTCATTACATACGACAAGATGTGTATACTCTCTAACCTATCTTCATTACATACGACAGCAGTGTATATACTCTCTAACCTATCTTCATTACATACGACAACGATGTGTATACTCTCTAACCTATCTTCATTACATACGACAGCGGTGTATATACCCTGTAACCTATCTTCATTACATACTACAACGATATGTATACTCTCTAACCTATCATCATTACATACGATAACGATGTGTATACTCTCTAACCTACAGCGATGTGTATACTCTCTAACCTATCATTATTACATACGACCCTCAATGTCTTCTGACGTCATTGCGATCTACGATCGAATTGAGCAGAATACTTCTCTTGAAAGTTTGATAAACGGTTAAAGAATGATGACTGTGAAGTATTTTGATGATGCATTTTGTTTCTTTTTAAATATCTTAGCCCTGCAACAGTGGCGGTATGACCCAATGCAGTGATAAACAAAGAATTCGAACATTAGTACTATATTCACTCACACAAATTTGTTATTAAATGTATACGTTGTATAGTGTTAAATCAGACCAGACTGTGTATGTATAGGTCAATCTTGATTCCCATTAGCAACAAATACATAAAGGCCAAATCATATCAATACAGGCGTAATAAGTCCTATTAATAAACAAACAAAATGAAATAAAAAATAAAATTGTAAAACACCTTAGCAAGGAGATAACAATTCTATAAATGAAAGTATAATGAATTATCTGACATTGTGGCTAAAGGATAAATTTCTTACAATGAGCAATTGTTCCTTTGGCTACACTATTTTCCTAAGTCATCTGTTGTAAAAGCGTCAGAAACCGTCTATATTAGGGAAATGGTTAAACAGGAATGTGACCCCTACATCATTGTGTCCAGCCATATTGACTCGTTGACTCATCAAAAAAGGGCAATACTTGTGAAAGCATGTTTTAAAGCCAAATTATGCTCTTTAATTTGTGTTAACAATCATTTTATGTTTTGTTGTTACGTAAATAGGTACATGTAGCACCTATAGATCTATTATTTTGGCAAATTTCAGAAAGAATACCCTATTAAAATGTATATTTGAAATAAGCTCTCAGTTATATTTTATAGAAAAATAGATATAAATAACTGACCATGTTATTCTTTCCACCTATATAATTCAAATATGGGTAATTGTCTATATGGTGACACAGTTATGCTTCATATACGATTCAAGTTGGTGTTAATTTCATTGGAATACAACTTAGAATGGACAATGGATTTCTTTTACCACGTTGTTTATGTCACAATATGTGTTGACGTCGAAAGTCCACTTCGTTCAATAGACTCTAAACTGTACAGCTATGCACGATGTGTATATACAACGCTGGTCTCGATGTAAACTGTACAAATATACACGATATGTATATACAACGCTGGTCTGGATGTAAACTGTACAAATATACACGATATGTATATACAACACTGATCTCGATGTAAACTGTACAAATATACACGATATGTATATACAACGCTGGTCTGGATGTAAACTGTACAAATATACACGATGTGTATATACAACGCTGGTCTCGGTGTAAACTGTACAAATATACACGATGTGTGTATACAACGCTGGTCTCGATCTAAACTGTACAAATATTCACGATATGTATAAACAACGCTGGTCTCGATGTAAAATGTACAGATATACACGATGTGTGTATACAAAGCTGGTCTCGATGTAAACTCTAAAGATATACACGATATGTGTATACAAAGCTGGTCTCGATCTAAACTGTACAGAAATGCACGATGTGTGTATACAAAGCTGGTCTCGATCTAACCTGTACAGATACACACGATGTGTGTATATAAAGCTGGTCTCGATCTAAACTGTACAGAAATGCATGATCTAAACTGTATAGATATGCACGATCTCAACTATACAGATATGCACGATCTAAACTGTATAGATATGCACGATCTAAACTGTACAGATATGCACGATCTAAACTGTATAGATATGCACGATCTAAACTGTAGAGATATGCACGATCTAAACTGTACAGATATGCACGATCTAAACTGTACAGATATGCACGATCTAAAATGTATAGATATGCACGATCTAAACTGTACATATATGCACGATCTAAACTGTACATATATGCACGATCTAAACTGTATAGATATGCACGATGTGTGTATACAAAGCTGGTCTCGATATAAACTGTACAGATATGCACGATCTAAACTGTATAGATATGCACGATTTAAACTGTATAGATATGCACGATCTAAACTGTACAGATTCACGATCTAAACTGTATAGATATGCACGATCTAAACTGTACAGATATGCACGATCTAAACTGTACATATATGCACGATCTAAACTGTATAGATATGCACGATGTGGGTATACAAAGCTGGTCTCGATATAAACTGTACAGATATGCACGATCTAAACTGTATAGATATGCATGATCTAAACTGTAAAGATATGCACGATCTAAACTGTACAGATATGCACGATCTAAACTGTACAGATATGCACGATCTAAACTGTACATATATGCACGATCTAAACTGTACAGATATGCACGGTCTAAACTGTACAGATATGCAAAATCTTAACTGTACAGATATGCACGATCTAAACTGTATAGATATGCACGATCTAAACTGTATAGGTATGGACGATCTAAACTGTATAAATATGCACGATCTAAACTGTACAGATATACACGATCTAAACCTGTATAGATATGCACGATCTAAAATGTACAGATATGCACGATCTATACTGTATAGATATGCACGATCTAAACTGTACAGATATGCACGTTCTAAACTGTACAGATATGCAAAATCTAAACTGTACAGATATGCACGATCTAAACTGTATAGATATGCACGATCTAAACTGTATAGGTATGCACGATCTAAACTGTACAGATATGCACGATCTAAACTGTATAAATATGCACGATCTAAACTGTACAGATATGCACGATCTAAACCTGTATAGATATGCACGATCAAAACTGTACAGATATGCACGATCTAAACTGTATAGATATGCACGATCTAAACTGTACATATATGCACGATCTAAACTGTACAGATATGCACGATGTGTGTATACAAAGCTGGTCTCGATTAACGTTATGTGTATTTCGCCAATAATATAAACAGAAACAAGTCAACGTTTATTTGATAAGTCAAGATGTTCTTGCATTAGAGAATTGTTAAATTTCATGAAAACACCCCTTCACTACAAACAAGTGTATACAGATGAATTAAGGGTCTGCATTAACAGCATTTCATTCGGGCAATTATGTTCAAATGTGAATCATTTGCATTTCATTAAATCTTTACATTCTCTCAATTTGATTTAGCCTTCAGGAACGAAACTCATTATTAATCTTTACGACTAGATTAAAATCTCATAAATGTCATGCATGCCTATTAACTACGCGATTCAAGAATTAATCTTAAATAATGAGCTTAATACACGATATATTGGTGATTTAACATTCTATGGGGTATCGTAACACAAATCGTTATGTTTCTGCTTTAGTTGTGGTTTCTACGAATGTTAATCGATTTAAAATTGAGAGAGAGAGCGAGAGAGAGAGAGAGAGAGAGAGAGAGAGAGAGAGAGAGAGAGAGAGAGAGAGAGAGAGAGAGAGAGAGAGAGAGAGAGAGAGAGAGAGAGAGAGAGAGAGAGAGAGAGAGAGATACATGTAGGCAGATATATGTCTCTGCCAATATGTGCAGGGGGGACAATAAACATGAAGTTCCTAACTTCAAACACTGGACCTAAACTTAATAAAAAGCCCACAATTAGGACGGATGTATGCCGGAGCACATCGTGACATATACCAACGTAACTATATACATAAACATCGTGACATATACTAATGTAACTATATATAATAAACAACGTGACATATACCAACGTAACTATATATAATAAACATCGTGACATATACTAACGTAACTATATATAATAAACATCGTGACATATACCGACGTAACTATATACATAAACATCGTGTAATAAAACAACGTAACTATATACATAAACATCGTGATATATACCAACGTAACTATATAAACACATAAGTATATACCAACATTACTTTATACCAAAGTAACTATAAACATAAACGTCGTGACATATACCAACGTAACGATATACATAAACATCATGACATATAACAAAGTAACTATATATATTAAACATCGTGACATATGACAACGTAACAATATACATAAACATCGTGACATATACTAACGTAACTATAAATAATACACATCGTGACATATACCAACGTAGCTATATATAATAAAAATCGTGACATATACCTACGTAACTATATATAATAAACATCGTGACATATACCAACGTAACAATATATAATAAACATCGTTACATATACCAACGTAACTATATACATTAACATCGTGACATATACCAACGTAACTATATACATAAGCATCGTGACATATACCAACGTAACTATATATAATAAACATCGTGAAATATACCAACCTACCTATATATATATAAACATCGTGACATATACCAACGTAACTATATATATAAACATCGTGACATATACCAACTATATACCAACGTAACTATATACATAAACATCGTGCCATATACCAACATAACTATATACATAAACATCGTGACATATACCAACGTGACTATATATAATAAACATCGTGACATATACCAACGTTACTATATACACAAACAACGTGACATATACCAACGTAACTATATATAATAAACATCGTGACATATACAAACTATATGCCAACGTAACTATATACATAAACATCGTGACATATACAAACTATATGCCAACGTAACTATATACATAAACATCGTGACATATACCAACGTAACTATATAACAACGTAACGATATACCAACGTAACTATATACCAACGTAACTATATACCAACGTTACTTTATACCAAAGTAACTATATACATAAACATTATTTTCACTTGACAATATACAAGTATACAGCCAATATAAGTTATTGGGTTTGTTACTGACCCACTACGGAAATATAGGGGGTCTGTAGGATTAATAGTGATCGAGGCGATAGCCGAGTCCCCCTATACATCCAACAGACCCCCCTATATTTCCGTAGTGGGTCAGTAACAAACCCAATAATGTATTTATTTCGTCGACCACTTTAAACTGAACTATACTGTAACTTGTTGATATTTGTTGGTAGCATAATATGACGTCATGAGTAAAATGTCTATCAATATTGATTAAAGAATTGGAATATATATATTTTTAAAAAAAAATACACCGGTTCAACATGAACACATTTATTTCAATTCATTTCATTTCTTTCTGGGTAACTGGTAACATTTGAGAGCCACTTTACGAAAACCAACCTTTGAACTGACTTTTTTACTTTTCTCACCCCCTATGGAATTTACACACTCCCTATAGAAATATAGGGGGTCTGCACGTGACACACTTTAACCAATGAAATTGCTAGAATTTCGTGGGAGGCGAAATAAACACAAATATGTAAGTACGCTGTAAAGCCTTACACGAATATAAGTATATTAATAACCTGTTTTGTATGACTTAACATCCGCTTAATTGAAACCCCGCCCTCAATTCCATTCAGAAATCTATATCTTATTTATAAGTTAACAAAATATTCATAACATGTCCATATCGAATATAAAAACAACGCATTATGTTTGTAAAAGGTATCATACTTTCCTGGTACATGTACTTCATTATCTAAGATCGGGTTCAAACCGAACAAAGCAGCAACATTGCCTTTCAATGATAATAATAAATTGAAAACTATTCTACCAAACTTGAATGAAGTTCTGTTTTGGAACGAGACAGTACACGATCGCACACTTGTACAGTTAATCAAGATATGTTCCGTCAAAATATCGCTACAGTTACAACGTCTTCCCTGAACACGTCATTTTAAAGATAAATATTGAGCAAGAACCCTTTCAATAACACAGTTTTTGGTTCTCTCTTCTAGAGACCCTTAAAGTCGGTCTTCGTTTCTGTCCGTTTGTTTGTTTGTAAAATTTTTGTTTGTTTGTTTGTTTGTGGCAAGCGTAGCACCCAAAACTATTCAACGGTTTTCGACCAAACTTAGTAGGGATGAAAGGTCTACGCTCTAGTTGTTCCTTTTGTAGTATGGTCGCCATAAAAACCACCGTTGCTATGGAAACGGGCGAAAACCGCGAAAACTATCTCCTCCCACAGTTTTTCAGCAAACTGAACTGTAAATTATATCCAGTGTCACTCGTTCCTTTATATGTCCTTGTTTATTAAATTACACAAAATAAACATTCACATCTGTGCCAAGTTCCAAGAATCGAGTCCATCCGCAGCCATTGTGAAATTGACATTCAATGGAGGCAATCACTCACTGGTGTAATTACAAAAAACATTAGTATGGTGGTCCTGTTGTATCAACTTTTTACAAGATTTTGAGATTTAAAGTGAAAATGATTATCCTATAAAACATTTAACAATTATATTTAATTGAAATGTTAATTTATTAACTGTTCCAAACTATGAACTTTTTAACACGATATTTTCAGAATCAATTTGTTAAATGTTCTTATTGGCACCATTTAATCATATTTTCCAAAAATGACCCATTTCTTTGATATTTTCTTAGTCCTTATAATAACATCCTTAATTTATGTAACACAGTATATGATATAGAAGTTTGAAAATAGGATATGTTAAAAGTTATAACCACCACAAACATACAGGCCAAAAATAAAAAATAAACATTTTTTAGAATTTTGGTCCTTAATTTCTTACATGTGTTCTATAGTCGAGAACACTTCACGAAATGTAATCATGTGACTTAAAATTCCTATGATATCATAAACAGTTAATAGACAACGTGTTCAAATGTCAAAGAAAAAACAACAACAGGTTTTCTACTAAAAAAATGACGATTTTATTGGTGAGGGGTCAGGGCATGTAGGATTTTCTTTTTATTATAGGTAACAATCTTGATGTGTCGTAATTTCTGAGAATATTGAATTTTTGAAGAAAAAAAATTGTAGCATTTGAAAGTCGTGATAACGGGGTTCCTGGTGGAATCATACGACATCCGGTTTTGCGTGCGCAAAAAAGAAAACACCGGTTTAGTGTTTACCTTGGTATTCGTGATAACACGGTATTCGTAGAACCTACTATTCCACCTTTGGTTTTTTTTTAAGCAAAACGGCGCGAGGGCTGGTTATGTCTCCATGAATTAGTCATCGAACGTGATTAATATAAGATGAAAGGCTGTTTCGCAATCAATGTAAAATAAAAAAGTTTAACTTAAGGTAACTTAAAAAATACCGGGCCAACACGTTTTGACGTCGACGTACTGCTCTGAAAAAAAAATCACTCAGTGTTTTTCAAAATACTCTCTATTGAATTAAATACACTTCATATAATGTTAAAACAATGATTCTAAAATACAGCGTGTAACCGAAAATGTCTGTATGTAATATAAAGATACATGAACTGTCGTTGAGATGATTTTATCAAGCAGCTCTTTGACGGCGACGACGTGGGATGTTATGGATTTCGGACGATCGCTATGCATAATATCCCCGATGCATTCTTTTCCCTACACGAAGCCTTTAAACCACTTACAGACTGATGTTTTCTTCATTGCAGTTTCACATTAGACATTGTGTTCTGGATGAAGCCACCAAAATGATGTCAGACGGTGGAGGAAATGACTATTTGAATATAATGTTTCGAAGAAATACTGAAAAGAAATTGTAGTAATCAACGATTCAACACAGATCTGACAATTACTGAAATGAATAGGGAATATCGCAATCTACATAATAGCGCATTTTTCTTGAAATACTTCAAAACAATTTTGGGTATTGGGGCCAGCAGGTAATTTAATATACATGTACATTGTATGTGTCGTACATCGATGTAAGGACATACTTTTTGTCATTGTGTTTTACTGCAGGATGCCTCTTTTAATTTAAATCATTAACCGTTTTACCCTTTGATTGTTGACATCTGTTTGTTAAATGTCAATGCCGATTGTATGCTATAGATTGAGATAAATGCCGATTGTATGCTATAGATTGAGATAAATGCCGATGGTATGCTATAGATTGAGATAAATGCCGATGGTATGCTATATATTGAGCTAAATGCACATTGTATGCTATAGATTGAGAAATTGCCGATTGTATGCTAATAGTGAACTTCAAGTATTAGACAATATCAAAACATAGGAGCATACACAACATAGAAGTACTGTTATCTTAGCCTCCAAACCATCGTTCAGCTAATAATATCCGCACATAATGAAGGAAATAACTTGAAAACAAAAACACTTGTACATGATGCAAACTGAAATGGCAGGACCAATACGTTGTTCAAAGCTGAAGATTATGATTTAAATATACGCGATAACGCATCGCGTATCTGATGAAATCAGTCTAGTTCATCAGTTACGTATTTTTCGTCGGACAAATCAGATATAATTGGACAGATATTAAATGAACTCAATACCAGTTAGATTTTTAATGACTTTATGATCAAGGAACATCTGTCAAAAGCAACATTCCCTATTTATGCTGAGATCACTTTTATATAAGATACTATATTGTCATCTTCATTAAATTTGCATGAGCCGCGTCTAGCGATGTGGGGTCTTATTGACTCATCGTAGTAAAGATCGTATCCAGGCGCATTGGTATAAAACTAATGGGGAAACCGTTGTAGTAATTTTTGTTAAACTATGTGTTTAGGGTTAACGTATGTGTGTGAGGACAGGGACGGTTCTAGCGAGAGTGTGCATATATATATACAGGCTCGCCTGAGTATTCATTGTACGCATACCTTAAACCGCTAGACTCACTGACTGTAATATTAAAAATATTACGAGAAATGTTTTATTAACGACATTAAGGATATCTATTTTAGTTAAAAACATGTATCTGAAAAGGAGCTTGTTATTTTCATAATGAAATATCTGTGAAATACTGAAACAGATATCTCTAAAATAGTGAGATATCTTGGTTAAATAGAGATATATTTTTTATGTTGTAGAAGATAGCTTTATCTCTATAAGATAGTTTTATCTCTATAAGATAGCTATATATTTCTATGTTATAGATATCTCTCTCAAAAGCAGATACATATATCTCAAACGAATAACTAGTAACACGGTTTGCCATACAGTTCAATGAACAGGCAAACAGAATAATCTTTCCGACATATTAACGAGCTCTAGGGGCAATATACTTTTATAATTAAACACCGCATCACACATATTCTAGGATATTGATTAACTAACAAACATGATTAAACTAGTTTATGTCCTCGCCTTAGGTTATTGGACTGTAAAACGCCAGTCTTGACACTCCTTAGTGCAAAATAAACAGATCTAACTGAATCATCCAAACATTTACACATGTGATACGATAAACAGAACTAAATGAATCACACAAACATTTGCACATGTGATACGATAAACAGATCTAAATAAATCACACAAACATTTACACATGTGATACGATAAACAGATCTAAATGAATCATCCAAACATTTACACATGTGATACGATAAACAGAACTAAATGAATCACACAAACATTTGCACATGTGATACGATAAACAGATCTAAATAAATCACACAAACATTTACACATGTGATACGATAAACAGATCTAAATGAATCACACAAACATTTGCACATGTGAGACGATAAACAGATCTAAATGAATTATCCAAACATTTGCACATGTGATACGATAAACAGATCTAAATGAATCACACAAACATTTACACATGTGATATGATAAACATATATAAATGAATTATCCAAACATGTATACATGTGATACGATAAACATATCTAAATGAATTATCCAAACATTTGCACATGTGATACGATAAACATATATAAATGAATCACACAAACATTTGCACATGTGATACGATAAACAGATCTAAATGAATCATCCAAACGTTTGCACATGTGATACGATAAACATATCTAAAAAAATCACACAAACATTTGCACATTTCTAAAGCAATTAAATCTAATTGTATGTAGTCAAATTCAGTAAGATATAGAAGTGAATATCCTTTGTCTGCCGAGTATAATAATATTAACGCTTTTCTACTTGAAAACTCATCTTCTGCATCCCGACGACTTTTGAAAACATTATGGCAAAAACATTAAAATCCTCATAAAGAAATCTCCATTGTTCCAGCATGTTTTTAACTATGTACAATGGTTAAAAGAGAATGTCCATAGCTTTGCACAGATGCTTCACAACCGCCTGCTACACATTCTTTGGGTAAATGAAAGGATTACACAAGATAGACAACTTTAATACGGCTGACTTGTCACGTTCGCTAATGCACAGACAAAATAAAAGCATTTGAAATAAAGAAGCGCGGTAGACATTACAATTGTATTTGCACAGGAAGTCTGTTAACGAATTGATTTCAATCCATTAATGTCTCGTATTGCTATAATATGACTTTTTCAAAAGCTGATCTAACATTATCCCAAAGTAATCCACATTTAGTGGACCGTTCTTGTTCAACAGTGACTTATCCCAAAGTAATTTACCATTCTTTTTACAGCAGCATATTCCAAAATAATTTCTTCTTTTGACAGCAGCATATCCAAAAGTAATTTACAATTCTTTTGACAACGGCATATTCCAAAGTAATTACTTCTTTTGACAGAAGCATATCCCAAAGTAATTATTCTTTGACAGCAGCTTATCCCAAAGTAATTTACAGTTATATCCCAAGGTATTATTACTTCTGTTGACAGCAGCATATCCCAAGGTTATTTTTTTCCAAGGTAATTTCTTCTTGGCAGTAGCATATCCCAAAGAAATTTATTCTTTTCACAGCATCATATCCCAAAGTAATTTACAATTCTTTTGACAGAAGCATATCAGTAGGCTATTTTTTTCAGCAACATATCAAAAAGTAATTCTTTTTTTGACAGCAGCATAACCCGAAGAAATGTCTTCTTTAGACAGCAGCATATTCCAAAGTAATTTAGTCTTTGACAGAAGCATTTCCCAAAGTAATTTACAATTCTTTTGACAGCAGCATACAAAAAATATTCTTCGGCTAAAATCATGAACCTGTTTCTTGTATAACCGTCTGCAAGGTACGAATTCAGTTTGTTTGTCATAACAGAGCGGGCATACGGACATGTGAACACCCATGGTCTGATTGTATCAAAAACACAACAATATCAAGGTGTTCCTATTGAATCAAACATACACCCATAACAGCATGGTCCTATTGTATCAAACATATACACATATCACTGTGGTCCTATTGTATCAAACATACACCCATATCACTGTGGTATCTATTGTATTAAACATACAACAATATCACTGTGGTCCTATTGTATTAAACATACACCCATATCACTGTGGTCCAATTGTATTAAACATACAACCATATCACTGTGGTCTTATTGTATCAAACATACACCCATATCACTGTGGTCCTATTGTATCAAACATACACCCATATCACCATGGCCCTATTGTATCAAACATACACCCATATCACTGTGGTATATATTGTATTAAACATAGAACCATATCACTGTGGTCCTATTGTATTAAACATACACCCATATCACTGTAGTCCTATTGTATTAAACATACAACCATATCACTGTGGTATTATTGTATCAAACATACACCCATATCCCCATGGTCCTATTGTATCAAACATACACTCATATTACTGTGGTCTTATTGTATCAAACATACACCCATATCACTCTGGTCCTATTGTATCAAACATACAATCATATCACCGTGGTCCTATTGTATCAAACATACAATCATATCATCATGGTCCTATTGTATCAAACATACACCCATATCACTGTGGTCCTATTGTATCAAACATACACCCATATCACTGTGGTCCTATTGTATTAAACATACAACCATATCACTGTGGTCCTATTGTATCAAACATACACCCATATCACAATGGTCCTATTGTATCAAACATACAATCATATCACTGTGGTCCTATTGTATTAAACATACACCCATATCACCGTGGTCCTATTATATTAAACAAACACCCATATCATTGTGGTCCTATTGTATCAAACATAAACCCATATCACCATGGTTCTATTGTATCAAAGATACACCCATATTACATTGGTCCTATTGTATCAAACATACAACCATATCACTGTGGTCCTATTGTATCAAACATACACCCATATCACCATGGTCCTATTTTATCAAACATACAACCATATCACTGTGGTCCTATTGTATCAAACATACAATCATATCACTGTGGTCCTATTGTATCAAACATACAACCATATCACTGTGGTCCTATTATATCAAATATACAACCATATCACCATGGTCCTTTTGTATCAAACATACAACCATATCACTGTGGTCCTATTGTATCAAACATATACACATATCACCATGGTCCTATTTTATCAAACATACAACCATATCACTGTGGTCCTATTGTATCAAACATACAATCATATCACTGTGGTCCTATTGTATCAAACATACAACCATATCACTGTGGTCCTATTGTATCAAATATACAACCATATTACTATGGTCCTATTCTATTAAACATACACCCATATCACTGTGGTCCTATTGTATCAAACATATACACATATCACCATGGTCCTATTGTATCAAACATACAACCATATCACCATGGTCCTATTGTATCAAACATACACCCATATCACCATGAACCTATTGTATCAAACATACAACCATATCACTGTGGTCCTATTGTATCAAATATACAACCATATCACTGTGATCCTATTGTATCAAACATATACCGATATCACCATGGTCCTATTGTATTAAACATACACCCACATCACTGTGGTCCTATTGTATCAAACATACACCCATATCACCGTGGTATTATTGTATCACATACACCCATATCACTTTTATCAAACATACACTCATATCACTGTGGTCTTATTGTATCAAACATACAACCATATCAATTGTATCAAACATACACTCATATCACTGTTGTCCTATTGTATCAAACATACAACCATATCACAGTGGTCCTATTGTATCAAACATACAACCATATCAATTGTATCAAACATACAATCATACCACTGTGGTCCTATTGTATCAAACATACAACCATATCAATGTGGTCCTATTGTATCAAACATACAATCATATCACTGTGGTCCTTTTGTATCAAACATACAACCATATCACTGTGGTCCTTTTGTATCAAACATACAACCAAATCACTGTGGTCCTATTGTATCAAACATACACCCATATCACCATGGACATATTGTATCAAACATACAATCATATCATTGTGGTCCTATTGTATCAAACATACAACCATATCACTGTGGTCCTATTATATCAAATATACAACCATATCACCATGGTCCTTTTGTATCAAACATACAATCATATCATTGTGGTCCTATTGTATCAAACATACAACCATAATACTGTGGTCCTATTATATCAAATATACAACCATATCACCATGCTCCTTTTGTATCAAACATACAACCATATCACTGTAGTCCTATTGTATCAAATATACAACCATATCACTATGGTCCTATTCTATTAAACATACACCCATATCACTGTGGTCCAATTGTATCAAACATTTACACATATCACCATGGTCCTATTGTATCACACATACAACCATATCACCATGGTCCTATTGTATCAAACATACACGCATATCACCGTGGTCCTATTGTATCAAACATACACCCATATCACCATGAACCTATTGTATCAAACATACAACCATATCACTGTGGTCCTATTGTATCAAATATACAACCATATCACTGTGGTCCTATTGTATTAAACATGCACCCATATCACTGTGATCCTATTGTATCAAACATATACCGATATCACCATAGTCCTATTTTATTAAACATACACCCACATCACTGTGGTCCTTTTGTATCAAACATACACCCATATCAACGTGGTATTATTGTATCACATACACCCATATCACTTGTATCAAACATACACTCATATCACTGTGGTCTTATTGTATCACACATACACCCATATCACTTGTATCAAACATACACCCATATCACTGTGATTTTATTGTATCAAACATACACCCATATCACTGTGGTCTTATTGCATCAAACATACAACCATATCAATTGTATCAAACATACACTCATATCACTGTGGTCCTATTGTATCAAACATACAACCATATCACCATGGTCCTATTGTATCAAACATACACTCAAATCACTGTGGTCATATTGTATCAAACATACAACCATATCACTATGGTCATATTGCATCAAACATACACCATATCAGCATGTTCCTATTGTATCATACATACACCCATATCACCATGATCTTATTGTATTAAACATACAACCATATCACTGTGGTCATATTGTATCAAACAAACAACCATATCACCATAGTCCTATTGTATCAAACATACACTCATATCACTGTGGTCCTATTGTATCAAACATACACTCATATCACTTTGACCGTATTGCATCAGTATCAAACATACACTCATATCACTGTGTTCTTATTGTATCAAACATACACTCTTATCACTGTGGTCCTATTGTATCAAACATATAACCGTATCACTATGGTCCTATTGTATCAAACATACAACCATATCACTGTGGTCCTATTGTATTAAACATACACCCATATCACCATGGTCCTATTGTATCAAACATACAACCATATCACTGTGGTCCTATTGTATCAAACATACAACCATATCACTGTGGTCCTATTTTAACACACATACAACCATATCACCTTGGTCCTATTGTGTTAAACATACACCCACATCACTGTGGTCCTATTATATCAAACATACACCCATATCACCATGGTCCTATTGTATCAAATATACAACCATATCACTGTGGTCCTATTGTATTAAACATACAACCATATCACTGTGGTCCTATTTTAACATGCATACAACCATATCACCGTGATCCTATTGTGTTAAACATACACCCACATCACTGTGGTCCTATTATATCAAACATACACCCATATCACCATGGTCCTATTGTATCAAACATACACCCATATCACTGTGGTCCTATTGTATCATACATACAACCATAACACCATGGTCCTATTGTAACATACACCCATATCACTGTGGTCCGATTGTATCAAACATACACCCATATCGTTCAAATTGAAGTTTACATGTCAAATCATAGATTTTAACAAGATAACAAATACCTATTTAACGAAACATTAACCCATGCCACTCGTTTAAGTTTAAGTTGATATGTCAAATGAAACATTAAAACAAGATAAAGAATACCCATGAATCAAACATAAATCCATGTCATTCTTTCAAGTTGAAGTTGATATGTCAAATGAAACATTTAAACAAGATAAAGAATACCCATGAATCAAACATAAACCCATGTCACTCGTTCAAGTTGAAGTTGATATGTCAAATGAAACATTAAAACAAGATAAAGAACACCCATAAATCAAACATAAATCCATGTCACTCGTTCAAGTTGAAGTTGATATGTCAAATGAAACATTCAAACAAGATAAAGAATACCCATGAATCAAACATAAACCCATGTCACTCGTTCAAGTTGAAGTTGATATGTCAAATGAAACATTAAAACAAGATAAAGAATACCCATGAATCAAACATAAATCCATGTCACTCGTTCAAGTTGAAGTTGATATGTCAAATGAAACATTCAAACAAGATAAAGAATACCCATGAATCAAACAAAAACCCATGCCACTCGTTCAAGTTGAAGTTGATATGTCAAATGAAACATTCAAACAAGATAAAGAATACCCATGAATCAAACATAAACCCATGCCACTCGTTCAAGTAGAAGTTGATATGTCAAATGAAACATTTAAACAAAATAAAGAACACCCAAGAATCAAACATAAACCCATGCGACTCGAAGTTGAAGTTGATATGTCAAATGAAACATTAAAACAAGATAAAGAATACCCATGAATCAAACATAAACCCATGTCACTTGTTCAAGTTGAAGTTGATATGTCAAATGAAACATTAAAACAAGATAAAAAATACCCATGAATCAAACATAAACCCATGTCACTCGTTCAAGTTGAAGTTGATATGTCAAATGAAACATTAAAACAAGATAAAGAATACCCATGAATCAAACATAAACCCATGCCACTCGTTCAAGTAGAAGTTGATATGTCAAATGAAACATTTAAACAAGATAAAGAACACCCAAGAATCAAACATAAACCCATGCGACTCGAAGTTGAAGTTGATATGTCAAATGAAACATTAAAACAAGATAAAGAATACCCATGAATCAAACATAAACCCATGTCACTTGTTCAAGTTGAAGTTGATATGTCAAATGAAACATTAAAACAAGATAAAAAATACCCATGAATCAAACATAAACCCTTGTCACTCGTTCAAGTTGAAGTTGATATGTCAAATGAAACATTAAAACAAGATAAAGAATACCCATGAATCAAACATAAACCCATGCCACTCGTTCAAGTTGAAGTTGATATGTCAAATGAAACATTTAAACAAGATAAAGAATACCCATGAATCAAACATAAACCCATGCCACTCGAAGTTGAAGTTGATATGTCAAATGAAACATTAAAACAAGATAAAGAATATCCATGAATCAAACATAAACCCATGTCACTCGTTCAAGTTGAACTTGATATGTCAAATGAAACATTACAACAAGATAAAGAATACCCATGAATCAAACATAAACCCATGCCACTCGTTCAAGATGAAGTTGATATGTCAAATGAAACATTTAAACAAGATAAAAAATACCCATGAATCAAACATAAACCCATGCCACTCGAAGTTGAAGTTAATATGTCAAATGAAACATTAAAACAAGATAAAGAATACCCATGAATCAAATATAAACCCATGTCACTTGTTCAAGTTGTAGTTGATATGTCAAATGAAACATTACAACAAGATAAAGAATACCCATGAATCAAACATAAACCCATGTCACTCGTTCAAGTTGAAGTTGATATGTCAAATAAAATATTTAAACAAGATAAAGGATACCGAATACCCATGAATCAAACATAAACCCATGTCACTCGTTCAAGTTGAACTTGATATGTCAAATGAATCATTTAAACAAGATAAAGAATACCCATGAATCAAACATAAACCCATGTCACTCGTTCAAGTTGAAGTTGATATGTCAAATAAAATATTTAAACAAGATAAAGGATACCCATGAATCAAACATAAACCCATGTCACTCGTTCAAGTTGAAATTGATATGTCAAATGAAACATTTAAACAAGATACATAATACCTATCGAATCAAACATACACCCATATCACTCGTTCAAGTTGAAGTTGATATGTCAAATGAAACATTTAAACAATGGAACAAATGGTTTCCCACATTAAGGCTCAGAGTTGCGACTGATGCATCGGTAACCAGAGAAATAGTACCCGGATGTACACTAAATATTGCCAAGGAGCGTCGTGGAATACTGTTAAATACGAGCTAAACCATTCAACTAAACAAGCAATATTAAGTTTATGGTCGCGTTTCATATCCTTGTTCAGTGGTTTGTTATTGTTGTTTTTATTAATAATACGATAGTGAAGCTGTGTTTATTATACTTTCAGATAATAAAACACTCGTTAAATGTATTTGTGGCGGTATTATTACAGGTACCGTAACATTGAAGTAGGTTACCTGTAGATCTATCATGGATAAGTCGCTCTATTGATTAGTGTTACGGTTAAAGCACCGATAACCTATTTTCTCCGTGTCATTTTAACGACCTGCTTCGAACAACTTATTCTATATTGTCATTTTCTTGGAAGGGGACTAGTTAAGGTAGAGTAAACAGGTCTTGCTTCAACGATATCTCTGTTAACACACATTGCAACCTATAATGTTGGTACTCCAAAGCATCGATTCTGTTCATTACATACAAACTAGATTTTGGAGTGATATTTGATTTCAGAACATGCAAAAACGCCCATATATAGAGCTCTGCATCCTTTTGTGTGTTTGAACTTCCCTTCGGAATTCGTTAAGATAACTACCTGTTTGTTCAAATTTCACTATTGCTAAGTATGCATTATCAGCACACATAGGAAAAGTACACATTTATGCCTTATTCCGTATAACAACCTAAGTTGATCCAACTATTAGATGGCGAGGAAACAGTATAGAGGCCTGTCAGACGGCGAGGAAACAGTATAGAGGCCTGTCAGATGGCGAGGAAACAGTATAGAGGCCTGTCAGATGGCGAGGAAACAGTATAGAGGCCTGTCAGATGGCGAGGAAACAGTATAGAGGCCTGTCAGATGGCGAGGAAACAGTATAGAGGCCTGTCAGATGGCAAGGAAACAGTATAGAGGCCTGTCAGACGGCAAGGAAACAGTATAGAGGCCTGTCAGATGGCAAGGAAACAGTATAGAGGCCTGTCAGATGGCGAGGAAACAGTATAGAGGCCGGTCAGATGGCGAGGAAACAGTATAGAGGCCTGTCAGATGGCGAGGAAACAGTATAGAGGCCGGTCAGACGGCGAGGATTGGCCGTACACTGGTGGCACTGGATTCACAAAATCGGTTCCATGGATATATCCACGACAATTCATGATACGTTATCCTAAGCATTTGGAGCGCAAATACAAAATAATACAATGATATTAATTACTTACCAGTACTCTTAAATAGTAAATCCCCAAATCCTACAAAACTAGTGCAACCCATCAGCAATAAAGCATTAACAATCTGCAAAACAAGATATGTGGATACGATTTGAACCATTTGTATCGTTAACAACTGAAAGTCCTCCTACTTTCTGTGATGGTGATGCCAAGCGACATGACGCAACAAGATCATTTTGGCAGTTAAAAATGTTCGATTGATTAAAGGTAACACAATGTAGGCTTTATTTAACCCTACACCTCATATAAACGCTTTCTGCTCGTATAAACGCTTTCCGCTCGTATAGACGCTTTCTGATGCCTCTGACGCCTCTGCAACAGACTACTTTCTCTCATATAGACGCTTTCTGACGCCTCTGACGCCTCTGCAGCAGACTACTTTCCCTCATATAAACGCTTTCTGACGCCTCTGACGCCTCTGCAGCAGACTACTTTCCCTCATATAGACGCTTTCTGCTCATATAGACGCTTTCTGACGCATCTGACGCCTCTGCAGCAGACTACTTTCCCTCATATAGACGCTTTCTGCTCGTATAGACGCTTTCTGCTCATATAGACGCTTTCTGACGCATCTGACGCCTCTGCGACAGACTACTTTCCCTCATATAGACGCTTTCTGACGCCTCTGCAGCAGACGGATTTTTGAAAACATGCCAACAAATGAAGGAGTTGCAAGAAACCAGCTATTTCTCCTTTTATTACAATGTTTTTTTCCCTTTTAGTCATAGGTTATCAATTCAATTATAGAGATTTTCTACTTTTTGACAAAAATGTTCAAAGTCGTCTGGGGCAGAATTGTCGTATGTGGGAAAGGATTAAATCCGGATTCTTCGTACTATTATGACTACAAGCTTATTGTTTTATCAAAGATAGTCATGCTCAGTCACACGACACTTCAAAATCTCACCATATGTAGTGATCGATTGATTGATTGATTGATTGGGGTTTAACGCCGTTTTTAACAATTTCTAAGTTATATCACGGCGGCCAGTTGACCTACATGCATTTCCTGGTTTTCTCACACCAGTACTCCACACAACAATCATCCCAAGCAACTGGCTGCTTTTCCACATAGACTTAGCCCATTGGTGGAAGACGAATCCCGCTGTAGTGATCGAACGAAAAGATCGAATCAACTATAATCTAGTACTAGTTAGCAAGGGGCTCTTTAGAGACAATTGCTAAAGTAGCTTATTTTCGAAACGACGCATCATTTTGAGACTGGAATCTAGACAGGCGTTTTACGATATCGGCATGGAATTACTTCACATCTGTCTTTCTACATCAGCTCTCCGTTTCTGAACACCATCTCGACTTCATATAGATGTATTGGTGGTTGCAGATCGTACATAATGTCAATGAAAGTGGATGATTTGTGGAATATTTTGTTAAAAATTAAATGACTGTTGCCAGCTAATTTCCATGTTGGTCATCTTGTAATAGTTCCTGTCTAAAAATGAAAATGCGGTAACTTGCTGACACATGAAGCCGAAAATTGATTTGATTCGACATCACTAACCCAAAAGGAATAACTCGAAAGAAATTTTATGTTAAAACATGAATTACATGATTAATAATTAAAATGTATTTCTACGCTTTCAACATACTTGATCGCGGGTAAAGTTCATTGGTAATTCCTAAATATTGTAAATCGAATGGAGTAAAGGCAACTTTTCGATTCCGACTCAAAAACAAATTCAGATAAATGAGTCCCAATGATAACATATATACTCAAACATTCAAATTATTTAAATGATAATAAAATAAACAGTTGACAAAATATAACATATATACGATAAATGTGCAAGTGAGCCTTGGCGTCGTAATTTCCAAAAATCCTTTCGAATAAAATGTATTATCAGCGGAAACGTTAATCTGGAATCTAAGTACTAGAGTATTTCATTTTAGATTCCTAGGTAAATACATCAAATGCTCAACCAAAATTAACCTGAACAACCCCAGCAGACGGAATAAGATAGTCAAGTCCCAGTTATAAAACAAATCATTTAAATGACATTTGTTTTTTATCAAGATAAAACGTTTCAATACTAAATATTTCGCTAACTCGGGTATTGGTTTATAATTATGTTATAAATGAAATCCATAGAAATGGCCGCGTAACGTAGCGGTTAGCATGTTCGGCCGTGAAACGGGAGACTTGAGTTCGATTCCCGTTCTGGGCAGATAATTTTGTCTTATAAATTGCCGATATCAGTGGTGCAATTGTCTTTTAACACCGCTGCAATAAACTCTTTCAAAATGTTGGGATTTGAAATGAATTCAAAAGCAATGCATTTAAAACTATTCACCTATGCATTGTGAAACACTAAGAAATGATTAAATCGTGTGTATGATGTTTTACGTCGCTTTTAACAATATTTCAGTCATTGCACGCTGAAGAAAATGTAGATAACACAGGATTTTATTTCTGCTTTGAAAGTAAAATTGTACTCTCAATATAATTATCATTGTTAGGTTATTGTGATTTTGATATGAAATGTATATGTGTTAATTGCATTAACAAAAAGACACGGCTAAAAATCCATTGTAAACCAGGAGGTGTGCTAAGCAGAAACTATCCAGATAGCAGATGCGCATGTGTATGCCAACTTTTAGTATATCGATAGACCATCATACTGTGTTTAAAGTGTTTTGCTTTACTCCTTTATCATTTAATATATGGATATAAAGTGCTAACTAACAAATTGCTAGTGTAAAGTGTTCAAGTTAGACTTTTGGGATCGGTAAATCCATGTCCAAATGTTATCTGCAGTTAGCCCCTTGCTGGGAGCACTTTCAGTGCTTTGATATATATACATGTAGTCGCATGGTATCACGATAGGGACTGAGTGTAGTCATGGTTATCATATCACGCTATAATACAGAGCGTACCGTGCTTTGATAGCTGATGATTCGAATCTGAACACAATGGCTAGGGTCTACCTACCCAGAATGACTTATGAATTTCACTCAGTTTGTTTCAGCAGCCATGTATATATAATGAAATATTGTCCATGAATAGATATTTAATATAAAATATAGTTTTACATTTTATTGGCGTGTCGTTCTGATTTCTTGCAAGTTAGTTCAAACTGCGACCACCCGCACCAACCATACATTTTGCTCGCCAAATGGCAATATTGCCGAGCGCGAGGGTAAACAACACCAAAAATAACAACATCAATTGAGTCGTTAATTACATATGCTATAGCTCAAGCATTTCTCATGAACAACTTTCCTATATTCATTTACTTACATTTATATATTCATTATTGATTTTAAATATCCAATAGGACGGTTGTTGTTGCAACAAGAATAAATGTAAAGCATTTTCTTATCCTAAATGTTTTTGCGTCCTTAGTTCTAGACACGTAAATTGGCAAATGATCGTCTATCGAAAATAAACATCTTCTCGTTATATAAACAGAAAGCTGGATAAACCGCGACAGATCAGTAAACTTCAATACCAATTCAAATGAACAAAACTGACGAATCAATGTAAGAATATAGGAATCTATCTACTATTCAATATTCTTAAAGTATTGTGTAGGCTTATACTCGTATGGAACATACAATACAATACATTTCGAGTGATATTGAATATTCCAATCTATCAAAAACTATCGTTGTGGATTGCATTGTTTCAGTTTAATCCTATGTACATGTGCATAGCCTTTCAATAAGCAATCTGCTTATTCAACAGAAATCTAACAGAAATCTAACAGAAATAAATCAGCCTATAAACCAAATGTTTCGAAGTATTTTGTTAACCAATACCGTTCTCTACATTCCAGAAGCATTCATATATATATGAAAGTGAGTTACGTATACAGAACGCACGGTTATAGAGGGTTTTCATTTTTTGTTTATTACAGTAATATATATATATTTCTAAGGCCTGTCCACCACTTAGTTAGAAGGCTATGACATCAATTGATGTAGATTACCCAAAGTACACGCAATGATGTAGATTACCCAAAGTACACACATTGATGTAGATTACCCAAATTACACACAATACTGTAGATTACCCAAAGTACACACATTGATGTAGATTACCCAAAGTACACACATTGATGTAGTTTACCCAAAGTACACACAATACTGTAGATTACCCAAAGTACACACATTGATGTAGATTACCCAAAGTACACGCAATGATGTAGATTACCCAAAGTACACACATTGATGTAGATTACCCAAAGTACACACATTGATGTAGATTACCCAAAGTACACACATTGATGTAGATTACTCAAAGTACACACATTCATGTAGATTGCCCAAAGTACACACAATACTGTAGATTACCCAAAGTACACACATTGATGTAGATTACCCAAAGTACACGCAATGATGTAGATTACCCAAAGTACACACAATGATGTAGATTACCCAAAGTACACACATTGATGTAGATTACCCAAAGTACACACATTGATGTAGATTACCCAAAGTACACACATTGATGTAGATTACCCAAAGCACACACATTGATGAAGATTATCCAAAGTACACACATGTATGTAGATTAACCAAAGTACACACATTGATGTAGATTAACCAAAATACACACATTAAGTAGATTACTCAAAGTACACATGTTGATGTAGATTACCCAAAGTACACACATTGATGTAGATTACCGAAAGTAAACACATTGATGTAGATTACCCAAAGTACACACGTTGATGTAGATTACCCAAAGTACACACATGTATGTAGATTATCCAAAGTACACACATTGATGTAGATTACCCAAAGTAAACACGTTGATGTAGATTATTCAAAGTTCACAGGTTGATGTAGATTACCCAAAGTACACACATTGATGTAGATTACCCAAAGTACACACATTGATGTAGATTACACAAAGTACACACAATGATGTAGATTACCCAAAGTACACACATTGATGTAGATTACACAAAGTACACACATTGATGTAGATTACCCAAAGTACACACAATGATGTAGATTACCCAAAAGTACACACATTGATGTAGATTACCCAAAGTACACACATTGATGTAGATTACCCAAAGTACACACATTGATGTAGATTACCCAAAGTACACACAATGATGTAGATTACTCATAGTACACACAATGATGTAGATTACACAAAGTACACACAGTGATGTAGATTACTCATAGTACACACAATGATGTAGATTACACAAAGTACACACATTGATGTAGATTACCCAAAGTACACACGTTGATGTAGATTACCCAAAGTACACACATTGATGTAGATTACCAGAAGTAAAAACATTGATGTCGATTGATAGAAGTACACACATTGATGTAGAGTGTTGATTGCCAGACGTACACACATTGATGTAGATTGATAGAAGTACACACATTGATGTAGATTGATAGAAGTACACACATTGATGTAGAGTGTTGCTTGCCAGAAGTACACATATTTGGATAACCAGAAGTACACATGTTGATATATATATAACCAGAAGTACACACACTGATGTATATAACCAGAAGTACACACATTGATGTGAGCTAACAGAAGTACACACATTGATGTATATAACCAGATGTACACACATTGATGTGAGCTACCAGAAGATCACACATTGATGTATATAACCAGAAGTACACACATTGATGTATATAACCAGAAGTACACACATTGATGTGAGCTACCAGAAGTACACACATTGATGTGAGCTACCAGAAGTACACACATTGATGTGAGCTACCAGAAGTACACACATTGATGTGAGCTACCAGAAGTACACACATTGATGTGAGCTACCAGAAGTACACACACGTACAAGCACTTATCATTCACCTCACAATAGTTTATATATCGAAATAAAAAATGTTAACGACTTCAAAAGAAAACCAATTTTGTCAGGACTGTCATCTTGATTAACCGTTAACAGCATATTTGAAAAGATATATTGCCCAATACAATAACGTTTACTGCTAAACTTGTTTATTTCGAGATGGAATATCTTTATTCAAGTATCCCAATGGAACGTATTGGTGATAAAAGTTCCAATATGAAATTCAAGGCAGGTTTACACATTTGTTGAACAGAAATACATTCTATATTAGATCATGTCATAACAGACAACGTAACAGAACAGCAATTGAACTAAATCACTTCGTACATGCAACCAGTTTCCCTTCAATTAGTGCTCTTATAAGAGCAATTGTTTATATGGACTTAAGAAGTATACAAGAATACAATCGCCGACATTACGTTGTACAATGTGAAAGAGCTTTTTTATATGATACTTATTAGCGCAGAAGGCTTTTAGGGACACCTTATTCTGATTTAAGTTTCACTACGCGAACAATTTTGATAAAGATAAACACCGACATTTTTATTATAAACCAATGAATAGGTTATTGCATCAATGTGGGAAACTATTGTGTTACACGAGTTCCTTCGGCTAAACTCCGACGAAGGAACGAGTCCCAACACAATAGTTTCCCATACTCATGAAATAACTTTTTATTGTATAATTTTGATATTTTCTGTTTACAATGAGTCGGTTTGTGTATTTTAAACACTTCCAGAATACATTTAGAAAATAAATAATTGTTTTGAATTATTTTGATAAATTTACATTTTCGTTTTATCTCGCAATTTTTGTCCGTGTCGATGGTTGCTAGGGTTTTGGAGAATATGAATTTACGAAACGCCATTGTTGTTCATTATTTGGTTTCGACTGAATCGTCTACAAAAAGAAGTGTAACACTTTTTCTAACAGTGTATTTCATAAAAAAAACTCGTGTATAATGTTATTCTGGTATGTACGCCTGGTTTTTGTTTTCTTTATTACGATGTATATGCCACATTAGACCTCACTATATGTTTAGTAAGGCAACACACATCTGTTCTACTATGTAAAACTTCACTTCGGAGAAGAACAAACATTTTCAGAAAAAACCTCCTTTTAAAACAATCATTTGCATATTTATCCAAGCAGTTATTAAATCCTACTTCATTTTGTTGGTCATGTGTAATTGAGATAAATGTGTACAGTCTTCAAATACCGATGTCATTGAAATACATGTCACATCATCAAGTCAGAAACTACGTGTGTATTTACATTCTCTAACACTATCGACTCATTACATTCATGTATGAGTGAGTGTAAAGAACGACAACTCTGCGAAGGAGATTGTGTATGAGTGAGTGTAAGGAACGATAACTCTGCGAAGGAGATTGTGTATGAGTGAGTGTAAGGAACGATAACTCTGCGAAGAAAATTGTGTATGAACGAGTGTAAGGAACAATAACTCTGCGAAGGAGATTGTGTATGAGTGAATGTAAGGAACGATTACTCTGCGAAGGAGATTGTGTATGAGTGAGTGTAAGGAACGATAACTCTGCGAAGGAGATTGTGTATGAGTGAGTGTAAGGAACGACAACTCTGCGAAGGAGATTGTGTATGAGTGAGTGTAAGGAACGATAACTATGCGAAGAAGATTGTGTATGAGTGAGTGTAAGGAACGATAACTCTGCAAAGGAGATTGTGTATGAGTGAGTGTAAGGAACGATAACTCTGCGAAGGAGATTGTGTATGAGTGAGCGTAAGGAACGATAACTCTGCGAAGGAGATTGTGTATAAGTTAGTGTAAGGAATGACAACTCTGCGAAGAATATTGTGTATGAGTGAGTGGAAGGAACGATAACTCTGCGAAGGAGATTGTGTATGAGTGAGTGTAAGGAACGATAACTCTGCGAAGGAGATTGTGTATGAGTGAGTGTAAGGAACGACAATTCTGCGAAGGAGATTGTGTATGAGTGAGTGTAAGGAACGTCAACTCTGCGATGGAGATTGTGTATGAGTAAGTGTAAGGAACGACAACTCTGCGAAGGAAATTGTGTATGAATGAGTGTAAGGAACGACAACTCTACGAATGAGATTGTGTATGAGTGAGTGTAAGGAACGACAACTCTGCGAACGAGACTGTGTATGAGGGAGTGTAAGGAACGACAACTCTGCGAAGGAGATTGTGTATGAGTGAGTGTAAGGAACGACAACTCTGCGAAGGAGATTATGTATGAGTGAGTGTAAGGAACGACAACTCTGCGAAGAATATTGTGTATGAGTGAGTGTAAGGAACGATAACTCTGCGAAGGAGATTGTGTATGAGTGAGTGTAAGGAACGATAACTATGCGAAGGAGATTGTGTATCAGTGAGTGTAAGGAACGACAACTCTGCTAAGGAGATTGTGTATGAGTGAGTGTAAGGAACGATAACTCTGCGAAGAAGATTGTGTATCAGTGAGTGTAAGGAACGACAACTCTGCTAAGGAGATTGGTGTTTTTACTGTTTACACACGTGGCGGTGCTATGAATAGACCGTGTTTTTTGTACGTCTTTTGATTTTTCACAACGTGTATTGTACACATACACACGATGTATCAAACATTGTAAGCTGGTCTCTATACGCTCATGTTGGATGGGCGCGTTATGTAACGTTACTGTTTGGAAATGGTTCCATCCTTAGCAGCACGTGAAATAGATTTCAGTGCAATATCATTGCGAGCAAAACGGACTGATATTGCATCCTTTTTTAAAATTGAAAATAGAAGGAAAAAGATCTAAGTTTACAATAACAACCAATACTTGATATTCACTTCATGTCTTACACAACATACATGTCAAAATATACCTCTATGTTTCGCAAAATGCAGTTGCTGCATTGCACCAAGTTTCGAAATTAAACGAAAGAGATTGGATAAACTTACGAAACTTACATTAAAACATTATAATTGCAATTAGTCATTTAATTAGTCTTGTGATAACAAATATGTATTTATAATATTACTAGACTGTACGACCCGTAAATGTTGTGGCCTTGTTGATGAGGACGTGGCATTTCCTGGTGTGAACAACCATGCCGATATTCGCGTGAAAATGACGATGTCATGCTCATTTTTATTTAACAAAAATCTGAGATATTACCCTTATTTGTGAATATAGAGTCGGGTTGCATCAGATATCATGAGTCTAACAAACGTTGGTAAATATCGCCATTTGTTCAATTACATGAATCTTAAAATAGTTATTATGCATATTAGTTCAGTTATTTTATCATGAAAAAAAATCATGATATTTATTAATTGCACTATTACTGACTGTCATAGTGCAATGCTTCTTATGCGACATGTGAAACAATTGATGGTTTTGGAACAAGATGAAATCGCATGTAGCTTGATTGTCTTTATTTCCAAGAGAGGGTGAATCATAAAAGAAGTGAATCTAATAATTATTCTGATTGGTCAATATAGATGAGTAATGCCTAAGAATAGTATGTATCTATTTATAGCCAGAATCAAGTATACAGTAAGACATAGTAAATATGTTACATCTCCTTTCTTTAGATAAATGATATATTTTAGATAATTCAATAGTAGTTGAATGACCAATCAGTACAATACAGAATTATTAACAATGAAACATAAAATGAATACAAAACATTTTAAAACACAAGTAAAGATTCTTTAAAATATTCTTTTTTTAAATATTTTAACATTGATGATTTGTTGGATAATGTTTTTGTCCATTTCACTATTTTTCCGTTTCCTGTATTTGTCTACTGTTAATACTGTTTGTGTGCACAACTTATACTCTTTTTTCGACTCCAAAATGACCTGTATGGATCTTCTCTAACATGATTTTTCTACAATCTGTCGGAATAAGAATCCTTTGGCCTTTCAGTATCATTCCGTCAATATAAGTCAGTTCATCGCGGTAGTTCCAAAAATCACATATAGAAGCAGGGCAGTCTTTTCGATTGTCATGCCATCCGTCAAGGATTGTTTTCCTGAGCAAAATGAACTGTAAGTCTGACTCAGTGTGCTGTCTGATAAGTGTCATCTTTTGGTCACTCATAGGTATGTTGGAAATTACTCCATGTACCTGTATGTCCATATGTGTCGGGTAATGACTTACGCGATAGTGTGTCGGCAAGCGGTATGGCCTTGCCTGGGAGATGCATCAACTCGATGTCATACTTCTGTAATTGAAGAAGCATGCGCTGTAACCTCGGGAGGTGCAGATTGGAGTGATTTTTTCATGATCGCGACTAGCGGCTTATGGTCAGTTTGAACCTTTATGCGTCTTGCATAAACAAATTGATGAAACCTTTTGCATCCAAAGAGAACTGCAAATAGTTCTTTCTCGATTTGCGCATAATTGACTTCAGTTTGCGTCAGCGATTTTGAAGCATAGGCTACAGGGTGTTCATTCTGAAGAATTGTCGCACCCAAACCGTATTTCGAGGCATCGACCTGTAGGGTTACGTCAATGTCATTGAAATAAGCAAGTACAGGTCCTGGAGATCGAGTCATAACCTGTTTAATGTTCTCAAAGGCTTGAATTTGAGGTTTATCCCATGAGAACTCAACATCCTTTGGAAGCAGTTGCCTCAAGGGGCTTGTCAGTTAATATAGATTTGGTGCAAATTTAGATAAGTAGGTGATCATACCTAGCACAGTCTTTAACTCGTTCTTGTTCATAGGTGGTTTCATGTCTTGGATTGCTGCAACTTTGGCAGGATCTGGTTTCAGTCCGTCGGCTGATAAAACATGTCCGAAATACTGTATTTCACTCATGCCTATGTCAATTTTGTCTGCATTGAGCTTAATGCCTTTGTTTTTTGCACTGTTTAAGAACTTTGTCAAGGTTCATGTCATGTTCTTGTCTGTCTTTTCCATAGACCAATATGTCATCGACAATGGCTGATACGCCTTCAAATCTTTCGAAGATTTCGTCAATCTGTCGTTGGAACTCGTCTTGAGCAGAGCGTATTCCAAAAGATAACCTGAGAAATCTGTACCGAACGTAAGGGGAGTTGAACGTCGTTAGATATGAGGACTCAGTCTTGAGTTTGATACCCCAGTATCCAGATCGCGCGTCAAGTTTCGAGAAGACAGTCGCTTTCGAAAGGTCCGGTAAGATGTCGTCAAGTGATTTCATAGGATAGTGCGGTCGCTTAATACAGTCATTAAGGTTTTTCGGGTCTAAGCAAAGTCGTAAACGTCCGTTTGCTTTCTCAACAATCACTAGACTGTTGACCCAGTCAGTTGGGTGGGTAACTCTGGCAATTATACCGTATGTTTCCATAATGTCAAGTTCAGCTTTAAGTTTTTTGCAAAGCGCGATTGGGACTCTTCTCGGAGGGTGGACTACAGGAGTCGCGTTTTCCTTGAGGTGTATTTCGCATCCACCTGGAAAGAGACCAACGCCATCAAATAGTTCCCGATACTTCGACAACACCGTGTTTTTGTCCATTGGGACGTCAAGCTCGGAGCCTACGACGTATGCCAACTTGATTAAATTTAACGCAAGACTGGTATCTAAACCAACTATCATATTGGATAGTGTATCAACTATGAAGAATTCATGATGTACTTTAATGTTTTTAAATGTACATGCAAGTGTGATGCTGCCAGAAACCTTGAGTGGTTTGCCATCATAGGCAGATAGGGTCTTGTGTGTAGACTTCTGGGGCAGCTTTAGGCCTAGGGAGGTAAATGTGCTCTTTGGTAGTATGTTGACCTGAGCCCCAGAGTCAATTTTCATTTTGACCAATTGTGATTTTGGGCCAATAGCAAGCTCAGCAAAAGCCTGGCTTCGTGACTTGTCATGTATGATAGAGTCTACGAAGTAGCTTGACTGTAACTGATCGGACTCTGTGTCCTCATCAGAGTCGTCATTTAAATGAATGTTGTGTACTTTTGATTTTGACTGTGAATGTGATACCTGTGAAGTTCGCTTTTTCCTGCACACAGAACTGAAATGGTTTATTTTTTTGCAATAATTGCACGCTTTTCCTTTTGCAGGACACTTATCTTCTTTCTTGTGCTTAAGTCCACAATTGTCACATATTAGTTCACGTGTCACAGATCTGGAACTTGGAGTTGGACGATATGTATTCTGTGTTCGACGTCTGGAAATAGCATTCACAGAATCGGTTGCAGATTTGGCAGGGAGCATGTCTCTGGTTTTATCCTTTGAGAACTCATAAGTCCGAGCGATGTCGATACACTTTTCGAGGGTGAGATCCGTTCCCTCGGTTATAAGCTTCTCTCGTATTTTTGAGGAATTCACGCCGAAAACAATGTTATCCCTTATTAACTCGTCTTGTATGGCATCTGGGTAGCCACAGTCCTTGATAAGGAGCTTCAGGTCAGTCACGAAGACTTCAAATGGCTCGTCTTGTGATTGTATACGTGATCTGAGTCTGTATCTACTGTATATACAGTTAGATTTTGGTTTACAATAAGCCCCAAACTTGTCATATATAACATCCAACGCTTTGGCATCGTCTGCCGATAAGTCCCAAGTACTATAAATCTGTCGGCCCTTGTCACCGACCCACAACATTACGTAATTGCACTTTTGCTCTTCGTTTTTCTTTTCCAAAGGTCCACCAAACATGAACTTTGTGTGTCCTTTGAATTTTTTAAATTCATTTGGCAAATCCAGGGATGCCCAGTCCATGCGGGGTGATGGAGCTGAGTGTTCCATTGTAAATAAAAAATTACTTGTAATCCTAGAAATTGGCACTAAATATCCACACACAAGTCAAGATGAATGTCTGAAGTAACTTTCAGCTGAAGGATGGTTACTTTCAGTAAGTTCTGACACCATGAAACAATTGATGGTTTTGGAACAAGATGAAATCGCATGTAGCTTGATTGTCTTTATTTCCAAGAGAGGGTGAATCATAAAAGAAGTGAATCTAATAACTATTCTGATTGGTCAATATAGATGAGTAATGCCTAAGAATAGTATGTATCTATTTATAGCCAGAATCAAGTATACAGTAAGACATAGTAAATATGTTACAACATGTACTCCAAGTATGTAAAATAACTACACACTGAATGCATGGGGAGACATTTTCAATGAACTATATTGTCAAGCTAGTTCTTATATTTCTCTCTTTACTTAAATAAATTTGAAATGTTCACTGATTTGTACTTAGAAAACTTGTGTATCGCATTATAGATTCGCGAGCTATAACCTCCAACAAGATATTTCATTTCTGTTTAAAGAGTAATTAATTACCAAAGTAATATTTTTGTGCAGTTTGGTTGACATTGGTTAAGGAGGAGATGTCGTTTGAATTAAAGCTAAACATGAACGACGGACAGATGGTGCTTAGAATAGATCCAATGCGCTTTTGGCTCAAGTGATCTAAAATGGTTCGAATCGTTCAGACACTCAGCACACAGAAATACGTACAATCGACGTTTGTATTGTAACACGTCACATAAACAGGGGAAATATATCATTCAGTACACCTTTTATTGCACCCAATTTGACCATAATAACGATTAAAAGGGTAGTTCCGTGGCCTGGTCATGTGATTATTTGCGTTTATCGGATAATAAACCCAACAGATTTTAATCACTTGGTCCGTTTTAAACGCTCACAAACGAGCAATAAACAGTGATTTTCAACCGAAATTATCTGCTGATATGCCAGAATCCGTTTGTTTCGCCTGTTATTGACGCTCCCATAATCTGTCCTGATAAGGATTTGTGTATTTCCATGTGCCTGAACAATAAACCCCCATGGTGTCATTCTTGTTGTCGTATTGTTTACTTCTGTCAGCCTTCAACCAATGTCCAGACATATTGTTATTTTGTTGCATTCCTTGTTGCAATGACAGTTCTGACAACAGACACATCTGATGTTATGTCTTTTCTATTACTACTCAAATAGCCCTTAGTGTCTGTGTATAGTTCGGACTGAGCGCATTGTAATTGCGCCGAATGTAGCGTTGTAGATACGTATACTATTTCATAGTAATGATGTTGAAGACGTCAAAGGACGACGGACACAGAGTATTGACTCTAGGTAACCTTGGTCACTTCACACTCAAACCAACTAGATTAACGTTCGGAGCAATCATTGTCACATCTGTCAGGGGTGTAGCTTGGCAATAATCAATGTGTAGGCCGTCTCGTGAGAAAATCAACATTGTGTACTCTGCGTAAAGTATCGACCCGGATCAGCCTAAGCATGCCACACAGGCGTATCCGGATATACACTTTTTGCCTCCTGTGGATTTTCTGTTTCAGGAATCACTACTCTATCTATCTCCCCTTAGACGGAATGTGTCGGCCGGATCAGTCTGCGCGGACAGCGCAGGCTGATCTGGTCGATACATTACGCAGATGTGTATCGCCCCAGCTGCATTTTGGGGAATTTTTAGAACAAATGTGTAGGCACGTGTCTACAGTGCCTAAAGGGAGTTACGCCCCTGTCCGTTTATTTGCAGCATACGTATAAGATATACGTTCTCGATATAAAGAAATGAAATATCAGGAACTATACAAAACGCAAGAGTTAAACACTTTCGGTAATGAGGTATCCATCCGACCTGCTTGGAAATGGATACCAACACAATAATTGTATGCAGTGTAGATTACATCGTAAAGTTTATTTTATGTCAATTATATTGCTGTTACGTGTCGCTCATACGACAGTATAAAGTATACGTTTAAACGAATAACGGGATACCGTCATATAACTTGATTAACAAATACTATAATGGTTATGTCAAGTGAAGAAGATGTATCTTATCATTTTATCAACAACAATAATTGAGAACCTACATGTACATCGTCAACACTTTCGCCAAATTGAAAAAAAAGCAGCCAAAATAAAAAAAATATTGAGCCAAAATTGGAGCCAACTATGAAGGCCAATTAAAAAAATAATCAACAGATAAAGGGTATAAAAAACACAGTAAAACGAAATGTATTAGCAATAGCACATGTATTAAATATTATTTATGAAATAACAAAGATGTATAAAAAGCACATATTTTTCATTTCTGTTCCATTTAAAACATGATTATATTTACATATTTACATATAGTATATATGCAAACACATAAGTCTCAAACCAGAATTCTGCGAGTCTTTAAATCAGCCCAAACCTTAAAGGCATCCTTAAAATTAAAATGTTCAACACTGGGGCCATCAATTGAAATCCGCATCAAATGTTTGGTCATACACGCTCCTGATTACGGACCAAACACAGTGTTCAAATTAAAATGTACGTCCAATCAGAAACATCAAAGTACAAACAAACACAGTTAACAATCGTCCCTCTTTAATCCGTGATAACAACATCGATCAATCGTTTATCACACTAATTTGTCCGATATATTGATAAAACGTGTGAAAAACAACAGTCGCTTGACCTTCACATTGTCAAATATCAAGACTGGTTACCTGTAAAAGTTATCGCGAGTCGCATACACAGAGATAAAACAGTTAATAGAATGCTTCTATATAGTTAGATCATTTATAAAACAAAATGGCGGCTCAATTTGCAGAGAATTTTCTTTCGCAAGCGGTTTCGCAAATTTTTTTTTTTTTGCGCCACTTTGATTATTTCTTCACAATTGGCGACTTTGGCGACCGATCGTGTATTGGTCGGCTAGTTCATTATTTTGACTTGATTTCGATCGGCACATTATTAGGCCAAAGGTGGTGTTATTGAACGATTCTGATTTTCATAAACCATTAGCTATGATATTCCTAATGTTGTGGCGTTTTCTTCAGCAAACATATAAAGAATATTCCTTTATACCATTGTACTCGTCCAGTTTATAGAAGAAACACCTTATTCGCCTGAGCAGATAAAATCTGTTTCATTGCATGTGATGTATGCGAGTGTGTGTGTAGTACAAGTTTGTGTGAGTACATTTATCGCAAGACAAATTTTTAAGTTCTTTGCCACATTCTGTTAGTATGAATTACATTTTAAATGAACGAACATTGCACAATATTGTCAAGTTCGCCTTTGCCAACATGTTATCAAAAGTCGTCTACTTCAGATGGTTAAATATGACAGTAGCGTGTGGTAAAGGATATCTAATGTTGTCGATGGCTTTTTGTACTTGACAGTGTGCTTTTTAAATATGCCCTTAAGATACAATACAAAGGAAGACCTAAAAGAAGCAAGTCATTGAGTACTAATGAAATTATGTCAGTGTCTGGGTTCATGCCTTAAAGCTTAGTTACTTTGTCTTTTTATCTAATTCGTAAATTTTCTAGTAGAGTTGTCACTTTGTATTGTAGCCTTTCTTGCAATACCACTGAAATGTAAAGGTTTTAACTAGTGATCCGAAATGTTTATATCTATATTGTTTGTTTAATTAAACATATTTGCTCTCGTTTGTTCATATCCACATATCTAAGCAATGATCTCTTTATACCTTGCATACATTTCATTATCCCATCTGCACCTGGATGACATCACTCTTAAATCACCTTCCAGCAGTTTTTTCTGTACTTTGGTTCTAAAAGCTGCTCATTACTGGTCGCATCAGCGATTTATGAAAATAAAATATTTATCATTATAAGTAAGAAAGTAAGTAAATATATTAGTATAGTGACATGTGTATGTACATCAACTAAACAATAATACAAAAAGTAATAATTTATACTCGGCCCCATGGTCACATTCAAAAGAAAAATAATTTAAAAAAAGGAAATTTTAATAATATGGAAAACGTGTTATTTAGGTATCTTTCTACTTCATAACGACACTATTAGATATGCAGATATTGTCAGTACCATTCGAAAATTCTGTTTTAGCAGCTTTACATCCAAAAGAAAAATAACGTAGATATTAAAAGTCAATATAAGTACGTATACTTATGAATGAGATCTCGTCAACGAAAACAATGAAAACGTTAACTGAAACATTTTCCCACTGTGTCTAAAGAACAAATGTACTATATGATTGTTTTTGTTTGACAGCTAGGCTATGCTCTATTTTTCTAAAAAAAAAGAGCGGAAATGTGTCTGTCCACCAAATAAAAAACTAGTAAAGTTAACGTTATTTTAATGTTATTTACCGGAATGTTATCGACTGTTTATCGTAACCGGAATGTTATAAACGTCAACTGTATGTCTTTACCAAGCTGTCATTAAACGTCGACTGTATAGAGAATATTACGTCCCTGACTTAAGATATGAACTTTATCGGACGAGGTTGGGACAATTATCATTTCTCCCAGCCGAGTCAGATAAAGTTCATGTCGAAAGTCAGGGACGTAATATTCTATTTATCTTGCATGTAAAATTATGTTTTCAGGTAAATCTACATTCATTTTAACTAGTTTTAATAAATAACATACAACATTACAAAAGACCATTCGTGAATAAGCTCACCTTAAATAGAATGAAGTCACGCGCGTGAATAAATTCGCGCCGAATAACATTGTGTACACACGACATACGGAAGCTAAAGACTTCCGACTTCAACTTCATATTTCTCGATTATTACTACTTAATTTGTATATCTGGTGTGATTAAAATGGCAATATTAACTCGAACATATTCTTATTTCTTAGTGGGCCACCATTTCTGAAAACAATGATTTCTGTCTTTTCAAGATTAATTTCCATACCTGTGTCAATGCAGAATTGGTTGATAACATTAAGTTGTTTCTGTAAATTAACGACAGTATCTGAGCAGTTGGCAATATCATCTGCAAACATTAAACAGATGATATCGGGAATATTTTTTGTAACAAATATACCGTTGATATTACCCTCTCTTAACCTTGTACAGAGTTGGACTAGTCCCTATATTACATTTGAAAAACTCGGTTATACCGGCGTTAGTTTTGACACAGGAAGTGATATTTGAATACATTGCTAATAACACATTAAAAAATTGTCCGTGTATACCTATATTGCTAAAGACATTCAAACAACTTGTAATGGTTTATGTTATCGAATGCTTTGCGAAAATCAATGTAAAGACAATAAAATCGGCCTCCTTTTTTTGATACTGAGTATTTTTGTATAACTGCCTGTAATGAATAAATGTTATCAGCTGTTGAATAATGTTTTCTAAACCCAGATTGAGCTTCGTCAATCGTATGATGTTCTTCCGCCCAGTGATATAATCTATTGTTAATGATGCTTGAACATATTTTATACATTGTTGTAGTAATCGATATGCCTCGATAATTACTTGGGTTATTCTTACTTCCCGATTTGAAGATTGGTTATATAATTGATTGTGACCATGATTTAGGGAATAAACCCGTTATAAGTATATTATTGAATAGTTTATGAAAAATTGGTAGAATGTCGGTAATAGTATGTTTATAAAAGTATGCACCAATGCCATCAATTCCAGCTGACTTTCCATTTGATAAGTTATTTATGACGTTTTCAATTTCTAAAAAATACTTATTTCTTTATTTAAATCAGTGCAATCTTGATTTGCTTCATGTCTGTTGTTTTCAAATTGAAGTAGTTGTGCACTACTATCATACAGGAGCGTACTAAAGTGAGTATACATTGTTGAGAGATCAACTGGCATCATTTCATGAGGTTTTAATATCATTGAATGATTACACTTAACAAGATTCCAAAATTTCTTTGGATTTGTCCTACTTTGAATTAATATAAGTCTTTGTTGCTTTTCATAGTTTAATTTTTTTGTCTTGCATAAGGCTTTAAACTTATTTCTAGCTATTATGTATGTTTTATAGTCATTATCAACATTAGATTTCGAAACTCTTGTAGAAACTTATATTCCATGGCATATTTAAGCTCAGCACATTGATTATCCCACCAAAGTGGTTGATTGTTTACTTTGCTAGTAAAAACTTGCATGTATTTAGCTGATCTACGATAAAGGGAGATAATACAATTTACTGCTTCATCAATGTTACTATTCATTAGATCAAGAATACAATTTTCGTTACTTATTAGCTCCCTTAAAAACGAATCACAGAAATGGTCTGAGCAGTTCTCACGCCAATGTAGCTTTCTAAAGTTTGTAGTTGTCTGACATATATGTTGATCAGAGTCACCCCGGTTTCCAATCGCGAAGTATGAAACATATTTGAACATATCTGTGTTCGTTATGATATAATCTACAACAATTCTACCATCATTTGAAAGACATGTATAATTTCCCTCATTATCATCGAAGAGCCGACCGTTCATGATGTGCATATCGTGTGATCTACAAAAGTCTGTTAAAGATTTACCAAAATTGTTAAACCTGTAACAGTCCTTGTTGTTTCTTGGCATATCAAAAGAATCTGCAGTATAATCCACGTCGCCACCAAACACATAGAAAATGTCGTCATTTCATATATAATCAATCAGATCTTTCGTTCTAGCATTGAGATCACCAGCAATGACTACATGCGCTGATGGATACATGTACTTTAATTCATGAAATTTGTTTTGCATCTGAAGTATTCCATTTGGTTCTGATACATTATCATAAATAGTCGACCTCCCCGGTGAGACATATAAGAAATAAAAAATTACATCATTAACATCATACAGAGAAGAAAAATTACAGTGTAGTACAATACTATCATCCCAATCAGCACATATTCGAGTAATCAAATTGAGATCAACTAATCATATATGTAGATATAAATACATTTACACCACTACTATTTCGAATAGCTTGTGGATTTTTCACTCTGACCTTATCAAAATGAGTAAAACCATCTAAAAAATTATCAAATTCTTTGGACAGTTTACTCCAAGTTTCACACAAGAAGATTATATCAAAATTCGACAAGTACTCGATTAAATCTATGTTATTTACATGTTTATTTAAACCTTGTACATTCCATGTGACAATTCTAAAAATATCTTCCGGACCTCGGCCTGAATCCTATAGTACCCGCTCGTTTTTCAGTGGTTCTTGGGAGAGGATGGTTCATTTGTAGGTTCATTTGTATTCACGTGTCGATTGCCCTCGAATTTTGTCGCCTACTACGTTATCCTACATCTTCGTGGAGTGAGTTCTTTATTTCATGACCCACCCTTTGTTTTATAATTCTATAACATTAAGTTTACTCTTGTCAATAGGGTGTCCTACATGTACACATTGAGTTTACTCTTGTCAATGATGTAGGGTGTCCTACATGTACACATTGAGTTTACTATTGTCAATGATGTAGGGTGTCCTACATGTACACATTGAGTTTACTATTGTCAATGATGTAGGGTGTCCTACATGTACACATTAAGTTTACTCTTGTCAATAATGTAGGGTGTCCTACATGTACACATTGAGTTTACTATTGTCAATGATGTAGGGTGTCCTACATGTACACATTGAGTTTACTATTGTCAATGATGTAGGGTGTCCTACATATACACATTGAGATTACTATTGTCAATGATGTAGGGTGTCCTACATGTACACATTGAGTTTACTCTTGTCAATGATGTAGGGTGTCCTACATGTACACATTGAAGAAAGTGTGATCATAAAGGGTTGTTCATTAAAAAGAAAACAAAGACATATTTCTAATGGTATTCTATGACCTAAACAAAGCATTTGGTGCCGAATTATATAATGTGTGACCTTTTCTAAACCTCTTTATAAATAGTCAAGTTAAATTCAGATGGATTCTCTGATTTTCTTCCTAACTATCTCAAATGTGCAATTGGATATTTATTGTAGAAATACCTACTATATTTGATCCAGCTAAAATGTTCATATCAACATTAAATCAGTTTTTGAACTTTTCACTCTTGACATGCGTTCTGTGAAATGTCTTATGATAATGATAACACCAAGAACGTTGGTATGTTATATATATAAATACATGTACGTGTATACCCTTCTTATATATATGCATGTACGTGTATACCCTTCTTATATATATACATGTACGTGTATACCCTTCTTATATATATATATATATATATATATACTGATTTATACTGATATATACTGATATATACTGATATATACTTATATATACTGATATATACTGATATATCCTGATATATACTTATATATACTGAAATACAGAAGTTTAAACCATCTATATAACTTCTAGTGGAACATAGCATATCCAGATAACACTACACATGCTCTGCTTAAAAGAAACCATTTATCCATAACAACGTATTATTGGTTGGACAAGGGACCATGTATATATTGTCCCTGGTTGGACTTATCATTATTTGACAAAGTTTCCTCGCTTAAAAAAGGGTTACTAAACCAGTTCTTGACATGGGACCTTTATCACGAACTTTTACACGAATTCGTATGAGTGCCAAATAATTCTATAAAATTGTCCTTATAATAATCTTACAAACATGAAATAGTTGTTAATGTAAAAGTTATTGCTTGATTGACAAGAAGGGTATAGAGGTAAATGTATATATATAAGAAGAGTATACACGTACATATATATATATATATATATATATATATAAGAAGGGTATAGAGGTACATGTATATATATAAGAAGAGTATACACGTACATATATATATATATATATATATAAGAAGGGTATAGAGGTACATGTATATATATAAGAAGAGTATACACGTACATGTATATATATAAGAAGGGTATACACGTACATGTATATATATATATATATATATATAAGAAGGGTATACACGTACATGTATATATATATATATATATATATAAGAAGGGTATACACGTACATGTATATATATATATATATATATTAGTATATATCAGTATATATCAGTATATATCAGTATATATAAGTATATATCAGTATCAGTATATATCAGTATATATAAGTATATATAAGTATATATCAGTATATATAAGTATATAGCGGTACATATCAGTATATATTTGCATCATTTACACTGGTTTTATTTTCGTATGAGTTTTAAATTTTAGAACGTTTAGATAATATGGGTAATTAAGTTACGGAAAAAACGATAAGTTGACTTGAACATCGATTGCTCTTTTCCATATCATATGGTGTATGTGAACTTCGTAACAAGTATAGGAATAAACAGGTGGAACTAGGAAATAATTGTATAAAGTACACGCGTGTGAGGGAGATAATTCTTAATCATAACCGTAAAAAGCAATAAGCTTCAGACAATGAGAGCATATTTGGTAACGATTTCAATTTGACATACAATCGATTACCCCACTATGTCACACAACCTATAAATGAGATATTGATCACCGCAAACATTACTGTTATCATTTGTCACACAACCAATAAATGAGATTGTGATCACCGCAAACATTACTGTTATCATTTGTCACACAACCAATAAATGAGATTGTGATCACCGCAAACATTACTGTTATCATTTGTCACACAACCAATAAATGAGATTGTGATCACCGCAAACATTACTGTTATCATTTGTTACAAAACCAATAAATGAGATTGTGATCACCGCAAACATTACTGTTATCATTTGTCACACAACCAATAAATGAGATTGTGATCACCGCAAACATTACTGTTATCATTTGTCACACAACCAATAAATGAGATTGTGATCACCGCAAACATTACTGTTATCATTTGTCACACAACCAATAAATGAGAGTGTGATCACCGCAAACATTACTGTTATCATTTGTCACACAACCAATAAATGAGATTGTGATCACCGCAAACATTACTGTTATCATTTGTCACACAACCAATAAATGAGATTGTGATCACCGCAAACATTACTGTTATCATTTGTCACACAACCATTAAATGAGATTGTGATCACCGCAAACATTACTGTTATCATTTGTCACACAACCAATAAATGAGATTGTGATCACCGCAAACATTACTGTTATCATTTGTCACACAACCAATAAATGAGATTGTGATCACCGCAAACATTACTGTTATCATTTGTCACACAACCAATAAATGAGATTGTGATCACCGCAAACATTACTGTTATCATTTGTCACACAACCAATAAATGAGATTGTGATCACCGCAAACATTACTGTTATCATTTGTCACACAACCAATAAATGAGATTGTGATCACCGCAAACATTACTGTTATCATTTGTCAAGTCAAGTCAAAAGTTTTTATTGACGAAAAACATTACAAATGTTTTATAGTCCTTACAGGCGGACAACAATATATATATTATATAACATGAGAAAAATATAATAAATGGTTAGTTAGGAATGTTAAACAGAATTGTCATTTTCTTTCTGGCGATAAATAAAAGCCTCGTATGTAAATTTAGCCAACTTTCTCATAACTATTGTAGATTGACATTTAAGCAGCTGTACAAACTTTTGCCTAGTTGGCCATTTACAATAGCATTTAGGCAGAATAGTATTTCTTAATTCTCGATAATAGGGACAAACTAGAATAAAGTGATATTCATTTTCCAAAACATTCATTGTGCATTTTTTACATATTCTACTGGTACGTGGTGTGTTGTTATGTCGACCCGTTTCGATCTCTAAAGAATGGCTTGAACATCTCAGTTTACTTAATGCCTGTCTATGTCTGAAGTTCGATACATGTACCATATATGGTTCCATTGCAATATCATTTTTTATTAGTGAAAATGTATCAAGTTTGCTAGACGTTTCAATGTCATTGTGATAATGCTGTAAGTATTGATTATATATTCGTTGCGTTATAGCGGCGATATGACCATCATTTACAGCAGTACTGTTCCATAAAAATTGAAATCCTAAGCCACATGATAATTGTTTCACATTAACAGACCATGTATTACAATTGTTTGAGCCAATGTTATTACAATTATACATAAGTTTATACATCAGGAAATCTGGAGTTTTGCCAAGCTTGTCACACAACCAATAAATGAGAAAGTGATCACCGCAAACATTACTGTTATCATTTAAAACCACAAAGACTAAACCTTGTCTGCTGATATAGGGGCGTTAGCGTTACTCCAATACTAGGATAAATAATGCGCATTCACTGTATAGACCTCATTCTAAATTACATTTGAAGTGGACTGCAAAGTTGATTAACAGAACGTGTCTCGTCGTTGAAGCTGCTGCTCGTGGTCTCTGGGGTCATTTGCTGAAGAAAAAGATGATACATCTAACTTAATCATGCACCTATTTGATACTGGAAAGGGGTTAAAATGCCACGACAATCCCATTAACAGAGTGTTTATAGATGGCATAAAGGGGGCTACGTGACTTTTGATAATTCCTTACATCATGTTACATAATGGTGCAAATACAGCAATAAAATGTCAAAATAAAACAAAACAAAAGACAATGAGTGAAATCTTCCGCCATAATGTCAAGCAGTTGAGAGAAATACATACATCATGCCAGATATTTAAACAAGGGGGTCACATGGTGGACCTTGATCGCTCATCTGAGTTATGCAATATTATTTGTATTGCAGTTAGGTAAGGTAATACTTGTTAGGTAAGGTAATACAAGGGACTTGATGTCAAGTATAGCTCCACCTGTCACGAGGCAAACTATTCCAGTTAATGTTGTCTGTCTTTTATCGAATTAATATGACATTAGGAATATGATGGGTATGCTTCTGATAAAACGATTTTCAAAGTGTTTCCTTTATCTCTTTATAAAACAGGTGACCCCCAGGCATAATTTGAACAATCTTGGAAAACGACCACTAGGCAATGCTACATACTAACTATCTAAGCTATATTTATCGAATTAATATGACATTAGGAATCTGATGGGTATGCTTCTGATAAAACGATTTTCAAAGTGTTTCCTTTATCTCTTTATAAAACAGGTGACCCCCAGGCATAATTTGAACAATCTTGGTTTCAGACAAGAATATTTTTCAAAGTTGTTCACAATATATCTATCTATCTAAAACAGGCAAGAAAGGTTGGTAGAAACAATGCTAGACCTTTCGATTTAAAACAAGAAAATTGTCAAAGGTTTTACCTTTGTATCTCTATGTAAAGCAGGTGATCCCTGGGGTTGGTCAATGTTGAGCTCATATGCGTTATTTGAACAATGTTGATAATGCCACACTAGATAATGCTACACACTAACTATTCAAGCGCCAGGTATTAAGGTTGCAGAGAAGAATATTTTCAAAGTTTGAAAAAATAAATAATTTGGACACTGTGCGAACATCTGTTTCTAGCTCGTTTTTGAACCGATATAGTGGAAGTGATATTGACACAATTGAAACCTTTAAGTAGAGTCAGAGACATATAAAATACATCGTCGTAGGTTTAATATCACCAATGGCGCTTCAATGTGTGCGAATTAAACATCACGAACTGAACTGATTGAATTAAACATCACGAACTGAACTGATTGAATTAAACATCACGAACTGAACTGATTGAATTAAACATCACGAACTGAACTGATTGAATTAAACCTTGAGAAACACACTCATTGATACACATGTATCTTAAGTGTATAACATTGGGCAAGAGTGTCCTAACGCTTCAACTGATTTGTTTTTAAGGAAAGTGGAAATTTGTTTCCGTGTGTGTTAATTAAATTGATATGTTCATCGCGTGTTATTGGCATAATAACACGTTGAACAAAAGACATCAATGTTCCCATACATATTAATCAGTAACAAGTGCAAATAATTGAATGCGAACACGTGCAAAGTTCCGTCAGTCCACTGTACTCAAACACAGTACCGTCGGTTCGTCAGTCTACTGCACTCAAACACAGTACCGTCGGTTCGTCAGTCTACTGCACTCAAACACAGTACCGTCGGTTCGTCAGTCTACTGCAATCAAACACAGTACCGTCAGTTCGTCAGTCTACTGCACTCAAACACAGTACCGTCGGTTTGTTTATATAAGGTGACTGGGTATTCGGCCAAATGCCAATGGCTTCATCTACCTTAGTTCGAGTGATGAATTCATACGTTCAGGGTCAATTAATGTTCACAATATATGACTATATAAATTGCAGAGTTTCTTTAATAAGACGTTTGGGGCATCTTTTCTTCCGATGGACATAAGCATGTACTGTAATTATTCGTATAAACAACACAGTCAAGTCATCAAGTATATTTAAACGTACTAGCCGTGTTTAGTTCGAATTTGTTCTAGTGAAATATGCAATGAAACGCGGTGTACATGGGATGGGTTAAATAAAATGCTCTTACAAAACTTCGTGCGTTATACTGCTGAATCTCCCGAATAAAAAAGAAATGTTAACGCGATCACTTAATTGTCAACGGCAAAAATAAGAAATATATCCACTCAGAAATGATCCCCCGATTTTCAGATAAAGACTTTCGCTTTCACAAATTAAATTCAAATTTGGATGTCATATGAACGATGTATTTAACACAGCACTGTTATGGGGCGATCACATTGGGCCGAATGCCATTCCGTTTGCTTTCCGTATACGAAAGTGGTGCGATTTTTTAAACTGTCCAAATGTCCCTCCGAATGTGTTTTCTCCAATGCATCACCGAATGCTTTCCGTTTGCTTTCCGAATGTTTTCAGTATGGTTTCAGCATGCTTTCAGAATAGACCGAATACTTCCCGCATGTTGACTTTGAAATGTTTTCTTTCCGAACGCTTTCCGTATGCTTTTCGAATGCTTTCAGAACACGGCGAATCGACCTAGAATGGACCGAAATATTTCCGCATACATTTTGAAAGCGTTCGGAAAGGGGTCGTCATGTTCTTTGTCCATTCGGGGTGTTTGCATACGGAACATACTGTGCATTCTGGAAGTGTATGAGCAGTTCGGAAACATTCTGAAAGAATACTGGAAAGGTTCTGGCTATTCGTTATACGTTCGGCGGCATAAATGAAAAGATATCCGTTCGGAAAGCATTCGTCATGTTCTTGGTCAATTCGGGGTGTTCGGAAAGCATACGCAACCCAGCACCTCCAAATTTTCATTCCAAATGGGTCAAGAACTCGACGCATGTTTCCCGAATGTTTTCCGTACATACCGTATGCTCATAGAATGCTTCCCGAATACTTACCGAATACACATAGACGCCGCATTCGGAAGATTAGGATGGTCGATGAAAATTATTTTAAAAATGAACAACAAATGTTTGGAGCTACCCAATGCCGTTCCGTATGCATACGTACGGAGCCGAACAGCCAGTATGCTCCTAGAACACACCGATTGCTTCCCGAAAATGATCCGTTCGCTCTCCGAACACCCGAATTCCTATTCGGAAAGCAAACGGAATAACATTCGGCCCAATGTGATCGCATCATTAACAGTGACATTTGAGCAGCATAATGTCAGTGGAGAAGGGTTTTTATTATTTTGTATATTTGTTTTGTTGTTTGTCCTTTTTCTCTCTCTCACATCTTTTTTTCTCCATATGAATTTTGTTAACAGCCTGGTATTCAAGTTATGTACAGATGTATAATAATTACCTCGTATCACATTTATCATGTGCTGAGTGTATGTATTAAACTTTGAAACTTTGACACATTTAACACTCACACATGTATATATGATATACTGTCTCTGAATAGCCGAATCCACCCATCTCAATTAGCCAGTTTGACCATCATTCACGTAACACTCCGTCTGTAAATTCAATCTCATTTAGAGATTGTGACCATCATTCACGTAAACTCCGTCTGTAAATTCAATCTCATTTAGAGATTGTGACCATCACTCGCGTAGCACTCCGTCTGTAAATTCAATCTCATTTAGAGATAGTGACCATCACTCGCGTAACACTCCGTCTGTAAATTCAATCTCATTTAGAGATTGTGACCATCACTCGCGTAACACTCCGTCTGTAAATTCAATCTCATTTAGAGATTGTGACCATCACTCGCGTAACACTCCGTCTGTAAATTCAATCTCATTTATAGATTGTGACCATCACTCGCGTAACACTCCGTCTGTAAATTCAATCTCATTTAGAGATTGTGACCATCACTCGCGTAACACTCCGTCTGTAAATTCAATCTCATTTAGAGATTGTGACCATCACTCGCGTAACACTCCGTCTGTAAATTCAATCTCATTTAAAGATTATGACCACCACTCGCGTAACACTCCGTCTGTAAATACAATCTCAATAATCGCGAGTTTGACCATCACTCGCGTAGCCCTCCATTTGTAAACACAATATCAATAGGGACTTTGACAGTCAGTATGCTCCTAGAACACACCGAATGATTGAATACACACCGAATATGACCCGATCGCTCCCAGAATAAACAAATTCCTATTCGGAAAGCAAACGGAATAACATTCGGCCCAATGTGATCGCCCCATTTGATAGGAAGTATTTATCTATATCGTGAATACACTAATGGGGCGATCATACTGGCCCGAATGAGCTTCCGTTTGCTTTCCGTATACGAAAGTGGTCTGATTTTTCAAACTGTTCGAATGTCCCTCCGAATTTGTTTTATCCAATGTATCACCGAATGCTTCCCGTTTGCTTTCCAAATGTTTTCAGTATGGTTTCAGAATGCTTTAAGAACAGACCGAATGCTTCCCGCATGTTGATTTCGAAAAGGTTCTTTTACTTCGTATACTTTCCGAATGCTAACAGAGCACGGCGAATCGACTTAGAATGAACCGAATTCTTTCCGCATGCATTATATGTCCATTCGGGGTGTTCTGAAAGCATACGGAACATACTGTGCATTCTAGAAAAGAAATCCATTTCGGGCCGATCACATTGGGCCGAATGCCATTCCGTTTGCTTTCCGAATAGGAATTTGGGTGTTCGGGGAGCGAACGGATCATATTCGGGAAGCATTCGCTGTGTTCTAGGAGCATAATGGCTGTTCGGCTCCGTACAGATGCATACGAAACGGCATTCGGTAGCTCCAAACATTTGTTGTGCATGTTCAAAATAATTTTAATTGACCATCCGAATCATCCGAATTTGGCGTCCATGTGTATTCGGGAAGTATTCGGGAAGCATTCTAGGAGCATACGGTATGTACGGAAAACGTTCGGGAAACATGCGTCTAGTTTTTGGTGCATTCGGAATGAAAGTTTGGAGGTGCCGTATACTTTTCAAACACCCCGAATGGACCTAATGCTTTCCGAAGGTTTTCAGTATCCTCTCCGTATTTTTTTTCATTAATGCCGCCGATCGTATAACAAATAGCCAGAACACTTCCAGTATTCTTTTAGAACATTTTCCGAACTGCTCGTTCACTTCCAGAATGCACAGTATATTCCGTATGCTTTCAGAACACCCCGAAAGGACAAAGAACATGACGAACCCTTTCCGAACGCTTTTAGAAGGCCGGTAAAGTATTTCCGAATGCCGGTAAAGTCGGTCCATTCTAGGTCGATTATTCGTGTTCTGAAAGCATTCGGAAACCATTCGTCATGTTCTATGTCCATTCGGGGTGTTCGGAGAGCATGCGGAACCCACCACCTCCAAATGTTCGGTCTATTCTAGGTCGATTCGTCGTGTTCTAAAAGCATTTGGAAAGCATTCGTCATGTTCTAGGTTCGGAAAGCATACGGAACACAGCACCTCCAAATTTTCATTCCGAATACACCAAGAACTAGGCGCATGTTTCCCGAGCGTTTTCCGTACACGCCGTATGCTCACGAATACTTCCAGAATACACATGGACGCCACATTCGGATGATTCGGAAGGTCGATGAAATTTATTTTGAACATGCACAACACATTGTTGTAGCTACCGAATGCCGTTCCGTATGCATCCGTCCGGAGCCGAACAGCCAGTATGCTCCTAGAACACACCAAATGCTTCCCAAATTCCTAATCGTAAAACAAACGGAATGGCATTCGGCCCAGTGTGATAGGGCCATAACGCCTTTAAGGGGGTTGCTCACGTCCGCTATCCTCATCGCACAGAAGTAAGTGTACCCATAAATGCCGTTATAGCCGTCAGATAATAAGCGAAATGTACGAGTTTGCAGACGAGAATGAGTTTAGTAACATGTTATTGTAAGCTCATGCAATGTCTTATTGTTATTTGTCTCTATCTAGCTGTGTTATATTGTTATTTGTCTCTATCTAGCTGTGTTATATTGTTAATTCTCTCTTTCTAGCTGTGTTATATTGTTATTTATCTTTATCTAGCTGTGTTGTATTGTTACTTCTCTCTAGCTAGCTGTGCTTTATTGTTATTTCTCTCTATCTAGCTGTGTTATATTGATATTTATCTTTATCTAGCTGTGTTGTATTGTTATTTATCTTTATCTAGCTGTTCTGTATTGTTATTTATTTATATCTAGCTGTGTTATATTGTTATTTATCTCTATATATAGCTGTGTTATATTGTTATGTATCTCTATCTAGCTGTGTTATATTGTTATTGTCTCTATCTAGCTGTGTTATATTGTTATTTATCTTTATCTAGCTGTGTTGTATTGTTATTTATCTATATCTAACTGTGTTATATTGTTATTTATCTATATCTAGCTGTGTTATATTGTTATTTATCTATATCTAGCTGTTTTATATTGTTATTTATCTATATCTAGCTGTGTTATATTGTTATTTATCTATATCTAGCTGTGTTATATTGTTATGTATCTGTATCTAGCTGTGTTTTATTGTTATTTCTCTTTATCTAGCTGTGTTATATTGTTATTTATCTATATTTGGCTGTAATATATTGTTATTTATCTATATCTGGCTGTGTTAAATTGTTATTTATCTATATCTAGCTGTGTGATATTGTTATTTATCTATATCTGGCTGTGTTATATTGCTATTTATCTATATCTAGCTGTGTTATATTGTTATTTCTCTTTATCTAGCTGTGTTGTATTGTTATTTCTCTCTAGCTAGCTGTGCTAAATTGTTATTTCTCTCTATCTAGCTGTGTTATATTGTTATTTCTCTATATCTAGCTGTGTTATATTGTTTTTTCCTTCTATCTAGCAATGTCCTATTATTATTTCTCTCTATCTAGTAATATATTGTTGTTATTTTTCTCTATCTAGCAATGTCGTATTGTTATTTCTCTCTATCGAGCAATGTCGTTTTGTTATTTCTCTCTATCTAGCAATGTCGTATTGTTATTTCTCTCTATCTAGCAATGTCGTATTGTTATTTCTCTCTATCTAGCAATGTCGTATTGTTATTTCCCTCTATCTAGGAATGTCGTATTGTCATTTCCCTCTATCTAGCAATGTCCTATTATTATTTCTCTCTATCTAGTAATATATTGTTGTTGTTTTCTCTATCTAGCAATGTCGTATTGTTATTTCTCTCTATCTAGCAATGTCGTATTGTTATTTCTCTATATCTAGTAATGTATTGTTGTTATTTCCCTCTATCTAGCGATGTCGTAATGTTAGTCATGGAATATTTTCAACTTTGTCTTTGTCAGTGAAACAGTTCTTGTGGCAATATGTACCAGTGGTAAAGAAGCTGTTATTTGATTGCTGAATCGTCTGTCGTTAGCTAACGGGAGTTGGGGGTCGAAGGTTTGAATCCTAGTGACCACAGACGGTCCGTATTAATACGCCCAATGAGTGAACCACCAGTTAGTTAAATGATGGTAACGAATGGCTGCCTGCCTGGTGCATGCCTGGTGCCTCCTGGTGCCTGCCTGGTGCCTGGAAAAAAGGACTGGACTTAACAACTTTATTTACTCATTAAGAGCCTAATAGAGCGTACTTAACAAGGAAGGTCATACTAGTTTAGGTCAAAGCATTAATGTTTTAGTCTCTTTCATCCTTTGATTTGCAATAGTTCATACTGATGATTCTCATTAATAAAATTGGTCAGCACAAGTAATATATTGCACTATATTTGATTTAACAGTGAATAGAGACGAAAACAATGCAACGCTTTTGTAAAACTAATATATTCAACAACAGGCAAGTAGGATGCCTTAAAGCACAGACATAATGTTCTCTATTTGTAATTTGTCGAATGAGTATCATGTTTAATGTTGTTTTTAAAACGTGGACATTTTGACAAAACGTTAGTTTTACGAAAATCATTCCTCGGGGATTTCATTACAGAATTCTTTAAGAATTGATCGGTGTTTACAGACATGTGTTTCACTAAAGCCGATGATACATCAATTCTCCAACAGTTCACTGTCTAACAGATGTAAAGGTTCGACGATTAGTTTGTTTTATAAAGAGTATAATATAAACATAGGGTGCTACTTTAAAAACAAATACAGTGCAGTAAAGCGGAGAAATGAGTAGTTGTTTGCGATTGTACACATATGTAAATATGAACTAGAGTTGCACTTTAAAGTTACATATTACAATAAGTATTGACATGTAAAAGTATGTTTCAACAGAGTCTAAATACTTTTAAAGACAGTTAAAGTATGTTTCAACATAGTCTAAATAATTCAAAAGACAGGTAAAGGTATGTTTCAACATAGTTTAAATACTTCCAGAGACAGATACCAGTATGTTTCAACAGAGTCTAAATACTTCTAGAGACAGGTAAAAGTATGTTTCAACAGAGTCTAAATGCTTCTAAAGACAGGTAAAGTATGTTTCAACAGTCTAAATACTTCTAAAGACAGGTAAAAGTATGTTTCAACAGAGTCTAAATACCTCTAGAGACAGGTAAAGTATGTTTCAACAGTCTAAATACTTCTAGAGACAGGTAAAGTATGTTTCAACAGAGTCTAAATACTTCTAGAGACAGGTAAAGTATGTTTCAACAGAGTCTAAATACTTCTAGAGAAAGATACCAGTATGTTTCAACAGAGTCTAAATGCTTCTAAAGACAGGTAAAGTATGTTTCAACATAGTCTAAATACTTCTAAAGACAGGTAAAAGTATGTTTCAACAGAGTCTAGATATTTCTAGAGACAGGTAAAGTATGTTTCAACAGAGTCTAAATACTTCTAAAGACAGGTAAAGTATGTTTCAACAGAGTCTAAATACTTCTAGAGACAGGTAAAGTATGTTTCAACAGAGTCTAAATACTTCTAGAGACAGGTAAAGTATGTTTCAACAGAGTCTAAATACTTCTAGAGAAAGATACCAGTATGTTTCAACAGAGTCTAAATGCTTCTAAAGACAGGTAAAGTATGTTTCAACATAGTCTAAATACTTCTAAAGACAGGTAAAAGTATGTTTCAACAGAGTCTAGATATTTCTAGAGACAGGTAAAGTATGTTTCAACAGAGTCTAAATACTTCTAAAGACAGGTAAAGTATGTTTCAACAGAGTCTAAATACTTCTAGAGACAGGTAAAGTATGTTTCAACAGTCTAAATACTTCTAGAGACAGGTAAAGTATGTTTCAACAGTCTAAATACTTCTAGAGACAGGTAAAGTATGTTTCAACAGTCTAAATACTTCTAAAGACAGGTAATGTATGTTTCAACAGAGTCTAAATACTTATAAAGACAGGTAAAGTATGTGTCAACAGTCTAAATACTTCTAGAGTCAGGTAAAAGTATGTTTCAACAGAGTATAAATACTTCCAAAGACAGGTAAAGTATGTTTCAACAGTCTAAATACTTCTAAAGACAGGTAAACGTATGTTTCAACAGAGTCTAAATACTTCTAGAGACAGGTAAAAGTATGTTTCAACAGAGTCTAAATACTTCTAGAGACAGGTAAAGTATGTTTCAACAGTCTAAATACTTCTAAAGACAGGTAATGTATGTTTCAACAGTCTAAATACTTCTAAAGACAGGTAATGTATGTTTCAACAGAGTCTAAATACTTATAAAGACAGGTAAAGTATGTGTCAACAGAGTCTAAATACTTCTAGAGACAGATAACAGTATGTTTCAACAGAGTCTAAATACTTCTAAAGACAGGTTAAAGTATGTTTCAACATAGTCTAAATACTTCTAAAGACAGGTAAAGTATGTTTCAACAGTCTAAATACTTCTAAAGACAGGTAAAAGTATGTTTCAACAGAGTCTAAATACTTCTAGAGACAGGTAAAGTATGTTTCAACAGTCTAAATACTTCTAGAGACAGGTAAAGTATGTTTCAACAGAGTCTAAATACTTCTAGAGAAAGATACCAGTATGTTTCAACAGAGTCTAAATGCTTCTAAAGACAGGTAAAGTATGTTTCAACATAGTCTAAATACTTCTAAAGACAGGTAAAAGTATGTTTCAACAGAGTCTAGATATTTCTAGAGACAGGTAAAGTATGTTTCAACAGAGTCTAAATACTTCTAAAGACAGGTAAAAGTATGTTTCAACAGTCTAAATACTTCTAAAGACAGGTAAAGTATGTTTCAACAGTCTAAATACTTCTAAAGACAGGTAAAAGTATGTTTCAACAGAGTCTAGATATTTCTAGAGACAGGTAAAGTATGTTTCAACAGTCTAAATACTTCTAAAGGCAGGTAAAAGTATGTTTCAACAGAGTCTAAATACTTCTAGAGACAGGTAAAGGTATGTTTCAACATAGTCTAAATACTTCTAAAGACAGGTAAACGTATGTTTCAACAGAGTCTAAATACTTCTAAAGACAGGTTAAAGTATGTTTCAACATAGTCTAAATACTTCTAAAGACAGGTAAAGTATTTTTCAACAGTCTAAATACTTCTAAAGACAGGTAAAAGTATGTTTCAACAGAGTCTAAATACTTCTAGAGACAGGTAAAGTATGTTTCAACAGTCTAAATACTTCTAGAGACAGGTAAAGTATGTTTCAACAGAGTCTAAATACTTCTAGAGACAGGTAAAGTATGTTTCAACAGTCTAAATACTTCTAAAGACAGGTAAAAGTATGTTTCAACAGAGTCTAAATACTTCTAGAGACAGGTAAAGTATGTTTCAACAGTCTAAATACTTCTAGAGACAGGTAAAGTATGTTTCAACAGAGTCTAAATACTTCTAGAGAAAGATACCAGTATGTTTCAACAGAGTCTAAATGCTTCTAAAGACAGGTAAAGTATGTTTCAACATAGTCTAAATACTTCTAAAGACAGGTAAAAGTATGTTTCAACAGAGTCTAGATATTTCTAGAGACAGGTAAAGTATGTTTCAACAGAGTCTAAATACTTCTAAAGACAGGTAAAGTATGTTTCAACAGTCTAAATACTTCTAAAGGCAGGTAATGTATGTTTCAACAGAGTCTAAATTCTTCTTAAGACAGGTAAAGTATGTTTCAACAGTCTAAATACTTCTAAAGGCAGGTAAAAGTATGTTTCAACAGAGTCTAAATACTTCTAGAGACAGGTAAAGGTATGTTTCAACATAGTCTAAATTCTTCTTAAGACAGGTAAAAGTATGTTTGAACAGTCTAAATACTTCTAAAGACAGACATCTCGTGCCGGAAGTGAACAATATGGTATACATATCTGTTTATTTTCTAGTATAAATGTTTGTTTTGTTATATATATCTGTGTATTTGTGACAAGCGTGCGGTACGCTGACGGATGTCGTATTATGTGTTGTAAATGTTGTTATGGGTTGATGGTCTTAAATTAATAAAATATTTGTAATTGTCATTGTCATTTTCAAAGGTTAACGCAGAGGAATTAAACGGCTTACTACGAACGATCCGTTTAATGTTACTAGATTTAATAAAATCATTTCAAGATTCAATTCTTTCTCAACAACTCTTCAATTTGATGGTCGGACTCACGGGAAATTGTGGCCCACACAATGCATTCACGGAACCGTTATCCAATTATGGAGCCTCAAAGGTATAGTTAACGTGTGTTATTTTCTTTGTCGTAGTTCTCCATAACTTGATTATTAAAATCATAAACCGTTTTGTGACATGATTACAGATCAGTAGAGTCATTTTGTATGCCTCAGGAATTGAATGTTCGGGGACATACATAAATATCTCTACCCGTCTTGTTTGATAGATCACGTCGAACCGTCTCCGAGTAACAGCATCCCATGGTTGGTAGATTTGTTATTTTGAGTTATAGAATTGATGGATGGTAGTGGTTATCTAGGAGGTACGCGTGCCTAAAACGGCCTAGTCACCAATACGCATCCTCGGTACCCAGGCTATTCATAAAATATATGATACCCTGGGCAAATTGGCTAGCGAAACTTCGTAAAGCATGCACCACGATTTCCTCCGTAACAACACTGTAATTTTCGTATCGCATGAGGTTTGTGTCATGCGGCCAATCAAGCGGCTGCATTTCACCTTTTAAATTATTCATGAGATCTTTACAGCCAATTTTCCCAGGGTATCATATATTTTATGAATAGCCTGGGTACCGAGGATGCCAATACGGAGCAGATCCAGTATCGGAAGTATAACGTTAACATAAAGCCATTTAAATTCTAAAATGAAAAGGTTTCAATTATTTAGAAAAATATTTTGTCAATATCAAACATAAATATAGTGAGTATTTCTTGCCAATTGTAGTCATTTGGCGATATACGCTTGTGTCACTATCATATAAAAACAGCAAATGATAAATATTGCTTTTTCAAAGTCTCAGTGTTGTACATGTTACATAATTTATAACGATAGAGCAATAATTGTAAAAAGATTTTTTAAAATAGAATTATAAAAAACTAAGAAATCCTCCCATATACATTATTAATACCTTGACATGCAGCGATACGTCTTGAAATAGTGTGCATAATGTGTATTTAATATGTCCGTTTATGAAATAAGCGAATTGAGTATATTTCGTCTAAAGACTGTTTCGCTCTATCGCGCAACAATTTGTTATTAATACCTTGTTGTCCTTGTCTATGGCGTGTAGTCGGCTGCAATGTATTGTACGTCATAAAATATGTGTTAAGACATATGATTGCAACCGATTACACGCCATAGTTGTCGATTAAAGACTTTACTTAAAAGTGGTTAGAATGAAGTGCCCAGTTAGGAATACATAGATAGCTTTACACAACCCAAATGTCAGTATCAGCAGTTTAGTTTACTTCATAAATGCTTGAAACATTTGTCATGTTATCTTAAAGAATAATTGCAAATTAGAAACTCAGTTACCATCAATGATTTCAACTGTCCATTGCTGCTGAACATGTCATATGTCGTTTTAGGAAGATCAACAGCGATCATTTTGGGATTTTTTCCATTCGAATTTTAAGTATGGTGGAGAAAGCGGTCGCGTACAAAAACAAATAACCAATACTCAGTATTTCAAGTATAACTAATTTTATTCGATTTAATAATATAGTACACCAAATGACGCCATGACATCAATAACTATATTACTCGTACATATCACATAACTCAGTGTCATGCTTTCAGGAATTTGATTTACTTAACTGTTTCTATTCGAATCACTAACAAAACAGTATAGTATAGGTGGTACCTATTTCGGGTAACCATTTATTAACTTTTATTATCGCTAAATCATTCTCCGTGACCTGCAGTTAGCCACTTGCTTGCAGTACTATCAGTGATTTGATTATAACATATTTACGATTCGTACCTTCCTAAGCAAGCAAACAAACTAAAAATCATCACCTGTTTAAGCATATATTCAACTTCATAAAGTACTTCCAATGAACACAACACGTTCGGAATGTGTATTGCTGTCGTCTATCATGACGAACAGAAAATAATAAAGTAAAGACTTTCGAAATATCAGAGAGTAGTTTTATAATGAACGAGGTTTAAACATGAGGGCCAAGATGATTTTTAATCGATCACCTGCATTATGGTAAAGAAGCAAATATATCAGCCAATTGTTGCCACCTGGCGACAGTCTTTTTCAAGTAGTCAATGTGACTGAAACAAATTTATTTCTGCTTAACCCTTTCCCTAATAGAGAAGGTTTCTGACGCCTTTGCAGCAGACGACTTAAGAAAAGATTGTCTCTAAAAGAACAATTGTTCATTATGAGAAAGTAATCCTTTTGCCACAATGTTTGATAAATAATTATACTTTGTATGAGTTAATCTATATCTCATGAATAGGAAGTATGGGTCTTTAATAATGATACCACTTATTTGTGGGATATGACGTCGCTCCATTTGACGTTACGCCAAGATGACGTGTTACCGAAGTGACGTCACGTCCGTCTTTGGCTACGTTACAGTCACAATTTATTATATCCTCTAGAAAAAAATATTGTTTCGATATTTTCTTTTCATCCAATCAAAACGTACGAGTATCGTGACTGCATCGAAAAATCCACTCTGGACACAATTTTTGGAAAGACGGTATAATCAAGTTTTGCAAAGTTCATACATATTACCTATTGACGGGAAACATCGCCGGCTTCGCCGTCGATTTGTTTACCCGTATTACTCCCGAGACTATGTATGTGAATGATAGAATAGTTAAGAATACGAGTGTATACTTGTTTATTATTCCTTACATGCCATGCTTAAAGTAATTATGCTGTAGAACGTACAAAGAGTAATTAGGTTGTCAATGTCATATGGCGTATATCGGTTCTAGTTATACGGAAAAAACAACATAAATGGGGTTTTTCGCTCAGGTAACATGTGTGAGATTTTTATTTTTGTGCATAATCCATGAAGCTTACTGAAGTGTTTGGGTTATGTATAAAACACAGATTGAAAATTATTGTCGACTAGTTAATCTTTAAAATAAAAATCTAAATCGACATTTAAGGTCATAAAAGTGCTGTGTTATTTTCGTGTGATCTAACTTTTGTACAAACAAGTTAAAAAGTAAATCGAACTTTTAAATAAACGACCGCAATTTGACGTCAGAACATAACTTTTGACTGTACCGTAGCCAAAGAACGACGTGACGTCATTTACGGCAAAAAAGTGGTATCAACATTAAATACCCAAAATGCCTATGCATGAGCCATAAATTCACTCATACAAATGATTATTATTTATCAAATATTGTTGAAAAAGGATAACTTTCACATATTGACCAATTGTACCTTTGGCGACAATCTTTTCCTAAGTCGTCTGCTGCAAAGGAGTCAGAAACCGTCTCTATTAGCGAAAGGGTTAAGCAGAAATGTGACTTCTTACATAACTTGTTCCAGTCATATTGACTGGTTTAAAAAGGTAGTTGCCAGATGGCATCAGAAAAGGGTGCTGTTACACATTTGCTTCTTTACCATGGGTAATTGATTAAGGACCTTAAGCATCTTGGCCCTCACGTTTAAACCTCGTTCATTATAAATGTTAATCATTGATTTTCTGAAAGTCTTTACTTTATTTTTTTCTGTTCGTAATAATAGACGTCAGCAAAACGAATTCCGAACATTATGTGATCATGCGAAAAACATGAGATTAACATTATTATCGTCTAGTCAATTACTTATAAATCATTTTTATTGCCAAAGTATGCTCTTTAATCTTTTTACAATCATTTTACTATTTTTTCTTAAATAGGTAGCACCTATAGATATATTAGATACAAATATTTAAAATGTTCCATAAATTTTGATCTTAATATTTATTGCATTTGCATTTTAGATTGTTAACTGAATGAGTTGCGGTTACATGAGGGTAATTGAAATGACGTCGTTACGTGTAATTAAAATGACGTCGTTACATGTAATTGAAATGACGTCGTTACGTGTAATTGAAATGACGTCGTTACGTGTAATTGAAATGACGTCGTTACGTGTAATTGAAATGACGTCGTTACGTTTAATTAAAATGACGTGGTTGCGTGTAATTGAAATGACGTCGTTATGTGTAATTGAAATGACGTCGTTACGTGTAATTCAATTCCCGTTATTACCAATGTCTTGCCGTTATGTGACACGAATCATGAAAGTGTCGTCTTGCTATCTTAGTTGAACACGAGCATGTAGGTGTCAGAGACGTGTTTGTCTATAACGCGTTGTTACGACGTAACGCGTGGACGTTCATCTCAAGGAATGTTAGTTCATCGACTGCGGATGTTTGCTCTATTAGCTATATTAGGCATCTTCGACTGACTCATACATCCATACTGTCATGCCGATAAGGTATTCGTTATCGATTTTGTTTTTGTATCCGCATTTGCAATGTTAACGAGTGTTTCAATATAATAAAACAGTATTTGACCTAGAAACAGCATAATAAACTAGAAATAACTTATAGTGTAAGCTGTGTGGGTTTTTTAAGTATGCAATAACTGTTGTAATATAAGTCAAGGATTGTAAACAAATAGCAGATGAATGACACACTTAATCTACAAATAGAGCTCTCTGCGGAGAAGTAGACTTTCAAGGTTTGCTTTAGTGCATATATATTAGAGTTTTACTCAACTCAAATCAAACAATGGCTCTGAACAAATCATTCGAGTGTTATTCCCATTGAGCATATAGTCCTTGGTCTTAACATGGTTAAAATGAACGGCGCTAGGATATACCATTGGTTACACAACTCAAACATTTCCATCTTGATATTCCTGAACTCTTTGATATACGCAGATTGATATCGAGTTAAAAGATCATTTGAAAAGTATGGTATATATCGCTACAGTGATTACACTATATAACTATTCGGAATGATATAGATCGCTACAGTGATTACACTATATAACTATTCGGAATGATATAGACCGCTACAGTGATAACACTATATAATTATTCGGAATAATATATATCGCTACAGTGATTACACTATATAACTATTCGAGATGATATATATCGCTACAGTGATTACACTATATAACTATTCGGAATGATATAGATCGCTACAGTGATTACACTATATAACTATTCGGAATGATATATATCCCTACATTGATTACACTATATAACTATTCGAGATGATATATATCCCTACAGTAGTGATTACACTATACAACTATTCGGAATGATATATATCGCTACAGTGATTACACTATATAACTATTCGGAATGATATATATCCCTACAGTGATTACACTATATAACTATTCGGAATGATATATATCCCTACAGTGATTACACTATATAATTATTCGGAATGATATATATCCCTACAGTAGTGATTACACTATATAACTATTCGGAATGATATATATCCCTACAGTGATTACACTATATAACTATTCGAGATGGTATATATCCCTACAGTAGTGATTAAACTATACAACTATTCGGAATGATATATATCGCTACAGTGATTACACTATATAACTATTCGAGATGATATATATCCCTACAGTAGTGATTACACTATATAACTATTCGAGATGATATATATCCCTACAGTGATAACACTATATAACTATTCGAGATGATATATATCGCTACAGTGATTACACTATATAACTATTCGGAATGATATAGATCGCTACAGTGATTACACTATATAACTATTCGGAATGATATATATCCCTACATTGATTACACTATATAACTATTCGAGATGATATATATCCCTACAGTAGTGATTACACTATACAACTATTCGGAATGATATATATCGCTACAGTGATTACACTATATAACTATTCGGAATGATATATATCTCTACAGTGATTACACTATATAACTATTCGGAATGATATATATCCCTACAGTGATTACACTATATAATGATTCGGAATGATATATATCCCTACAGTAGTGATTACACTATATAACTATTCGGAATGATATATATCCCTACAGTGATTACACTATATAACTATTCGAGATGGTATATATCCCTACAGTAGTGATTACACTATACAACTATTCGGAATGATATATATCGCTACAGTGATTACACTATATAACTATTCGAGATGATATATATCCCTACAGTAGTGATTACACTATATAACTATTCGAGATGATATATATCGCTACAGTGATAACACTATATAACTATTCGAGATGATATATATCCCTACAGTGTGGTTACACTATATAATTATTCGAGATGATATATATCCCTACAGTAGTGATTACACTATATAACTATTCGAGATGATATATATCGCTACAGTTATTACACTATATAACTATTAGAGATGATATATATCGCTACAGTGATTACACTATATAACTATTCGAGATGATATATATCGCTACAGTAGTGATTACACTATATAACTATTCGAGATGATATATATCGCTACAGTGATTACACTATATAACTATTCGGAATGATATATACCCCTACAGTGATTACACTATATAACTATTCGAGATGATATATATCGTTACAGTGATTACACTATATAACTATTCGGAATGATATATATCCCTACATTGATTACACTATATAACTATTCGAGATGATATATATCCCTACAGTAGTGATTACACTATACAACTATTCGGAATGATATATATCGCTACATTGATTACACTATATAACTATTCGAGATGATATATATCCCTACAGTAGTGATTACACTATATAACTATTCGAGATGATATATATCGCTACAGTGATAACACTATATAACTATTCGAGATGATATATATCCTTACAGTGTGATTACACTATATAACTATTCGAGATGATATATATCACTACAGTGATTACACTATATAACTATTCGAGATGATATATATCCCTACAGTAGTGATTACACTATATAACTATTCGAGATGATATATATCGCTACAGTGATTACACTATATAACTATTCGGAATGATATATATCCCTACAGTGATTACACTATATAACTATTCGAGATGATATATATCGTTACAGAGATTACACTATATAACTATTCGGAATGATATAGATCGCTACAGTGATTACACTATATAACTATTCGAGATGATATATATCCCTACAGTGATTACACTATATGACTATTCGAGATGATATATATCGTTACAGTGATTACACTATATAACTATTCGCAATGATATATATCCCTACAGTGATTACACTATATAACTATTCGAGATGATATATATCCCTACAGTAGTGATTACACTATATAACTATTCGAGATGATATATATCGCTACAGTGATTACACTATATAACTATTCGAGATGATATATATCCCTACAGTAGTGATTACACCATATAACTATTCGAGATGATATATATCGCTACAGTGATTACACTATATAACTATTCGAGATGAAATATATCCCTACAGTAGTGATTACACTATATAACTATTCGGAATTATATATATCCCTACAGTGATTACACTATATAACTATTCCTGATGATATATATCGTTACAGTGATTACACTATATAACTATTCGGAATGATATATATCCCTACAGTGATTGCACTATATAACTATTCGAGATGATATACATCGCTACAGTGATTACACTATATAACTATTCGAGATGATATATATCGCTACAGTGATTACACTATATAACTATTCGAGATGATATATATCCCTACAGTAGTGATTACACTATATAACTATTCGAGATGATATATATCGCTACAGTGATTACACTATATAACTATTCGAGATGATATATATCCCTACAGTAGTGATTACACTATATAACTATTCGAGATGATATATACCGCTACAGTGATTACACTATATAACTATTCGAGATGATATATATCCCTACAGTAGTGATTACACTATATAACTATTCGGAATGATATATATCCCTACAGTAGTGATTACACTATACAACTATTCCGAATGATATGTATGCAGAGGTAGAGCGTCGGCCTCTCGTATCAAAGGTCCCTGGTTCGAGTCCCGTGATGAGCGGGTCCTGACTTTGGGATTTTTCCACACAAACGGCGCGAGTACTGGTTAAGTCTCCAGGAAGCAGACATCGAGAGTGATTAATCTAAGCCCAAGGCTTGTTTCGCAATCGATGTAAAATAAATAAGTTTAAACTAAACTAATCGCTACAGTGATTACACTATATAACTTTTCGAGATGATATATATCGCTACAGTGATTACACTATATAACTATTCGAGATGATACATATCGCTACAGTGATTACACTATATAACTATTCGAGATGATATATATCGCTACAGTGATTACACTATATAACTATTCGAGATGATATATATCGCTACAGTGATTACACTATATAACTATTCGAAATGATATATATCCCTACAGTAGTGATTACACTATATAACTATTCGAGATGATATATATCGCTACAGTGATTACACTATATAACTATTTGAGATGATATATATCCCTACAGTAGTGATTACACTATATAACTATTCGGAATGATATAAATCCCTACAGTGATTACACTATATAACTATTCGAGATGATATATATTGTTACAGTGATTACACTATATAACTATTCGGAATGATATATATCCCTACAGTGATTACACTATATAACTATTCGAGATGATATATATCCCTACAGTAGTGATTACACTATACAACTATTCGGAATGATATATATCGCTACAGTGATTACACTATATAACTATTGGAGATGATATATATCCCTACAGTAGTGATTACACTCTACAACTATTCGGAATGATATACATGTATATCCCTACAGTGATTACACTATATAACTATTCGAGATGATATATATCCCTACAGTAGTGATTACACTATACAACTATTTGGAATGATATTATTTGTTACACAGTGTGCTAGTGACCTAATACGGTATATACGGTGTCAGTAAATTTCATATGGGGCGAGAGCGCAGCTCGAGCTCCATCTGAAATTTACTGACACCGTATATACCGTATTAGGTCACTAGCACTGTGTAACGAATATATCCTACCGACTATCTTGATCAACATCGCCGATTGATATTTACATATGTAGTTTCTTTATATCCATGTTTTGTGATGTTGATTATGTATCATTACATGCATATCTACCCCATATTTGCAATATTGTAACCTATATTTTATGGAAACTATTCTGGATCAAATATACATATATATAAAATGCAGGATAGAGTTATCTAACTTGATAATCTACATAGGTGTGGTAGTGTGCAGGGTTGTAGAAAGTTTGATCACGATGTTATACCCCCTGTAAGTCTAAAAATAGATTATTGGGTTCCCAATAAAATTTCCTTTGCATCACGATTTTCATTGGTCGGTACAGACCTCATGTCCTTTGTCTCTTAGTTTCGTCTATCACTACGTCACTTTTGTCATATCCTTATATTACGTCATGCACGTTCCGATGGCGTCAATTTAACCAAACAAATATTAGGCTCCCGGTGACCGTGTATGGATTATACACCGTCACCGCGTGACGTCGCTTGACCAATGAAATACGCAGATTTATGTAGGAGGTAGGATATATATCGCTACAGTGATTACACTTTATAACTATTCGAGATGATATATATCCCTACAGTAGTGATTACACTATATAACTATTCGAGATGATATATATCGCTACAGTGATTACACTATATAACTATTCGAGATGATATATATCCCTACAGTGTGATTACACTATATAACTATTCGAGATGATATATATCCCTACAGTAGTGATTACACTATATAACTATTCGAGATGATATATATCCCTACAGTAGTGATTACACTATATAACTATTCGAGATGATATATATCCCTACAGTAGTGATTACACTATACAACTATTTGGAATGATATTATTCGTTACACAGTGTGCTAGTGACCTAATACGGTATATACGGTGTCAGTAAATTTCATATGGGGCGAGAGCGCAGGTCGAGCCCCATATGAAATTTACTGACACCGTGTATACCGTATTAGGTCACTAGCACACGCTGTAACGAATATATCCTACCGACTATCTTGATCAACATTGCTGATTGATATATAACTATTCGAGATGATATATATCGCTACAGTGATTACACTATATAACTATTCGAGATGATATATATCTCTACAGTAGTGATTACACTATATAACTATTCGAGATGATATATATCGCTACAGTGATTACACTATATAACTATTCGGAATGATATGTATCCCTACAGTGATTACACTATATAATTATTCGGAATGATATATATCCCTACAGTAGTGATTACACTATATAACTATTCGGAATGATATATATCCCTACAGTGATTACACTATATAACTATTCGAGATGGTATATATCCCTACAGTAGTGATTACACTATACAACTATTCGGAATGATATATATCGCTACAGTGATTACACTATATAACTATTCGAGATGATATATATCCCTACAGTCGTGATTACACTATATAACTATTCGAGATGATATATATCGCTACAGTGATAACACTATATAACTATTCGAGATGATATATATCGCTACAGTGATTACACTATATAACTATTCGGAATGATATAGATCGCTACAGTGATTACACTATATAACTATTCGGAATGATATATATCCCTACATTGATTACACTATATAACTATTCGAGATGATATATATCCCTACAGTGATTACACTATACAACTATTCGAGATGATATATATCCCTACAGTAGTGATTACACTATATAACTATTCGAGATGATATATATCCCTACAGTAGTGATTACACTATACAACTATTCGGAATGATATATATCGCTACAGTGATTACACTATATAACTATTCGGAATGATATATATCCCTACAGTGATTACACTATATAACTATTCGAGATGATATATATCCCTACAGTAGTGATTACCCTATATAACTATTCGAGATGATATATATCGCTACAGTGATTACACTATATAACTATTCGAGATGATATATATCGTTACAGTGATTACACTATATAACTATTCGGAATGATATAGATCGCTACAGTGATTACACTATATAACTATTCGGAATGACATATCCCTACAGTGATTACACTATACAACTATTCGGAATGACATATATCCCTACAGTGATTACACTATTTAACTATTCGGAATGATATATATCCCTACAGTGATTACTATATAACTTTTCGGAATGATATATATCCCTACAGTGATTACACTATATAACTATTCGAAATGATATATATCGCTACAGTGATTACACTATATAACTATTCGGAATGATATACAATATATCCCTACAGTCAACGAATCCGTGTCACCTTGCAAAGTTTAATTTCTCAAACGGTCCATAATTCTGTAAAATGCTAGTAATTATTATATATGTGCTTGAAACCGTGTTACTACCCACTGTTGATGTACCCCATCTATGCAAGCCAAGGATAATTGATCCATTTACCATAATTACTAATGGTAAAGCTAATATGTGAAGTAGTCTTGGCTACCGAAAACAAAACGTCAACCTCACTCTAACGTCAATATTAACGCCGATGCAATATGATAGTCTTCACTTATTCAATATACGTCAAGTATCAGTAGTAGCACATATACACCTATAGACGTATATGTATACGAACTGATGTCAAGTATCAGTAGTAGTAAATATACTCCTACAGACGTATATATACGTACTGACGTCAATTACCAGTAGTAGTAAATATACTCCTACAGACGTATATGTATACGAACTGACGTCAATTATCAGTTATAGCAAATAGACTCCTACAGACGTATATGTATACGAACTGACGTCATTTATCAGTTATAGTAAATAGACTCCTACAGACGTATATCTATACGAACTGACGTCAATTATCAGCTCGAGAAGATATAATTGAGACTGAATATGCTGATCATTGAATAATCTTTAGTTGTCCAAGTTTCTTTAACAGGAATAATGTGGCATTCCCTCACGATTCCTTACAACATTATTTAAAATCGGATACACTTTTCAGATATATCAAGAACATTCGACTCCACGAAGAGATTAAAGAGTAAAAGAAACAGCTGGCTGAACCAATCTCACATTTATCACGTGGTTTTGATGTAAGCAGATATACAGATACACACATCTGTATATAGAAAGAAGTATACATACAAATAAACAAGTAGATTATTAATATTAGTAACCATATTATTTATACAATTTTATTCACTGAATATTTCGAAAGGTGAGTGTGCTATTTGTACAATCTAAACTATGCTTGTAAAATGTCCGAAGTTAACACATTTGTATCAAGTAATACATCCAAGGGACAGCGAATTCATCTTGATAGATTGAACAAAACCATGGTTGTGAAATAAAATAGTAGCAGTACTGACTCGGTGTCACAAAAGCCACTAATACCAACCCACTCAATTAACATTTATACCCTCCAGTTCTAAAACACTTCCCGAACATTTATACACTCCATTTCTAAAACACTTCCCGAACATTTATACCCTCCAGTTCTAAAACACTTCCCGAACATTCAATATCCGATATGAGCCTTTCTGCGAGAAAAACAATATTTTGAACTCTGCGTAATGTATCGACCCAGATCAGCATGAGCAATCCGCGCAGGCTAATCCGGGCCAACACATTCCGTCTCAGGGAGCTAGAAGTATAGAGTAATGATTCCTGAAACAGAACATCCACATGAGGTGAACAGTGTCTGTCCGGGTTAATCCTGCGCGTCATGCCTAGGCTGATCCGGGTCGATACTTTACGCAGAATCCACACTGTTGGTTTTCTCGTGGGACGGCTCATATGTTATGTGTGTTTAGTTGGAACACTCGGTGTGTTCTAGTCCAAACCTGTAATATGATTGATTGATTGGAATGTCGCATGTCCCGGTACTCGGTGCGTTCTAGTCCAAACCTGTAATATGATTGATTGATTGGAATGTCGCATGTCCCGGTACTCGGTGCGTTCTAGTCCAAACCTGTAATATGATTGATTGATTGGGATGTTGCATGTCCTGGTAGTCGGTGTGTTCTAGTCCAAACATGTACTCTGATTGATTGATTGGGATGTCGCATGTCCTGGTACTCGGTGTGTTCTAGTTCAAACCTGTACTCTGATTGGTTGATTGGGATGTCGCATGTCCCGGTACTCGGTGTGTTCTAGTCCAAACATGTTCTCTGATTGATTGATTGGGATGTCGCATGTCCCGGTACTCGGTGTGTTCTAGTCCAAACATGTACTCTGATTGGTTGATTGGGATGTTGCATGTCCCGGTACCCGGTGCGTTCTAGTCCAAACCTGTAATATGATTGATTGATTGGAATGTCGCATGTCCTGGTACTCGGTGTGTTCTAGTCCAAACCTGTAATATGATTGATTGATTGGGATGTCGCATGTCCTGGTAGTCGTTGTGTTCTAGTCCAAACATGTACTCTGATTGATTGATTGGGATGTCGCATGTCCTGGTACTCGGTGTGTTCTAGTTCAAACATGTACTCTGATTGGTTGATTGGGATGTCGCATGTCCCGGTACTCGGTGTGTTCTAGTCCAAATATGTTCTCTGATTGATTGATTGGGATGTCGTATGTCCTGGTACTCGGTGTGTTCTAGTACAAACCTGTACTCTGATTGATTGATTTGGATGTCGCATGTCCCGGTACTCGGTGTGTTCTAGTCCAAACATGTACTCTGATTGATTGATTGGGATGTCGCATGTCCAGGTACTCGGTGTGCTCTAGTCCAAACATGTACTCTGATTGATTGATTGGGATGTCGCATGTCCTGGTACTCGGTGTGTTCTAGTCCAAACATGTACTCTGATTGATTGATTGGGATGTCGCATGTCCCGGTACCCGGTGTGTTCTAGTCCAAACATGTACTCTGATTGATTGATTGGGATGTCGCATACCCTGGTACTCGGTGTGTTCTAGTCCAAACCTGTTCTCTGATTGATTGATTGTGATGTCGCATGTCCTGGTACTCGGTGTATTCTAGTCCAAATCTGTACTCTGATTGGTTGATTCGGATGTCGCATGTCCCGGTACTCGGTGTGTAAGGATAATCTGAGCACGTGCCAAATGTATGTAACAAACATGTGTTGGTGGAAAGTAATTCATTAAAAAGTAAACGTTAATTCGTAGTTAATGCTACCACGTGTCTATTAAGTTATTTTAATACACACTTGTGTCCTTGTATACATTCTGATCATCTGAGTTATAGCACTAAATGTGTTATACATGTTTTACTTTTCTAACGGGGTCCTAGACCAACAGTATTTAATTTAAAAACAAATATCATTTGTTGTGTCTTTTGTTTCAAAAACTTTATTGGGATTTTGAAATCTAGCAAAGAATCAACATATGGAACTAAGACGAATTAATCAATTCAATGTCAGTAATATCACAGAGGCTAGTCCACCTACCCATATGTTTCATAGCTTTCTCAAACCAATTATCACTCATTGGTGTGAGACGAATGACGCGTTGTGCATTGACTGTGGCCGAGCTGTGGTTCGAACTCACAGCCCGCGTCGCTACCGACTGAGCTCCCGGGGAAATATACATGTTGACCTTTGTTTACAATGTAGATTTAGAATTATGTGCATCAATATATTCGGGAGGGAGAACATACCCAATACATAAATTCAATTTTGAATTATTAACCAGGATTGCTATTATACTGTCACCGAATAGGGACACGTGAATTCATTAATCATTTCAGCGCCTGTACCCTACAGTAAACTATTCAATGGACATATTCGGGTGACTCTATTTGTCATGTAACTAGTTCATTACGAGCTGACTCACTTACATGAATCTGTATTGTTTACAAACGTCCTTAATATTGCCATTGGCGCTGAGACAGTGACTATATAGGCCAATTGAATATCCCGTCCGGCATGTAAGGGAGGGACTAGCGAAAAGCCTCTCGAGTTTTACCATGCCAAACTTATAACTATTACAACATACAGAAGAGCCAAATAAGAAAAAGCAACGTGGAAAAACATTTTCTACCACGAATGGAAACGTAATAACTCGACATGTAACGTACTCAAGCAAATCATGCGATGGAATATAGTTATACAAATGTATATATATATGCGCAAAACGAGTACAAAAGTTCCGAGACTACATGTAGAAACATGATCTTGAAACACGATGATCGAGTTGCGTTTAATTCATAACTCCATACGTGTGTATTTAATTCATTACCCCGTACGTGTGTATTTAATTCATTACTCCATACGTGTGTATTTAATTCATTACCCCGTACGTGTGTATTTAATTCATTACTACATACATGTGTATTTAATTCGTAACTCTATACGTGTGTATTTAATTCATTACTCCATACGTCTGTATTTAATTCATTACTACAAACGTGTATATTTAATTCATAAGTCCATACGCGTGTATTTAATTCATTACTGCATACGTGTGTATTTAATTCATTACTACACACGTGTGCATTTAATTCATTACTACATACGTGTGTATTTAATTCATAACTCCATACGTGTGTATTTAATTCATTACTACATACTTATGTATTTAATTCATTACTCCATACGTCTGTATTTAATTCATTACTACAAACGTCTGTATTTAATTCATAAGTCCATACGCGTGTATTTAATTCATTACTACATACGTATGTATTTAATTCATTACTACAAACGTGTGCATTTAATTCATTACTACACACGTGTGTATTTAATTCATTACTACATACGTGTGTATTTAATTCATAACTCCATACGTGTGTATTTAATTCATTACTCCATACGTGTGTATTTAATTCATTACTCCATACGTGTGTATTTAATTCATTACTACATACGTGTGTATTTAATTCATAACTCCATACGTGTGTATTTAATTTATTACTACATACGTATGTATTTAATTCATTACTCCATACGTCTGTATTTAATTCATTACTACAAACGTCTGTATTTAATTCATAAGTCCACACGCGTGTATTTAATTCATTACTACATACGTATGTATTTAATTCATTACTACATACGTGTGTATTTAATTCATAATCCCATACGTGTGTATTCAATTCATTACCCCATACGTGTGTATTTAATTCAAAACCCCATACGTGTGTATTTAATTCATTACTCCATACGTGTGTATTTAATTCATAACTCCATACGTGTGTATTTAATTCATTACTCAATACGTGTGTATTTAATTCATTACTACATACGTGTGTATTTAATTCATTACTACAAACGTGTGTAATTAATTCATAAGTCCATACGCGTGTATTTAATTCATTACTACATACGTGTGTATTTAATTCATTACTCCATACGTGTGTATTTAATTCATTACTACATACGTCTGTATTTAATTCATAACTCCATACGTGTGTATTTAATTCATTACTCCATACGTGTGTATTTAATTCATTACTCCATACGTGTGTATTTAACTCATAACTCCATACGTTTGTATATAATTCATAACTCCATACGTGTGTATTTAACTTATAACTCCATACGTGTGTATTTAATTCATAACCCCATACGTGTGTATTTAATTCATAACTCCATGCGTGTGTATTTAATTCATAATTCCATACGTGTGTATTTAATTCATAACACCATACGTGTGTATTTAATTCATAACTCCTTACGTGTGTATTTAATTCATTACTACATACGTGTGTATTTAATTCATTACTCCATACGTGTGTATTTAATTCATAACTCCATACGTGTGTATTTAATTCGTAACCCCATACGTGTGTATTTAATTCATAACCCCATTTGTGTGTATTTAATTCATAACTCCATGCGTGTGTATTTAATTCATAACTCCATACGTGTGTATTTTATTCATTACTACATACGTGTGTATTTAATTCATAACTCCATACGTGTGTATTTAATTCATTACTACATACGTGTGTATTTAATTCGTAACTCCATACGTGTGTATTTAATTCATTACTCCATACGTGAGTATTTAATTCATTACTACATACGTGTGTATTTAATTCATTACTCCATACGTGTGTATTTAATTCATTACTACATACGTCTGTATTTAATTCATAACTCCATACGTGTGTATTTAATTCATTACTACATACGTGTGTATTTAATTCATTACTACATACGTGTGTATTTAATTCGTAACTCCATACGTGTGTATTTAATTCATTACTACATTCGTGTGTATTTAATTCATAACTCCATACGTGTGTATTTAATTCATTACTACATACGTGTGTATTTAATTCATAACTCCATACGTGTGTATTTAATTCATTACTCCATACGTGTGTATTTAATTCATTACTCCATACGTGTGTATTTAATTCATAACTCCGTACGTGTGTATTTAATTCATTACTACATACGTGTGTATTTAATTCATAACTCCATACGTGGGTTTTTAATTCATAACTCCATACGTGTGTATTTAATTCATAACCCCGTACGTGTGTATTTAATTCATAACCCCATACGTGTGTATTTAATTTGTAACTCCATACGTGTGTATTTAATTCATTACTCCATACGTGTGTATTTAATTTATTACTACATACGTATGTATTTAATTCATTACTCCATACGTCTGTATTTAATTCATTACTACAAACGTCTGTATTTAATTCATAAGTCCACACGCGTGTATTTAATTCATTACTACATACGTATGTATTTAATTCATTACTACATACGTGTGTATTTAATTCATAATCCCATACGTGTGTATTCAATTCATTACCCCATACGTGTGTATTTAATTCAAAACCCCATACGTGTGTATTTAATTCATTTCTCCATACGTGTGTATTTAATTCATTACTCAATACGTGTGTATTTAATTCATTACTACATACGTGTGTATTTAATTCATTACTACAAACGTGTGTAATTAATTCATAAGTCCATACGCGTGTATTTAATTCATTCCTACATACGTGTGTATTTAATTCATTACTCCATACGTGTGTATTTAATTCATTACTACATACGTCTGTATTTAATTCATAACTCCATACGTGTGTATTTAATTCATTACTCCATACGTGTGTATTTAATTCATTACTCCATACGTGTGTATTTAACTCATAACTCCATACGTGTGTATATAATTCATAACTCCATACGTGTGTATTTAACTTATAACTCCATACGTGTGTATTTAATTCATAACCCCATACATGTGTATTTAATTCATAACTCCATGCGTGTGTATTTAATTCATAACTCCTTACGTGTGTATTTAATTCATTACTACATACGTGTGTATTTAATTCATTACTACATACGTGTGTATTTAATTCATAACTCCATACGTGTGTATTTAATTCGTAACCCCATACGTGTGTATTTAATTCATAACCCCATTTGTGTGTATTTAATTCATAACTCCATGCGTGTGTATTTAATTCATAACTCCATACGTGTGTATTTAATTCATTACTACATACGTGTGTATTTAATTCATAACTCCATACGTGTGTATTTAATTCATAACTACATACGTGTGTATTTAATTCGTAACTCCATACGTGTGTATTTAATTCATTACTCCATACGTGAGTATTTAATTCATTACTACATACGTGTGTATTTAATTCATTACTCCATACGTGTGTATTTAATTCATTACTACTGTCACAGTTGTGTCATGAGATGAGTATAGGATAGGGGGTTTACGGTAGAGTGGAGTGATGAAGTGGGTGTATTAGAACATGTACGGTAAGTGTGAATCATGGGTATAAAGTGGTCAGTTACCGTACATGTATGTGAGAGTGATAGTGGTGGATAAAAGGTGACCGAGTACACTTGTCTAAATGATTGGAGAGTGAAAGGATTTATTTCTGTGGCCATTCTGTGTAAGACAACTGTTCCAGTCAATGTAAATGTTGTATTGGGTGTTTAAGGCAGTCAAAGGGGACTTTGTGTCTAGGGACTTCGTGTCTGGGAAAACTTACAAAAACCACTTAGTGGGGTTAAGTAGGGGACTTAGTGTCCAGAGTAGAATTATAGGGTGGCACGCCCCGAATTTGTTTATGTATGATTAGAACATTAAACTAAACTAAAAGATGACTATGTTGTGCTGTCATTTCGGACATATGAGCGGGAAATTCGTGACATTTGGCGATCTCGGCAAGACCTCTATTCCCGCGATGAGTGAGACCCACATACCAGATATGTGAAGCAGACAACAGTGATAATAATTTGGTGTATATATGAACTAATATTCATCAAGTAAAGATAGTGTAATGATAATATTCGACGGGTAATACTGAGAAAGTCTTAGTCAGTTCTTTGTTAACATTTGTGGTAGGGGTGTGGAAGAAAACGATACACGGCAAACAAGACACTCGCAGTGAAGAAGAATGGAGCGTGATTGTGATAAACATTTATATATATTTGATTCACTTAGGGTGTGAAGCCGCGGAGTTTGACACAACTGTTCAGTTTTATTTCATGCTATGTGTATGGCAGAGTAATGCATTATGTTAGTATTCATAGAATATGAACTGAGACTGTAGAGTGGTTTTGAGACTGTAGAGTGGTTTTTTCTTTTTGTTAAAATTTGAAATTGAGTTGTTGATTTGTGTGTGGTTAAACTAATGGTTAAGATGGATGTGTCTCAAATGTTAAAATTAGGGAAAGAGTTAGGTATTGAAGGGAATGATGTATTGCAATATGTGGAGCGAAAAGAGAAAGATGAGAGAGCTGAGAAGAAAGAAAGGGAAGCTATTGAGAGAGCTGAAAAGAAAGAAAGGGAAGCTATCGAGAGAGCTGAGAAGAAAGAGATGGAAACGTTAGAAAGGGAATATAAACTCGCAAGAGAAGCGGCAGAAAGAGATGAGAGAGCGAGAGTGAGGGCAGATCAAATGAAACAATTAGAACATGAGAATAGAATGAAACTGGTAGATAGAGAGATTGAACTTGAAAAAACTAAAGCACTTATTAGTGAATCTAAACATAAGGGGTTTGGGGACCGGCATGAAATGAAAGGTCCTAAGTTACCACCATTTGAAGACGGTAAAGATGATATTGACGCTTATCTGCACAGGTTTGAAAGGTATGCTAAAATTATGGAATGGCCACAGGAAGAATGGGGTTTCAGACTAAGTTTTGTACTTAAAGGTAAGTCATTAGAGACGTATAGTAGGTTAGCTAATGCAGATGCTGAAAGGTATGATAAAGTAAAACATGCTTTATTGAAAAGGTTCGAACTCACACAAGAAGGTTTTAGACAAAAGTTTAGGTCGTGTCAACCTGAAAATGGTGAAAGTGCACATCAGTTTGCATTCAAGTTAGAAAATTATTTGACTAGATGGATAGAACTAGCGGAAGTCGAAAAGACATTTGTGGGTCTAAAAGATATTTTACTGAGAGAACAATTTATTAATGCTTCATCAAAAGGCTTAAAATTATTCTTGAAGGAGAGAAGACCAGGGTCAATTCAAGAGATGTCAGAACTTGCAGAACAGTTTTTAGAAGCTCACGATTGTCAGTCAATGGTCCAAGATAAGTTAAATGACCAAGGTAAGAAATCAAGTTTTCCAGAAAACCAGGAGGGAAGTGGAAGAACTCTAGATGAGTCGGGTATCTCAGGAAAAGGGTTTGTAAATAGAACATGTTATTTTTGTAAAAAGTCGGGTCATTTGATACAAGATTGTTTTAAGAAAAAGCAAATGTTGAAAATGCAAGGAGGTAAGCAGGCAGCAGGTTGTATGAGCTTAGGTGCTGAGCGAACTGAATTAGAAGAAGTAGTACAGACACAAGACAATAATGGGTTAAGTGAAGCATGTGCATGTTACTCTGGTGACACATGGGAGCATGAATGTTGTATTCATGATAATGTAGTTCGGTTGGAATGTGGGCATGAATTGCCAGTGATTAATGCATTGTGTAAAGATCGAAGAGTCAATTCAATGCCAGTGGTGCAAGGAGTTTTAAATGGGAAAAGAGTCAGTGTTTTAAGGGATACAGGATGTAGTAGTGTTGTAGTTCGTAGAAAATTGCTCGAAGAGAACCAGTTAACAGGTAAGACACAGAGATGTGTGTTGATCGATGGTACGGTAAGAGAAGTTCCTGTTGCTAAGATATATGTCACTTCACCCTACTTCATAGGTGAAACAGAAGCGTTGTGTATGGTTGATCCTATTTATGATCTCATTCTTGGAAACATTAAAGGGGTTAGAAATCCAAATGAACCAGATAAACTGTGGCAATTTAACATGGGTAAAATGGCAGTGACTCACAGTACAAATAATAAGAAAGAAAGAGTGGAGTTAGTAAGACATGAATCCGGTCGCAAAGAAGTTGACCTCCAACAAAGAGGTGCAATTAATGCACATGAAGACAATAAAAATGAAAACTATTATGAGAATCAAATGAGACAGATAGAAGAAGGACACGCAGTACAGACCAGAGCACAAGAGCTTAAAGAAGGTAAGCCATTTCAGAAACTTAAAGTCATGAAGGGACTTGAAATTCACAAAGATGAATTTAAAGAGGAACAGCTAAGGGATGATAGTTTGAAATGGGTGAGAGAAAAAGCAAGGATAGGAGAACGGAAGGAGAAAAAGAATACTGTGTCATGGTTTGAAATAAAGAATGATCTATTATATAGAAACGTTCAAAGTCGAGAAATGGATCAAGGTAAGATTGAAAAACAACTTGTAGTACCTAAGGCATATAGGAGTACTGTTCTTAAAGTGGCACATGATTCTATATTGGGGGGGCATTTGGGTATGAAGAAAACAGGCGATAGGATACGCTTGCAATTTTTTTGGCCAGGTCTGCAACAAGATGTTAAGTTTCATTGTTTGTCGTGTGATCTATGTCAAAGGACATTCCCAAAGGGTAGGGTTACAAAGGTTCCATTAGAGAAAATGCCTTTGATTGAAATTCCTTTTGAAAGGGTGGCAATAGATTTAGTAGGTCCAATACAGCCAATTACTGAAAAGAAAAATCGGTACATACTTACGTTAATGGATTATGCAACAAGGTATCCAGAGGCAGTTCCTCTTTCAGGTATTGATGCAGAAAGAGTTGCCGAAGCTTTGTTTAATATGTTCACTCGCTTAGGTTTTCCATCGGAGATTTTAACGGATTTAGGATCCAAATTTACGTCAGAAGTAATGAAAGAAGTAAGTAGACTATTATCAATACGTATGCTCCACACCACACCCTACCATCCAATGTGTAATGGGTTAGTTGAGAAATTTAATGGCACACTTAAGAGCATGCTTAAAAAAATTTGTGCAGAAAAACCTAAGGATTGGGATAGGTATATTCCCGCATTATTGTTTGCCTATAGAGAAACTCCACAAGCAAGTCTAGGTTTTAGTCCTTTTGAGTTGTTATATGGGAGAACGGTTAGAGGTCCTATGGCAATCTTGAAAGATCTATGGACTGATGAAGTAAAACATCCTGAGGTAAGGACCACTTATCAATATGTGTTAGAACTAAGACAAAGATTGGAAGATACTTTAGAGCTAGCAAGAAAAGAGCTGGGAAAATCTGCTGGGAAATACAAAGTTCATTACGATAAGAAGAGCAAGGTTAGAAGTTTTGAGATAAATGACGAAGTTTTGATTTTGCTACCAACAGATGGTAACAAATTACTAATGCAGTGGCAAGGACCATTCAAGGTGGTCAAGACAATAGGTAGGTGTGATTACCAACTTTTAGTAAGGGGTAAAACAAAGGTGTATCATGTCAATTTGTTAAAGAAGTATGTACGTAGATCAAATGTGGGTGAAACAAAGGTGTCTGATAGTACGAGCATGACCCTAGGACAGGGAATTTTAAAACTAGCTGGTACAGGTATCATTGATAGTGACATAGATAGGCAAGATAATGCGATAGACGAAGGAGAAAATGGCTCAGTAAATGACGAAACACTCCTTGAGCTACCAGATTTTAAAGGTAACGAGACGATTAACGATGTAAAGATAAATCCTGATTTGTCAGAGAACCAGATCAAACAGGTAAGGGACCTTTTGACTGAGTTTAAGGATGTTCTTACTGATATGCCGGGTGAGACAAATTTAATTAAGCATGAAATACAATTAACGTCACACCAACCCATTAGAACCAAACAATACCCGTTACCATTTGCCATGACGGAGATAATTAGGGCAGAAACAAAAAAAATGTTGGAAATGGACATTATTGAACCGTCCAAATCTCCTTATATATCCCCTATAGTCCTTGTTAAAAAATCAGATCAAACTATAAGGTTTTGTATAGATTTTAGAAATTTAAACAAATTGACGGTGTTTGACGCAGAGCCAATTCCAAATCCAGATGAAATATTCTCAAAATTGGCAAACTGCAAATACTTTAGCAAGATTGACCTAAGTAAGGGGTATTGGCAGATAAAGTTGACAGAAGAAAGCAAGGAGAAAACTGCTTTTGGTACACCAGACGGGCTTTTTCAGTTTAAGAAAATGCCATTTGGTTTGGTTACAGCCCCAGCTAATTTTAGCAGAATGATGAGACTGTTATTAAAAGGTTTATTAGACATGGATAACTTTATAGATGACATTTTGGAACACTCTGTTGGGTGGGATGACCACATTGGAGGTCTTAGAGAAGTGTTACAGAGACTCAGACAAGCTGGTTTGACGGCTAGACCAAGTAAGTGTATGATTGGGTTTACGTCCATAGAGTTCTTAGGGCACACCGTGGGAGACGGAATGTTGGCACCAAATGTAGAAAAGGTACAGGATATAGTAAGGGCAAAAAGGCCGGAAACTAAGAAACAGATAATGTCATTCTTAGGAATGGTAGGCTTTTATCGGAAGTTTGTACCTAATTTTGCTGAAAAAGCCTTTCCGCTCACCAATTTAATTAGGAAGGGAAATCCAACAAGAGTTAATTGGGAAAATGAACATCAGAGATCATTTGAGGTTTTGAAGGGTTGCATGATTAGTTTCCCCATTCTTCGATTACCAGATTTGGACAATATTTTTATCCTCAGAACAGATGCTTCCAATGTTGGTATGGGAGCAGTTCTGCTGCAAGAGGTGGATGATGTAAAATTTCCAGTCGCATATGCTAGTAAGAAATTGTTGCCAAGAGAATGTAGATATTCAGTCATAGAGAGAGAATGTCTTGCTTTAGTTTGGGGAATTAAGAAATTTCACGTGTACTTGTATGGTAGAGAATTTCAGGTAGAGACAGATCATTGTCCGCTCATTTACATGCAGAGTACTAAATTAAATAATAGCAGAGTTATGAGGTGGGTATTAAGTTTGCAACCATATCGGTTCAGGATCCTGGCCATTAAGGGCATTCATAATGTAGGGGCTGATTATCTCAGCAGAGTTTAAAAAATGATTCATTCATTTTTTATTTGTGAAGGGGGAGTAATGTCACAGTTGTGTCATGAGATGAGTATAGGATAGGGGGTTTACGGTAGAGTGGAGTGATGAAGTGGGTGTATTAGAACATGTACGGTAAGTGTGAATCATGGGTATAAAGTGGTCAGTTACCGTACATGTATGTGAGAGTGATAGTGGTGGATAAAAGGTGACCGAGTACACTTGTCTAAATGATTGGAGAGTGAAAGGATTTATTTCTGTGGCCATTCTGTGTAAGACAACTGTTCCAGTCAATGTAAATGTTGTATTGGGTGTTTAAGGCAGTCAAAGGGGACTTTGTGTCTAGGGACTTCGTGTCTGGGAAAACTTACAAAAACCACTTAGTGGGGTTGAGTAGGGGACTTAGTGTCCAGAGTAGAATTATAGGGTGGCACGCCCCGAATTTGTTTATGTATGATTAGAACATTAAACTAAACTAAAAGATGACTATGTTGTGCTGTCATTTCGGACATATGAGCGGGAAATTCGTGACAACTACATACGTCTGTATTTAATTCATAACTCCATACGTGTGTATTTAATTCATTACTACATACGTGTGTATTTAATTCATTACTACATACGTGTGTATTTAATTCGTAACTCCATACGTGTGTATTTAATTCATTACTACATACGTGTGTATTTAATTCATAACTCCATACGTGTGTATTTAATTCATTAATACATACGTGTGTATTTAATTCATAACTCCATACGTGTGTTTTTAATTCATAACCCCATACGTGTGTAATTAATTCGTAACTCCATACGTGTGTATTTAAAATATGACATATTCACGGCAAGGACAACACACTAACAGATATGTTGTTAATATATCAGGTTTAATATACGGCACATTCAGGGTAAGAACAACACACTAACAGATATGTTGTTAATATATCAGGTTTAATATACGGCACATTCAGGGTAAGAACAACACACTAACAGATATGTTGTTAATATATCAGGTTTAATATACGGCACATTCAGGGTAAGAACAACACACTGACAGATATGTTGTTAATATATCAGGTTTAATATACGGCACATTCACGGTAAGAACAACACACTGACAGATATGTTGTTAATATATCAGGTTTAATATACGGCACATTCAGGGTAAGAACAACACACTAACAGATATGTTGTTAATATATCAGGTTTAATATACGGCACATTTAGGGTAAGAACAACACACTAACAGATATGTTGTTAATATATCAGGTTTAATGTACGGCACATTCAGGGTAAGAACAACACACTAACAGATATGTTGTTAATTTATCAGGTTTAATATACGGCACATTCAGGGCAAGGACAACACACTAACAGATATGTTGTTAATATATCAGGTTTGATATACGGCACATTCAGGGTAAGAACAACACACGGCACATTCAGGGCAAGGACAACACACTAACAGATATGTTGTTAATATATCAGGTTTAATATACGGCACATTCAGGGTAAGAACAAAACACTGACATATATGTTGTCAATATTTCAGGTTTAATGTACGGCACATTCAGGGTAAGAACAACACACTGACTTATATGTTGTCAATAGTTCAGGTTTAATGTACGACACATTCAGCACAAGAAGAAAACACTGACATATATGTTGTCAATATTTCAGGTTTAATTTTCCGTACATTCAGGGTAAGAACAAAACACCAACAGAAATGTTGAAAATAGTTCAGGTTTAATGTTTAACGCAATAATTACTCACTGACATATATGTTGTCAAGAGTTCAGGTTTAATGTACGGCACATTCAGGATAAGAACAACACACTGACATATATGTTGTCAATAGTTCAGCTTTAATGTACGGCACATTCAGGATAAGAACAAAACACTGACATATATGTTGTCAAGAGTTTAGGTTTAATGTACTGCACATTCAGGGCTAGAACAACACACTGACAGAAATGTTGAAAATAGTTCAGGTTTAATGTACTGCACATTCAGGGCTAGAACAAAACACTGACATCAATGTCAAGAGTTCAGGTTTAATGTCAGACACATTCAGGGTAAAAACAACACGCTGACAGATATGTTGTCAATAGTTCAGGTATAATGTACGGCACATTCAGGGCAATAATTACTCACTGACATATATGTTGTCAATAGTTCATGTTTAATGTACGACACATTCAGGGCAAGAACAAAACACTGACATAGATGTTATCAAGAGTTCATGTTTAATGTACGACAAATTCAGCGCAAGAACAAAACACTGACATAAATGTTGTCAAGAGTTCAGGTTTAATGTACGACACATTCAGCGCAAGAACAAAACACTAACAGAAATGTTGTCAAGAGTTCAGGTTTAATGTACGTCACATTTAGGGTAAGAACAACACACTGACATAAATGTTGTCAAGAGTTTATGTTTAATGTACTGCACATTCAGGGCTAGAACAACACACTGACATAAATGTTGAAAATAGTTCAGGTTTAATGTACTGCACATTCAGGGCTAGAACAAAACACTGACATAAATGTCAAGAGTTCAGGTTTAATGTCAGACACATTCAGGGTAAAAACAACACACTGACAGATATGTTGTCAAGAGTTCAGGTTTAATGTACGGCACATTCAGGGCAATAATTACTCACTGACATATATGTTGTCAATAGTTCATGTTTAATGGACGACACATTCAGGGCAAGAACAAAACACTGACATAAATGTCAAGAGTTCAGGTTTAATGTCAGACATATTCAGGGTAAAAACAACACACTGACAGATATGTTGTCAAGAGTTCAGGTTTAATGTACGGCACATTCAGGGCAATAATTACTCACTGACATATATGTTGTCAATAGTTCATGTTTAATGTACGACACATTCAGGGCAAGAACAAAACATTGACATAGATGTTGTCAAAGGTTCAGGTTTAATGTACGTCACATTTAGGGTAAGAACAACACACTGACATAAATGTTGTCAAGAGTTTATGTTTAATGTGCTGCACATTCAGGGCTAGAACAACACACTGACAGAAATGTTGAAAATAGTTCAGGTTTAATGTACTGCATATTCAGGGCTAGAACAAAACACTGACATAAATGCCAAGAGTTCAGGTTTAATGTCAGACACATTCAGGGTAAAAACAACACACTGACAGATATGTTGTCAAGAGTTCAGGTTTAATGTACGGCACATTCAGGGCAATAATTACTCACTGACATATATGTTGTCAATAGTTCATGTTTAATGTACGACACATTCAGGGCAAGAACAAAACATTGACATAGATGTTGTCAAAAGTTCAGGTTTAATGTACGGCACATTCAGGGCAATAATAACTCATTGACATATATGTTGTCAAGAGTTCAGGTTTAATGTACGACACATTCAGCGCAAGAACAAAACACTGACATAAATGTTGTCAAGAGTTCAGGTTTAATGTACGGCACATTCAGGGCAATAATTACTCACTGACATAAATGTTGTCAAGAGTTCAGGTTTAATGTACGACACATTCAGGGCAAGAACAAAACACTGACATAGATGTTGTCAAAAGTTCAGGTTTAATGTACGGCACATTCAGGATAAGAACAAAACACTCACAGAAATGTTGCCAAGAGTTCAGGTTTAATGTACGTCACATTTAGGGTAAGAACAACACACTGACATATATGTTGTCAAGAGTTTAGGTTTAATGTACTGCACATTCAGGGCTAGAACAACACACTGACATATATGTTGTCAAGAGTTTAGGTTTAATGTACTGCACATTCAGGGCTAGAACAACACACTGACAGAAATGTTGAAAATAGTTCAGGTTTAATGTACTGCACATTCAGGGCTAGAACAAAACACTGACATAAATGTCAAGAGTTCAGGTTTAATGTCAGACACATTCAGGTTAAAAACAACACACTGACAGATATGTTGTCAAGAGTTCAGGTTTAATGTACGGCACATTCAGGGCAATAATTACTCACTGACATATATGTTGTCGATAAATCATGTTTAATGTACGACACATTCAGGGCAAGAACAAAACACTGACATAGATGTTGTCAAATGTTCAGGTTCAATGTACGGCACATTCAGGGCAATAATTACTCACTGACATATATGTTGTCAAGAGTTCAGGTTTAATGTACGATACATTCAGCGCAAGAACAAAACACTGACATAAATGTTGTCAAGAGTTCAGGTTTAATGTACGGCACATTCAGGGCAATAATTACTCACTGACATAAATGTTGTCAAGAGTTAAGGTTTAATGTACGACACATTCAGCGCATGAACAAAACACTGACATAAATGTTGTCAAGAGTTCAGGTTTAATGTACGACACATTCGGGGCAAGAACAACACACTGACATACATGTTGTCCAGAGTTTAGATTTAATGTACTGCACATTCAGGGCTAGAACAACACACTGACAGAAATGTTGAAAATAATTCAGGTTTAATGTACTGCACATTCAGGGCTAGAACAAAACACTGACATAAATGTCAAGAGTTCAGGTTTAATGTCAGACACATTCAGGGTAAAAACAACACACTGACAGATATGTTATCAAGAGTTCAGGTTTAATGTACGGCACATTCAGGGCAATTATTACTCACTGACATATATGTTGTCAATAGTTCATGTTTAATGTACGACACATTCAGGGCAAGAACAAAACACTGACATAGATGTTGTCAAAAGTTCAGGTTTAATGTACGGCACATTCAGGGCAATAATTACTCACTGACATATATGTTGTCAAGAGTTCAGGTTTAACGTACGACACATTCAGCGCAAGAACAAAACACTGACATAAATGTTGTCAAGAGTTCAGGTTTAATGTACGACACATTCAGGGCAAGAACAAAACACTTGACATATATGTTGTCAAGAGTTTAGGTTTAATGTACTGCACATTCAGGGCTAGAACAACACACTGACAGAAATGTTGAAAATAGTTCAGGTTTAATGTACTGCACATTCAGGGCTAGAACAAAACACTGACATAAATGTCAAGAGTTCAGGTTTAATGTCAGACACATTCAGGTTAAAAACAACACACTGACAGATATGTTGTCAAGAGTTCAGGTTTAATGTACGGCACATTCAGGGCAATAATTACTCACTGACATATATGTTGTCAATAATTCATGTTTAATGTACGACACATTCAGGGCAAGAACAAAACACTGACATAGATGTTGTCAAATGTTCAGGTTCAATGTACGGCACATTCAGGGCAATAATTACTCACTGACATATATGTTGTCAAGAGTTCAGGTTTAATGTACGATACATTCAGCGCAAGAACAAAACACTGACATAAATGTTGTCAAGAGTTCAGGTTTAATGTACGGCACATTCAGGGCAATAATTACTCACTGACATAAATGTTGTCAAGAGTTAAGGTTTAATGTACGACACATTCAGCGCATGAACAAAACACTGACATAAATGTTGTCAAGAGTTCAGGTTTAATGTACGACACATTCAGGGCAAGAACAACACACTGACATACATGTTGTCCAGAGTTTAGATTTAATGTACTGCACATTCAGGGCTAGAACAACACACTGACAGAAATGTTGAAAATAATTCAGGTTTAATGTACTGCACATTCAGGGCTAGAACAAAACACTGACATAAATGTCAAGAGTTCAGGTTTAATGTCAGACACATTCAGGGTAAAAACAACACACTGACAGATATGTTATCAAGAGTTCAGGTTTAATGTACGGCACATTCAGGGCAATTATTACTCACTGACATATATGTTGTCAATAGTTCATGTTTAATGTACGACACATTCAGGGCAAGAACAAAACACTGACATAGATGTTGTCAAAAGTTGAGGTTTAATGTACGGCACATTCAGGGCAATAATTACTCACTGACATATATGTTGTCAAGAGTTCAGGTTTAACCTACGACACATTCAGCGCAAGAACGAAACACTGACATAAATGTTGTCAAGAGTTCAGGTTTAATGTACGACACATTCAGGGCAAGAACAAAACACTGACATAGATGTTGTCAAAAGTTCAGGTTTAATGTACGGCACATTCAGGATAAGAACAAAACACCAACAGAAATGTTGAAAATAGTTCAGGTTTAATGTACTGCACATTCAGGGCTAGAACAAAACACTGACATAAATGTCAAGAGTTCAGGTTTAATGTACGCAGGGCAAGAACAAAACACTGACATAGATGTTGTCAAAAGTTCAGGTTTAATGTACGGCACATTCAGGATAAGAACAAAACACCAACAGAAATGTTGAAAATAGTTCAGGTTTAATGTACTGCACATTCAGGGCTAGAACAAAACACTGACATAAATGTCAAGAGTTCAGGTTTAATGTCAGACACATTCAGGGTAAAAACAACACACTTACAGATATGTTGTCAAGAGTTCAGATTTAATGTACGGCACATTCAGGGCAATAATTACTCACTGACATATATGTTGTCAAGAGTTCAGGTTTAATGTACAACACATTTAGGGCAATAATTACTCACTAACATATATGTTGTCAAGAGTTCAGGTTTAATGTACGACACATTCAGGGCAAGAACAGCACACTGACATATATGTTGTCAAGAGTTCAGGTTTAATGTACGGCACATTCAGGGCAATAATTACTCACTAACATATATGTTGTCAAGAGTTCAGGTTTAATGTACGACACATTCAGCGCAAGAACAAAACACTGACATAAATGTTGTCAAGAGTTCAGGTTTAATGTACGGCACATTCAGGGCAATAAGTACTCACTAACATATATGTTGTCAAGAGTTCAGGTTTAATGTACGACACATTCAGGGCAAGAACAACACACTGACATGAATTGCCTCTCACTTCGAAGTTGAGTTTCAGTCATGTGATAATCACTTTTGAATAGTGTCTAGTAAACCACATTGGTAATATGTAGGGACATACAAAATGATGTGGCTACAATATATAAGGAAGCAACTATGTACACGTATATCTACTAGTTGTTATTACATTACGAAACTTTCGGATATCATATAAAATGTCAACATCTACCTTTTTGTTTCTCTTATATCTGTCTTCTTACGTTTACAGTCTTTTCAAATGTTTTTTTGTGTTATAATTTATCATAAATTACACAAAAAGTATTTGCTTTTAGTGGGTGTGTCTATACTATTTAATGACCTACGTCTTTAAGCTAACTCACAGGACTACTACAAGCACGGTATAATCGGTAGTTATTTAATAACGTCATATTCAAGGTGGCTACTATAGATCGCATGCAAATCTTAAAAGAAGTCAGGAATGTGCAATTTAAAATTTGATTGTGAAGCATTCAGCAATGGTGTAGCATATCCCACATTTATGTGCCTTGTCAGTTTCCTTGGAAAAGTGATAGAAGTAAACGTGAATGTGGATTGCCCTAATGATGTAAATAATAAATTAAATTATGTCGTATTGTGATTAAAAATTAGATCATCCTCAATTTAGTTTGAAAAGGTTGCTGTTATAATTATATTTGTATCCAGTCAGATTGATCGATGGATTCTGGGTTTTCAATACGGCGGATCACATACCAATGACTACCTCATACCAGCACGTTTCCTGGCTACCACATACCAGTTCTCCGCATAAAGGTCCTTCCAAGGAACTTTTACACATATACTGCTAGCTTAGTGGTGGAAAGCCGAATGACGTTTGTCGCATTGACTATTTTCAAACGTCGCACAAAATATTTGTCGAATTGGGGTTCGAACTCAAAACCCCTGGATGGACAGCCAGAGCTGCTACCGACTGAGCTACTGGGGATTTCCTATACTTATTTAGATGTTTCTGAACAAATCTCAACTATAAGTGGCTAAAACTTACTCGAATCCGTTTAGAGGTTATGCCACTCATTGGCTAATGGAACCGTCTGTAACCACGGAGATTACCAAAGGAAGAATTCTGAACGAACTAATTGGTTAATGCGGTATGAGTTTTGTCATGGCAATAAATGTTGTTTCCAGGATGGACTTTATCGGAGAATACAGCAGTGATATGTTGCTTATATGCATCCCGTTTCCCAATAGCCAATTACAAAACGTTCAGACCCAATTTGCAAAGGTAATGCCGACTAGATGGAAAGATAATTCAATTTGTGTTTGAAATCCCGTGCGTATCAAAACCACATTTAATCCATTTCCCCCGACCTATACACGTCTTACACTGGTCTGAATGTTGGATTGATAAAGGGATGCTATTACTTAAACACTGAACAAACAGTTTGGAAAAAGGATTGTTTGGGATATTCATTTGCAAGTCTTCCTCAAAGTTGTATCAAGTAGTTTGATGCAGAGACATCACAATCTGTAAAGGTAAATGGGACAAACTGGATTTGTAAAGTGAACATAGGCTATTGTCTAGGACAGCCAATTAGGACCATCTGAGAGACAAACAATGTTGTAAAGTCGTTATAACGCTAAAATAAATGGTGTAATCATGCGAAAAAAGGCGTAGTAACACGAAAAAAGGTGTAGTAACACGAAAAAAGACATTATAACGCGGAGCAGAAGCGTAATAATTCGAAGAAAGACATAGTTGCGCGAAATAAAGGCGTTATTTTGCCAAAAGAAACAACATAATACCATGTCAACTGGACATAATAACATGTTTACTGGACATAATAACATGTCAACTGGACATAATACCATGTCAACTGGACACAATAACATGTCGATAAGACACTATAACATATAAGTAAAACATAATAACGTAACCAGTCTGACATAATATATTGTCGATTTGACTTAATAACTGGTCACTTAGAAATAACAACATGTAAGTTAGACATCATTACAGGCGTATATGTCGCTTGCACATACTGTCATATAAGTTAGAGATATGAACAAGTTAATTGTAAATGAAATCATGTCAGTTACACATACTAACATTACATTCCACAGTAAAAGACATATCTAAAGGTCATTGCCTCGGTGGTCGTCCACATCGGGTGCGTGAGGTCGTCGGTTCGATCCCCTGCCGGGTCATACCAGTCTTTAAAATTGTTAATAATGGCTGCCCTCATTGGCGCTCAGGGTTGCGGGGTTAGCACTTCAATTGACTGTCTGTTGTCAGGATAAATGTACCAGTATAACTTACCAAGGAAACGCCATGATATATATAAACAATTGTTGAAAGTCAATCAACAATATCCGAAAGTCGTTTGTTGTGGTTCATATATATTACCAACGTCTAAATGTCATACGCCTGCAGCAAACACAACGAGTGATGCCTCGTTTGTACTTTTAAGCCACGGCATAGAAAATAATAACTACCACATCATTCGAAAACGGAAACTGCTTGCTAAACGGTTATTTCTGGATGGCGAGGGTAAACACAATGAATTACTTCTACTAACATCGACACTCTTGATGCTTAATCCTTTGTCTAATGGATCTTAGTCTGTGGAGGACTTGCCGGCGTTGTTTTAATTTCGGCCTGGCTTAATGTTGATACATTCTACAGCCCATTTACATGTAGTTATACATTTCAACCTTATTTGAAAGAGCTTTTAAACACAATGTTTCTAAATCCCATTACCATCATCTATAATTCAGGCAGCGTTGAGAGTTTCCTTTCTGGCTAAGACAAACACAGCAAATAAGTTTAATGCCATATCTCAAGGGCATAACTATATGTACGTAGTTTTCTTGAACATGCAGGTAAACCCTTTCCCACATACAGCCAAACGTTGACGTATGTGAATGAGTCGAAGAAGGACTTTAAGTCATTTCAATAACTACACTTTTAAATATTGTCTATAATATTGAATTTTAGTGGAAAGTCAGTTATTTTCACTTGCTGTCAACTTTGTATATGGCGTTTTTTTTTAAATAGTTACATATTCTCTGGTATAGAATGTATGGCAGAAGATAAGGTCCAAAGTGTCAAACAATTATGTTTGTAATTTGTTTGTTATATGTTGGTTGTGGTTCTTGATGCTGTTGATTTAAAAAGCCATTATGAGGACTGAAAATATATAACATTGACATTATTTGTTGTTTTTGTGCAGCTCTTTGACGTAAAATGACGTTTGTCTAGATCCCCTTTAGCAAGTCTCGAAGGACAATAATGTTCAATTCGTGCGTCTCGGTTTACCGTTCGCTTTTGATACATACAACAAATGGCGACTCGAACGATTTGAGCAGTGGTCAGTGCAGAAAGTGTCATGGGGTATAAAACATCAAAGTACTGAATGTACTGAAGGTAGAGTTGTGATCGGTTAGGAGGAGATGCAGAAGTACATGTATAAATATTTATCTAAAACAAATCCCCCACCATGACAGACAAGTAATGATTCATCAGGCCAGAATTAAACATTTCCAAGATCATAAATTCGTGTTGGTCATGTGAAAATTAATTGACCGCAACTCCGAAAATATCATTCGGTCCACATAAAACTGTTCTACTTATAATATTACCCAATAGCTCTATGGAAATCCAACCATTAAAATTCATGACAGTACATTGTCTTTCTATTTATTGACTGTACTGAATCAACTGATGCATTCAGAGTATGCACTCTATTAATATAATCTATTAATGTTTGCATCTCCAAAACAGCGTGGATCTGAATCGATCACCTGCGTGACAGATATGTAGCATTATGTGTAAATACTTATGTCGGAGAAATTTTAATCAAGAGCGTGAATGTCGCTGCTAGGGGTCGACATTGTAAATGAAACTTATCAATAAAGGATATTTGTTATGATATTAAGACCGCCAACATATCATTCCCGTGAAGATTGGTTGATATCAGTTAAATGGTTTGAGAGGAGCTTTTGTTTAAAGCTAACAGTTCATTTTATCCATATTCTGAAGCAGCACGGCAGCTATCTTTTCAAACTAATCAATATGGCTTGGACAAATTACAAATGTTTCCTGAAATCAGACAAAAACTTGAAAAGAAAGGGATCTACAAAGTGTTGTCATTTTGCACATTTTCTGATGCTGTCTGGCTGCCATGTTTTTCAACCAATCAATACAGATTATGCAAATCTTGTAGAGTGTCAAACTAGGAATAATTGTACTAAATTATCTAGGATTCTGACAAGCGGATTTAGAGAAGAAGAATTGTACAACTTATGCATTTTACTCCCTTTCTTCTGCCGCAGCAACACAAGTTGTGTTTATAATCTATATCTTTGAACAAATTTGAACTTTCTGTGAAGTTTCGTTGAAATTTTCCGGTGGATTAGGATGAGATAGCATTTGAAGCTATCGGATCAATTAACCCCTTTTCTGATGCCGCTTGGTAACCATGTCTTCAAACAACTCAGTATGGCTTAAAGGGTTATGAAGAGGGTCACAGAAGGAACAAATAAGACAAACACTTTCATAAGAATACAGTTTTAAAATCCGCCTCGCTCCTCTTTTCTTAGCTAACTGATATGGCTGGAACAATTTGCTTAGAGAGTCTCTGAAGAATTTTTCATATTTGGCATTTAACTCCTTTTCCCAGATACCGCACAATCAAGATTTCTACACATATCTTGAACATGAATAAGAAAAGGACCGCCAAACGAATACTCCTTGAGTGTTTATCCAGTGGATACAGATAAAATGTTATTGAAAGTTAACCGTTCAATTTCCCCGTTTTAGATGCCACCTGGTTTATATGACTAAGAACTTTAAACATGTAGAAGGTCATTGAATAAACAGTTCTGCTAAATTATCTTGAAATCAGACAAGGACTTTCATAAGAATGTAGTTTTGACATCTTGTAATTTTTCCACTTTTCTTATACCGCCTGATTGCCGTGTTTAACAACAAATCAATATTATTATATTTGTAGAGAATTATCGAATGATAACATTATACCACATTATATTGGTATCAGCAGAGACATATAAAACACAGTTGATATGTCTCTGGTATCAGACAAGCTAATTCAGAGTAGAATATTTTTAAAAAATTGGGCAAATTTCACCCTTTCTGATGCCGCAGCAAATTCTCCGTAGAAAGTATATATACCGCGCAATTTCTTCATTTGCCACAATATTTCCAAAAGTCGTCTGCTGCAGGGGCCTCAAAAGGGGTCTTATGTGGCTAATGGTTGATATCTCAGGTTTATTCGTCTGAATATTTTGGAATAGCATAGAAAACATTGTGGCAAAAGGAGATATTGCTCTTTGTGTCTCCTTTTGCCACAATGCTTTCAAAAGTTGTATACAGCAGATGCATCTGCAAGTGGTAAACATTGCTATTCAAATATCAATCTACTTTTTCAGAAGAAATCTTACTTTTCTTTTGTTTGCACTTCTTTTGGGGGTGTTTTCAGTCATGTTCATCACGTGACTTCAAAATCTCACTCGCATCTATGGTATCTTCGCCAAATCTACCAAAACAAACTGCGTGTTACCAATGAACGAATTTGTTTTTAAAAATTATTTTGGAAATGTGAATAAAGGTGCAAATTTAAACCAATTCACTCTGAACATTGTGCATAAATACATTCGAAATGTTAAACATGGAATTGATTATTACAGTTAACAGTATAGCCATTTGCACAAACAATCACACTTTCTTTTATAAACATGATTCTACCGAACCACTATATCAATTCTACATGTATGTGTAAATGACGCGATATTTTAGACTATTCTTTGAACTCACTTTTCAAAATGGCGAACCATAGACACGATTTGTTTACACTTTCATAAGAATTTATGTTTTTTGTTGGATATTTAATTAGTAAAGACATATAAAAGAACGATTGACAATTGATATGATTTACAGTTAAATAAGCTTGATTATAATTCGTAAGTACCTCGAGATTCGGTAAAGAAGTCGTATGTGTGTGGTAAATATGCATGACACCAACTTGTATGCGTCGAAAGATTCTAGAAAGGATGATGAGGGTCTTAATCATTATTAACTTCACAAGTACAATGGGATTGGAAACTGATATAATTCTGTAGAAACGCGAATCTAGAAGGAATAATTAATCACATTTACGTTACAATTTTCGCAGGGAATTCTCACAAAATCCTAACATTAAAAAAGGGATTAAAAATGATCCGTATTGAACCAGGTTATCTGCAAGAAAGCTCTTTGCAAAAAATATTCTTTATTGATTGTTTAGGGTCTTACGACATTAACAACATTTTACCAGTATATCACGGCGGTCAGTTCAACTATACCATTGTTTTTCTGACTTTCTTTAAACCAGTACTCCAAACAACAGTATTTCTAAGCAACTGATTGCTTTTCCACCGTTAGCCCCTTACGTGGAAGGCGAAGACCGTGTTTAACTGTCATCAATCATCGGAAATAATGTTGACCGAGTTAGGGTTTGAACTCACAAACCCTGGATTAGCAGCTCGTGTCGTTAAACACTAAGATACCTTTTGGAGTATGCGACCAGCAATGATCCCCAAACAGGTGTTATTATCATTCAACACTATTTATGTCATATATCAAACGGGTTTGTGTCTAATCAAACGTTGTGAGTGTCACGATCATTAAAGAGAGCGAAACAAAGGGCACAACAATCATATAAGTTGTTTTAATATCAGTAAATAGTAACAAAGTTCGACCATTCACGCAGCTTTTACGAAGCAAAGAGCAAGCGTCGTTTCCCATATCTCATTCTATTTAATTACCGAAACCATTAACTGAATTACTATATTACACCGGGAACCAGATTATGTTTTTCTATACCCAAGTCTGGAGTTGCCAATGCTCTACTTGTATTTAATACATTTGAAAAAATGTTCGTGCATCAACATGCAGATGTAATAGGGTTAACTATTGTATAGGAGATGATGCTTTACACATTACCACATACAACAAGTCTACCACATACAACAAGTCTACCACATGCAACAAGACTACCACATACAACACGTCTACTATATACAACACGTCTACCACATACAACAAGTCTACCACATACATCAAGTCTACCACATACAACAAGTCTACCACATACATCAAGTCTACCACATACAACAAGTCTACCACATACATCAAGTCTACCACATACAACAAATCTACCACATACAACAAGTCTACCACATACAACCAGTCTACCACATACAACAAGTCTACCACATACAACAAGTCTACCACATACACACAGTCTACCACATACAACAAGTCTACCACATACAACAAGTCTACCATATACAACAAGTCTACCACATACAACAAGTCTACCACATACAACAAGTCTACCATATACAACAAGTATACCACATACACACAGTCTACCACATACAACAAGTATACCACATACACCAAGTCTACCACATACAACAAGTCTACCACATACAACAAGTCTACCACATACAACAAGTCTACCACATACAACAAGTCTACCACATACAACAAGTCTACCACATACAACAAGTCTACCACATGCAACAAGTCTACCACATACAACAAGTCTACCGTATACAACAAGTCTACCACATACAACAAGTCTACAACATGCAACAAGTATACCACATGCAACAAGTTTACCATATACAACAAGTCTACCATATACAACAAGTCTACCACATGCAACAAGTCAACTACATACAAACAGTCTACCACATACAAACAGTCTACCACATACAACAAGTCTACCACATGCAACAAGTCTGCCATATACAACAAGTCTACCACATGCAACAAGTTTACCACATGCAACAAGTATACCACATGCAACAAGTCTACCACATGCAACAAGTTTACCACATACAAGCAGTCTACCACATGCAACAAGTTTACCACATACAACAAGTCTACCACATACAACAAGTCTACCACAAAAAAACAAGTATACCACATACAACAAGTCTACCACAAACAACAAGTCTACCACATGCAACAAGTATACCACATGCAACAAGTCTACCACATACAACAAGTCTACCACATACAACAAGTCTACCACATACATCAAGTCTACCACATACACACAGTCTACCACAAACAACAAGTCTACCATATACAACAAGTATACCACATACAACAAGTCTACCACATACAACAAGTCTACCACATACAACAAGTCTACCACATGCAACAAGTCTACCACATACATCAAGTCTACCACATACAACAAGTCTACCACATACAACAAGTCTACCACATACAACAAGTCTACCACATGCAACAAGTCTACCACATACAACAAGTCTACCACATACAACAAGTCTACCACATGCAACAAGTATACCACATGCAACAAGTCTACCGTATACAACAAGTCTACCACATACAACAAGTCTACCACATGCAACAAGTATACCACATGCAACAAGTTTACCACATGCAACAAGTCTACCAAATACACAAGTATACCACATGCAACAAGTCAACTACATACAAACAGTCTACCACATACAAACAGTCTACCACATACAACAAGTCTACCACATGCAACAAGTCTGCCATATACAACAAGTCTACCACATGCAACAAGTTTACCACATGCAACAAGTATACCACATGCAACAAGTCTACCACATGCAACAAGTTTACCACATACAAGCAGTCTACCACATGCAACAAGTTTACCACATACAACAAGTCTACCACAAAAAAACAAGTATACCACATACAACAAGTCTACCACATACAACAAGTCTACCACATGCAACAAGTATACCACATGCAACAAGTCTACCACATGCAACAAGTTTACCACATACAAGCAGTCTACCACATGCAACAAGTATACCACATACAACAAGTCTACCACATACAACAAGTCTACCACAAAAAACAAGTATACCACATACAACAAGTCTACCGCATACAACAAGTCTACCACATACAACAAGTCTACCACATACAACAAGTCTACCACATACATCAAGTCTACCACATACAACAAGTCTACCACATACAACAAGTCTACAAAATACAACAAGTATACCACATACATACAGTCTACCACATACAACAAGTCTACCACATACAACAAGTATACCACATACAACAAGTATACCACATACACCAAGTCTACCACATACAACAAGTCTACCACATACAACAAGTATACCACAATCACACAGTCTACCACATACAACAAGTCTACCGCATACAGCAAGTCTACCACACACAACAAGTCTACCTCATACAACAAGTCTACCACATACAACAAGTCTACCACATACAACAAGTCTACCACATACAACAAGTCTACCACATACAACAAGTCTACCACATGCAACAAGTCTACCACATACAACAAGTCTACCACATACAACAAGTCTACCACATGCAACAAGTATACCACATGCAACAAGTTTACCACATGCAACAAGTCTACCACATGCAACAAGTCAACTACATACAAACAGTCTACCACATACAAACAGTCTACCACATACAACAAGTTTACCACATGCAACAAGTCTTCCATATACAACAAGTCTACCACATGCAACAAGTTTACCACATGCAACAAGTATACCACATGCAACAAGTCTACCACATGCAACAAGTTTACCACATACAAGCAGTCTACCACATGCAACAAGTTTACCACATACAACAAGTCTACCACATACAACAAGTCTACCACAAAAAAACAAGTATACCACATGCAACAAGTCTACCACATGCAACAAGTTTACCACATACAAGCAGTCTACCACATGCAACAAGTCTACCACATACAACAAGTCTACCACATACAACAAGTCTACCACAAAAAACAAGTATACCACATACAACAAGTCTACCACATACAACAAGTATACCACATACAACAAGTATACCACATACAACAAGTCTACCACATACATACAGTCTACCACATACAACAAGTCTCCCACATACAACAAGTCTACCACATACAACAAGTCTACCACATACAACAAGTATACCACAATCACACAGTCTACCACATACAACAAGTCTACCGCATACAGCAAGTCTACCACACACAACAAGTCTACCTCATACAACAAGTCTACCACATACAACAAGTCTACCACATACAACAAGTCTACCCCATACAACACGTCTACTATATACAACAAGTCTACCCCATACAACAAGTCTACCCCATACAACAAGTCTACCCCATACAACACATATGCCACATACAACAAGTATACCACATACAACAAGTCTACCACATACAACAAGTCTACCACATACAAGTCTACCGCATACACCAAGTATACCACATACAACAAGTCTACCACATACAAACAGTCTACCACATACACCAAGTCTACACCAAACAACTTTGAAAAGATCTACGTATTCTTTAACCACCCCCCCCCACTTTCGATGTTTTTAAATGTAGACTGTATGGTTAAAAACTTTACTTGATATATAACATAATATATAAAAATATTTTGGGAAATACAGCAATCGCTTATCATAAGCAATTTATAGATGGAGCAATGTTTTGTTCTATGTTTCCAATTCCCCATTTCTGCCATAAATAGCGTAACTGCTCATGATAAGCAACTTTTTGTTTCGCCGTGATGTATTCAATTGTCCTCTGCTACACATTCATTCAACTGTAGATGGGTCAGGGTTAACTTCTGTATCGGAGGTGTTGCTTAACAAAACAATGTAGGTGAATGAGGGTTAACTACTGTATAGGAGATGTTGCTAAACACATAACTTTAGGTGGGTGAGGGTTAACTACTTTATCGGAGATGTTGCTTAACACATAACTGTTGGTGGGTGAGGGTTAACTACTGTATCGAAGATGTTGCTTAACACATAACTGTTGGTGGGTGAGGGTTAACTACTGTATCGAAGATGTTGCTTAACACATAACTTTAGGTGGGTGAGGGTTAACTACTGTATCGAAGATGTTGCTTAACACATAACTTTAGGTGGGTGAGTGTTAACTACTCTATCGGGGATGTTGCTTAACACATAACTGTAGGTTGGTGAGGGTTAATTACTGTATAGTAGATGTTGTCAACACATAACTTTAGGTGGGTGAGGGTTAACTAATGTATCGGATATGTTGCTTAACACATAACTTTATGTGGGTGAGGGTTAACTACTGTATCGGGGATATTGCTTAAAACATAACTTTAGGTGTGTGAGCGTTAACTACTCTATCGGCATGTTGCTAAACACATAACTTTAGGTGGGTGAGGGTTAACTACTGTATAGGAGGTGTTGCTTAACACATAACTTTAGGTGGGTGAGGGTTAACTATTGTATAGGAGATGTTGCTTAACACATAACTTTATGTGGGTGAGTGTTAACTACTCTATAGGGGATGTTGCTTAACACATAACTTTAGGTGGGTGAGGGTTATCTACTGTATCGGGGATATTGCTTAACACATAACTTTAGGTGGGTGAGGGTTAACTACTGTATTGGAGATATTGCTTAAAACATAACTGTAGGTGGGTGAGGGTTAATTACTGTATCAAAATGTTGCTTAACACATAACTTTAGGTGGGTGAGTGTTAACTACTGTATCGGAGATGCTTCTTAACACATAACTTTAGGTGGGTGAGTGTTAACTACTGTATCGGAGATGTTGCTTAACACATAACTTTAGGTGGGTGAGTGTTAACTACTGTATCGAAGATGTTGTTTAACACATAACTTTAGGTGGGTGAGTGTAAACTACTGTATCGGAGATGCTTCTTAACACATAACTTTAGGTGGGTGAGTGTTAACTACTGTATCGGAGATGTTGCTTAACACATAACTTTAGGTGGGTGAGTGTTAACTACTGTATCGAAGATGTTGTTTAACACATAACTTTAGGTGGGTGAGTGTAAACTACTCTATCGGGGATGTTGCTTAACACATAACTTTAGGTGGGTGAGGGTTAACTATTGTATAGGAGATGTTGCTTAACACATAACTTTAGGTGGGTGAGTGTTAACTACTCTATAGGGGATGTTGCTTAACACATAACTTTAGGTAGGTGAGGGTTAACTACTGTATCGGGGATATTGCTTAACACATAACTTTAGGTGGGTGAGGGTTAACTATTGTATAGGAGATGTTGCTTAACACATAACTTTAGGTGGGTGAGTGTTAACTACTCTATAGGGGATGTTGCTTAACACATAACTTTAGGTGGGTGAGGGTTAACTACTGTATCGGGGATATTGTTTAACACATAACTTTAGGTGGGTGAGGGTTAACTACTGTATTGGAGATATTGCTTAAAACATAACTGTAGGTGGGTGAGTGTTAACTACTGTATAGGAGCTGCTGCTTAACACATAACTATAGGTGGGTGAGCGTTAACTACTCTATCGGAGATGTTGCTTAACCCTTTCCCACTTATAACAAGTCAGATATGAATATATCTAGGTAAAATATAAACATCTTGATAACCCTATTCTACATACAGTCGTTTTCTGACCTCCGCAGCAGACTACGTTTGAAAACATCTGGTGGGAAATAATAATATTTTCATTTATAGAGTTTCCAGATTTCAAACAAAATGTGTTCAATATCGTCTGCTGTAAAAGTCTTGTGTGTGGGAAAGAATTGAAACTATTGTGGCAAGATGATAAATTCTTCACGATAAGCAGTTCCTCCTTTCCTCCAGATCTTTTCAGTTGTAGCCTGTTGCATACGCGTCAATACGCTCTCCGTGATCGAAACTGTAATAATCAAATTTAGGAAATATTGTGAGAAATCAAGTTATCGCTGAAAATAAGGCATTTCTCCTTTTAACACAATGTTTAAAAACCTGATCACTAGTCGTAGTCAATGCTTTTACAGATTATCAATATGTTTGCTTTTCATTTTCAAAGTCATCTGCTGTATATTTACATACGATAAAGGGTTAAGCAAGCTGTAAACATATCATATCATTTAAACGGTTTTATCTTCAACAGATTATGCCGATTACATGGAGGAGTTCATGAAGCAATAGTGACATTAATTTTCGATCGATAAATGAATATGCAAATGACATTAATAAATGATCGGTAAATGCATATTCAAATGACATTAATAAATGATCGGTAAATGAATATTCAAATGAGATTAACAAATGATCGGTAAATGAATATTCAAATGAGATTAATAAATAATCGGTAAATGAATATTCAAATGACATTAATAAATGATCAGTAAATGAATATTCAAATGAAATTAATAAATGATCGATAAATGAATATTCAAATGACATTAATAAATGATCTGTAAATGCATATTCAAATGACATTAATAAATGATCGGTAAATGAATATTCAAATGAGATTAACAAATGATCGGTAAATGAATATTCAAATGAGATTAATAAATAATCGGTAAATGATTATTTAAATGAGATTAATAAATGATCGATAAATGAATATTCAAATGACATTAATAAATGATCTGTAAATGCATATTCAAATGACATTAATAAATGATCGGTAAATGAATATTCAAATGAGATTAATAAATGATCGGAAAATGAATATTCAAATGAGATTAATAAATAATCGGTAAATGAATATTCAAATGACATTAATAAATGATCTGTAAATGAATATTCAAATGACATTAATACATGATCGATAAATGCATATTCAAATGAAATTAATAAACGATCAGTAAATGAATATTCAAATGAGATTAATAAATGATCGATAAAAGAATATTCAAATGAGATTTGTGATTTTAATTAAGCATTTCCTGCCTAAAATTGTCCGTGTACTTAACTGTACGGCATATTGCTAATTAATATGCGGACTTGTCAAGTATGAGAAATGTCATATTTTGTTTAAAAAGAGGTCTATACAATATTTCAATTCGTGTTATTTTAATGTTTTCCGTATATATGTATACGTGAGAAATGTTTAGCAAAATGTGTTTATTGCATCCGTGTACAGTAAACACCCAGATGAGTGTATGCGCCCACATAGTCTCACCAGAGCTTTCACTGACCGTCTACACGTTATATCCATACAGACACATCTTTCAGAAATAAATATATAATTGTAGCCCCATTTGTTGACGCCAATCCACCGATCCAAGACTTCTTTCGGAGAGTCGATAGGAGTCCACATCGTCGAACGCAATTCATTGAGAGCACATCTAATGTCGAAATGGAAACATTAAGGCAACTACGTAAAGAGTGCACACTAGTTGTTAGACCTTTCCCCAAAACAACAATCAGGTAAATTTGATTTTTTAAAACATTATAGCGTACCTACAGACACGATTTGTACATTAAAGCATAACTGTTAAAATGAAAATGGAAAATATTGTGACAAAAGGAGATATTGTTCTCAATGAACATTTGCTACAATCTTTAGCAATTCTTTAATTAATTGTTTGCTGCACATGTCTGTAGTGATACACAGTGCCCTTCGTTACATTACAGCCGAGCACCGGTAGCAGCTAGTTGATTGGAAAGATTGATTCGTGGACTACTGGTGTCTGTAGGTTACAAGTACACATCATAACAGATCAAAACTCGAGAATTCAGTACAATCTGACTGTTTTTCACATCTCAAATCTTAAACCCCATAATACTTTGTATCGGCTATATTAAGGAAATAGTTGAGACTAGTTATATTAGGCCTAAGATAAATCTTTCATTTTCATTAAGATCGACAACTCTGTTTTATTCAGTTGCATTAGTAAGGCAGTGGTTTTCCCCCTTTAACTATGTTGAACTGAACTGAAACTGTACTATTCAACGTGTTAACAGCATAATTGTTTAGATCTATTAATCTATAATTAAGTATTTGAATTAGTTTCATACTTTATTTTATAATTTTATGATGAGGGATATTACGTACCACTGACTAGACCCCACTGATGACTAAACCTTCTGGGAAAAGGAGAAAATTCCTCTCAGATATTTTCAAAATTGTCTACTACATGTTTGTAGTATGTTCATCACAACTTGTTTAAACATATATTTGTCTTGAAAGTCATTTTATACATTCACCACTTGCAGACGCAACATTTGAAACTTTGCAATAAATTCCTCATTATCTTGTCGGTGTGCTGCGGAGAAGTCTTATTTAGCTGGTAATGTGCTAATTGCTTTCAATAGTCGGTGTGCTGCGGAGAAGTCATAGTAGTTATAACACTTTCTTAATTGGCTTGTAATGTGCAAATGGAGTTCAAATTTATATCTATTCATGCTTTCATTTATAGAGATTTTTTTTCGTTTTACGTCTTTTCCTCATACAGACACAGCTTGTTGGAACTTGTTGGAACTTGTTGGAACTTGTTGGAACTGTAAAATTTATTTCTCATACGTGCATTCAAAGAGCTTTGTTTTGGGCTTTTTCCACATGCATTCATAGATTTGTCTATATATGGTCTCGATATGCTTTGAAAGTCGTGTCATGCCTTGTCCGTATGTAGACACATCTTCGTAAGAGTTTTAAGAACATTATTGATGTGCTTTGAATCAAATGTTTATTGAGAGCTGAATTAAAAGATTTGTGCAAATGAAGAATTCGTTCATGACGAGCAAATCTTGCTATTGTTGCAATGTTTTAACTATACATTCATTTATATATCTGTTTATATCTGATGTACGATATGCTTTGAAACTCGTTTAACGCCTTGACATAATGCAGACGCATTAAGATTCGTCTTCGTGAGATCTTTAAGTGCATATGATTTCCAATCAGAGGTTTATGCATCAAGGCACTCCTGAAATACTGTGGCAAAAGTAGAATTTGTTCATGACGAACAAATTGCCCTATTGTTACAATGTTTAAACTATACTTTCATCCATATGTCTGTCTATATATGATGTGTCGATGTGACAGTAGTTCACAAATTAATCATCACCTCATAGAAACACTTATATTTATATGTCTTCCATTTATGTCAAACCCCTGATAGGGACGTATATATTTATACTAGAAAGTAATTCTTAATTTATATTGTCTCTTTTCAGTGTAGCCTTTCTTGCAATTCCACCGATATGTATTCAAAGCCATTCAACGATGTTAACCTATGATCAGAAATGATGTTATCTTTATAGTATTTTTAATTAAACAAACACATTTACATATTGTTGGATTGTGATAAAAAAAAAAAAAGCATTAGCTAATGACCGACATAACAGAATGTTATACTTTACAGTTTTTTATATAATTTACAACAATATTTTTTAGTTTTTAATTCAATTTCGAAATGCATTGTATGTATGCATTACCCCCTAACTTCTTGGCAAATAAAGAAAGGTAATTGCATCTGCTCTTGCACAACTGTTAACATTACAACCTGGATAGTAACAAGATGCATCATGCACGGTCGGTTTCCCCATTATCGACTAATATGTTTGCATTGACGACTTCATTACATTCATCAGAAATATCATAACACCCTGCTTCATAGCTATTTAAGGAAATTAATATTATTTGGGTACCTGGTTTGACCTAAACAGTTGGTAAATATTTAGTTTACCAGCAATTTGTGCTTACATATTAATCTCTATGTCAACGTGTACACGATGTTTATTATTTTCATATTGCATTGTATTCTACTGATGAAGGCTTGATTATGAAATACTATAGTATAAAAGTATTATTACCTCACCTGCATCTGGCTGACATCACTTTAAAAACACCTTCCAGTAGTACTTTCATTTCTTTGATTATTCCTTGCAGTTTCATTCCATTCTTGTTCTAATTTTAACCGATTTTAGCATTTACACATTCGCCACCACTCAGGTGATGGAGTTAGGACCACCATAGTCCTCTTTTTGTTCGTTATGTTTTGTTTGTTTTTGTATTTAAGTACATTATATGTTACACAGTCAGGACGTATACTTTAAGAAATGTTAGTTTTCCTTGTTCATACAAAGTGCTCAAGGTTAGATATTGTGATCACCTGGTGTCCTGCGTCTGTCCACCCGTTACCATGTGTTTGTATGGGAGGCTGATTATTTTACTGGATATTTATGCATATTGATCAGAATGACAGCTGGATGAAATTTTGATCGAGGTCGAATATTGTTCATCTGGGGTTGAAAAACTATGTAACCAGGTCAAATCACAGAATACATGTATATGTACATGTATACATGCAATGAAGGTTTCATTTTTATTGGATCCTTATGAAACCAGGTCACAATGATTGTCTTGATAAAATCTAGGTCAAATCTGAATACGGGTCATCCGAGGTAATACAAATTAGGTCACACTGTCAAATCATAGAAAAAACATCTATATGCAATGGAGTCTGCATTATTCGCTCGAACTTTATCACATTTAGATCAGAATGTATGTTTTGATAAAATCTATGTTAATATTGAAATGATCTTGGATTACATACCAGTTTAACAAATCAAATCATAAAATAATCTTATGTATGCCCTAAAGGTGACATTTACAACACACTCAATGACATTATTCAGAATGTCTGTTTTCATGATGTCTAAGTTCGAATCTCGGTCACCTTGTGTTAAGAACTAGGCCACAATGTCTGTGTTCGTGATGTCTAAGTTCGAATCTCGGTCACCTGGTGTTAAGAACTAGGCCACAATGTCTGTTTTCATGATGTCTAAGTTCGAATCTCGGTCACCTTGTGTTAAGAACTAGGCCACAATGTCTGTTTTCATGATGTCTAAGTTCGAATCTCGGTCACCTTGTGTTAAGAACTAGGCCACAATGTCTGTTTTCATGATGTCTAAGTTCGAATCTCGGTCACCTTGTGTTAAGAACTAGGCCACACTGTCAAACCAAGAAACAACATTAACACTCGAGAGGCCACAGTCACGAACATTGGTCATGCCACATTGTATTTACAATCTTAGTGAAATGGTCAGAATATGTTCTCAATGATTTCTGGGCTAAGTTCGAGTCTGGGTACTTTGGGTAAAACAAAATAAGTCACACAGTCAAGTCAAATGAAAGCCTTGTTAACAAGACCACATTCAATATCCGGCTTTGCCGAAATGATTTCTATGTCAGGTAAGAAACAGGGTCACTTGGGGTAAAAAACAAGGTCACTGGAACAAATCAAGTAAAAACTCGGTCTGGAGTCACATATAATACCAAATCGTCAATTGGTGGAATGTTAGTGTGGATCAACTGAGATTAAAAAAAGGTCAACATACCAGTTCCAAGGAAAATCTTATTGACATTATGGAAGTCACATTTTACAGTTTAGTTTATCAAAAACACATCCTGTCCTCGCATGTGAGATTTGAAAAATGAATGAGAATGTAGTCTTTGAATCCATGCTAAAAGCTCTAAATGCAAACAGCTTTTCCAGTGGTTTCTTTTAAACTTCTATCAATGTCATTTTGACTCCCACTACAGAGCCTGATCAAGTTTCGCGGATGTGTACCTTCATCTGGGTATGTACAGATCGCAAATACAACAAGGTTGTGTACCTTCATCAGGGTATGTAAAGGTCGCCAATACCACACGGTTGTGTACCTTCATCTGGGTCTGTACAGATCGCCAATACAACAAGGTTGTGTACCTTCATCAGGGTATGTACAGGTCGCCAATACCACAAGGTTGTTTACCTTCAACTGGGTCTGTACAGGTTGCCAATACCACAAGGTTGTGTACAGATCGCCAATGCTACAATGATGTATACCTTCATATGGTTATGTACAGGTCGCCAATACCACAATATGTGTACCTTCATCTTGGTATGTACAAATCGCCAATGCTACAAGGATGTATACCTTCATATGGTTATGTACAGCACTACTGCATACACAGGGCATTAAATTATAGTAACTTATCCATTAAATGTATGTTAAACTTGAAAAACCCATTAATTTACCCCATTAGATCCTGTAATAGTAATTTTAACAGGGTTTAAGACATTAATGGGGTAGCCTGTTAAAATACCCTGAAATATCCTTTTCATGGCCATGAATAATACCCAGAATGGCCTTAAACAATGAAGAAACAGATCTTACAAAATTAATGACCATAAAAAAAGCATGAAATCTTGTTATACAATTTTTTAACATGTTTATTAATGCCCATTAATAAGCTGTTTTCTTTTTAATGGCCATGAAAATATGTCAACACTTCCAATATGGTTATTTAATGGCCATTATTTTATAAATGCCCATTAAATAAAATTTGAAAAATTAAAACAAGAACGCCGCGTTCAATAAACGCTTATGCCCCCGGTGGTATCCTTGACATTATATTTTGAAAATTTTCAAAGTCCCAACTAGATCAAGGTCAAGGACAAATAAATGTTGGGTGATATATGTGGATCGGAATGGTCCAAGGCAACAACCATTCAACAATTCAAAACATTATAGCAAGCAGTGTTGATTGGTTTGATAGTGTAAAATTTGATGATGATACTGGACTGTGGTTTACAGATATGAAAACTTCTCAACGTTCGCTTATAGGACGAGTGAGATTTTTTCGCCAATACCACAAGGTTGTGTACCTTCATCTGAGTATATGTCGCCAATACCAAGAGGTTGTTTACATTCATTTGGGTATGTAAAGGTCGCCAATACCGCAAGGATGTGTACCTTTATCTGGGTATGTACAGGTCGCCAATACCACAAGGTTGTATACCTTCATCAGAGTATGTACAGATCGCCAATACCGCAAGGATGTGTACCTTCATCTGGGTCTGTAAAGGTCGCCAAAACCACAAGGATGTTTGCCTTCATCTGGGTCTGTTAAGATCGCCAATGCAACAAGGATACGTACCTTCATCGTTGTCTGTACAGGTCGCCAATATCACATGGTTGTGTACCTTCATCTGGGTCTGTACAGGTCGCCAATACCACAAGGTTGTGTACCTTCATCTGTGCCTGTACAGGTCGCCAATATCACAAGGATCCGTACCTTCATCTGGGTCTGTACAGGTCGCCAATACCACAAGGATATGTACCTTTATCTGGGTCTGTACAGGTCGCCAATCCACAATGATATGTACCGTCATCTGGGTATGTACAGGTCGCCAATACCAAAATGATTTGTACCGTCATCTGGGTATTAACAGGTCGCCAATACCACCAGGACGCTTACCTGCATCTGGATATATACAGGTCGCCAATACCACTAGGATGTGTACCTTCATCTTGGTGTGTACAGGTCGCCAATACCACAAGGTTGTATACCTTCATCTGGGTATGTACAGGTCGCCAATACCACAAGGTTGTATACCTTCATCTGGGTATGTACAGGTCGCCAATACCACAAGGTTGTGTACCTTCATCTGGGTGTGTACAAGTCACCAATAACACTTGGAGGCATACCTTCATCTGGGTATATATAGGTCGCCAATACCAATAGGATGCGTTCCTTTATCTGGGTCTGTACAGATCGCTAATACCACAAGGTTGTGTACCTTTATCTAGGTCTGTACATATCGCTAATACCACAAGGTTGTGTACCTTCATCGGGGTCTGTACAGGTCCCCAATACCACAATGTTGTGTACCTTCATCTGGGTCTCTACATGTCCGCAATACCACAATGTCGTGTACCTTCATCTGGGTCTGTACATGTCCCCAATACCACAAGGTTGTGTACCTTCATCTGGGTCTGTACAGATCGCTAATACCACAAGGTTGTGTACCTTCATCTGGGTCTGGACAGGTCGCCAATAGCACAAGTTTGTGTACCTTCATCTGGGTCTGTACAGATCGCCAGTACCACATGGTTGTGTACCTTCATCTGGGTCTGTACAGCTCGCCAATACCACAAGGTTGTGTACCTTCATCTGGGTATGTACAGGTCGCTAATACCACAAGGTTGTGTACCTTCATCTGGGTCTGTACAGATCGCTAATACCACAAGGTTGTGTAGGGTGCGGGAGGGCACGAAATGTATGTGGTGTGGTGGTATAGCGTCCGCTATCGGTGCGGCAGGGCACGGGATGTATGTGGTGTGAAGGTAAAGCGTCCGCTGTCGGTTGCGGGAGGGCACGGGATGTATGTGGTGTGGTGGTATAGCGTCCGCTGTTGGGTGCGGGAGTGCACGGGATGTATGTGGTGTGGTGGTATAGCGTCCGCTGTCGGTGCGGGAGGGCACAAGATGTATGTGGTGTGGTGGTATAGCGTCCGCTGTCGGGTGCGGGAGGGCACGGGATGTATGTGGTGTGGTGGTAAAGCGTCCGCTCTCGGTGCGGGAGGGCACGGGATGTATGTGGTGTGGTGGTATAGCGTCCGCTGTCGGTGCGGGAGGGCACGGGATGTATGTGGTGTGAAGGTATAGCGTCCGCTTTCGGTGCGGGAGGGCACGGGATGTATGTGGTCTGAAGGTATAGCGTCCGCTGTCGGGTGCGGGAGGGCACGGGATGTTTGTGGTGTGGTGGTATAGCGTCCGCTGTCGGGTGCGGGAGGGCAAGGGATGTATGTGGTGTGGTGGTATAGCGTCCGCTGTCGGTGCGGGAGGGCACGGGATGTATGTGGTGTGGTGTGGTGTGGTGGTATAGCGTCCGCTGTCGGGTGCGGGAGGGCACGGGATGTATGTGGTGTGGTGGTATAGCGTCCGCTGTCGGTGCGGGAGGGCACGGGATGTATGTGATGTGAAGGTAAAGCGTCCGCTGTCGGGTGCGGGAGAGGGCACGGGATGTATGTGGATTGATGGTATAGCGTCCGCTGTCGGGTGCGGGAGGGCACGGGATGTATGTGGTGTGAAGGTAAAGCGTCCGCTGTCGGATGCGGGAGGGCACGGGATGTATGTGGTGTGGTACTATAGCGTCCGCTGTCGGTGCGGGAGGGCACGGGATGTATGTGATGTGAAGGTAAAGCGTCCGCTGTCGGGTGCAGGAGAGGGCACGGGATGTATGTGGATTGATGGTATAGCGTCCGCTGTCGGTGCGGGAGGGCACGGGATGTATGTGGTGTGGTGGTAAATCGTCCGCTGTCGGGTGCGGGAGGGCACGGGATGTATGTGGTGTGAAGGTAAAGCGTCCGCTGTCGGATGCGGGAGGGCACGGGATGTATGTGGTGTGGTACTATAGCGTCTGCTGTCGGTGCGGGAGGGCACGGGATGTATGTGATGTGAAGGTAAAGCGTCCGCTGTCGGGTGCGGGAGAGGGCACGGGATGTATGTGGATTGATGGTATAGCGTCCGCTGTCGGTGCGGGAGGGCACGGGATGTATGTGGTGTGGTGGTAAATCGTCCGCTGTCGGGTGCGGGAGGGCACGGGATGTATGTGGTGTAAAGGTAAAGCGTCCGCTGTCGGATGCGGGAGGGCACGGGATGTATGTGGTGTGGTGGTAAATCGTCCGCTGTCGGGTGCGGGAGGGCACGAAATGTATGTGGTGTGGTGGTATAGCGTCCGCTATCGGTGCGGGAGGGCACGGGATGTATGTGGTGTGAAGGTAAAGCGTCCGCTGTCGGTTGCGGGAGGGCACGGGATGTATGTGGTGTGGTGGTAAAGCGTCCGCTGCCGGGTGCGGGAGGGCACGGGATGTATGAGGTGTGAAGGTATAGCGTCCGCTGTCGGTGCGGGAGGGCACGGGATGTATGTGGATTGATGGTATAGCGTCCGCTGTCGGGTGCGGGAGGGCACGGGATGTATGTGGTGTGGTGGTAAACCGTCCGCTGTCGGGTGAGGGAGGGCACGGGATGTATGTGGTGTGGTGGTATAGCGTCCGCTGTCGGGTGTGGGAGGGCACGGGATGTATGTGGTGTTAAGGTAAAGCGTCCGCTGTCGGGTGCGGGAGGGCACGGGATGTATGTGGATTGATGGTATAGCGTCCGCTGTCGGTGCGGGAGGGCACGGGATGTATGTGGTGTGGTGGTAAATCGTCCGCTGTAGGGTGCGGGAGGGCACGAAATGTATGTGGTGTGGTGGTATAGCGTCCGCTATCGGTGCGGGAGGGCACGGGATGTATGTGGTGTGAAGGTAAAGCGTCCGCTGTCGGTTGCGGGAGGGCACGGGATGTATGTGGTGTGGTAGTATAGCGTCCGCTGTTGGGTGCGGGAGTGCACGGGATGTATGTGGTGTGGTGGTATAGCGTCCGCTGTCGGTGCGGGAGGGCACAAGATGTATGTGGTGTGGTGGTATAGCGTCCGCTGTCGGGTGCGGGAGGGCACGGGATGTATGTGGTGTGGTGGTAAAGCGTCCGCTCTCGGTGCGGGAGGGCACGGGATGTATGTGGTGTGGTGGTATAGCGTCCGCTGTCGGTGCGGGAGGGCACGGGATGTATGTGGTGTGAAGGTATAGCGTCCGCTTTCGGTGCGGGAGGGCACGGGATGTATGTGGTCTGAAGGTATAGCGTCCGCTGTCGGGTGCGGGAGGGCACGGGATGTTTGTGGTGTGGTGGTATAGCGTCCGCTGTCGGGTGCGGGAGGGCACGGGATGTATGTGGTGTGGTGGTATAGCGTCCGCTGTCGGGTGCGGGAGGGCACGGGATGTATGTGGTGTGGTGGTATAGCGTCCGCTGTCGGTGCGGGAGGGCACGGGATGTATGTGATGTGAAGGTAAAGCGTCCGCTGTCGGGTGCGGGAGAGGGCACGGGATGTATGTGGATTGATGGTATAGCGTCCGCTGTCGGTGCGGGAGGGCACGGGATGTATGTGGTGTGGTGGTAAATCGTCCGCTATCGGGTGCGGGAGGGCACGGGATGTATGTGGTGTGAAGGTAAAGCGTCCGCTGTCGGATGCGGGAGGGCACGGGATGTATGTGGTGTGGTACTATAGCGTCCGCTGTCGGTGCGGGAGGGCACGGGATGTATGTGATGTGAAGGTAAAGCGTCCGCTGTCGGGTGCGGGAGAGGGCACGGGATGTATGTGGATTGATGGTATAGCGTCCGCTGTCGGTGCGGGAGGGCACGGGATGTATGTGGTGTGGTGGTAAATCGTCCGCTGTCGGGTGCGGGAGGGCACGGGATGTATGTGGTGTGAAGGTAAAGCGTCCGCTGTCGGATGCGGGAGGGCACGGGATGTATGTGATGTGAAGGTAAAGCGTCCGCTGTCGGGTGCGGGAGAGGGCACGGGATGTATGTGGATTGATGGTATAGCGTCCGCTGTCGGTGCGGGAGGGCACGGGATGTATGTGGTGTGGTGGTAAATCGTCCGCTGTCGGGTGCGGGAGGGCACGGGATGTATGTGGTGTGAAGGTAAAGCGTCCGCTGTCGGATGCGGGAGGGCACGGGATGTATGTGGTGTGGTACTATAGCGTCCGCTGTCGGTGCGGGAGGGCACGGGATGTATGTGATGTGAAGGTAAAGCGTCCGCTGTCGGGTGCGGGAGAGGGCACGGGATGTATGTGGATTGATGGTATAGCGTCCGCTGTCGGTGCGGGAGGGCACGGGATGTATGTGGTGTGGTGGTAAATCGTCCGCTGTCGGGTGCGGGAGGGCACGGGATGTATGTGGTGTGAAGGTAAAGCGTCCGCTGTCGGATGCGGGAGGGCACGGGATGTATGTGGTGTGAAGGTAAAGCGTCCGCTGTCGGATGCGGGAGGGCACGGGATGTATGTGGTGTGGTGGTAAATCTTCCGTTGTCGGGTGCGGGAGGGCACGAAATGTATGTGGTGTGGTGGTATAGCGTCCGCTATCGGTGCGGGAGGGCACGGGATGTATGTGGTGTGAAGGTAAAGCGTCCGCTGTCGGTTGCGGGAGGGCACGGGATGTATGTGGTGTGGTGGTAAAGCGTCCGCTGCCGGGTGCGGGAGGGCACGGGATGTATGTGGTGTGAAGGTATAGCGTCCGCTGTCGGTGCGGGAGGGCACGGGATGTATGTGGATTGATGGTATAGCGTCCGCTGTCGGGTGCGGGAGGGCACGGGATGTATGTGGTGTGGTGGTAAACCGTCCGCTGTCGGGTGAGGGAGGGCACGGGATGTATGTGGTGTGGTGGTATAGCGTCCGCTGTCGGGTGTGGGAGGGCACGGGATGTATGTGGTGTTAAGGTAAAGCGTCCGCTGTCGGGTGCGGGAGGGCACGGGATGTATGTGGATTGATGGTATAGCGTCCGCTGTCGGTGCGGGAGGGCACGGGATGTATGTGGTGTGGTGGTAAATCGTCCGCTGTAGGGTGCGGGAGGGCACGAAATGTATGTGGTGTGGTGGTATAGCGTCCGCTATCGGTGCGGGAGGGCACGGGATGTATGTGGTGTGAAGGTAAAGCGTCCGCTGTCGGTTGCGGGAGGGCACGGGATGTATGTGGTGTGGTGGTATAGCGTCCGCTGTTGGGTGCGGGAGTGCACGGGATGTATGTGGTGTGGTGGTATAGCGTCCGTTGTCGGTGCGGGAGGGCACAAGATGTATGTGGTGTGGTGGTATAGCGTCCGCTGTCGGGTGCGGGAGGGCACGGGATGTATGTGGTGTGGTGGTAAAGCGTCCGCTCTCGGTGCGGGAGGGCACGGGATGTATGTGGTGTGGTGGTATAGCGTCCGCTGTCGGTGCGGGAGGGCACGGGATGTATGTGGTGTGAAGGTATAGCGTCCGCTTTCGGTGCGGGAGGGCACGGGATGTATGTGGTCTGAAGGTATAGCGTCCGCTGTCGGGTGCGGGAGGGCACGGGATGTTTGTGGTGTGGTGGTATAGCGTCCGCTGTCGGGTGCGGGAGGGCACGGGATGTATGTGGTGTGGTGGTATAGCGTCCGCTGTCGGGTGCGGGAGGGCACGGGATGTATGTGGTGTGGTGGTATAGCGTCCGCTGTCGGTGCGGGAGGGCACGGGATGTATGTGGTGTGGTGGTATAGCGTCCGCTGTCGGTGCGGGAGGGCACGGGATGTATGTGGTGTGGTGTGGTGTGGTGGTATAGCGTCCGCTGTCGGGTGCGGGAGGGCACGGGATGTATGTGGTGTGGTGGTATAGCGTCCGCTGTCGGTGCGGGAGGGCACGGGATGTATGTGATGTGAAGGTAAAGCGTCCGCTGTCGGGTGCGGGAGAGGGCACGGGATGTATGTGGATTGATGGTATAGCGTCCGCTGTCGGTGCGGGAGGGCACGGGATGTATGTGGTGTGGTGGTAAATCGTCCGCTGTCGGGTGCGGGAGCGCACGGGATGTATGTGGTGTGAAGGTAAAGCGTCCGCTGTCGGATGCGGGAGGGCACGGGATGTATGTGGTGTGGTGGTATAGCGTCCGCTGTCGGTGCGGGAGGGCACGGGATGTATTTGATGTGAAGGTAAAGCGTCCGCTGTCAGGTGCGGGAGAGGGCACGGGATGTATGTGGATTGATGGTATAGCGTCCGCTGTCGGTGCGGGAGGGCACGGGATGTATGTGGTGTGGTGGTAAATCGTCCGCTGTCGGGTGCGGGAGGGCACGGGATGTATGTGGTGTGAAGGTAAAGCGTCCGCTGTCGGATGCGGGAGGGCACGGGATGTATGTGGTGTGGTGGTATAGCGTCCGCTGTCGGTGCGGGAGGGCACGGGATGTATGTGGTGTGGTGGTAAATCGTCCGCTGTCGGGTGCGGGAGGGCACGAAATGTATGTGGTGTGGTGGTATAGCGTCCGCTATCGGTGCGGCAGGGCACGGGATGTATGTGGTGTGAAGGTAAAGCGTCCGCTGTCGGTTGCGGGAGGGCACGGGATGTATGTGGTGTGGTGGTATAGCGTCCGCTGTTGGGTGCGGGAGTGCACGGGATGTATGTGGTGTGGTGGTATAGCGTCCGCTGTCGGTGCGGGAGGGCACGGGATGTATGTGGTGTGGTGGTATAGCGTCCGCTGTCGGGTGCGGGAGGGCACGGGATGTATGTGGTGTGGTGGTAAAGCGTCCGCTCTCGGTGCGGGAGGGCACGGGATGTATGTGGTGTGGTGGTATAGCGTCCGCTGTCGGTGCGGGAGGGCACGGGATGTATGTGGTGTGAAGGTATAGCGTCCGCTTTCGGTGCGGGAGGGCACGGGATGTATGTGGTCTGAAGGTATAGCGTCCGCTGTCGGGTGCGGGAGGGCACGGGATGTTTGTGGTGTGGTGGTATAGCGTCCGCTGTCGGGTGCGGGAGGGCACGGGATGTATGTGGTGTGGTGGTATAGCGTCCGCTGTCGGTGCGGGAGGGCACGGGATGTATGTGGTGTGGTGTGGTGTGGTGGTATAGCGTCCGCTGTCGGGTGCGGGAGGGCACGGGATGTATGTGGTGTGGTGGTATAGCGTCCGCTGTCGGTGCGGGAGGGCACGGGATGTATGTGATGTGAAGGTAAAGCGTCCGCTGTCGGGTGCGGGAGAGGGCACGGGATGTATGTGGATTGATGGTATAGCGTCCGCTGTCGGTGTGGGAGGGCACGGGATGTATGTGGTGTGGTGGTAAATCGTCCGCTGTCGGGTGCGGGAGGGCACGGGATGTATGTGGTGTGAAGGTATAGCGTCCGCTGTCGGGTGCGGGAGGGCACGGGATGTATGTGGTGTGGTGGTAAACCGTCCGCTGTCGGGTGAGGGAGGGCACGGGATGTATGTGGTGTGGTGGTATAGCGTCCGCTGTCGGGTGTGGGAGGGCACGGGATGTATGTGGTGTTAAGGTAAAGCGTCCGCTGTCGGATGCGGGAGGGCACGGGATGTATGTGGTGTGGTGGTATAGCGTCCGCTGTCGGTGCGGGAGGGCACGGGATGTATGTGATGTGAAGGTAAAGCGTCCGCTGTCGGGTGCGGGAGAGGGCACGGGATGTATGTGGATTGATGGTATAGCGTCCGCTGTCGGTGCGGGAGGGCACGGGATGTATGTGGTGTGGTGGTAAATCGTCCGCTGTCGGGTGCGGGAGGGCACGGGATGTATGTGGTGTGAAGGTAAAGCGTCCGCTGTCGGATGCGGGAGGGCACGGGATGTATGTGGTGTGGTGGTATAGCGTCCGCTGTCGGTGCGGGAGGGCACGGGATGTATGTGGTGTGAAGTTAAAGCGTCCGCTGTTGGGTGCGGGAGGGCACGGGATGTATGTGGTGTGGTGGTATAGCGTCCGCTGTCGGTGCGGGAGGGCACGGGATGTATGTGGTGTGAAGGTAAAGCGTCCGCTGTCGTGTGCGTAGGGCACGGGATGTATGTGGATTGATGGTATAGCGTCCGCTTTCGGTGCAGGAGGTCACGGGATGTATGTGGTGTGGTGGTATGGCGTCCGCTGTCGGTGCGGGAGGGCACGGGATGTATGTGGTGTAGTGGTATAGCGTCCGCTGTCGGGTGCGGGAGGGCACGGGATGTATGTGGTGTGAAGGTATAGCGACCGCTGTCGGTGCGGGAGGGCACGGGATGTATGTGGATTGATGGTATAGCGTCTGCTGTCGGGTGCGGGAGGGCACGGGATGTATGTGGTGTGAAGGTAAAGCGTCCGCTGTCGGATGCGGGAGGGCACGGGATGTATGTGGTGTGGTGGTATAGCGTCCGCTGTCGGTGCGGGAGGGCACGGGATGTATGTGGTCTGAAGTTAAAGCGTCCGCTGTTGGGTGCGGGAGGGCACGGGATGTATGTGGTGTGGTGGTATAGCGTCCGCTGTCGGTGCGGGAGGGCACGGGATGTATGTGGTGTGAAGGTAAAGCGTCCGCTGTCGTGTGCGGGAGGGCACGGGATGTATGTGGATTGATGGTATAGCGTCCGCCTTCGGTGCAGGAGGTCACGGGATGTATGTGGTGTGGTGGTATGGCGTCCGCTGTCGGTGCGGGAGGGCACGGGATGTATGTGGTGTAGTGGTATAGCGTCCGCTGTCGGGTGCGGGAGGGCACGGGATGTATGTGGTGTGGTGGTAAAGCGTCCGCTGTCGGTGCGGGAGGGCACGGGATGTATGTGGTGTGGTGGTAAAGCGTCCGCTGTCGGTGCGGGAGGGCACGGGATGTATGTTGTGTGGTGGTATAGCGTCCGCTGTCGGTGCGGGAGGGCACGGGATGTATGTGGTGTGGTGGTAAAGCGTCCGCTGCCGGGTGCGGGAGGGCACGGGATGTATGTGGTGTGAAGGTATAGCGACCGCTGTCGGTGCGGGAGGGCACGGGATGTATGTGGATTGATGGTATAGCGTCTGCTGTCGGGTGCGGGAGGGCACGGGATGTATGTGGTGTGGTGGTAAAGCGTCCGCTGTCGGGTGAGGGAGGGCACGGGATGTATGTGGTGTGAAGGTAAAGTGTCCGCTGTCGGGTGCGGGAGGGCACGGGATGTATGTGGTGTGGTGGTAAAGCGTCCGCTCTCGGTGCGGGAGGGCACGGGATGTATGTGGTGTGGTGGTATAGTGTCCGCTGTCGGTGCGGGAGGGCAAGGGATGTATATGGTGTGGTGGTAAAGCGTCCGCTCTCGGTGCGGGAGGGCACGGGATGTATGTGGTGTGGTGGTGTCCGCTGTCGGTGCGGGAGGGCAAGGGATGTATATGGTGTGGTGGTAAAGCGTCCGCTGTCGGGTGAGGGAGGGCACGGGATGTATGTGGTGTGGTGGTATAGCGTCCGCTGTCGGGTGCGGGAGGGCACGGGATGTATGTGGTGTGGTGGTATAGCGTCCGCTGTTGGTGCGGGATGTATGTGGTGTGGTGGTATAGCGTCCGCTGTCGGGTGCAGGAGGGCACGGGATGTATGTGGTGTGGTGGTAAAGCGTCCGCTGTCGGTGCGGGAGGACACGGGATGTATGTGGTGTGGTGGTAAAGCGTCCGCTATCGGTGCGGGAGGGCACGGGATGTATGTGGTGTGGTGGTATAGCGTCCGCTGTCGGTGCGGGAGGGCACGGGATGTATGTGGTGGGGTGGTAAAGCGTCCGCTGTCGGTGCGGGAGGACACGGGATGTATGTGGTGTGGTGGTAAAGCGTCCGCTCTCGGTGCGGGAGGGCACGGGATGTATGTGGTTTGGTGGTATAGCGTCCGCTGTCGGGTGCGGGAGAGGGCACGGGATGTATGTGGTGTGGTGGTAAATCGTCCGCTGTCGGGTGCGGGAGCGCACGGGATGTATGTGGTGTGAAGGTAAAGCGTCCGCTGTCGGATGCGGGAGGGCACGGGATGTATGTGGTGTGGTGGTATAGCGTCCGCTGTCGGTGCGGGAGGGCACGGGATGTATTTGATGTGAAGGTAAAGCGTCCGCTGTCAGGTGCGGGAGAGGGCACGGGATGTATGTGGATTGATGGTATAGCGTCCGCTGTCGGTGCGGGAGGGCACGGGATGTATGTGGTGTGGTGGTAAATCGTCCGCTGTCGGGTGCGGGAGGGCACGGGATGTATGTGGTGTGAAGGTAAAGCGTCCGCTGTCGGATGCGGGAGGGCACGGGATGTATGTGGTGTGGTGGTATAGCGTCCGCTGTCGGTGCGGGAGGGCACGGGATGTATGTGGTGTGGTGGTAAATCGTCCGCTGTCGGGTGCGGGAGGGCACGAAATGTATGTGGTGTGGTGGTATAGCGTCCGCTATCGGTGCGGCAGGGCACGGGATGTATGTGGTGTGAAGGTAAAGCGTCCGCTGTCGGTTGCGGGAGGGCACGGGATGTATGTGGTGTGGTGGTATAGCGTCCGCTGTTGGGTGCGGGAGTGCACGGGATGTATGTGGTGTGGTGGTATAGCGTCCGCTGTCGGTGCGGGAGGGCACGGGATGTATGTGGTGTGGTGGTATAGCGTCCGCTGTCGGGTGCGGGAGGGCACGGGATGTATGTGGTGTGGTGGTAAAGCGTCCGCTCTCGGTGCGGGAGGGCACGGGATGTATGTGGTGTGGTGGTATAGCGTCCGCTGTCGGTGCGGGAGGGCACGGGATGTATGTGGTGTGAAGGTATAGCGTCCGCTTTCGGTGCGGGAGGGCACGGGATGTATGTGGTCTGAAGGTATAGCGTCCGCTGTCGGGTGCGGGAGGGCACGGGATGTTTGTGGTGTGGTGGTATAGCGTCCGCTGTCGGGTGCGGGAGGGCACGGGATGTATGTGGTGTGGTGGTATAGCGTCCGCTGTCGGTGCGGGAGGGAACGGGATGTATGTGGTGTGGTGTGGTGTGGTGGTATAGCGTCCGCTGTCGGGTGCGGGAGGGCACGGGATGTATGTGGTGTGGTGGTATAGCGTCCGCTGTCGGTGCGGGAGGGCACGGGATGTATGTGATGTGAAGGTAAAGCGTCCGCTGTCGGGTGCGGGAGAGGGCACGGGATGTATGTGGATTGATGGTATAGCGTCCGCTGTCGGTGTGGGAGGGCACGGGATGTATGTGGTGTGGTGGTAAATCGTCCGCTGTCGGGTGCGGGAGGGCACGGGATGTATGTGGTGTGAAGGTATAGCGTCCGCTGTCGGGTGCGGGAGGGCACGGGATGTATGTGGTGTGGTGGTAAACCGTCCGCTGTCGGGTGAGGGAGGGCACGGGATGTATGTGGTGTGGTGGTATAGCGTCCGCTGTCGGGTGTGGGAGGGCACGGGATGTATGTGGTGTTAAGGTAAAGCGTCCGCTGTCGGATGCGGGAGGGCACGGGATGTATGTGGTGTGGTGGTATAGCGTCCGCTGTCGGTGCGGGAGGGCACGGGATGTATGTGATGTGAAGGTAAAGCGTCCGCTGTCGGGTGCGGGAGAGGGCACGGGATGTATGTGGATTGATGGTATAGCGTCCGCTGTCGGTGCGGGAGGGCACGGGATGTATGTGGTGTGGTGGTAAATCGTCCGCTGTCGGGTGCGGGAGGGCACGGGATGTATGTGGTGTGAAGGTAAAGCGTCCGCTGTCGGATGCGGGAGGGCACGGGATGTATGTGGTGTGGTGGTATAGCGTCCGCTGTCGGTGCGGGAGGGCACGGGATGTATGTGGTGTGAAGTTAAAGCGTCCGCTGTTGGGTGCGGGAGGGCACGGGATGTATGTGGTGTGGTGGTATAGCGTCCGCTGTCGGTGCGGGAGGGCACGGGATGTATGTGGTGTGAAGGTAAAGCGTCCGCTGTCGTGTGCGGGAGGGCACGGGATGTATGTGGATTGATGGTATAGCGTCCGCTTTCGGTGCAGGAGGTCACGGGATGTATGTGGTGTGGTGGTATGGCGTCCGCTGTCGGTGCGGGAGGGCACGGGATGTATGTGGTGTAGTGGTATAGCGTCCGCTGTCGGGTGCGGGAGGGCACGGGATGTATGTGGTGTGGTGGTAAAGCGTCCGCTGTCGGTGCGGGAGGGCACGGGATGTATGTGGTGTGGTGGTAAAGCGTCCGCTGTCGGTGCGGGAGGGCACGGGATGTATGTGGTGTGGTGGTATAGCGTCCGCTGTCGGTGCGGGAGGGCACGGGATGTATGTGGTGTGGTGGTAAAGCGTCCGCTGCCGGGTGCGGGAGGGCACGGGATGTATGTGGTGTGAAGGTATAGCGACCGCTGTCGGTGCGGGAGGGCACGGGATGTATGTGGATTATGGTATAGCGTCTGCTGTCGGGTGCGGGAGGGCACGGGATGTATGTGGTGTGGTGGTAAAGCGTCCGCTGTCGGGTGAGGGAGGGCACGGGATGTATGTGGATTGATGGTATAGCGTCTGCTGTCGGGTGCGGGAGGGCACGGGATGTATGTGGTGTGGTGGTAAAGCGTCCGCTATCGGTGCGGGAGAGGGCACGGGATGTATGTGGATTAATGGTATAGCGTCCGCTGTCGGTGCGGGAGGGCACGGGATGTATGTGGTGTGGTGGTAAATCGTCCGCTGTCGGGTGCGGGAGGGCACGGGATGTATGTGGTGTGAAGGTAAAGCGTCCGCTGTCGGATGCGGGAGGGCACGGGATGTATGTGGTGTGGTGGTATAGCGTCCGCTGTCGGTGCGGGATGGCACGGGATGTATGTGGTCTGAAGTTAAAGCGTCCGCTGTTGGGTGCGGGAGGGCACGGGATGTATGTGGTGTGGTGGTATAGCGTCCGCTGTCGGTGCGGGAGGGCACGGGATGTATGTGGTGTGAAGGTAAAGCGTCCGCTGTCGTGTGCGGGAGGGCACGGGATGTATGTGGATTGATGGTATAGCGTCCGCCTTCGGTGCAGGAGGTCACGGGATGTATGTGGTGTGGTGGTATGGCGTCCGCTGTCGGTGCGGGAGGGCACGGGATGTATGTGGTGTAGTGGTATAGCGTCCGCTGTCGGGTGCGGGAGGGCACGGGATGTATGTGGTGTGGTGGTAAAGCGTCCGCTGTCGGTGCGGGAGGGCACGGGATGTATGTGGTGTGGTGGTAAAGCGTCCGCTGTCGGTGCGGGAGGGCACGGGATGTATGTGGTGTGGTGGTATAGCGTCCGCTGTCGGTGCGGGAGGGCACGGGATGTATGTGGTGTGGTGGTATAGCGTCCGCTGTCGGTGCGGGAGGGCACGGGATGTATGTGGTGTGGTGGTAAAGCGTCCGCTGCCGGGTGCGGGAGGGCACGGGATGTATGTGGTGTGAAGGTATAGCGACCGCTGTCGGTGAGGGAGGGCACGGGATGTATGTGGATTGATGGTATAGCGTCCGTTGTCGGTGCGGGAGGGCACGGAATGTATGTGGTGTGGTGGTAAATCGTCCGCTGTCGGGTGCGGGAGGGCACGGGATGTATGTGGTGTGAAGGTAAAGCGTCCGCTGTCGGATGCGGGAGGGCACGGGATGTATGTGGTGTGGTGGTATAACGTCCGCTGTCGGTGCGGGAGGGCACGGGATGTATGTGGTGTGAAGGTAAAGCGTCCGCTGTCGGTGCGGGAGGACACGGGATGTATGTGGTGTGGTGGTAAAGCGTCCGCTCTCGGTGCGGGAGGGCACGGGATGTATGTGGTGTGGTGGTATAGTGTCCGCTGTCGGTGCGGGAGGGCAAGGGATGTATATGGTGTGGTGGTAAAGCGTCCGCTGTCGGGTGAGGGAGGGCACGGGATGTATGTGGTGTGGTGGTATAGCGTCCGCTGTCGGGTGCGGGAGGGCACGGGATGTATGTGGTGTGGTGGTATAGCGTCCGCTGTTGGTGCGGGATGTATATGGTGTGGTGGTATAGCGTCCGCTGTCGGGTGCAGGAGGGCACGGGATGTATGTGGTTTTGTTTGTAAAGCGTCCGCTGTCGGTGCGGGAGGACACGGGATGTATGTGGTGTGGTGGTAAAGCGTCCGCTATCGGTGCGGGAGGGCACGGGATGTATGTGGTGTGGTGGTATAGCGTCCGCTGTCGGTGCGGGAGGGCACGGGATGTATGTGGTGGGGTGGTAAAGCGTCCGCTGTCGGTGCGGGAGGACACGGGATGTATGTGGTGTGGTGGTAAAGCGTCCGCTCTCGGTGCGGGAGGGCACGGGATGTATGTGGTTTGGTGGTATAGCGTCCGCTGTCGGTGCGGGAGGGCACGGGATGTATGTGGTGGGGTGGTATAGCGTCCGCTGTCGGGTGCGGGAGGGCACGGGATGTATGTGGTGTGGTGGTAAAGCGTCCGCTGTCGGGTGCGGGAGGGCACGGGATGTATGTGGTGTGGTGGTAAAGCGTCCGCTCTCGGTGCGGGAGGGCACGGGATGTATGTGGTGTGGTGGTATAGCGTCCGCTGTCGGTGCGGGAGGGCACGGGATGTATGTGGTGTGGTGGTAAATCGTCCGCTGTCGGTTGCGGGAGGGCACGGGATGTATGTGGTGTGAAGGTAAAGCGTCCGCTGTCGGGTGCAGGAGGGCACGGGATGTATGTGGTGTGGTGGTATAGCGTCCGCTGTCGGTGCGGGAGGGCACGGGATGTATGTGGTGTGAAGGTAAAGCGTCCGTTGTCGGTGCGGGAGGGCACGGGATGTATGTGGTGTGGTGGTAAATCGTCCGCTGTCGGGTGCGGGACGGCACGGGATGTATGTGGTGTGAAGATAAAGCGTCCGCTGTCGGGTGCAGGAGGGCACGGGATGTATGTGGTGTGGTGGTATAGCGTCCGCTGTCGGTGCGGGAGGGCACGGGATGTATGTGGTGTGAAGGTAAAGCGTCCGTTGTCGGTGCGGGAGGGCACGGGATGTATGTGGTGTGGTGGTAAATCGTCCGCTGTCGGGTGCGGGACGGCACGGGATGTATGTGGTGTGAAGATAAAGCGTCCGCTGTCGGGTGCGGGAGGGCACAGGATGTATGTGGTGTGGTGGTATAGTGTCCGCTGTCGGTGCGGGAGGGCACGGGATGTATATGGTGTGGTGGTAAAGCGTCCGCTGTCGGGTGAGGGAGGGCACGGGATGTATGTGGTGTGGTGGTATAGCGTCCGCTGTCGGATGCGGGAGGGCACGGGATGTATGTGGTGTGGTGGTATAGTGTCCGCTGTCGGTGCGGGAGGGCACGGGATGTATATGGTGTGGTGGTAAAGCGTCCGCTGTCGGGTGAGGGAGGGCACGGGATGTATGTGGTGTGGTGGTATAGCGTCCGCTGTCGGGTGCGGGAGGGCACGGGATGTATGTGGTGTGGTGGTATAGCGTCCGCTGTCGTTGCGGGAGGGCACGGGATGTATGTGGTGTGGTGGTATAGCGTCCGCTGTCGGGTGCGGGAGGGCACGGGATGTATGTGGTGTGGTGGTATAGCGTCCGCTGTCGGTGCGGGAAGGCACGGGATGTATATGGTGTGGTGGTAAAGCGTCCGCTGTCGGTGCGGGAGGGCACGGGATGTATGTGGTGTGGTGGTATAGCGTCCGCTGTCGGTGCGGGAGGGCACGGGATGTATGTGGTGTGGTGCTATAGCGTCCGCTGTCGGGTGCAGGAGGGCACGGGATGTATGTGGTGTGGTGGTATAGCGTCCGCTGTCGGTGCGGGAGGGCACGGGATGTATGTGGTGTGGTGGTAAAGCGTCCGCTTTCGGTGCGGGAGGGCACGGGATGTATGTGGTGTGGTGGTATAGCGTCCGCTGTCGGTGCGGGAGGGCAAGGGATGTAAGTGATGTGAAGGTAAAGCGTCCGCTGTCGGGTGCGGGAGAGGGCACGGGATGTATGTGGATTGATGGTATAGCGTCCGTTGTCGGTGCGGGAGGGCACGGAATGTATGTGGTGTGGTGGTAAATCGTCCGCTGTCGGGTGCGGGAGGGCAAGGGATGTATGTGGTGTGAAGGTAAAGCGTCCGCTGTCGGATGCGGGAGGGCACGGGATGTATGTGGTGTGGTGGTATAACGTCCGCTGTCGGTGCGGGAGGGCACGGGATGTATGTGGTGTGAAGTTAAAGCGTCCGCTGTCGGGTGCGGGAGGGCACGGGATGTATGTGGTGTGGTGGTATAGCGTCCGCTGTCGGTGCGGGAGGGCACGGGATGTATGTGGTGTGAAGGTAAAGCGTCCGCTGTCGTGTGCGGGAGGGCACGGGATGTATGTGGATTGATGGTATAGCGTCCGCTTTCGGTGCGGGAGGTCACGGGATGTATGTGGTGTGGTGGTATGGCGTCCGCTGTCGGTGCGGGAGGGCGAGGGATGTATGTGGTGTGGTGGTATAGCGTCCGCTGTCGGTGCGGGAGGGCACGGGATGTATGTGGTGTGAAGGTAAAGCGTCCGTTGTCAGTGCGGGAGGGCACGGGATGTATGTGGTGTGGTGGTAAATCGTCCGCTGTCGGGTGCGGGACGGCACGGGATGTATGTGGTGTGAAGATAAAGCGTCCGCTGTCGGGTGCGGGAGGGCACGGGATGTATGTGGTGTGGTGGTATAGTGTCCGCTGTCGGTGCGGGAGGGCACGGGATGTATATGGTGTGGTGGTAAAGCGTCCGCTGTCGGGTGAGGGAGGGCACGGGATGTATGTGGTGTGGTGGTATAGCGTCCGCTGTCGGATGCGGGAGGGCACGGGATGTATGTGGTGCGGTGGTATAGTGTCCGCTGTCGGTGCGGGAGGGCACGGGATGTATATGGTGTGGTGGTAAAGCGTCCGCTGTCGGGTGAGGGAGGGCACGGGATGTATGTGGTGTGGTGGTATAGCGTCCGCTGTCGGGTGCGGGAGGGCACGGGATGTATGTGGTGTGGTGGTATAGCGTCCGCTGTCGTTGCGGGAGGGCACGGGATGTATGTGGTGTGGTGGTATAGCGTCCGCTGTCGGGTGCGGGAGGGCACGGGATGTATGTGGTGTGGTGGTATAGCGTCCGCTGTCGGTGCGGGAAGGCACGGGATGTATATGGTGTGGTGGTAAAGCGTCCGCTGTCGGTGCGGGAGGGCACGGGATGTATGTGGTGTGGTGGTATAGCGTCCGCTGTCGGTGCGGGAGGGCACGGGATGTATGTGGTGTGGTGCTATAGCGTCCGCTGTCGGGTGCAGGAGGGCACGGGATGTATGTGGTGTGGTGGTATAGCGTCCGCTGTCGGTGCGGGAGGGCACGGGATGTATGTGGTGTGGTGGTAAAGCGTCCGCTTTCGGTGCGGGAGGGCACGGGATGTATGTGGTGTGGTGGTATAGCGTCCGCTGTCGGTGCGGGAGGGCAAGGGATGTATGTGATGTGAAGGTAAAGCGTCCGCTGTCGGGTGCGGGAGAGGGCACGGGATGTATGTGGATTGATGGTATAGCGTCCGTTGTCGGTGCGGGAGGGCACGGAATGTATGTGGTGTGGTGGTAAATCGTCCGCTGTCGGGTGCGGGAGGGCACGGGATGTATGTAGTGTGAAGGTAAAGCGTCCGCTGTCGGATGCGGGAGGGCACGGGATGTATGTGGTGTGGTGGTATAACGTCCGCTGTCGGTGCGGGAGGGCACGGGATGTATGTGGTGTGAAGTTAAAGCGTCCGCTGTCGGGTGCGGGAGGGCACGGGATGTATGTGGTGTGGTGGTATAGCGTCCACTGTCGGTGCGGGAGGGCACGGGATGTATGTGGTGTGAAGGTAAAGCGTCCGCTGTCGTGTGCGGGAGGGCACGGGATGTATGTGGATTGATGGTATAGCGTCCGCTTTCGGTGCGGGAGGTCACGGGATGTATGTGGTGTGGTGGTATGGCGTCCGCTGTCGGTGCGGGAGGGCGAGGGATGTATGTGGTGTGGTGGTATAGCGTCCGCTGTCGGGTGCGGGAGGGCACGGGATGTATGTGGTGTGGTGGTATAGCGTCCGATGTCGGTGCGGGAGGGCACGGGATGTATGTGGTGTGGTGGTAAAGCGTCCGCTCTCGGTGCGGGAGGGCACGGGATGTTTGTGGTGTGGTGGTATAGCGTCGGCTGTCGGGTGCGGGAGGGCACGGGATGTATGTGGTGTGAAGGTATAGCGTCCGCTGTCGGTGCGGGAGGGCACGGGATGTATGTGGTGTGAAGGTATAGCGTCCGCTGTCGGGTGCGGGAGGGCACGGGATGTATGTGGTGTGGTGGTATAGCGTCCGCTGTTGGGTGCGGGAGGGCACGGGATGTATGTGGTGTGGTGGTATAGCGTCCGCTGTCGGGTGCGGGAGGGCACGGGATGTATGTGGTGCGAAGGTATATCGTCCGCTGTCGGGTGCGGGAGGGCACGGGATGTATGTGGTGTGGCGGTATAGCGTCCACTGTCGGTGCGGGAGGGCACGGGATGTATATGGTGTGGTGGTAAAGCGTCCGCTGTCGGTGCGGGAGGGCACGGGATGTATGTGGTGTGGTGGTATAGCGTCCGCTCTCGGGTGCGGGAGGGCACGGGATGTATGTGGTGTGGTGGTAAAGCCTCCGCTCTCGGTGCAGGAGGGCACGGGATGTATGTGGTGTGAAGGTAAAGCGTCCGCTGTCGGGTGCGGGAAGGCACGGGATGTATGTGGTGTGGTGGTATAGCGTCCGCTGTCGGTGCGGGAGGGCACGGGATGTATGTGGTGTGGTGGTAAAGCGTCCGCTGTCGGTGCGGGAGGGCACGGGATGTATGTGGTGTGGTGGTATAGCGTCCGCTGTCGGTGCGGGACGGCACGGGATGTATGTGGTGTGGTGGTATAGCGTCCGCTGTCGGTGCGGGAGGGCACGGGATGTATGTGGTGTGAAGGTATAGCGTCCACTGTCGGTGCGGGAGGGCACGGGATGTATGTGGTGTGGTGGTAAAGCGTCCGCTGTCGGTGCGGGAGGGCACGGGATGTATGTGGTGTGGTAGTTAAGCGTCCACTGTCGGTGCGGGAGGGCACGGGATGTATGTGGTGTGGTGGTATAGCGTCCGCTGTCGGTGCGGGAGGGCACGGGATGTATGTGGTGTGGTGGTATAGCGTCCGCTGTCGGTGCGGGAGGGCACGGGATGTATGTGGTGTGAAGGTAAAGCGTCGGCTGTCGGGTGCGGGAGGGCACGGGATGTATGTGGTGTGGTGGTATAGCGTCCGCTGTCGGTGCGGGAGGGCACGGAATGTATGTGGTGTGGTGGTATAGCGTCCGCTTTCGGTGCGGGAGGGCACGGGATGTATGTGGTGTGGTGGTAAAGCGTCCGCTGTCGGGTGCGGGAGGGCACGGGATGTGTGTGGTGTGGTGGTATAGCGTCCGCTGCCGGGTGAGGGAGGGCACGGGATGTATGTGGTCTGAAGGTATAGCGTCCGCTGTCGGTGCGAGAGGGCACGGGATGTATGTGGTGTGAAGGTAAAGCGTCCGCTGTTTGGTGCGGGAGGGCACGGGATGTATGTGGTGTGGTGGTATAGCGTCCACTGTCGGTGCGGGAGGGCACGGGATGTATATGGTGTGGTGGTAAAGCGTCCGCTGTCGGTGCGGGAGGGCACGGGATGTATGTGGTGTGGTGGTATAGCGTCCGCTGTCGGTGCGGGAGGGCACGGGATGTATGTGGTGTGAAGGTAAAGCGTCCGCTGTTTGGTGCGGGAGGGCACGGGATGTATGTGGTGTGGTAGTAAAGCGTCCGCTGTCGGTGCGGGAGGGCACGGGATGTATGTGGTGTGGTGGTAAAGCGTCCGCTGTCGGGTGCGGGATGGCACGGGATCGATCCCCGGTCGGGTCACACCAAATACTTTTATAAGACTACTGAAAGTAAGAGAGGTAAAATTCCGATTGTTTAATCGGAGATGGAAGATAATTAAACAGAAGAAGTGCATATAGAATGTTTTATTTTAAAACACCAAGAACACAGACTAGTCCAGTGAATTAAGAGGATGTCAGTTTACATCTTATCTGATGTCACATGGCTGATATGTCTTTCAACCAATCAATCTGGCTTAAAATTACATAAAGGGTCACAGAAGGAACAATTCTGCTTAAATGTCTCGAAAAAAGAAAATCACTTCCACAAAAATAGAGCTTTATAATTTATTCATTTCACTCCTTTTCTGATAACGCCTGGTTGCCATGTTTTTCAACTAATCATTATGGCTAGCGTATTGTTGTAGAGAGTCACCCAAGTAACAAACCTACCTTGGCGCACTTCAGAATAGGACAGGAAACATTGTGGCAAAATGAGTAATTGTCCATTATGAGCAATGTCTCTTTTTGCCACAATGTTTTCAAAATGTAACTTCTGCAAATGAATCTGCAACTGCTAAATGTTTATAAAAATTCTAAAATTAATCCAATTAATGTGAACAGTGTGTGAATATAATTGAGGATTACATGGCGTAATAATATTGATAAATCTGCAACTACATTTAAATACGAGATGTACACACCCAATGACTTATCATTTTATTTGGTTACCTAGAAGAATGGGATTTTTATTCTTATTCAAGTTTTGCTAATGTTTGATTTTGGTCGTTAACACAATACAAACACACACAGATAAAACTAATATCACCTATTGAATAATTGATATCTGAACACTCTGCAGGTCATTGATTTAACTTTTCTCATAACGACGCTTACTGATGTCTCTGCAGCAAACGTCTTTTGAAATCTTTATCGCAAAAGAAACAGCATGTTCAAAATGAGAAATTTCCCCTTTTGCCACAATGTATTCAACCCTAGTCAATACCTATATTTCTATAAGAAGAGATGTTATATTTTCCCCTATTTGTTTGAGAATCGTCAGCTGCCTGATTTACTGTATGTGAGTACGGGCTAAGGGTACCTGTCACATTTATATACAGGTATGGGCAATAAGCATGGAGAACCAAGTGTTATAGCTGCAGAGAACTATCGATCTCCAATAGAAATGAGATAAACATGGACGAACAAGAAACGTGTTTAGCTTTGATGTTATAGTTTAGTGTAGTGGTGGTTCGTGATTAGTGATTCTTCCCATAATTATATATAGTCTGCGATTCCACTGGTGTAAATCATTAACGAATGTGTTGTCTGTTTGTGTTTGTGGCTTAAAATGACTATTTCGAGTTATGGTAGACACACACTTTGACTAGTCATGCATGTTATGAATTGTTTTAACAGTCGACACGAAGATATTGAGACAGATATCAAACTGAAATGTCTCGATTTAAGACCTATAGAACCGTATGAAGCAAGTTAAAGGAATATACGATATGCGGTACACTGCCACTAATGATGATCCAGTTCATAATGAACTTCTGTGTAATCTGATGGAGATCGCAAGTGTTCCACATATGGGCCCGTCTGTGGGAAAAGGTGTAGTCATATTGTGCATCTGTTCGTCTTCTCAGAATAACGCAAGTTGACACAAGTTTATATAATTAATATGTCAAACTCATTAAAACGAGTCCTAAACGTCGCTGCAGTAACCAACACTGTTGCTGAATCTACATTGTTTACAAGTACGAAATCCTATTGTTATACACACACTCTCTGTCTGTTCATGCATAGCAAATATATGACGAAAAACCGATACTAGAAGTATGCATCTAGGCAAAACGAATTAATGGTCTAATAAAAAATGAAAGTGTAATTAATGAAAAGAGTTGAAAACACTGTGACAAGGTGAAACATTGATTACAATGTTTTAAAAAGTCGTCATTTGATATCCATACTGTAGTATACCAGTTAGATGTTCACGTAAGGACCTACATCATAGGGTTTAAGTGAATAATAAGGGAAATATTGGGTAGCAAAAACCAGAAAACGTCATAAGATATTGTTGTCAGATCATATACAGTGTAATCAGTGATGCCATTGTAGGACAATCTTCTGTACACTTTTGTTGTATAACCCTCTAGATACGGATCTGTGCTAAATAATGACGATTTCGTACATTCGAAAAGAAATTTTAAAGTACCTTTGACACAGCAACAGTTTCATATTGACATGTACGGTGTTATTGTCACAGTATGTGATTTACATGTACAAGGTATGTGAAAAACATGTACGAGGTATACGCCACAGTATGTATTATACATGTTGGTTGTTATTGTATACAGCCACAGTATGTATTATACATGTTGGTTGTTATTGTATACAGCCACAGTATGTATTATACATGTTGGTTGTTATTGTATACAGCCACAGTATGTATTATACATGTTCGTTGTTATTGTATACAGCCACAGTATGTATTATACATGTTGGTTGTTATTGTATACAGCCACAGTATGTAGTATACATGTTCGTTGTTATTGTATACAGCCACAGTATGTAGTATACATGTTCGTTGTTATTGTATACAGCCACAGTATGTATTATACATGTTCGTTGTTATCGTCACAGTATGTGATATACATGTACGTTGTTATTGTCACAGTATGTGATAAACATGTATGGTGTATACATCCACAGTATGTGATATACATGTACATTGTATACAGCCAAAATATGTGATATACATGTATGGTCTTATTGCGACAGTATATGATATACATGTACTCTGTTATTGTCACAGTATATGATATACATGTACGAGGTTATTTTCACAGTATGTGATATACATGTACGAGGTTATTTTCACAGTATGTGATGTACATGTACGAGGTTATTTTCACAGTATGTGATATACATGTACGAGGTTATTTTCACAGTATGTGATAAACATGTACGTGGTTGTTTTCACAGTATGTGATAAACATGTACGAGGTTATTTTCACAGTATGTGATATACATGTACGAGGTTATTTTCACAGTATGTGATATGCATGTATGTTGTTATTGTCAAAGTAAGTGATATGGATGTATGTTGTTATTGTCACAGTAAGTGATATACATGTATGATGCTATTGTCACAGTAAGTGATGTACATGTATGATGTTATTGTCAAAGTAAGAGATATACATGTATGATGTTATTGTCACAGTATGTGATATACATGTATGTTGTTAATGTCACAGTTAGTGATATACATGTATGATGTTATTGTCGAAGTATGTGATATACATGTATGTTGTTATTGTCACAGTATGTGACATGCATGTATGTTGTTATTGTCACAGTATGTGATATGCATGTATGTTGTTATTGTCACAGATTGTGATATACATGTATGTTGTTATTGTCACAGTAAGTGATATAAATGTACGTTGTTATTGTCACAGTATGTGATATACATGTATGATGTTATTGTCACAGTAAGTGATATACATGTATGATGTTATTGTCACAGTAAGTGATATACATGTATGATGTTATTGTCACAGTATGTGATATGCATGTACGAGTTATACAGCCACAATATATTATATAAGTATACATGTATGTGACATACATGTACATGTACGAGGTATACAGCCACAGAATGTTATATAAGTATACATGTATCTGATATGGATGTACGCGGTATAAAGCCACATAATGTGATTTACTTGTACGGCGTATACAGTCACAGTATTGTACGAGGTATACAGCCAGAGTATGTGATATACATGTACGAGATATGCAACCAGAGTATGTGATATACATGTACGAGGTATACAGCCAGAGTATGTGATATACATGTACGAGATATGCAGCCAGAGTATGTGATATATATGTACGAGGTATACAGCCAGAGTATGTGATATACATGTACGAGATATGCAGCCAGAGTATGTGATATACATGCACGAGGTATACAGCCAGAGTATGTGATATACATGTACGAGATATGCAGCCAGAGTATGTGATATATATGTACGAGGTATACAGCCAGAGTATGTTATATACATGTACGAGGTATACAGCCAGAGTATGTTATATACATGTACGATGTATACAGCCAGAGAATTTATATATATACATGTACGAGGTATACAGCCGAGTATTAGAGTATGTTATATATACATGTAGGCGGTATACAACAAGAGTATGTTATATATATTTACATGTACTAGGCATATAACCAGAGTATGTGATATACATGTACGAGGTATACAGACAGAGTATGTAATATACATGTACGAGGTATACAGCCAGAGTATGTGATATATATGTATATATACTAGGTATACTGCCAGAGTATGTGATATATATGTACGAGGTATGCTGCCAGAGTATGTGATATATATGTACGAGGTATACAACCAGAGTATGGGATATACATGTACGAGGTATACAACCAGAGTTTGTTATATATATGTAGGAGGTATACAACCAGAGTTTGTTATATATATGTACGAGGTATACAACCAGAGTTTGTTATATATATGTACGAGGTATACAACCAGAGTTTGTTATATATATGTACGAGGTATACAACCAGAGTATTGGATATACATGTACGAGGTATACAACCAGAGTTTGTTATATATATGTACGAGCTCTACAGCCATAGTTTGTTATATATATATGTACGAGGTATACAACCAGAGTTTGTTATATATATGTACGAGGTATACAACCACAGTATGTTATATATACATGTTCGAGGTATACAACCAGAGTATGTCATATACATGTACGAGGTATACAACCACAGTATGTTATATACATGTACGGTATATATAATCACAGTATATGATGTACATGTACGGTTTGTATATAGCCACAGTATGTTACATGTAAGGTGTATACAGCCACATAATGTTATATACACGTACGAGGTATACAGCCACAGCACGTTATACCTCGTACGAGGTATACAGCCAGAGTATGTGATAAAAATGTACGGTGTATACAGCCAGTGTATGTGATAAAAATGTACGGTGTATACAGCCACAGTACGTAATATATATATACATGTACGAGGTATACAGCCAGAGTATGTGATAAAAATGTACGGTGTATACAGCCACAGTACGTAATATATATACATGTACGAGGTATACAGCCACAGTATGTAATATATATACATGTACGAGGTATACAGCCACAGCATGTAATATATATACATGTACGAGGTATACAGCCAGAGTATGTGATATATATACATGTTCGAGGTATACAGCCACAGTATGTAATATATGTACATGTACGAGCTATACAGCCACAGTATGTAATATGTATACATGTTCGAGGTATACGGCCACAGTATGTAATATATATACATGTACGAGGTATACAGCCACAGTATGTAATATATGTACATGTACGAGGTATACAGCCACAGTATGTAATATGTATACATGTTCGAGGTATACGGCCACAGTAAGTAATATATATACATGTACGAGGTATACAGCCAGAGTATGTGATATATATACATGTACGAGGTATACGGCCACAGTATGTAATATATGTACATGTACGAGGTATACAGCCACAGTAAGTAATATATATACATGTACGAGGTATACAGCCACAGTATGTAATATATGTACATGTACGAGGTATACAGCCACAGTATGTAATATATATACATGTACGAGGTATACAGCCACAGTATGTAATATATATACATGTACGAGGTATACAGCCACAGTATGTAATATATATACATGTTTGAGGTATACAGCCACAGTAAGTAATATATATACATGTACGAGGTATACAGCCACAGTATGTAATATATATACATGTACGAGGTATACAGCCACAGTATGTAATATATATACATGTACGAGGTATACAGCCACAGTAAGTAATATATATACATGTACGAGGTATACAGCCACAGTATGTAATATATATACATGTACGAGGTATACAGCCACAGTATGTAATATATATACATGTTCGAGGTATACGGCCACAGTAAGTAATATATATACATGTACGAGGTATACAGCCACAGTAAGTAATATATATACATGTACGAGGTATACAGCCACAGTATGTAATATATATACATGTACGAGGTATACAGCCACAGTATGTAATATATATACATGTACGAGGTATACGGCCACAGTATGTAATACAACCACAGTATGTAATATATATACATGTACGAGGTATACGGCCACAGTATGTAATATATGTACATGTACGAGGTATACGGCCACAGTATGTAATATATGTACATGTACGAGGTATACAGCCACAGTATGTAATATATGTACATGTACGAGGTATACAGCCACAGTATGTAATATATATACATGTACGAGGTATACAGCCACAGTATGTAATATATATACATGTACGAGGTATACAGCCACAGTATGTAATATGTATACATGTTCGAGGTATACGGCCACAGTATGTAATATATATACATGTACGAGGTATACAGCCACAGTATGTAATATGTATACATGTACGAGGTATACAGCCAGAGTATGTAATATATATACATGTACGAGGTATACAGCCACAGTATGTAATATATATACATGTACGAGGTATACAGCCAGAGTATGTGATATAAATGTACAGTGTATACAGCCACAGCATGTTATATATATATATATATAGGATCCATCATGAGTTTTCTTTGGAGATCAAGATTTCTTAAATGAGTCTAGAAAAAGACGGTTATTAACCGAGCCTCTTGGCGAGGTTAATAACTCTCTTTTTCGAGACGAATTTAAGAAATCTTCTCCAAAGTAAAACGAGTGATGGATTCTTTTTATCACCTAAACAGTGTGTTTTAATGAAAAATATTGACAACATCATAACAAAGACCGAATAACATATTCTTCATAAGAACTTGTGATTCACCGCATAAAAAAAGTAGTCCTCATCATTTTTGAATAAGAAGAAGAAAAAAATACAATGTTTTAAACAATTAAGACTCGTTATTTATTCAAAATAACGTATTATTGCATTTTTCAATGTGTAAAATTTAACAACTTAACAATAAACATAATAAAGATAAAGGTCAAAATGACGTCATCAGTAGTCGCGTGTATGACGTGTTTTTGTTATCACACATGTTGGATATCGTTGTTCCGTGATTTGTTCTCAACTTGAAAATAAGGGTATTTATGTGATAAATATATATATACACGAGGTATATAGCTACAGTACGTTATATACATCTACGGTGTATACAGTCACAGCATGTTATATACATGTACGGAGTATACAACCACAGCATGTTATATATATATATATGTACGAGGTATACAACCAGAGCATGTCATATACATATACAGCCAAAGTATGTTATATTAGAATACGTGTACGTGACATGAAGATACGATATAAACAGCCATCGTTTGCTATATAAGTTATACAGATATAAAGCCACAATTTGTGATATACATATAGGGTGTTTACAGTCACAGATTGTGATATACATGTTCGAGGTATACAGCCACAGTATGTTATATACATTAACGGTGTATATGGCCACAGTATTTGATATACATGTACGAGGTATACAGCTACAATATGTTATATACATGTACGAGTTATAAAGCCATAGTATGTAATATGCATGTACGGTGTATACAGCCAAAGCTAAATGTACGTGTATAAAGTTCCTGTATGGTAAATTAGTAAACATGCACGTGGTATGAAACCACAGTATGTGATATACAATAACAGGGTATACAGCCACCACTCTAGATATATATGAACGAGGTATACAGTCACAGTATGGGATATACATGTATGTGATATAAAGCCACAGTATGTGACATAAAACCACAATATGTGATATACATGTACGTTTTGTACAGCCACAGTATGTGAATATACATGTACGGTGCTAATGTCACAGTGAGTGAGTGATATGGATGTAGGTGATATAAAGTCACGGTATGTGATATACATGTACGATGTATATTGCCACAGTATATTATATACATGTATGATGTATACAGCCACGGTATGTGAAATACATGTACGGTGTATATTGTCACAGTATGTGATATACATGAACCAGGTATACAGCACGTTATGTGGTATACATGAACCAGGTATACATCACGTTATGTGATATACATGCAATAGGTATACAGCACGTTATGTGATATACATGAACCAGGTATACAGCACGTTATGTGGTATGCATGAACCAGGTATACATCACGTTATGTGATATACATGAACCAGGTATACATCACGTTATGTGATATACATGAACCAGGTATACATCACGTTATGTGATATACATGAACCAGGTATACATCACGTTATGTGGTATACATGAACCAGGTATACATCACGTTATGTGGTATACATGAACCAGGTATACAGCACGTTATGTGGTATATGCTAATATAACTAACTAACGGGTGTGTACCATGTACATGGTAACTCAGTAATATAATATACCAAAGAACGAGTGTACACTTCAATATGATAATACAACTAACAGTTGTGTACCATGTAAATATGTCAGCCAGTAATATGATATTACAACTAACGGCTGTGTACAGTGTAAATAGGTCGGCCAGTAATATGATATTACAACTAACAGTTGTGTACAGTGAAAACAGGTCAGCCAGTAATATGATATTACAACTAACAGTTGTGTACAGTGTAAACAGGTCAGCCAGTAATATGATATTATAACTAATAGTTGTGTACAGTGTAAACAGGTCAGCCAGTAACATGATAGTATAACTAATAGTTGTGTACTGTGTACACAGGTCAGCCAGTAATATGATATTATAACTAATAGTTGTGTACAGTGTAAACAGGTCAGCCAGTAACATGATAATACAACTAGTGGTTGTGTACATGTCAATAAGTCAGCCAGTTATATGATAATACAACTAGCGGTTGGTCTACCATGTAAAAAAGTCATCCAGTAATATGATAATACAACTAACAGCTGTGTACCATGTAAATAAGTCATCCAGTAATATGATAATACAACTAACAGTTGTGTACCATGTAAATAAGTCATTCAGTAATATGATAATACAACTAACAGTTGTGTACGATGTAAATAAGTCATCCAGTAACATGATAATACAACTAGCGGTTGTGTACCATGTAAATAAGTCTGCCATTAAAATGATAATACAACTAGCGGTTGTGTACATGTAAATAAGTTAGCCATTACTATGACACTAGAACTAACGGTTGTGTACAGTGTAAATAAGTTAGCCATTAATATGTTAACCATGTACATGATATTACAACTAACGTTTGTGTACAGTGTAAATAGGTCAGACAGTTACATGATATTACAACTAACGGTTGTGTATAACTTGTAAACATGTCAAACATCAATATGATAATAAAACTAACGGTTATTTACCATGTAAATAGGTCAGCCAGTAATATGATAGTATAACTAATAGTTGTGTACAGTGTAAACAGGTCAGCCAGTAACATGATAGTATAACTAATAGTTGTGTACAGCGTAAACAGGTCAGCCAGTAATATGATAGTATAACTAATAGTTGTGTACAGTGTAAACAGGTCAGCCAGTAACATGATAGTATAACTAATAGTTGTGTACTGTGTAAGCAGGTCAGCCAGTAACATGATAGTATAACTAATAGTTGTGTACAGTATAAACAGGTCAGACAGTAACATGATAATATAACTAATAGTTGTGTACAGTGTAAGCAGGTCAGCCAGTAATATGATAGTATAACTAATAGTTGTTTACAGTGTAAACAGGTCAGCCAGTAACATGATAGTATAACTAATAGTTGTGTACAGTTTAAACAGGTCAGCCAGTAACATGATAGTATAACTAATAGTTGTGTATTGTGTAAACAGGTCAGCCAGTAATATGATAGTATAACTAATAGTTGTGTACTGTGTAAATAGGTCATCCAGTAATATGATAGTATAACTAATAGTTGTGTACAGTGTAAACAGGTCAGACATTGACATGAAAGGGGATATTGTGCGTGTGTGCACCTGTTACTGTCGCATGAGGAATATTTAACAGATCATTAAAGTATAGGTACATGTACATGTATATTACCTTGTTATGTTTTCATCATGCGATATGTCAATTTACACGAATACTACATATTAATAAAGGTTTCGTCTTGTTTCAGTGCACCTTGCCTTGTCTTATATAAACCAGGGACGTAGATAAGATCTTATCTACGTCCCTGTATAAACTATAAAGTATGAACAAAGCATAATTAAAGCCTCATTCCGTTTTCGTGAACAATATCAAAGACATAATGACAATGACTAATGACAGGGCTACATCTTCAATGAAAAATGGAATGACGTTTTGTATGTACTGATTACATATGAAAACCCTGCATCTTCTCAAACTCCGCTTCATCATCTCCCATTGACCTAAACATACTACTCGTCTTATTTTTAAAAATCTCGGCTTCATCCGACTGTTTTCTTTGTTATATCAATTACGAAGATGGTCCAAAGGTAATAGGACTTTTGTTACAATTTCGACACAGAACAAAACTGTTTGGAAATGAACCTGAATTTATCAAAAAATCATATTTCTCTTACATATATATATATATATATATATGACACATATTTGAATAAGTATTTGACACATAAATACATTTTTGAAATTGTCAATAGTATGAGTACATGTACCTTGGTGATGGTTGTCAATAGTATGAGTACCTTGGTGATGGTTGTCAATAGTATGAGTACCTTGGTGATGGTTGTCAATAGTATGAGTACCTTGGTGATGGTTGTCAATAGTATGAGTACCTTGGTGATGGTTGTCAATAGTATGAGTACCTTGGTGATGGTTGTCAATAGTATGAGTACCTTGGTGATGGTTGTCAATAGTATGAGTACCTTGGTGATGGTTGTCAATAGTATGAGTACCATGGTGATGGTTGTCAATAGTACATGTACCTTGGTGATGGTTGTCAATAGTATGAGTACCTTGGTGATGGTTGTCAATAGTATGAGTACCATGGTGATGGTTGTCAATAGTATGAGTACCATGGTGACGGGACACGAAATTAACGTCATTCTTACGTCGTGGAAGCCAATCAAGTTTGTTTGAATATCGGTGTGTGTATTTCCTGAAATCAAAGAATAACATTGATGCCGTCATAAAGCAGATTAAAACTTTTATCTATTTTTGGACCAATTTGTTATAAAAAGGTCAATAAAAACGTCATTGATCTTTTAATACCCCCAAGCTCTCCTTTACGGAATCCTGTTTCTGCGTTAGATCTATCGACTTTATGGAAACGTGACAACTCGACATTAGACGTGGAACAGTCTTTATATTTGGGACGATATCTCCACACTCATTTTAATTTATTTACCTGAAATTTACCGCGACAACTCGAAATAAGAATGGCAAATGTCAAGTTGTCAACCTGAAATTCACCTACACTTCTAGAAATGTTTAAGTCTTAACGTCGATGTTATCACGCTTATTTCAACTAAACGACTTCGGTCGATAATCGCATGAAAGTATGCCAGTGTAGACGTAAAACCAACCTTCTTTGCTGAAAGTAATCTTCTTATCTAGATATTTCACAGCGAATGCACTTGCATAATATCGACCCGAAAATTTCAACGTTTCAATTTGTCGAGGTCCAATATTCAGCGCGACACATACTGACGAGTTCTCGCGTTAGCTAGTAAATGAACAAGTCGATGGCGGTAACTGGATACCGTACTTTTGCATAAATGGTTGATCAATTCATCAACTCTTTTGTTTCCTATCGGAGTTGTCCATTATATTCAGTGTTCCAGTGAGCTGTTACAGACACATTGGGTCACAGTCAATATCATTCGGACTAACCCTCCGGGCACTATTTTTTTCTGAACGTTTTACCTGTTGAAGTTAGCTAATATATGAACAATGTGTGTATATATTTTACAAGAGGTGGACACTCATAACCAAGCCAAAATAGGATTGGCGTTTGTAGATTAACTTTCATAAATATTGTATTCTTCAAATGATAGTTGTAAACTCGATATTCAAGTTGGAAGTGAATAGAGAAGTTCTTACCGTGTTTTTCCATGGATCTGTTTATTATAAGTATACAGTTCTGTCAGGACACCGATGTGGATAACTTGGACTATAGTTTCAGTTTCTCGTAGGGATGTAGATTCAGTCAGCGTCTGTCTACATGTCTGTCAGAGAAATGGGGGCATATAATTGAGGATGGGCTGCGCCGCGTCGGTATCAAAATGTAATTTAACTGGAGACCCGGGCTTACACCACCCACCTCATCTGTTGATGGGTAAACCTGTCTACGGAGATAAACGATCACCCATTTCAGCAACAACCACAACAAACCTACATAGTGGTGGGGGTGGGAGCGTAAGTAATATGTGTTCTGTTTATAAATGTTATTATTTATTTTTTTCTAATCTATGATTTTCCTAATAAATCGCATTTATTGAAAACCGTCAACGTCTGACGACTAACGACGTTTGATTATGTATTCAGACTGGGTAGAGTAATGGTAGAGTGGTCATACTAAATACTTTAAAACACGGACGTAATGGGCTTCCCTCATATATTGTTGGGTTAGCATTACAACTGGCTCCCTGGTGTCAGATCGATTTTGAACATCGAAGTGTGTCTACTGTAGAAAATTCAGCACTGTAAGAGTTAAAGAGTCTAGAGTCCATCATTCGAGTAAGTCCCCATTGCGTTATTTATAGGTCCTCCTCATTGTTGTTTTTTGTTTGCTATCATAATAAATCAGCTAGGTCAAACCGAGAAAAAAAGTCTGTCGGGATATCATGATAAGCAAAGATCCGGATCAGCTTGAGCCTATGTGCAGTCCGATCAGGATATTCACCGTTTGTGTTTTCTATTCGTAGTTGATAGACTCTTGAGAAAGGACGTCGACGTCTTATTTGCAGCAAATGTTTTCAAAATCAGGCAATGCAGGAAAGACTATGGAAATTCTCCAGAAATAAAAGTTGTATTTTTTTGAAAAAAGTTGAAAATAGTGTGGCAAAAGTAAAAACTGCTCTGCAGTGCGTCTATATGTAATGAAGAGTGATATAAAGTTATATAAGTGTAAAATAAATTAGCTTACACTAAACTTACGAATTATACATCGATTGCGAAACAAATGCTTAGCTTATAATGTTCACGTTCGATGTTTGCTACTTGGATACTTTACCGGTATTCGAAACGTTTATGTGGGAGACTTCCTAAAGGCGAAAACAACTCATACACTCAGATAAATAGAAAACAACTCATACACTCAGATAAATAGAAAACAACTCATACACCCAGATAAATAGAACACAACTCATACACTCAGATAAATAGAAAACAACTCATACACTCAGATAAATAGAAAACAACTCATACACCCAGATAAATAGAACACAACTCATACACTCAGATACATAGAAAACAACTCATACACTCAGATAAATAGAAAACAACTCATACACTCAGATAAATAGGTTCATAATCATCATTGACTTTCTTATCTTCTATATTTTGATAACGTACTTGTGATTACATTCCGTTCTCTCATTGATATTCATTGGTTTCTAACCAAGTTCTTATCTCGATAAAGTACATGTATATGCTTTGTCAAGGGAGAGTCCTACTACACTTTCCACGGTCATACTGAGTACCTAACAGTGGTGATAGTTTCTCCCCTTCATGTTGAGGGGATAGCGAGTACCTAACAGTGGTGAGAGTTTCTGCCCTTCATGTTTAGGGGATAGCGAGTACCTAACAATGGTGCTAGATCCTCCCATATAGGGATAGTTTCTCCCATTCATGTTCAAAGTAGACCAAGATTGAATTTCACAGATGTGCAGGCTGATCTTGATCAACATTGTTTCTAAAATGGGATTTAAAGTCGCGCATAGCGGAATAAGGGTTAAGGTTTGTTAAATGGTGTCTATGGAATGATGTATCCGTTGTCATTCGTTTGACGATATATGTCTATGGAATGATGTATCCGTTGTCATTCGTTTGACGATATATGTCTATGGAATGATGTATCCGTTGTCATTCGTTTGACGATAGATGTCTATGGAATGATGTATCCGTTGTCATTCGTTTGACGATAGATGTCTATGGAATGATGTATCCGTTGTCATTCGTTTGACGATAGATGTCTATGGAATGATGTATCCGTTGTCATTCGTTTGACGATAGATGTCTATGGAATGATGTATCCGTTGTCATTCGTTTGACGATATATGTCTATGGAATGATGTATCCGTTGTCATTCGTTTGACGATAGATGTCTATGGAATGATGTATCCGTTGTCATTCGTTTGACGATAGATGTCTATGGAATGATGTATCCGTTGTCATTCGTTTGACGATAGATGTCTATGGAATGATGTATCCGTTGTCATTCGTTTGACGATATATGTCTATGGAATGATGTATCCGTTGTCATTCGTTTGACGATAGATGTCTATGGAATGATGTATCCGTTGTCATTCGTTTGACGATAGATGTCTATGGAATGATGTATCCGTTGTCATTCGTTTGACGATAGATGTCTATGGAATGATGTATCCGTAGTCATTCGTTTGACGATAGATGTCTATGGAATGATGTATCCGTTGTCATTCGTTTGACGATATATGTCTATGGAATGATGTATCCGTTGTGATTCGTTTGACGATATATGTCTATGGAATGATGTATCCGTTGTCATTCGTTTGACGATATATGTCTATGGAATGATGTATCCGTTGTCATTCGTTTGACGATATATGTCTATGGAATGATGTATCCGTTGTCATTCGTTTGACGATATATGTCTATGGAATGATGTATCCGTTGTCATTCGTTTGACGATATATGTCTATGGAATGATGTATCCGTTGTCATTCGTTTGACGATATATGTCTATGGAATGATGTATCCGTTGTCATTCGTTTGACGATATATGTCTATGGAATGATGTATCCGTTGTCATTCGTTTGACGATATATGTCTATGGAATGATGTATCCGTTGTCATTCGTTTGACGATATATGTCTATGGAATGATGTATCCGTTGTCATTCGTTTGACGATATATGTCTATGGAATGATGTATCCGTTGTCATTCGTTTGACGATATATGTCTATGGAATGATGTATCCGTTTTCATTCGTTTGACGATATATGTCTATGGAATGATGTATCCGTTGTCATTCGTTTGACGATATATGTCTATGGAATGATGTATCCGTTGTCATTCGTTTGACGATATATGTCTATGGAATGATGTATCCGTTGTCATTCGTTTGACGATAGATGTTTATGGAATGATGTATCCGTTGTCATTCGTTTGACGATATATGTCTATGGAATGATGTATCCGTTGTCATTCGTTTGACGATATATGTTTGTGGAATGATGTATCCGTTGTCATTCGTTTGACGATAGATGTCTATGGAATGTTACACTTTGCATCTTTTTCGTTTATTTGTCAAAATAGTAATCTCATTTTGCCAACTTGCTCTTCAATATTTTTTGTCAAAAATACTTTTTATCCTGGACATCTTTCTCTACCCAGAAAATCTGTGGAAACTGGACGTCTTTCTCTACCCAGAACATCTGTGGAAACTGGACGTCTTTCTCTACCCAGAACAGTGTTAATGTATACATCACTAGTATAGATCAATGTGTATAGGATTAAAATGAGACGTGAAGAAGTTTATGTTTCATTTGTAAATCCACATACATCAATTAATTGCGTTAAATAATGTAAACGTAAAATGTATAAATCTATCAAAAGTGCAGATGATTGTTAACTACTTTGCAACCGACGATATTTGAAATTTGTGCAACAGATTAATAAATGTATTTTACTATTATTATATATGCGATCAGGGAATAACCAACAGATCAGCCTGTCGTTTCTACAAGAAAGAGACTGAATGTCATATTTGCAATTGTTAACACTTGAAGGAGCGGTTAGGTTCCATAAGCTACTGTACACCATTACACCGTTTTGAAGGTCGATTGTAGTCACTTGACTCAGTTGGGATTACTTTGTACGTAGTTGTACGTAGCCTTCACCAATTGTTCAGTTATATGACAGCGTTTCCTGGGTAAGTTACCCGTATTTGTTATAACAGGCTGGGGATCGAGCCCGCACCGGCGGTGGACGATCTAACACTTCACCTCCGAGGCGGTGACTGTGTTATGAACGAGGTCATGCAGTGATATCATGCAAGCGACGACGAGGGTTATCATTCCAGGGATCGTGAGTTCAAATACCGGCTGGTCTATTTTTTTCTTTCGATGACTGACATGATTTCATTGTGAATAGCGTCATGTGTCTTCATGCAAGTGGTAACCAGTTACCTGAGAAGAATGAAATGTGGAGAACAGGACTGAGGTGCGAGAAAGCCTGGAAACACACATATATATATAGGTGACCTCGTGTCCGTGCTATAACTAGGGTTAGCATCACTTTTGGACTGGTGTCGGTAATGGTGTCGGTAATTGTGTCGGTAAGGGGTTAGGGTTGGGTATAACTGAAAGAAATGTTGAACACCATTACAAAGATATGTATCTTCGATGTCTAACCATTTGTTATTGAGAAATACACACTGTTGAAAATACATAAGATACTAATTGATGTATAGACCTTAGATCCAATTAACATGAAGTGAACATGTTATAATCATTCTGTGTTTAGGTAACCGATAATACACAGTTTTGCCCAAGAGCACGTTTTTGTTATGCAAACATAGTAACTGAGACATTGCTTGAAACCAGCAAGTTTCTGTTGGGCAAACATGTTAAATGAAACATTGCTTGAAAAGAGCAAGTTTCTGTTATGCAAACATAGTAACTGAGACATTGCTTGAAACCAGCAAGTTTCTGTTGGGCAAACATGTTAAATGAAACATTGCTTGAAACGAGCAAGTTTCTGTTATGCAAACATAGTAACGGAGACATTGCTTGAAACCAGCAAATTTCTGTTAAGCAAACATGTTAAATGAAACATTGCTTGAAACGAGCCAGTTTCTGTTATGCAACACTGTTTTTTAAATTTTATTCCATAAGTTAAGTTGTATTTATAAGGATGGATTTAACTATTTTACTGGAGGTTTTCAAAGTCGTCTGTTGCAAATTTGCTTTAACGGTGGTAAAGGGTTAACATGTCAGGTAACTACGTCCGGTATTGACGGACACCTTCCAATGGTGCTTGTTTTATATATTGATTAGTCTGTTTTACCAAACGATAGGGTGAGGTAACTCGCCAAGTAATCAATAAGAATGCAAATACAGCCTGACATACGGTGGACTCCGCATCGATGTGTGATTAAGAAATAATCGTATCAATATTATTCGTTGTTTTTCAATCGGGTCTGTTAAACCTTTCCCACATACAACAAATCAACAACAGACGACATTTTATATCTAGGGAGAACTATGAACAATTTCTATACTGGAAAGTTTATCATTTGAAATTAGTTCATAATAAGCAATTCTACATTTTGCCACAATGTTTTCAAAAGTGTTGTGCTGTAGAGACGTCAGAGAACGTCTGTATGGGGGAAAGGGTTAACTAGCTGTAGAGACGTAAGAGAATGTCTATATGTGGGAAAGGGTTAACTAGCTGTCTGTATGTGAGAAAGGGTTAACTGGTTGTCTATATGTGGGAAAGGGTTAACTAGCTGTCTGTATATGAGAAAGGGTTAACTGGTTGTCTGTATGTGGGAAAGGGTTAACTAGCTGTCTGTATGTGAGAAAGGGTTAACTGGTTGTCTGTATGCGGGAAAGGGTTAACTGGCTGTCTGTATGTGAGAAAGGGTTAACTGGCTGTCTGTATGTGGGAAAGGGTTAACTGGCTGTCTGTATGTGGGAAAGGGTTAACTGGCTGTCTGTATGTGGGAAAGGGTTAACTGGCTGTCTGTATGTGGGAAAGGGTTAACTGGCTGTCTGTATGTGGGAAAGGGTTAACTGGCTGTCTGTATGTGGGAAAGGGTTAACTGGCTGTCTGTATGTGGGAAAGGGTTAACTGGCTGTCTGTATGTGAGAAAGGGTTAACTGGCTGTCTGTATGTGAGAAAGGGTTAACTGGCTGTCTGTATGTGGGAAAGGGTTAACTGGCTGTCTGTATGTGAGAAAGGGTTAACTGGCTGTCTGTATGTGAGAAAGGGTTAACTGGCTGTCTGTATGTGGGAAAGGGTTAACTGGCTGTCTGTATGTGAGAAAGGGTTAACTGGCTGTCTGTATGTGGGAAAGGGTTAACTGGCTGTCTGTATGTGAGAAAGGGTTAACTGGCTGTATGTATGTGGGAAAGTGTTAACTGGCTGTCTTTATGTGGGAAAGGGTTAACTGGCTGTCTGTATGTGAGAAAGGGTTAACTGGCTACTAAGCGAAATGAACGCTTTAAGTGCATTATCTTTCCATTTACCCGCATCCATAGTCATCCTGCTGTCTGATAATTACCAACAAATGTAATACATGTCATGAAAATAGCAGGCATTATTCTGATACGGAATAGGAGACATTACGAGAACGGGAACAGTTTCCCGTTGTGAATCTTTTCTCCTTTCTACACGATGGTGTCAACGGTCTGATACAGCAATGGTTTCAATGAGGACCGTTGTATCCAAAACAGGGTTAATAAACGACTTAAACTGTAAAGGGGCGATCAATAAAGTATGTCACTGGTTTAACATTTTGACTGTATTGGTTATTTATGAATCCTTCTAAATATCCCCCCTGCACAGTTCCACGATGAAAGTATTGCTACCGATAGCCGAGTGTTAAAGAGATTCCACTTCTGGAACGGGAGGTCGAAGGTTCGAACCTCAGTGGCGACATTGGGGTCGGTTCTCATACGACCGATTGGTTAGCCGCCAGTCAATTAAATGATGGTGCCAACAGCCTGTCTGCTGGTTCCTGGCAAAACGATAGGACTCGGGAAGTAAAATGTGTGTTTAGGACAAAGGCGTCTTAACAGTCAGTAATGACTGGCCTTTCAATACGGATGACACTATAATATACAAACAATTTTTACGTAACTACAACTTAGTTTCCACTAGCTCTACGAGCATTATGCAAGAAAGAACTCTCAAGGCGGAATAGGTTACAGTTATTTTGGATCAAATCGGACCCGGACAAAACCGGTGTTAAGCATTCTCTACTTTCACTTTCAAACAAGGTCAAAGTACTAAAAGGGATCAAATCAATCATTTACAGTACATCCTATACACATTTACAATGATTTTAAACTCAATGGCATATATTCAATGCGTTCTGGTGATGGTATACACTCATTTCTATGCAAACAAGGGTTTTCTTTAGGGACTACTGTGGTGTAGATCAGCCTGGCTCGCGGAAGCATTTAGCGTAATTTGACCTAGACTAATAGCAATCTGGGAAATAATCAATCGGCTATCTTTATCTACAATATCACGTACAGCAGCAATGTTAACTTTAAGTTCTGCAACAACAGGTCTATCAGGATAGTTACTGTTTTGTAAGCTATATAGACACCCCTCTTTTCTTAAAACCCTACATACAACTAACTGTCACCGTATAACTACCATGTATGAGCCATCATTCAGAAAAATGCCATTTCTTTAACCAGCAAAGAATTTCGGGCTATAGTATTTTTAATATATCAACATTATTTTGAATATACTATTCTTGATGTTTAAAAACTATTTTACCAATATGGGTGTAGCTACATGTAGACCGAATTGAAGTTGTATGATGTATCTTACTTACTAAAGAGGTCTGGCTGGTATGACCCCAGCTAAGATGTATAATCTACCTTATTTACTAGGGAGGTCTGGCTGTTAGGACTCCCAGATAAGTCGTATAATCTACCTCATCTACTAAGGAGGTCTGGCTGTTAGGAATCACAGATACGTCGGATAATCTACCTTATTTACTAGGGAGGTCTGGCTGTTAGGACTCCCAGATAAGTCGTATAATCTACCTTATTTACTAGGGAGGTCTGGCTGTTAGGACGCCCAGACAATAGTATAATCTACCTTATTTACTAAGGAGGTCTGGCTGTTAGGAATCCCAGATAAGTCGTATAATCTACCTTATTTACTAGGGAGGTCTGGCTGTAAGGACTCCCAGACAATAGTAAAATCTACCTTATTTACTAGGGAGGTCTGGCTGTTAAGAATCCCAGATAAGTCGTATAATCGACCTTATTTACTAAGGAGGTCTGGCTGTTAGGAATCCCAGATAAGTCGTATAATCTACCTTATTCACTAGGGAGGTCTGACTGTTAGGACTCCCAGACAATAGTAAAATCTACCTTATTTACTAGGGAGGTCTGGCTGTTAGGACTCCCAGATAAGTCGTATAATCTACCTTATTTACTAGGGAGGTCTGGCTGTTAGGACTCAAAGATAAGTCGTATAATCTACCTTATTTGCTAGGGAGGTATGGCTGTTAGGACTCCCAGATAAGTCGTATTATATACCTTATTTACTAGGGAGGTCTGACTGTTAGGACTCCCAGATAAGTCGTATAATCTACCTTATTTACTAGGGAGGTGTGGCTGTTAGGTCTCCCAGACAATAGTATAATCTACCTTATCTACTAGGGAGGTCTGGCTGTTAGGACTCCCAGATAAGTCGTATAATCTACCTCATCTTCTAAGGAGGTCTAGCTGTTAGGAAACCCAGATAAGTCGTATAATCTACCTTATTTACTAGGGAGGTCTGGCTGTTAGGACTCCCAGACAATAGTATAATCTACCTTATTTACTAGGGAGGTCTGGCTGTTAGGACTCCCAGATAAGTCGTATAATCTACCTCATCTTCTAAGGAGGTCTTGCTGTTAGTAATCCCAGATAAGTCGTATAATCTACCTTATTTACTAGGGAGGTATGACTGCTAGGACTCCCAGATAAGTCGTATTATACACCTTATTTACTAGGGAGGTCTGACTGTTAGGACTCCCAGATAAGTCGTATAATCTACCTTATTTACTAGGGAGGTCTGGCTGTTAGGACTCCCAGATAAGTCATATAATCTACCTCATCTTCTAAGGAGGTCTGGCTGTTAGGAATCCCAGATAAGTCGTATAATCTACCTTATTTACTAGGGAGGTCTGGCTGCTAGGACTCCCAGATAAGTCGTATTAATATACCTTATTTACTAGGGAGGTCTGGCTGTTAGTACTCCCAGATAACTCGTATAATCTACCTCATCTTCTAAGGAGGTCTGGCTGTTAGGAATCCCAGATAAGTCGTATAATCTACCTTATGTACTAGGGAGGTCTGGCTGGTAGGACTCCCAGAAGAGTCGTATTATATACCTTATTTACTAGGGAGGTCTGGCTGTTAGGATCCCAGACAAGTCGTATAATCTACCTTATTTACTAGAGAGGTCTGGCTGTTAGGACTCCCAGATAAGTCGTATAATCTACCTTATTTACTAGGGAGGTCTGGCTGTTAGGACTCCCAGATAAGTCGTATAATCTACCTCATCTACTAAGGAGGTCTGGCTGTTAGGAATCCCAGATAAGTCGTATCATCTACCTTATTTACTAGGGAGGTCTGGCTGTTAGGAATCCCAGATAAGTCTTATAATCTACCTCATCTACTATGGAGGTCTGACTGGTAAGACCCGAGCTAAAATATATGATCTACCTTATATACTAGGGAGGTCTGGCCGGTAAGACCCGCAGCTAAATTGTATGATCTACCTTATTTTGTAGTGTACGATCTACTTTATTTACTAGGGCGTTCTGGATGACAGGATCTCCAGATAAGTTGTAAGACTTAACTTCTCTTCCCCCCGATACTTGGTACGTTCTTCTTTATTTAATAAGCATACGGTTTACATCTAGGTACATCACTGACCAAAGCTGAAGTTCCAAGACATCAGATTAAGTCAATTTATATGCGCTCTCTTGCTGTCTGCCTGATATTGAACATGTCGATGTCGATTTCTCGTCACCATTCAGAACGTTTAGTTTACAGAGAACGAATAGCCTATGTGAACACTGTTGATTAAAATGAGCCTGTATATCAGCATTTTCTGATCAAGATCTACACGGTTTACATAAGCTTGTTAAAAGAAGTTGTCAGCGTGTGTATATTCTGATAAGACATATCATCTGAACAATTTAGTTATTAGGGATAAACGCCGTTTTTAACATAATTGTAGTTATGTAACGGCCACAGTTCACATATTTATGATCCCTTGGTCAACACACTAGGTTAGGAAATGTGCCTTGCACAAGGGCCTCCACCAATGGCCGCCGCGACTGGGAATAAATCCTAGGACTTCCGGTTACAAATCGGCCGAGACGGGAGACAGCTCCTACAGGCCGGATGATCATAACCGACACTGTTTGAAAATGCGAACTTGTACCTTTTTCCATGAACGGGTCAAATTCATAAGCATTTATCACTGAACTAGTCTTGCCAAGAAAATGTTAATGAAAAATTTATAACCAGTAATTGAATAATTAACTTTATGTCTGAAAGTTCAAATAATTATTCATGGTATGCATGTAATTTAGATTGCAAATTGAAATTGCAAAATCCCCCCTTCAACTTATATTGTAGAATATTTGAGTCTGTTTACACCATAGACAATTTTGAATCACAATTGGTGATGTAATAGATAAAACATTCTGTACACTATGTTCTCTAGGTGAGATACAAAATGAGCTTTTTTTTCTAAACTGTTGCTATATTACAATAAAAGGAAAGTCATATCGAGGAACCGTTTACTTCATACTGAGATCAATTCGGTGTCACAAAACGATGAGTCTGTATTCTGAACTCAACAATTCGGTGTCACAAAACGATGAGTCTGTATTCTGAACTCAACAGTTCGGTGTCACAAAACGATGAGTCTGTATTCTGAACTCAACAATTCGGTGTCACAAAACGATGAGTCTGTATTCTGAACTCAACAATTCGGTGTCACAAAACGATGAGTCTATTCTTAACTCAACAATTGAAGCTGTTAATGCTACTGGTAAAAGGTGTTTATGATACTGGTAAAAGCTATAATTGCTACTGGTAAAAGCTATTAATGCTAATGGTTAAAGTTGTTAATGTTACTGGTAAAAGCTATTAATGCTTCTGGTAAAAGCTGTTACATGTAATGCTAATGGGAAAAGTTATTAATGCTACTTGTAAAAGCTATTAATGCTACTGGTAAAAGCTGTTTATGTTACTGGTAACAGCTGTTTATGCTACTGGTAAAAGTTGTTTATGCTACTGGTAAAAGCTGTTTCTACTACTAGTAAAAGGTATGAATGCTACTGGTTAAAGCTGTTAATGCTACTGGTAAAAGCTATTAGTGCTACTGGTAAAAGCTGTTTATGCTACTGGTAAAAGCTGTTTATGCTACTGGTAAAAGCTGTTTCTGCTACTAGTAAAAGCTGTTAATGCTACTAATTAAAGCTGTTTATGCTACTGGTAAAAACTGTTTATGCTACTGGTAAAAGCTATTTATGCTACTAGTAAAAGCTGTTAATGCTACTGGATAAAGCTGTTAATGCTACCTGTAAAAACTATTAGTGCTACTGATAAATGCTGTTAATACTACTGGTAAAAGGTGTTTATGCTACTGGTAAAACCTGTTAATACTACTGTTTAAAGCTGTTAATGCTACAGGTAAATGTTATAAGTGCTACTGGTAAAAGCTATTAATGCTACTGGTTAAAGCTGTTAATGCTACTAGTAAAAGCTGTTTATGATACTGGTAAAATTTATTAATACTACTGGTTAAATCTGTTAATGATACTAGTTAAAGCTATTAATGCTACTGGTTAAAGCTGTTTATGCTACTGGTAAAAGCTATTAATACTGCTGGTTAAAGCTGTTAATACTACTGGTTAAAGCTATTAATACTACTGGTAACAGTTGTTCATGCTACTGGTAAAAGCTGTTAATGCTACAAGTAAAAGCTGTTAATGCTACTAGTAAAAGCTGTTAATGCTACTGGTAAAAGCCATTAATACTACTGGTAAAAGCTGTTTAATGCTACTGGTTAAAGCTATTAAAGCTACTGGTAAAGGCTGTTAATGCTACTGGTGAATGCTGTTAATTCTACTGGTTAAAGATGTTAATTCTACTGGTTAAAGCTGTTAATGCTACTGGTAAAAGCCATTGATGCTACTGGTAAAAGCTGTTAATGCTACTGGTTAAAGATGTTAATGCTACTGGTAAAAGCCATTAATGCTACTGGTAAAAGCTGTTTATACTACTAGTTAAAGCTGTTAATACTACTAGTAAAAGCTTTTTATGCTACTGGTAAAAGCTGTTAATGCTACTGATAAAACTGTTAATGCTACTGATAAAAGCTGTCAATGCTACTGATAAAAGATGTTAATGCTACTGATAAAAGCCATTCATGTAATTTATGCTTAGACACGCCGCATGATTCCATTAACTCTTTTAGTGTCGACTTTCTTGAAGTATACACTTCTGACTTCCACGTTCAAAATCGATCGACTCCATTTGTTCATCTTATTACATAAGAATGTTGTCATATTTGGATAACTAAACGGCAAACAATGCAGAGACCAGATGGGACAACTCGTAACGAGCTGACACAACTGAATATGTATTGTGTCCAAAAACCGCAATATTGCTTTTGGCGCTAAAGGAGTTGACACATAATAGTATGTATTTGACATATATATCGTAATCTATGATAACTTTTAAAATCAAAGTAAAGTGGAACAATAACATATGTCGAATTTCGAATATTTGTTTTGCTTTAATGGCGTTTTACGCCGTGTTCAACATTGTTTCAGTTATATCACTGCGAAAGTTCACTTATTCATGAACCCTTTGTAAACCAGTATTAGGTCAGAAATTGTCCATTGCGGACGCCCGGTTGTAATCCACGACATAATAAGACTCGAAATCATATAGCACTAATTTAGGTCAGATGGAAGCGACAATTATGTTATGAAAATTGCTCTTAAGATGACCAATCAGTCAGAATGTAGAGTGTATTCAACTTAATAAAAAGACACTTTCAACTTTCAACAGAATCATTATTGTCCAATGGTTCCGTTTAACCGTTTTTTTGTCATTTTCTGTTGCCAGAGACGGATACCAGTGCACGACAAACATACAGACCTATTCGTCGACGAAGACTTCACAGCCAGCAATTCTTCTATCTTTAAAAAGAGGGAGCTACTTAAATCAATCGTTTGGAAAAGACCAATGGTAAGTATCTCTTATTGTATTCAATTCGTTTTGAAGACCCCATTGAGCTTAATAACGTGCAATAATTGGTGGTGATACGAAGCAGGTCGTTTTTATCTTTTTGTAAAATCGTAGCGTACGATCTCTTATCAACGATTGTCTCACGACAAAATGTAATATCGCAACGACAGTCTCTATGTCAGCCATTAGTCTCTGCTTTCTGTTTCACTTCACAGACATGCTATCCGTTCAAAGCGTTTGTACTACTAAACACTGTCATTGTCCCAGTCTCTATGTCAGCCATTAGTCTCTGCTTGCTGTTTCACTTCACAGACATGCTTTCCGCCGTTATTAAGCCGGCGACACAAACATGTTTCGACTAACTTCAATATTTGTGTCTGTTGTTGAGAGTTTGTGTTTATTTTTAAAAACTATTCTACAAAGATACTGTTGTTGCAAAACGCCATTTGTTCTTGTTTAATCCTTACCAATATACAACAAATCTGCAGCAGACGGCTTTGAAAACTTCTAAACTCTTTAAAATTGAAAGTACAATTAGCGAATAAAGTTTAAAACAATGTTGCAAGAGGAAGATTGGTCAGTATGAGCAATTTCTCTTCATGTCACAATGTTTACAAAAGCCGTCTTCTGCCGAAGCTTCAGAATGTGTTTTTATGTTGGAAAGGGTTCAATAGCTTAAAGGATTTACAATGCACCCTGTATCATGAGCTCTCAGCAATGTTCAAGCTATTTCTCATTCAAGCTAGTTCTCATTCATGCAAAGTGGTCCAGTTAAAGCCTCACATAATGGGGAATATACAGTAGTGGCAACAACATTTTTCATTCAGGCTATATCTCATTCAAGCCATTTCTCATTTAAGCCATTTCTCATTCAAGCTATTTCTCATTCAAGCAATTTTGGAAATTGTCCGTAGGTTGACGTAGAATTTCCCCGAATCTGCATCCTTGTTTATGTGGGAAAGTGTCTGTACAGTCTGTTAAGTCTGGTGATAGACTTCATCTAAAATACCGTTTGGTTTTTCGGTTTGTATAACGTGTGTTGTAAGTTCCTTACCGTTATCCATGTTAATGATAAAGCTGTAGATGTGGATATATAATAGACTCATTCAGCCACTCCTCAATGGCGTCCCTGGTCCGTGGTAAGAGCTTCGGGTCATCAACGCTCGATCCTCGGTTGGGTAATACCAAACTCTTTAAAAAGTCGTACTGCCCCCCCCCCCCCCCCCCCCCCCCTTTGTGTTTATCAGGGCTGTAGTGATAGCGTTAACATTTTACAAATAAAACTATCTTGGTTGTAGTGATAGCGTTAACACTATACAAATAAAACTAAATATTTCGCTTTTCATGGCGTTTGGAACAAAAGGTCGACGCTCGCTCTATCGTTACTAGACGTCAGTCTGCGACAAACATTGATCTAAGGCAAACAATACAACTTGAAAAGGGAATAACAAAACATAAAAATCAACAAGTTGTTTGTTCGCTTAATTGGAATTATTTTTGTATTATCGAACACTAATCAAGGTGCCATTTGGTGGATGCAAAGTGGTCGAGTTAAAGCCTCACATAATGGGGAATCTACAGTAGTGACAATGCGGTCCAGTTAAAGACTCACATAATGGGGAATCTACAGTAGTGACAAAGCGGTCCAGTTAAAGACTCACATAATGGGGAATCTACAGTAGTGACAAAGCGGTCCAGTTAAAGCCTCACATAATGGGGAATATACAGTAGTGACAAAGCGGTCCAGTTAAAGCCTCACATAATGGGGAATATACAGTAGTGACAAAGCGGTCCAGTTAAAGCCTCACATAATGGGGAATATACAGTAGTGACAAAGCGGTCCAGTTAAAGCCTCACATAATGGGGAATATACAGTAGTGACAAAGCGGTCCAGTTAAAGACTCACATAATGGGGAATATACAGTAGTGACAAAGCGGTCCAGTTAAAGACTCACATAATGGGGAATATACAGTAGTGACAAAGCGGTCCAGTTAAAGACTCACATAATGGGGAATCTACAGTATTGACAAAGCGGTCCAGTTAAAGCCTCACATAATGGGGAATATACAGTAGTGACAAAGCGGTCCAGTTAAAGACTCACATAATGGGGAATATACAGTAGTGACAAAGCGGTCCAGTTAAAGACTCACATAATGGGGAATATACAGTAGTGACAAAGCGGTCCAGTTAAAGCCTCACATAATGGGGAATATACAGTAGTGACAAAGCGGTCCAGTTAAAGCCTCACATAATGGGGAATCTACAGTAGTGACAAAGCGGTCCAGTTAAAGACTCACATAATGGGGAATATACAGTAGTGACAAAGCGGTCCAGTTAAAGCCTCACATAATGGGGAATATACAGTAGTGACAAAGTGGTCCAGTTAAAGCCCCACATAATGGGGAATATACAGTAGTGACAAAGCGGTCCAGTTAAAGACTCACATAATGGGGAATCTACAGTAGTGACAAAGTGGTCCAGTTAAAGCCTCACATAATGGGGAATATACAGTAGTGACAAAGCGGTCCAGTTAAAGACTCACATAATGGGGAATCTACAGTAGTGGCAAAGCGGTCCAGTTAAAGACTCACATAATGGGGAATCTACAGTAGTGACAAAGCGGTCCAGTTAAAGACTCACATAATGGGGAATATACAGTAGTGACAAAGTGGTCCAGTTAAAGCCTCACATAATGGGGAATATACAGTAGTGACAAAGCGGTCCAGTTAAAGACTCACATAATGGGGAATATACAGTAGTGACAAAGTGGTCCAGTTAAAGACTCACATAATGGGGAATCTACAGTAGTGACAAAGCGGTCCAGTTAAAGACTCACATAATGGGGAATCTACAGTAGTGACAAAGCGGTCCAGTTAAAGACTCACATAATGGGGAATATACAGTAGTGACAAAGCGGTCCAGTTAAAGCCTCACATAATGGGGAATATACAGTAGTGACAAAGCAGTCCAGTTAAAGACTCACATAATGGGGAATATACAGTAGTGACAAAGCGGTCCAGTTAAAGACTCACATAATGGGGAATCTACAGTAGTGACAAAGCGGTCCAGTTAAAGACTCACATAATGGGGAATCTACAGTAGTGACAACAACATTTTAAAGCAGTATTGGAAAAGACGAGGCGTCGTCTTCATTATATACCCTTCTCTTACATTTTTAATTTTCATTGCAATCTTAAAATATAGATGAATTGTATTTACCATAGAGAACTGTGTGTCGAGTTGCCTGAAGGGGTAATGGTAAAGTTATGGATCATTTTTGTGCGTTAAACCTCTTTTGTGTCTTCTCTATTGTTTTGCGATAAACCTCTTTCGTGTCTTCTCTATACGCAGAAACATCTATGTCGTGTCTTCACTGTACGCAGATACATTTCGTCCGTGTCTTCTCTGTACGCAGAAACAGCTATTTCGTGTCATCTCTGTACTCGGATACAGCTTGTGTGTGTCTTCTCTGTACGAAGATACATTTTGTCCGTATCTTCTCTGTACGCAGATACACTTCATCTATATTTTCTCTGTACGAAGATACATTTTGTCCGTATCTTCTCTGTACGAAGATACATTTCACCCGTGTCTTCTCTGTACGCAGAAACAGCTATTTCGTATCTTTTCTGTACTCAGATACAGCTATTTCGTATTTTTGTATTCTGTTTTAACTGCACCGAAATAAACCATTTTTTCCGTGTCTTCAGTCACACCTCGTTCGTGTCTTCACTGTACACAGTCACACCTCGTTCGTGTCTTCACTGTACACAGTCACACCTCGTCAGTCTCTTATCTGTACACATTCATACCTCGTTCGTGTCTTAACTGTTCACAATCACACCTCGTCAGTCTCTTCTCTGTACACAGTCACACCTCGTCAGTCTCTTCTCTGTACACAGTCACACCTCGTTTATGTCTTCTCTGTACGCAGATACACCTCGTGCATGTCTTCTCTGTACACAGATACACCACGTGCATGTCATAACTATACGCAGATACACCAAGTACATGTCTTCTCTATACACAGATACACCACGTGCGTGTCATAACTATACGCAGATACACCACGTGCGTGTCTTCTCTGTACACAGATACACCACGTGCGTGTCATAACTGTACGGAGATACACCACGTGCGTGTCTTCTCTGTACACAGATACACCACGTGCATGTCTTCTCTGTACACAGATGCATCACGTGCATGTCATAACTGTACGCAGATACACATCGTGCGTGTTTTCTCTGTACGCAGATACACCTCGTGCGTGTCTTCTCTGTACACAGATACACCTCGTGTGTGTCTTATATGTACGCATATACACTATTGCATGTCTTCTCTGTACGCAGATACACTTCGTGCGTGTCTTCTCTGTACGCAGATACAACTCGTGCATATCTTCTCTGTACGCAGATACACCTCGTGCGCGTCTTAACTGTACGCAGACACACCTCGTGCGTGTCTTAACTGTACGCAGATACACCTCGTGCGCGTCTTAACTGTACGCAGATACACCTCGTGCGTGTCTTAACTGTACGCATATACACATCGTGCGTGTCTTCTCTCTACGCATATACACCTCGTGCGTGTCTTCTATGTACGCATATACACCTCGTGCGTGTCTTCTCTGTAAGCCGAGCCCCGGTAGCTCAGTCGGTAGCGACGCGGGCTGTCAATCCAGGGGTTGTGAGTTCGAATCCCGGCTCGGCCAACTTTCTTTCCGACGATTGACAAAAGTCAATGCGACATGCGTCATTCGTCTTCCACCAATGGGCTAAGTCTATGTGGAAAAGCAGCCAGTTGCTTGGGAAGATTGTTGTGTGGAGTACTGGTGTGAGAAAACCAGGAAATGCAATAACTGAGAAATTGTTGAAAACGGCGTTAAACTCCAATCAATCAAAGTCTTCTCTGTACGCATATACACCTCGTGCATGTCTTATATGTACGCAGATACAACTCGTTCGTGTTTTCTCTGTAAGTGGTGTGTTCTCTGTACGCAGATACAACTCGTTCGTGTCTTCTCTGTAAGTGGTGTCTTTTCTGTACGCAGATACAGCTCTTTCGTGTCCTCAAAGTACTCAGATACATTTCGTCCGTATCTTCGCTGTACGTAGATAAACATCTTTCGTATCTTCACTGTTCGCAGAAACAGCTAGTTCGTGTCTTCACTGTACGCAGATACATTTCGTCCGTGTCATCTATGTGTTCAGATACAGCTCATCCGTCTCTTCTTTGTACTCAGATACAGCTTGTCCGTAACTTCTCTGTACGCAGATACATTTTGTCCGTGTCTTCTCTGTACGCAGATACACCTCATATGTGTCTTCACTGTACGTAGATACATTTCGTCCTCATCATTTCTGTACTCAGATACAGCTCGTCCTCGTCATTTCTGTATTCAGATACATTTCGCCCGTGTCTTCTCTGTACTCAGATACAGATTGTCCATGTCTTCTCTGTACTCAGATACAGATTGTTCGTAACTTCTCTGTACGCAGATACATTTTGTCCGTGTCTTCTCTGTACTCAGATACAGCTCGTCCGTGTCTTCTATGTACTCAGATACATTTCGTCCGTGTCTTCTCTGTACTGAGATACATTTCGTCCGTGACTTCTCTGTACTCAGATACAGATTGGTTCGTGTCTTCTCTGTACTCAGATGCAGCTTGTCCGTGTCTTCTATGTACTCAGATACAGATTGTCCGTGTCTTCTCTGTACTCAGATACAGATTGTCCGTGTCTTCTCTGTACTCAGATACATATTGTTCGTGTCTTCTCTGTACTCAGATACATTTCGTCCGTGTCTTCTATGTACTCAGATACAGCTTGTCCGTGTATTCTCTGTACTCAGATACAGCTTGTCCGCGTCTTCTCTGTACTCAGATACAGCTTGTCAGTGTCTTCTCTGTACTCAGATACAGATTGTCCGTGTCTTCTCTGTACTCAGATACAGATTGACCGTGTCTTCTATGTACTCAGATACATTTCGTCCGTGTCTTCTCTGTACTCAGATACATTTCGTCCGTGACTTCTCTGTACTCAGATACAGATTGGTTCGTGTCTTCTCTGTACTCAGATTCAGCTTGTCCGTGTCTTCTATGTACTCAGATACAGATTGTCCGTGTCTTCTCTGTACTCAGATACAGATTGTCCGTGTCTTCTCTGTACTCAGATACATATTGTTCGTGTCTTCTCTGTACTCAGATACATTTCGTCCGTGTCTTCTATGTACTCTGATACAGCTTGTCCGTGTATTCTCTGTACTCAGATACAGCTTGTCCGCGTCTTCTCTGTACTCAGATACAGCTTGTCCGTGTCTTCTCTGTACTCAGATACAGATTGTCCGTGTCTTCTCTGTACTCAGATACAGATTGACCGTGTCTTCTCTGTACTCAGATACAGCTTGTTCGTGTCTTCTCTGTACTCAGATACAGCTTGTCCGTGTCTTCTCTGTACTCAGATACAGATTGGTTCGTGTCTTCTCTGTACTCAGATACAGCTTGTCCGTGTCTTCTCTGTACTCAGATACAGATTGGTTCGTGTCTTCTCTGTACTCAGATACATTTCGTCTGTGTCTTCTATGTTCACTTAGTTCCTATAATTTAGGTTTTCCAGTTTTGTGTATTTTGAACCCTCATCGTACATGTATCTGTTTAAAACCTTTTTAAATATTTTTATATAGGAGATTAACCCGAATGCGGTCCTGGTGTTTGAGGGAACCAGTCGTCATGACATGAAGCAAGGAGACCTCAACGATTGTTGGTTTTTGTCCACTTTGTCAGCCATTGCAGAGAAACCACAACTCATGAGTCGGGTAAAGACTTGCCTTTACAATGATTATTAGTCTGTTTATGCGCAAATGAACAAGTTAGTATTTGTGTTTGTCTTATAAGGCTTTGAATCAGCATGATCTAATCAGCATGATCTAATCAGCATGATCTAATCAAAATTAACATTAGTCACGAGAAGATTCCATACATGTGTCTTGAGAAAGGTTGAAAAACGTGACAATTTTGATCAGACAACACTGTTCACCAATGGTAGGGTGTACCTCTGTACATGGACATCACTGTTCACCAAGGGTAGGGTGTACCTCTGTACATGGACATCACTGTTCACCAAGGGTAGGGTGTACCTCTGTACATGGACATCACTGTCCGACAATGGTAGGGTGTACCTCTGTACATGGACATCACTGTTCACCGAGGGTAGGGTGTACCTCTGTACATGGACTTCACCAAGGGTAGGGTGTACCTCTGTACATGGACATCACTGTTTACCAAGGGTAGGGTCTACCTCTGTACATTTGCATCACTGTTCACCAAGGCTAGGTTATACCTCTGTAAATGGACATCACTCTCCGCCAAGGGAGGGGTGTACCTCTGTACATTGGCATCACTGTCCACCAAGGCTAGGTTATACCTCTGTACATGGACATCACTGTTCGCCAAGGGTAGGGTGTACCTCTGTACATTGGCATCACTGTTCACCAGGGCAAGGTTATACCTCTGTAAATGGACATCACTGTCCGCCAAGGGTAGGGTGTACATGTACCTCTGTACATGGAAAATCACTGTTGGCCTAGGTTAGGCTGTACCTCTGTACATGGACATCACTGTTCACCAAGGGTAGGGTGTACCTCTGTACATGGACATCACTGTTCACCAAGGGTAGGGTGTACCTCTGTACATTGACATCACTGTTCACCAAGGGTAGGGTGTACCTCTGTACATTGACATCACTGTTCACCAAGGTTAGGGTGTACCTCTGTACATGGACATCACTGTTCACCAAGGGTAGGGTGTACCTCTGTACATGGACATCACTGTCCACCAAGGGAAGGGTGTACCTATGTACATGGACATCACTGTTCACCAAGATTAGGGTGTACCTCTGTGCATGGACATCACTGTTGGCCTAGGTTAGGCTCTACCTCTGTACATTGACATCACTGTTCATCAAGGGTAGGGTGTACCTCTGTACATGGACATCACTGTTCACAAAAGATAGGGTGTACCTCTGTACATGGACATCACTGTTCACCAAGGGTAGGGTATACCTATGTACATGGACATCACTGTCCACCAAGGGTAGGGTGTACCTCTGTACATGGACATCACTGCTCACCAAGGGTAGGGTATACCTATGTACAGGGACATCACAGTCCACCAAGGGTAGGGTGTACCTCTGTACATTGACATCACTGTCCACCAGGGGTAGGGTGTACCTCTGTACATTGACATCACTGTCCACCAAGGGTAGGGTGTACCTCTGTACATGGACATCACTGTCCGACAAGGGTAGGGTGTACCTCTGTACATTGGCATCACTGTTCACCAGGGGTAGGGTGTACCATGGACATCACTGTCCACCAGGGGTAGGGTGTACCTCTGTACATTGACATCACTGTCCACCAGGGGTAGGGTGTACCTCTGTACATTGGCATCACTGTTCACCAGGGGTAGGGTGTACCATGGACATCACTGTCCACCAGGGGTAGGGTGTACCTCTATACATTGACATCACTGTCCACCAAGGGTAGGGTGTACCTCTGTACATGGACATCACTGTCCGACAAGGGTAGGGTGTACCTCTGTACATGTACATCACTGTTCACCAAGGGTAGGGTGTACCATGGACATCACTGTTCACCAAGGGTAGGGTGTACCTCTGTACATGAACATCACTGTCCACCAAGGGTAGGGTGTACCAAGGACATCCCTGTTCACCAAGGGTAGGGTGTACCATGGACATCACTGTCCGACAAGGGTAGGGTGTACCTCTGTACATGAACATCACTGTCCACCAAGGGTAGGGTGTACCATGGACATCACTATCCGACAAGGGTAGGGTGTACCTCTGTACATGAACATCACTGTCCACCAAGGGTAGGGTGTACCATGGACATCACTGTTCACCAAGGGTAGGGTGTACCTCTGTACATGAACATCACTGTCCACCAATGGGTAGGGTGTACCTCTGTACATGAACATCACTGTCCGACAAGGGTCGGGTCTACCTCTATACATGAACATCACTGTCCACCAAGGGTAGGGTGTACCATGGACATCACTGTTCACCAAGGGTAGGGTGTACCTCTGTACATGAACATCACTGTCCACCAAGGGTAGGGTGTACCTCTGTACATGAACATCACTGTCCACCAACGGTAGGGTTTACCTCTGTACATTGACATCACTGTCCACCAAGGGTAGGGTGTACCTCTGTACATGGACAGACTCAAATGTATTTGAACCGAAGCAGGCTGGAGTGATCTTTGTTTGTCTGTACGAATAGTGGAGATCCATGCCTTCCATGAGTATTGTCTATACGAATAGTGACGATCTATGCCTTCCTTTACATGAGTATTGTCTGTACGAATAGTGACGATCCATGCCTTTCTTTACATGAGTATTGTATGTACGAATAGTGACAATCTATGCCTTCCTTTACATGAGTATTGTATGTACGAATAGTGACGATCCATGCCTTTCTTTACATGAGTATTGTATGTACGAATAGTGACGATCTATGCCTTCCTTTACATGAGTATTGTATGTACGAATAGTGACAATCTATGCATTCCTTTACATGAGTATTGTATGTACGAATAGTGACAATCCATGCCTTCCTTTACATGAGTATTGTATGTACGAATAGTGACGATCTATGCCTTCCTTTACATGAGTATTGTATGTACGAATAGTGACGATCCATGCCTTTCTTTACAAGAGTACATAACCTTTTAATGTTCCCCAACATAAACTATTTTAGTTGTATTATAAACACAGCATTGTAGCTCCACTCGTTTTAAATTCCTGTGCTGTTTAGAAATAAAGACACACCAACAGCCCTTCTCGCCCTGATCGGCTCTTATATATATAGTGTTATTGGTTCAATTTAATGCCACGTTAAAGCGTATTTGTATGGTTCGGCTGTTCATGATTACCGATGATTGGTGACAGCCATTATGACTAGCGTCATTATATGTGGGTCAAGTCGTCAGACACATGCAATGAATAAGAATGGTGTGTGCAGTTTGGGTGCCAGAAGGCCAGGTAGTTTGGGTGCCAGAAGGCCAGGTATACATAAATTAATGATAATGGTACTCATGTATGCATAAATCAATGATAATGGTACTCATGTATGCGTAAATCAGTGATAATGGTACTCACGTATACATAAATCAACGATAATGGTACTCACGTATACATAAAGCAACGATAATGGTACTCACGTATACATTTATCAAGGTTATTGGTACTCACATATACATAACTCAGAGATCATGATACTCCAGTATACATAAATCAACGATATTGGTACGCATGTTTACTTAAATCAAGGGTCATTATTATTATTCATGTAAATATAAATCAATGATCATGGCATTGAAATTATACATAAATCAACGACAACAGTACTCATGCATACATAAATCAACGAGCATGGTGTTCACGTATACATAACTCAAGGATCATAGCACTCATGTATACACTCATGTATACATAACTCAAGGTTATTGGTAATCAAATATAAACAAATCAACAATAATGGTTCTTATGTATACACAAATCAACGATAATGGTACGTATGTATACACAAATCAATGATAATAGTACTTATGTATTCCTAAATCAACGATAATTGTACTTATGTATACACACATCAACGATAATGGTACTTATGTATACACAAATCAATGATAATGGTACTTATGTATATACAAATCAATGATAATGGTACTTATGTATACACAACTCAACGATAATGGTACATATGTATACACAAATCAACGATAATGGTACATATTATACACAAATCAATGATAATGGTACATTTGTATACACAAATCAATGATAAGGGTACTTATGTTTACACAAATCATTGAAAATGGTACTTATGTATACACAAATCAATGATAATAGTACTTATGTATACAGAAATCAACGATAATGGTACTTATGTATACACAAATCATCGATAATGGTATTTATGTATACAAATATCAATGGTAATGGTACTTATGTATACACAAATCAATGATAATGGTACTTATTTATTCCTAAATCAACGATAATTATACTTATGTATACACACATCAACGATAATGGTACTTATGTATACACAAATCAATGATAATGGTACTTATGTATACACAAATCAATGATAATGGTACTTATGTATACACAACTCAACGATAATGTTACATACATGTATGTATACACAAATCAACGATAATGGTACATATGTATACACAAATCAATGATAATGGTACATTTGTATACACAAATCAATGATAAGGGTACTTATGTTTACACAAATCATTGAAAATGGTACTTATGTATACACAAATCAATGATAATGGTACTTATGTATACACAAATCAACGATAATGGTACTTATGTATTCACAAATCATCGATAATGGTATTATGTATACACAAATCAATGGTAATGGTACTTATGTATACACAAATCATCGATAATGGTACTTATGTACACATAAATCAATGATAATAGTACTTAAGTATACACAAATCAATGATAATGGTACTTATGTATACACAAATCAATGATAATGGTACTTATGTATACACAAATCAATGATAATGGTACTTATGTATACACAACTCAACGATAATGTTACATACATGTATGTATACACAAATCAACGATAATGGTACATATGTATACACAAATCAATGATAATGGTACATTTGTATACACAAATCAATGATAAGGGTACTTATGTTTACACAAGTCATTGAAAATGGTACTTATGTATACACAAATCAATGATAATGGTACTTATGTATACACAAATCAACGATAATGGTACTTATGTATTCACAAATCATCGATAATGGTATTATGTATACACAAATCAATGGTAATGGTACTTATGTATACACAAATCATCGATAATGGTACTTATGTACACATAAATCAATGATAATGGTACTTAAGTATACACAAATCAATGATAATGGTACTTATGTATACATAAATCAACGATAATGGTACTTATGTATACACAAATCAATGATAATGGTACTTATGTATACACAAATCAATGATAATGGTACATATGTATACATAACTCAATGATAATGGTACTTATGTATACATAAATCAACGATAATGGTACTTATGTATACATAAATCAATGATGATGGTACTTATGAATACACAAATCAACGATAATGGTACTTATGTATACACAAATCATCGATAATGGTACTTATGTATACACATATCATCGATAATGGTATTTATGTATACACAAATCAATGGTAATGGTACTAAAGTATACACAAATCAATGATAATGGTACTTATGTATACACAAATCAACGATAATGGTACTTATGTATACACAAATCATCGATAATGGTATTATGTATACACAAATCAATGGTAATGGTACTTATGTATACACAAATCAACGGTAATGGTACTTATGTATACACAAATCAATGGTAATGGTACTTATGTATACACACATCAACGATAATGGTACTTATGTATAAACAAATCATAGATAATGGTACTTATGTATACACAAATCAATGATAATGGTACTTATGTATACACAAATCAATGATAAGGGTACTTATGTATACACAAATCGATGATATGGGTACTTATGTATACACAAATCAATGATAATGGTACATATGTATACATAAATCAATGATAATGGTACTTATGTATACACAAATCAATGATAATGGTACTTATTTATACACAAATCAATGATAATGGTACATATGTATACATAACTCAATGATAATGGTACTTATGTATTCATAAATCAACGATAATGGTACTTATGTATACATAAATCAATGATAATGGTACTTATGAATACACAAATCAACGATAATGGTACTTATGTATACACAACTCATCGATAATGGTACTTATGTATACACAAATCATCGATAATGGTATTTATGTTTACACAAATCAATGGTAATGGTACTTATGTATACACAAATCAATGATAAAGGTACATATGTATACACAAATCAACGATAATGGTATTTGTGTATACACAAATCAATGATAATGGTACTTATGTATACACAAATCAATGATAATGGTACTTATGTATACACAAATCAACGATAATGGTACATATGTATACACAAATCAATGATAATGGTACATTTGTATACACAGATCAATGATAATGGTACATTTGTATACACAAATCAATGATAAGGGTACTTATGTTTACACAAATCAATGATAATGGTATTTGTGTATACACAAATCAATGATACTGGTACTTATGTATACACAAATCAACGATAATGGTACTTATGTATACATAAATCAATGATAAGGGTACTTATGTTTACACAAATCAATGATAATGTTATTTGTGTATACACAAATCAATGATAATGGTACTTATGTATACACAAATCAACGATAATGGTACTTATGTATACACAAATCAATGATAATGGTACTTATGTATACACAAGCAATGATAATGGTACTTATTTATACAAAAGCAATGATAATGGTACTTATGTATACACAAATAAATGATAATGGTACTTATGTATACACAAATAAATGATAATGGTACTTATGTATACACAAATAAATGATAATGTACTTATGTATACATAAATAAACGATAATGGTACTTATGTATACACAAATAAACGATATTGGTACTCATGTATACATAAATCAAGGTTATTGTAACTCGAGTATACATAACTCAAAGAGCATGGTTCTCACATAACTCAATGATAATGGTACCCACGAATACATAAAGCAAAGTTTTGATACACATGTAAACATAAATCAAGGATCATATTATCCATGTAAACATAAATCAATGATCATAGTACTAATGTTCAATCAAGGCAAATTGTATACAAGCGGTTATCGTGCGAGTTCATTGAACAAGAGAACTGAGCACGTGCTCTAGTGTATAATTTAGAGTATAGTGTCAATTAGAGACGACTCTTTATGTGGGATAGTCAGATTTAATATAGGTACAGCAAAGTACCGTGATACGATGTAAACACTTTCCAACATACAGCAAGTATGCAGCGGACAACTTTAAAATCATATGTATGTATTTGTATTTGAAAACTCTCCATAAAAGAAGTGATATTGTTGAAAAGAGCAAAAGAAGGAAATTGCTCATTCCTTCCGTTTTCCACTTTGTACTCAGAAGCCGTCTGCTGCATTTTGTTTGAACATGGGAGAGAGTTACAGTAACGTAGAACTAGTATTTCAGTGGGAAAGGGTTTAAAGATATATTTAATAATTATTAATTTTGATTTCAGATTATACCTGACGATTACGACATTGGTACGAAGGGGTACAGGGGAAAGTTTCACTGCCGGTTTTGGCAGTTCGGAGAATGGATTGACGTGTATATAGACGACCTATTACCTACTGTTAATAATAACCTTTTATTTGCTCACTCGTCAGCACCTGAGGAATTCTGGGTGTCTCTTGTTGAAAAGGCATATGCAAAGTAAGTGTTAATACGTATATTGTTGAAAAAGCATATGCAAAGTAAGTGTTAATACATACATTAATGAAAAGGCATATGCGAAGTAAGTGTTATTGCATATATTGTTGAAAAGGCATATGCAAAGTAAGCGTTAACACGTTTATTGTTAGAAAGAGTCTATGTTAGTGTATTGAAAATGTTCTATGAGAGGTAAGTGTATTTTTGGCCCTTAACTTGTCGAAACCCGAAAAGGCTTTTCATGTTTACATGTTATCATTAGCACGGCGTTGTCTCGTGTTAAAATGTGTACGAACAGTAAGTGTAGTAATGGAGCTTGTTGAAACAGCTTTTGTAAAATAAAATAATTAATATGACCCGTGTTTATTTTCAGTATTTATATTTTGCTTCTTAATTACTACTGTATGTCTCATGTTTTAAATATTTACTCAAAATAGGTGTGTTATGGCTCTTTGGTTATACGGCTTTCATAAATGGAGTAAACGTAAAGAAAAAAGCGCGTGTATGTTAACAATGAGTTAACTATTTTCCACTTACATTCACTATTTTCCACTTACATACACTGTTTCACACTTACATACACTGTTTCACACTTACATACACTGTTTCACACTTACATACACTGTTTCACACTTACATACACTGTTTCACACTTACATACACTGTTTCACACATACATACACTATTTTCCACTTACATACACTGTTTCACACTTATATACACTGTTTCACACTTACATACACTGTTTCACACTTACATACACTGTTTCACACTAACATACACTGTTTCACACTTACATACACTGTTTCACACTTACATACACTGTTTCACACTTACATACACTGTTTCACACTTATATACACTGTTTCACACTTACATACACTGTTTCACACTTACATACACTGTTTCACACTTACATCTTATATACACTGTTTCACACTTACATACACTGTTTCACACTTACATACACTGTTTCACACTTACATACACTGTTTCACACTTACATACACTGTTTCACACTTACATACACTGTTTCACACTTACATACACTGTTTCACATGTTTAAATACATATTTTAGAAAAGTAAAATACTTGTTACGTATGTCATCTACCACATAGACGTATGGATATGTGCCGACAATAATTAATGTAGTCTACCATATGGACGTATGGATCAGTGCCGACAATAATTAATGTCGTCAACCATATGGACGTATGGATCTGTACCGACAATAATTAATGTCGTCTACCACATGGACGTATGGATCAGTACCGACAATAATTAATGTCGTCAACCATATGGACGTGTGGATCAGTACCGACAATAATTAATGTCGTCTACCATATGGACGCATGGATCAGTGCCGACAATAATTAATGTCGTCTACCACATGGACGTACGGATCAGTGCCGACAATAATTGATGTCGTCTACCATATGGACGTACGGATCAGTGCCGACAATAATTAATGTCGTCTACCACATGGACGTATGGATCAGTACCGACAATAATTAATGTCGTCTACCATATGGACGTACGGATCAGTACCGACAATAATTAATGTCGTCTACCACATGGACGTACGGATCAGTGCCGACAATAATTAATGTCGTCTACCACATGGACGTACGGATCAGTGCCTGCAATAAGTGAGCGAAAACCAATTTTGTGGAATTCCGACCAGCGTAGATCTCGATAATTGACGCAGTAAATGTCAATGAGGGTTCATGAAATACTTGTAAGAAGTATCCATGTCGACCATTTATCATGGCTGCGTAGCCAGATTTTTATTCGCACTTTTTATGTATAAACTCTTGTTCCTTTGACAGATTGAATGGTTCCTATGAATCACTTGAATATGGGTTTGAGGCGGACGCATTTACAGACCTTACTGGTGGCCTAGCCGAGTGGTACAACCCTGCTGATTTAAAAGACAACGATTTTTATTTGATACGAGCCGCATTCCAAAGTGGCGCCGTGATAGGCTGCCTTAGCGTGGTAAGCTTTTCATTCCTAGTGGGTCTAAATATAGCGTGGTAAACTTTTCATTTCTAGTGGGTCTAAATAAAGCGTGGTAAGCTTTTCATTCCTAGTGTGTCTAAATATAGCGTGGTAAGCTTTTCATTCCTAGAGGGTCTCAATATAGCGTGGTAAGCTTTTCATTCCTAGTGGGTCTAAATATAGCGTGGTAAGCTTTTCATTCCTAGTGGGTCTAAAAAAAGCGTGGTAAGCTTTTCATTCCTAGTGGGTCTAAATATAGCTTGGTAAGCTTTTCATTCCTATTGGGTCTCATTATAGCGTGGTAAGATTTTCATTCCTAGAGGGTCTAAATATAGCGTGGTAAGTTTTTCATTCCTAGAGGGTCTCAATATAGCGTGGTAAGCTTTTCATTCCTAGTAGGTCTAAATATAGCCTGGTAAGCTTTTTATTCCTAGTGGGTCTAAATAATTTTCATTCCTAGTGGGTCTAAATATAGCGTGGTAAGCTTTTCATTCCTAGTGGGTCTAAATAAAGCACGGTAAGCTTTTCATTCCTAGTGGGTCTAAATATAGCGTGGTAAGTTTTTCATTCCTAGTGGGTCTAAATAAAGCGTGGTAAGCTTTTCATTCCTAGTGGGTCTAAATATTGCGTGGTAAGCTTTTTATTCCTAGTGGGTCTAAATAAAGCGTGGTAAGCTTTTCATTCCTAGTGGGTCTAAATATAGCGTGGTAAGCTTTTCATTCCTAGTGGGTCTAAATAAAGCACGGTAAGCTTTTCATTCCTAATGGGTCTAAATATAGCGTGGTAAGCTTTTCATTCCTAGTGGGTCTAAATAAAGCGTGGTAAGCTTTTCATTCCTAGTTGGTCTAAATATAGCGTGGTAAGCTTTTCATTCCTAGTGGGTCTCAATATAGCGTGGTAAGCTTTTCATTCCTAGATGGTCTAAATATCTAAATATAGCGAGGTAAGCTTTTCATTCCTAGTGGGTCTAAATATAGCGAGGTAAGCTTTTCATTCCTAGAGGGTCTAAATATAGCGTGGTAAGCTTTTCATTCCTAGAGGGTCTAAATATAGCGTGGTAAGCTTTTCATTCCTTGAGGGTCTAAATATAGCGATGTAAGCTTTTTATTCCTAGTGAGTCTAAATATAGCGACGTAAGCTTTTCATTCCTAGTGAATCTAAATGTAGCGTGGTAAGCTTTTCATTCCTAGTGGGTCTAAATATAGCGTGGTAAGCTTTTCATTCCTAGTGGGTCTAATTATAGCGTGGTAAGCTTTTCATTCCTAGTGGGTCTAATTATAGCACAAATAGCTTCAATAATAGTGTGCTCAATGTGCAGATAATGTGAGAACTGATTTAAATTGAGGTCAAACTTATACTTATATTTCTTTCATTCATGAAGAACGTTTACGTTTTTTTTTTTTTCCTCTCAAGACACAGTTTATCAACTCAACTCAACTCAAATAACTGTATTAGACAAGTCGGCACCAAATGTGGCATTGGCCATACAAAATATATACCAAATGAGTGAACATGCAAAAAACATGACTACAATATAAAAACACATGTATAATATAATAATTCACATATACATACTATTTTGTTGTGGTTGTAATTCAAATAGCAGGTACTCGGATATGAGATCAGTCCTCCTTTTTGAAGCTTCATTGATATATCTAGTAAGACTTATTTCAAGTTATTTATTTGTAAATTATATTTTCTAGTTGACATTAATCATGAAAAAATGTTAACAGTGTTGGAAACGAAGGTTTAAGATACTTATTTCTAATATCCCTTTATCAAACATAATTGCAAACGTAAAATGTATTCATTTCTCTTACACAATACCAATCATCCCCATATAAAAATATATGTCTCCGACAGGACAGTCAGAAGGAAGACTGCAAAGGTACCTTTTAGTTATAGTTATTTTAATATAGTTATTTTAAACTGTTAAAAAGTCATTTATAATTTGCTTTCTACATGCAGTCTAGTTGGAATTTCGATCGCATCGGTTGTGTAGTAGTACAGCTACTGCCTCGAATGAATTTCGATCGCATCGGTTGTGTAGTAGTACAGCTACTGCCTCGAATGGTTGTGTAGTAGTACAGCTACTGCCTCGAATGGTTGTGTAGTAGTAAAGCTACTGCCTCGAATGGTTGTGTAGTAGTACAGCTACTGCCTCGAATGGTTGTGTAGTAGTACAGCTACTGCCTCGAATGGTTGTGTAGTAGTACAGCTACTGCCTCGAATGCGGGAGATCGCGGGTTGTGTAGTAGTACAGCTACTGCCTCGAATGCGGGAGATCGCGGGTTGTGTAGTAGTACAGCTACTGCCTCGAATGCGGGAGATCGCGGGTTGTGTAGTAGTACAGCTACTGCCTCGAATGCGGGAGATCGCGGGTTGTGTAGTAGTACAGCTACTGCCTCGAATGCGGGAGATCGCGGGTTGTGTAGTAGTACAGCTACTGCCTCGAATGCGGGAGATCGCGGGTTGTGTAGTAGTACAGCTACTGCCTCGAATGCGGGAGATCGCGGGTTGTGTCGTAGTACAGCTACTGCCTCGAATGCGAGAGATCGCGGGTTGTGTAGTAGTACAGCTACTGCCTCGAATGCGGGAGATCGCGGGTTGTGTAGTAGTACAGCTACTGCCTCGAATGCGGGAGATCGCGGGTTGTGTAGTAGTACAGCTACTGCCTCGAATGCGGGAGATCGCGGGAGATCGCGGGAGATCGCGGGTTCGATTTCCGGCCGGGTCATACCAAATACTTCAAAAATGGACGTAATGACTGCCCTCCTTTACGCACATTGATAGCATTACGACTGATTGGCTGATGTCAGGATAAATAGACCAGTAGTATTGTTAACTTACCCAGAAAACGACGAGATATAACTGAAACGGTGTTGAAAGCGGCGTTAATCACCAAACAATCAATCAATCAACTTGTTTCTATGGAGTTAAATCAACGATTAAATAAAGATGATAAATAGGTCAATAGTTGTTGAAAACCTACATTCTGTCAGGGACCTCAAATAGTTCTCTGATTTTGTGAAGTAAAGTTTTTAATCTAAAAAAAAATCTTTAGTATTCTAGGTTTGGCTGAACGTTTAGGAAGGTCAGAAGTTTGATACACATTTAGAGAGTGACTTATGTGATTTCATATCTGTGAATTTTTTTTTTTTTCTTTAAGTCTAGTATTTATTATATCGTTATGTTTTGAAACCCCATGCCAAGAAAAGTTCCATTAATGTCATACCCCTGATAGGGTCGTATTCATTTATACTAGAAAGTTATTCTTATTCATAATTTACATTGTCTTGTAGAGTTGTCACTTTTCATTGTAGTCTTTCTTGCTATTCCATTGATATTGGTTCAAAGTCATTTAAAGGTTTTAACCTGTGATCAGAATTGTTTACATCTATATTTTTGTTTTTTAATTAAACACACACATTTCATTTATTGTTGGAATGTGATTAAAAGAGAAAGCATAAGATAGTGATAGACATGACTGAATTTTACTCTTCTCAGTAAAATGTCTGTATTATTTGAAAAAAAAAAAAAAAATTGTTTTCAATGCAATTTCTCAATGAATTGTATGTAGGAGTTCTCACTTCTTTTTGCTTACTCATGTAAATATATTTAGTTATGTCCAGGTGTTAACAATTTTGAAGTTCTTCCTTTTTTGTTATTGTATTTTATTGATGAAGTTGGACTTCCAAAATTATATAGAAAACAAGTATTAACTAAACAACAAGTGTTTGTGTGATTTTCTTTTATGTTTGTTTTATTTATTTTATTTGTTCTATTTAAACAATTTTACCTATTCTGAAACTGTTAAATTATTTGGTTGATTAATTGTCCAACATATTTGCTCGTTTGTTCCTATCCACATATCCTAGCCATGATCTGTTCATACCTTGCATACATTTCATTATATCATCTGCACCTGGCTTACATCACTCTAATATCACCTTCCATTAGTACTTTCAGTACTTTGATTATATTTTAACTTGCTGCATAATCAAATAAAGAGTGCTCAATGCTCGAAACAGACGCCGTAATCAATATTCTGCGTTGATCTTTGCTATACGTAACACACACGTATCAGACGACTATGAAAAGCAAAATCTATGCACAACCATGTGTAAAATCATAAATTATTGAATAGAGCGAGGCAATATTTGAAATCGATCGAAATAAGCTTATAATGAGCGATTGCCACAATGTTTTCAAAAGTTGTTTACTGCAAATGTGTATGCGTGTAGATGTATATATACGTGTAGATGTGTATGCGTGTAGATGTGTATGCATGTATATGTGTATGCGTGTATATGTGTATGACCGTGTAGATGTGTATGCGTGTATATGTGTATGACCGTGTATATGTGTGTGCGTGTATATGTGTATGACCGTGTAGATGTGTATGCGTGTAGATATGCATGCGTGTATATATGTATGCGTTTAAATGTGTATGCGTGTAAATGTGCATGCGTGTATATATGTATGCGTTTAAATATGTATGCGTTTAAATGTGTATGCGTGTAAATGTGCATGCGTGTATATATGTATGCGTTTAAATATGTATGCGTTTAAATGTGTATGCGTGTCTGCGTGTATGCGTGTAGATGTGTATACGTGTAGGAAAGGGAAAATATATAAAAGATATTATTTGAGGAATGGAAGAGGAAAATCACATATTATTAATGAACTAAAGAATGAATGATACGCACACGTAGTCTGGAGGTAATTAGTGTCATAAACTAGTTCAATGGTCCGAGTTATACTATTCCTGACGTATTGGTGCCTGTAGGCATATTCATTATTGATATACATTCATAATCAGACCATATATATGAGGACAAAGCTCCGTGATCGTGCGTGATTTGATTTCTGTTTTAGAATGACCGTGTTCTGTCCCCTTGACGCACGACTATAAAGGTATTGTTAACCCTTTTCAACAACTAGGCAGCAATTGACTTTCAACAAACCTAGACAAAAATATGGAAACTCTTCCAATAAAAGAACAATTATCGGATACAGTAGAATACATTGTGGCAAAAGGAGACATTTTACTTTTTAACAAAATGTTCTCAAAAGTATGTTTTACTGATATTTTTCCTTGAGTTATGTTATAAATCGATTTGACTATTTGTTTAAATGTTCTCTAATATCCATGGCAATTGAGCTTTATTCTTGAAATGTATTATGGAGATTTTAAGATTTTAGAACACATATTTAATTTACATATGGATGTTTTTTTAATATAAACGCTGGTGGTATATCCAAAGAAGGTTTGATCAGTCCTATCAGCATAGTTGACGATATTCACCGTAAAAGTGACAGGAATATAATGAATTATAATAATCACATGTTCTCGTTATCGCTGGCCCACTGTATTCAAAATAAATACTAGATAAGCTATCAACGTACATCATTAACCGTTATGCACCTATGTGCAGCTTTAATACCCCTTTCCCACATATAACAAATCTGCGGAAGACAATTTGGAAAACATTCAAGTACATATGTGTAAAATTCTCTGTAAATTAAAAGTTTTAAAAAGAGATAAAACTGACCCCACATATTCATGAGTTTTCACTGCACGAGGACAAAAAGTAAACCTACACATCCATGTGGGTTCATTGTACGCAGACAAACTGTGACTCCACATATCCATGTGTTTTCGTTGTACGCAAACAAAAAGGTGACCCAACATATACATGTCTTTTCACTGTACGCAGACAAAAATGTTACCCTACATATACGTGTGTTTTCACTGTACGCAGACAAACAGTGGCCGAACATATCCATGTGTGTTCACTGTACACAGACAAATTGTGACCCTACATATCCATGTGTTTTTCCTATCCGCAGACAAACTGTGACCAAACATATCCATGTTTATTCACTGTACGTGGACAATCTGTGACCCCACATATCCATGTGTTTTCACTGTACGTAGACAAAAAGTGACCCTACATATCCATGTGTATTCACTGTACGCAGACAAACTGTGACCCAACATATCTATGTGCATTCATTGTACGCGGACAAACTGTGACCCCATATAACCATTTGTATTCAATTAAAGCAGACAGACAGTTACCCCACATAACTATGTGTATTCACTGTAAGCAGACAAATAGTTACCCCATATAAACATGTATATTCACTGTAAACACACAAACTGTGATCCCCACATAACCATGTATATTAACTGTAAACACACAAACTGTGATCCCCACATAACCATGTATATGCACAGTAAACACACAAAATGTGATCCCTACATAAACATGTATATTCACTGTACACAGACAAACAGTAACCCAAACGAAACATGTGTATTCACTGTACACAGACAAACAGTTACCCAAAATAAACATGTGTATTCACTGTAATCGGGCAAACAGTAACCCCACATGTGTATTCACTGTAAACACACAAACTGTGATCCCCACATAACCATGTGTATTCACTGCAAACACACAAACTGTGATCTCCACATAAACATGTATATTCACTGTACTCAGACAAACTGTGACCCCACATAACCATGTGTATTCACTGTACGCAGACAAACTCTGACCCCACATAACCATGTGTATTCACTGTACGCAGACAGACAGTAATCCCACATAACCATGTGTATTCACTGTACACAGACAAACTGTGACCCAATATAAACATGTGTATTCACTATACACACACAAACAGTTACCCCATAACCAACTGTATTCACTATACGCAGAAAAATAGTTACCCCATAATCATGTGTATTCACTGTACACATACAAACAGTTACCCCATAAACATGTGTATTCACTGTACACATACAAACAGTTACCCCATAATCATGTGTATTCACTGTATTCATACAAACAGTTACCCCATACACATGTGTATTCACTGTAAACACACAAACTGTGATCCCCACATAACCATGCGTATTCACTGTACACAGACAAACAGTACACCCACATAAACATGTATATTAACTGTACACAGACAAACAGTAGACCCACATAACCATGTGTATTCACTGGAAACACACACACACACACACACACATGTTGATCCCCACATAACCATGTGTATTCACTGTAAACACACCAACTACAATCCCCACATAACCATGTATATTCACTGTACACAGACAAACAGTATACCCATATAACCATGTGTATTCACTGTAAGCAGACAAACTCTGACCCCACATAACCATGTGTATTCACTGTACGCAGACAAACTGTGACCCCACATAACCATGTGTATTCACTGTACTCAGGCAAACTGTGATCTCACATAACCATGTGTATCCTTTGCACGCAGACAAACTGTGACTCCAAATAACCATGTGTATTCACTGTACGCAGACAAACTGTGACCCACATAACCATTTTTTATATTCACTGTACTCAGGCAAACTTTTACCCCACATAAACATGTGTATTCCCTGTACTCAGGCAAACTGTGACCCCAAATAACCATGTGTATTCACTGTACTCAGGCAAACTTTTACCCCACATAAAAATGTGTATTCCCTGTACTCAGGCAAACTGTGACCCCAAATAACCATGTGTATTCACTGTACTCAGACAAACTCTGACCCCACATACCCATGTGTATTCACTGTAAACACATAAACATGTGTATTCACTGTACACAGACAAACTGTGACCCTACATAATAATATGTATTCACTGTACTCAGACAAACTGTGACTCCATATAACCATGTGTATTCACTGTAAACACATAAACATGTGTATTCACTGTACTCGGGCAAACTGTGACCCCACATAACCATGTGTATTCCCTGTACTCAGGCAAACTGTGATCTCACATAACCATCTGTATTCTTTGCACGCAGACAAACTGTGACCCCAAATAACCATGTGTATTCACTGTACGCAGACAAACTGTGACCCCACATAACCATTTTTTATATTCACTGTACTCAGGCAAACTTTTACCCCACATAACCATGTGTATTCCCTGTACTCAGGCAAACTGTGACCCCACATAACCATGTGTATTCACTGTACTCAGACAAACTCTGACCCCACATAACCATGTGTATTCACTGTACTCAGGCAAACTGTGACCCAATTACCATGTGTATTCACTGTACACAGACAAATATTAACCCCATAACCATGTGTATTCACTGTATGCAGAAAAACAGTTACCCCATAACCATTCGTATTCACTGTAAACAGATAAACAGTAACCCCATAACCATGTGTATTCACTGTATGCAGAAAAACAGTTACCCCATAACCATATGTATTCACTGTAAACAGATAAACAGTAACCCCATACTCACGTTTATTCACTGTACACAGACAAACATTAACCCCATAACCATGTGTATTCACTGTACACAGACAAACAGTAACCCCATAACCATGTGTTTTCACTGTACACAGACAAACTGTGACCCCACATAACCATGTGTATTCACTGTACACAGACAAACAGTTACCCCATAATCATGTGTATTCACTGTACACAGACAAATAGTAACCCCACATAACCATGTGTATTCACTGTACACAGACAAACAGTAACCCCATAACCATGTGTTTTCACTGTACACAGACAAACTGTGACCCCACATAACCATGTGTATTCACTATACACAGACAAACAGTTACCCCATAATCATGTGTATTCACTGTACACAGACAAATAGTAACCTCATAACCATGTGTATTAACTGTACACAGACAAATAGTAACTTCATATCCATGTGTATTCACTGTACACATAAAACAGTAACCCCATATTCATGTGTATTCACTGTAAATAACCCAATATCCATGTGTATTCACTGTACACAGACAAATAGTACCCCCATATCCATGTGTATTCACTGTACACAGACAAATAGTAACCCAATATCCATGACTATTCACTGTACACTGATTAACAGTAACCCCATATCCATGTGTTTTCACTGTAAACAGACAAACAGTAACCCCATATTCATGTGTATTCACTGTACACAGACAAATAGTAACCCTATATCCTTGTGTATTCACTGTAAACAGACAAACAGTAACCCCATATTCATGTGTTTTCACTGTAAATAGTAACCACATATGCATGTGTATTCACTGTACACGGACAAATAGTAACCCAATATCCATGTGTATTCACTGTACACAGACAAATAGTACCCCCATATCCATGTGTATTCACTGTACACAGACAAATAGTAACCCAATATCCATGACTATTCACTGTACACTGATTAACAGTAACCCCATATCCATGTGTATTCACTGTACACGGACAAATAGTAACCCAATATCCATGTGTATTCACTGTACACAGACAAATAGTAACCCAATATCCATGACTATTCACTGTACACTGATTAACAGTAACCCCATATCCATGTGTATTCACTGTACACGGACAAACAGTAACCCAATATCCATGTGTATTCACTGTACACGGACAAATAGTAACCCAATATCCATGTGTATTCACTGTAAACAGACAAATAGTAACCCAATATCCATGTGTATTCACTGTAAACAGACAAATAGTAACCCAATATCCATGTGTATTCACTGTACACGGACAAATAGTAACCCAATATCCATGTGTATTCACTGTACACGGACAAATAGTAACCCAATATCCATGTGTATTCACTGTACACGGACAAATAGTAACCCAATATCCATGTGTATTCACTGTACACGGACAAATAGTAACCCAATATCCATGTGTATTCACTGTACACAGACTAACAGTAACCCCATATCCATGTGTATTCACTGTACACAGACTAACAGTTACCCAAAATCGCAAAACACGGCTCAATTGTATAATCCTGGTCGAGTGGCGATAGTTTTACCGGTAACGACGAGGCAATCATTCCAGGGAACGTGGGTTTGTACTTCGACATGGCCATTCAGTCTGACCGATACGGGTGTTTGACAAGCGTCATTCGACCTTCATACGTGGACTCTTCATTTTTTGGGGGAGTGTTACCATGTGCCTTCGAAGCATGGTGACTGAATAACTAGCCTGAGTAAGTCACGAATTGCATGAAGTTAAAAAAATAAACTTGCCTCCGTGATATCACTGAATAACTATAGATTTTTTTTTAAAATTCCGATCGATCAATGAATGTGTGTTACAGCGATCGATCAATTACTGTGTGTTACAGGAATGAATGTGTGTTACAGGAATGAATATGTGTTACAGGAACGAATGTGTGTTACAGGAATGAATGTGTGTTACAGCGATCGATCAATGAATGTGTGTTACAGCAATCGATCAATGACTGAGTGTTACAGGAATGACTGTGTGTTACAGGAATGACTGTGTGTTACAGGAATGACTGAGTGTTACAGGAATGACTGAGTGTTACAGGAATGACTGAGTGTTACAGGAATGAATGTGTGCTACAGGAATGACTGTGTGTTACAGGAATGACTGTGTGCTACAGGAATGAATGTGTGTTACAGGAATGACTGAGTGTTACAGGAATGACTGTGTGTTACAGGAATGACTGAGTGTTACAGGAATGACTGTGTGTTACAGGACAAAGAAGGACGCTCGGAAACGGAGAAGAGAGGGATGGTACCTAATCATTCTTACGTCATAACCGGTGTGGATGAGGTCCAGTACTTGGATGCCACGGAAAAGTTAATACGGGTTCGAAATCCATGGGGTGATACTGAATGGCAGGGGGCTTGGAGCGATGGGTAAGACAACTTGCATGTATTCCCTGATACGACAAACTATCATCTCTTTTCTATAGGCAGACTCATTTTGACGCATTAACCGGAAACGATATTTGAAATGACTTGGAAAACAATTCAGCAGTTTCTCCTATTCCAAAACTTATTCATAACTCGAGAAGCATTGGTTATATCATATTTAAACAAACATATAAATGACCAGTGAGTCCATGGCACACTCAGGATGAAGGAGTTATAGGCCTTTCTCTGCCATTTGCTTGCTTTAAACGCGTTTTTCTCCGCTTCTAACAGATATACAATACGCTTATCTATTATCCTCATGTTTAGCTCTATCCATACAGAATCTACTTAAGCTCAATCAAAATATTATTAAATTCAAAAAAATTATTTTACTTAACTTCGACTGGAATCCGTCCTCGCCAGTTGGTTAGCGTTGGGGAATGGTTTGTAACTAGGCGTTCCGGAATCGTGCCGGACTGCCTTTGGTACATTTCATAGCCTCGTGCTGGACTGCCTTTGGCACATTTCATAGCCTCGTACTGGACTGCCTTTGGCACATTTCATAGTTTCGTGCTGGACTGCCTTTGGCACATTGTATAGCCTCGTGCTGGACTGCCTTTGGTACATTTCATAGCCTCGTATTGGACTGCCTTTGGCACATTTCACAGCCTCGTGCTGGACTGCCTTTGGCACATTGTATAGTCTCGTGCTGGACTGCCTTTGGTACATTTCATAGCCTCGTATTGGACTGCCTTTGGCAAATTTCATAGCATCGTACTGGACTGCCTTTGGTACATTTCATAGCTCGTACTGAACTGCCTTTGGCACATTTCATATCCTCGTACTGGACTGCCTTTGGCACATTTCATAGCCTCGTGCTGGACTGCCTTTGGCAAATTTCATAGCCTCGTACTGAACTGCCTTTGGCACATTTCATAGCCTCGTACTGAACTGCTTTGGCACATTTCATAGTCTCGTGCTGGACTGCCTTTGGCACATTTCATAGCCTCGTACTGAACTGCTTTTTGCACATTTCATAGCCTCGTACTGGATTGCCTTTGGCACATTACTTAGCCTCGTGCTGGACTGCCTTTGGCACATTTCATAGCCTCGTACTGGATCCTTTACCACAGAAGTGAACTGTCACCGGGATATAGCTAAAATAAAGTTGAAAACGGTGTAAAAAGCAGGGAATAATAATTGAATAACAAATAGTTACAAAGCGGAACAGATCGTTCAAATTAGAGTAATTCCTTTGTGCTGACATATCCCCGGGTAAATTTGCGACGTCAAGTGAAAACTAACCTCCTTAAAACAAAGACAGTTACACTCAAATTTAATACTTTTACTGTCTTATTTTTTTTTACATAGTCATTGTTTTTCTCCTGTGAGTAACATATACGTGTGTGACTTTGTGGCACACAAGGAAGAGCCTGATCAGGATGCGCAGGCTTACAACAATCTTAGCTGGTTGAAGTGACTTAAAAGTTTATGTATGACGTGGTTTATTCCCTGGGAGAAATACGCTTGCTGCAAGGATTTGCAGGTTACATAAATTAAAGTTCACATATAATTAGGTGACCTTTCATGCTTGCAGACTCACTTTTACGCATCTTCAGCAAACGGCTTTCAAAATCATTGGGACACAAGTAGAAATTCCATCAACTTATCCTTTAACTACGATGTTTTCAACTCTTTTCATCTATTACACTTTCATTAAGACACACATTTTTTTGGAAATTAGACAATTTAATTCTGGATTAAATGGGCTTAAAACAAAAGGTCGGACAATTTATTTCCAGTGTTTCATGAATTTGTTTCAGAATACCTTGGCCCAAATAGCAGAACTATGCTCATATTTCTCTACAATAGTAATTGTTTATTTTGATATTATGCATTTACAAGTAGTATTTTGTTTTCATATTTACGTATAACGAAGATTATCATTAGAAATTGTTGGCAAAATGTACATAATATTACCATGTGTCTGATTCAACAGTCAGTTAGTATTATTGTTATTGGGAGACCCTCTACAAAAGTCATGTTGATTGGTTGAAAACCATGGCTCCAAGGCGGCATCAAAATAGGTTCAAAAAGGGGCGTCTCTTTCTTTACTTGTATTTATTTAGTAAAAATATAAAAAAACTACATGTATTTAATTTCTATTAAATCAGGTCGGCGACTTAGGATCATCAGGGTCCACTTGAATGTGTATATACATGTAGTTAACACTTTAAAATCATCTTGTCCAAAAGTAAGTGAAGGTCCGATTTAAAAATAATTTGGCACAAATGTTTCTTGCTGGCCTTTTAACAAATTAGTAGATTAAGTATTTTTCTTCCTTCAACGACCATCCATTCGGTTAAAGCCTGCAGAGTTAACATACTTAAATAACCATGTTGGTTACTTCCCTGGTATGTTCATGAATCGCACCCGCACTCGAGTATTGCAACGTTGGCAGTAGGTATAAACGAATCTGGTCTTGATGTTGTTGTCATAGGCAATCAAAAGAAAAGCACTGCAGTGCTGACGGCTTGGGGGCTGCTGGAAGTTTTTTTTTTTTCGACGCACGTGCCCTACGGCCCCTGGTTAATCCGCCACTGTATATTTCACGTGACTTTCGTGGGGTGGGGGAGTCGGGCACGGATCCTTTGAGCCGGGGGCCGGTTAATCCACCACTGTTTATTTAACGTGACTTCTTTCTTTTTTTCCGTTCCTCTTGTTAATAATGTTAACAAGCGTCCACATTTGACCTCTCGGCGCATTAATTTCTAAAGCATTTCTTAAACTTATATTGGAGTACTCACGCCTTAAGTTTTTCACTGATGTTCCAACAACATTATAATGATATTTATGGGGGAGATCCTAACCTTTTAAATGCAGTTTTGTTGAATCTATGATGAACTATTTTTCTCGCGCAGTTTCTCATGCGTTGTTTGGTGCTAACAGCAATTGGCAGGCTGCCAACTCCGAAAAAAATGGTATTACTACTATGACCAGGGGCTAAAGCCCCAGGCCAATAACCAATGGGCACAGTAAAATGAAACTGGATCAACTAAGTGACTTATCTAATTGTTGAGCGAAAGTGTTCGTATTTAAACATAGCTTGTGTAGATACATATACAACTGCCTGACTGACATTAAGTTACGAATTCCAACACAACCGTTCCAACAGTACTTTCAGTGCTTTGATTTTAAATATCCATTTAACATTTGCCCCCCCCCCCCCCCCCCTCTCCGCATTTTTTCCAATACGGCAAATCAACAGACAACTTCTGTTAACTATAGAGGCAAAATAGGGAAAATCTCTGTAATGAATGAATGATTATTGAATATTGTTGTTGCAATTTCTCCTTTTGTCACATTCTTTTAAAAAGTTGTCTGCCACAGACGTGACAAATTGCGTCTGCAAGAGGAAGATTTAGCATTTTAAACTATTACCAAGGAAAGGTGTATGGTCTTGTAATGTTTCGAAATATAAACATCAATGAACGGTTATGTTCTTTTCTTCTTGTCGCAGGTCTGAAGAATGGAATGTGGTAGCCAACAGTGTCAAAACAGAACTCGAACTTACCTCTCAAGATGACGGGGAATTCTGGATGTGTTTCTCCGATTTTTGCAGGGAATACTGTAACATGATTATTTGTAACTTGTCACCAGATTTCGACCATGACGGAATTAGTGATAGAGCAGGTGTGGAAAGGTTGTTTATTATTTGACAAGTTACTAGAAACGGTTACGAAAGGACGAAAGGCATCTCATATTGCCAATCTACAAAAACAAAGACGATGCAAAGTCTCCAGAAAACTATAGACCAATGACATTACTGAGCTGCATTGGAACATTATTCACAGCAATTCTAAATAAAAGACTGACACATGACTTTACACATGAATATAATGTAATAAATAAAATCCAATCAGGATTAAAACTAAACCATTCTACAATATACAATCTATTTATTTTGAAAACTCAAGACAGAAAACAAACTTTACTGTGCGTGCCTTCATATAATATAATAGAACTTTTGACACAGTTTGGAGGCAAGGTCTTAGGAATAAAATGATTGAATATAAATGTTAATTTTTTAAATGTAGTCAAAATAATTCTTATTTCTATATTTGCAGAGTACCAACATTGTATGAAGGGTCGCTGGAAAAGCAGTTATAATGCGGGTGGCTGGCTCGAATCTCCAGCATTTTTCATCAATCCGCAATATGTCATCACCCTCCACGCCGACGGTAATGTATCAAGTGTTATATCCCATCGAAATCAATACGTGAATACATTTCGGAAATATGTTCCTTGTTGAATATATACAATTTGAATTGTCTAATGAGTATTTATATAAATGACGTTTGCTTTAGGCCACATCAATCGGTATGGAAATGCTGTTGGAGACAAATGAGTGACAACTGAGGATGCCATTGACTATTGGGGCGATCACACTGGCCCGAATGAGCTTCCGTTTGCTTTCCGTATACGAAAGTGGTGTGATTTTTCAAACTATCCAATGTATCAACGAATGCTTTCCGTTTGCTTTCCGAATGTTTTCAGTATAGTTTCAGAAGGCTTTCCGAACGCTTTCTGTATGCTTTCCGAACTATTTTCGTAAGCTTTCCGAATGCTTTCGGTTTGTTTTCCGAATGCTAACAGAACACGGCGAATCGACATAGAATGGACCGAACTATTTCCGCATGCATTCTATGTCCATTCGGGGTGTTCTGAAAGCATACGGAACATACTGTGTGCATTCTAGAAAAAAACCATTTCAGGGCGATCACATTGGGCCGAATGCTATTCCGTTTGCTTTCCGAATTTGGGTATTCGGGGAGCGAACGGGTCATATTCGGGAAGCATTCGCTGTGTTCTAGGAGCATAATGGCTGTTCGGCTCCGTACGGATGCATACGGAACGGCATGCGATAGCTCCAAACATTTGTTGTGCATGTTCAAAATAGTTTTCATCGACCATCCGAATCATCCAAATTTGGCGTCCATGTGTATTCGGGAAGTATTCGGGAAGCATTCTAGGAGCATACGGTATGTACGGAAAACGTTCGGAAATAATGAAAATTTGGAAAATTATTTTGAACATGCACAACCAGTTTTTGGTGCTACCGCATGCCGTTCCGTATGCATCCGTACGGAGCCGAACAGCCATTATGCTCCTAGAACACTCCGAATGCTTCCCGAATATGATCCGTTCGCTCTCCGAACACCCAAACTCCTAATAGGAAAGCAAACGGAATAACATTCGACCCAGTGTGATCGGGCCATAACTTCGTCATGTTCAGTAGATTGCATTCCCTGCACCATGTATAGCACATATGGTATATATGCTAAAATGTTGGTGACTGCTGGCGGAAAAACCTACTTCCTGTGATGTGTGTGGCCGTACACATCTGGATTTGATCAAACATAGTATAATGTAATGTAGCACAACGTATGACATACACATATATTTGTTAGTGGCATATACACCAATATTAGCAATGAAGTATAATCTTATTTAGTGTTTGCAACCAGTGAAACGTTTTATATGATGGTTTTTAGATGCAAACCCTACATCTGTCACCACTTATTTATCATACTTTATACATATTGTTTCTACCTTACAATTCGTGAAACATTATTTATGCATTTATTTGTGTATATAGAACAATTGATATAATTAATGCATTCAACTTATCTCCAAACGGAGGAAATAATAAGAAGTATTTTAAAATTATAATTAGTAATGCTATTATTAATAGTAATGTTATCATTATTATTTATCAGTTCAACTTTTTCTATAATTATTTTTAGTATTTTTATCAGTATTATTTTCATTATTGTTTTTATTTTTAATGTCGTTATTATTTTTATTTTTAGTGTCGTTATTGTTTTTATTTTTAATGTCGTTATTGTTTTTAGTTTAAATGTCGTTATTGTTTTTAGTTTTAATGTCGTTATTGCTTTTTATTTTTAATGTCGTTATTGTTTTTATTTTTAATGTCGTTATTGGTTTTTTTGTTTTTTTTTAATGTCGTTATTGGTTTTATGACTATAATCCTATTTGTATTCACAGTGAATGTTCAGCGGCGATATAACGGACGTCTTCCATTGATAGTCTCATTACTACAGCTTTATCATAGGCAGCAAAAACTGGATGGCGTCGGCCTCTATGCAATAGGATTCGAAATATTCCAGGTTCGTGGCGAGTCTTAGTTTCTATATACCCTTTTGTGTTTCAGACAAATAAGGACGATAATAATTACAATTATTATACCTCACGTGACTTTGTAATGTTAAATTCTCATATACTCATCATGGGCAATTTCTTACTGTTTCATGCTAACAGTACGTTTTGACCGGTTAACAGTATACTGTTACATGGCACGCGCGTGAACATGTTGATTATGCACGCGCATGACGTCATTTCAAAAAATAACGTCACCTTTTAGATGCGCGTGCCATGTAACACTATACTGTTAACCGGTATATTCATATGTGTGTGTTACATTGTTGTAGATCTACCCATGTTCACCTCCCCTACAAAAGTACAGAATAAATTGAATAAACGTGTAATTTTGTTCGGTATAATAAAATAAATATTGCATGGGTTCCAGTGTGACAGTACATATTGTCAACAATCGGGTAAATATTGTTAACCTCGGCTTCGCCTCGGGTAACAGTATTTTCCTCATGTTGACAATATCTACTGTCACACTGGAAGCCATGCAATATTTATATAATATTATCATCACCAGCAATGTATATTTGGCATTGAAGGTGCAGAAAATGCAATTTAATTCAAAATGTTATTTGTAAAGAAAGGCCCGTAAAACTTTAGTTCTGTTTTCTTATAAACATATAATTTTAGATTCTTCGTTATCTTTGTGTTTCATTAACATAAAAAGCTATGTTTTTTATTTTGTCATCTTTTTAACTTTGCATAAGATTTACAAAATTCTGGAAATCCTGTCTCCATTATACCATGCATATCTATATAATTGTCTTTCTTGTGTATATTTAAAATATTTAAAGACTACATTAACTTCGTCTTCTACAATTCTAATATCAAAATTGTCAAAACAATACCGACATATTCGATCTTTTCTCGGAATCCCCAAATGCCGACCGGTTTCAATAAACAATTTATGGCTAGAACATCGAAATCTCGATAAAGATTTTCTTATATAAAACGATAAATTTATACATAAGTATTTTTCTTGGTTTACCAAAGATTTAGAATATTAATAAGTTTCACATCGATGTGAGGTTCTAACATTGTCGAACAAGCCCTTACCAATGCCGTAACATTTCCAACTTCTTGACATAATAAAACTAAGCCAAAGCCGTATAGGTCTAAAACATTTTAAATAGATGTCGCCCAGTTATTTCACGCAATGTCATCATGGCTTTTCAGCATTAAATAGCAGTTTCTCGGATACCTTTCATTAGACATACATAGTAGTTTGCACCAGTACTTTATACATTTTACATGATGATCAATACATAAAGGAAGTCTACCGCATTCTCCTAATGCGACAGAATCATTATTAACTCCAAGCAAATCTTTACACTATTGAATTTGAACTTGTTCTAGAATATCAAACATTTCCATTCCATAGATGTCAGCTCTATAACTTAAAATAGGCTTAACCATATAATCAAATAGTTCACAATTATTTCTGTCTTTTTCTGATTGATGGTCATACCGTAGTTTTCACAGAATTCCGATATAGAGTTTAATTATAATTGTAACTCAATAGCGGTGTCAGTGCAGTTCGCCACGTCATCTACAAAGAGTATACATATTATGTCAGCGATTTGATCCGTAACAAAAATACCTCTGTGTTCCTTGGATTGTAGAAAGGAAGATAATTCATTACTATATGAATTAAAAAATATTGTACTTGTAATGTCCCCTTGTCCAGTTGAAGGGATGAGTAACCTTATCGTCGTCGATTTGTACCGATTCGCGCAGGTTAGAATACATAGACGTTAGTACACGAAACAACTTTCCCTGAAGCCCATGTTCATGCAAACTAGCGAATAACTTTTGATGTATCAATCCATCGAACGCCTTTTTAAAATCTACGTAAAACACATACAATCTACCCCAAGGTTTACTGGTATATTTTTGTACCATGCTTTGTAATGTAATTATGTTATCCGTCGTCGAATAACCAATCCGAAAACTAGCCTGTGCCTCGTCAATTCTACTAAACTGTTTAGGCAATGTACATAGTGTATCATAAATTATATTTGAAAATATTGTATACACCACGTTGATTAGAAAAATACCCCTTTAATTTTAAGGATCTTCTTTAGAACCTGACTTGTGTACAGGGACAATAATACTATCACTTCAAACATCCGGGGAAATACCCGTATTCAGAATCGTATTAAATAATCGACGTAAGATCGGAGTTATGGCTTGTCTTGGGTTTTTGTAATCCATCAGGCCCCTGTTATTTCCCAGTATTTATTCGGCCCCAAATCCATGAGAGCCCTGTGATTTCCCACTATTTAATCAGACCCCTGTAATTTCCCACTATTTGATCAGACCCCTGTGATTTTCCACTAATTTGGCCCAAAATCCAACAGACCCCTGTGATTTACCACTAATTTGGCCCAAAATACAACAGACCCCTGTGATTTCCCACTAATTTGGCCTAAAATCCAACAGACCCCTGTAATTTCCCACTATTAAATCAGACCACTGTGATTTCCCACTATTAAATCAGACCCCTGTGATTTCCCACTATTTAATCAGACCCCTGTGATTTCCCACTATTTAATCAGACCCCTGTGATTTCCCACTATTTAATCAGACCCCTGTGATGTTCCACTATTAAATCAGACCCCTGTGATTTCCCACTAATTTGGCCCAAACTTAACAGACCCCTGTGATTTCCCACTATTAAATCAGACCACTGTGATTTCCCACTATTAAATCAGACCCCTGTGATTTCCCACTATTTAATCAGACCCCTGTGATTTCCCACTATTTAATCAGACCCCTGTGATGTTCCACTATTTAATCAGAACCCTGTGATTTCCTACTAATTTGTCCCAAACTTATCAGACCCCTGTGATTTCCCACTATTTAATCAGACCCCTGTGATGTTCCACTATTTAATCAAACCCCTGTGATTTCCTACTAATTTGGCCCAAACTTAACAGACCCCTGTGATTTCCCACTATTTAATCAGACCCCTGTGATGTCCCAGTATTTAATCAGACCACTGTGATTTCCCACTAATTTGGCCCAAAATCCAACAGACCCCTGTGATTTTCTACTAATTTGGCCAAAAATCCAACAGACCCCTGTAATTGCCCACTATTTAATCCGACCCCTGTGATTTCCCACTATTTAATCCGACCCCTGTGATTTCCCACTATTTAAAAAGACCACTGTGATTTCCCACTATTTAATCAGACCACTGTCATTTCGCACTATCTAATCCGACCACTGTGATTTCCCAATATTTAATCAGACCCCTGTGATTTCCCACTATTTCGGCCCCAAATCCACCGGGCCCCTCTGATTTCCGACTACTCGGCCCCAAATCCATCAGACCCCTGTGACTTCCAACTATTCGGCCCAAAATCCATCAGCCCCCTGTGATTTCCCACTATTTCGGCCCCAAATCCATCAGACCCCTGTGATTTCCAACTAGTTCGGCCCCAAATCCATCAGACCCCTGTGATTTCCCACTATTTAATCAGACCCCTGTGAGTTCCCACTATTTAATCAGACCCCTGCGAGTTCCCACTATTTAATAAGACCCCTGTGATTTCCCACTATTTAATCAGAAACCTGTGATTTCCCACTATTTAATCAGACCCATGAGATTTCCCACTATTTAATCAGATCCCTGTGATTTCCCACAATTTAATCAGACCCCTGTGATTTCCCACTATTTAATCAGACAATGGGTTTATTCTTTATGTATATTTGGTATAGTAGGTAGAGACAATGGGTTTATTCTTTATGTATATTTGGTATTGAAAGTGGAGACAATGGTTTTATTCTTTATGTATATTTGGTATTGAAGATGGAGACAATATGTATACTCTTTATGTACGAGTATATTTGGTAAAATAGGTGGAGACAATAGGTATATTCTCTATGTATATTTGGTATAGTAGGTAGAGACATTGGGTTTATTCTTCATGTGTAATTGGTATAGAAGGGGAGACAATAGGTATATTCTCTATGTATATTTGGTATAGTAGGTGGAGACAATAGGTATATTCTCTATGTATATTTGGTATAGAAGGTAGAAACAATGGGTTTATTCTTTATGTATATTTGAAATTGAAAGTGGAGACAATGGGTTTATGTATATTTGGTATTGAAGATGGAGACAATATGTATACTCTTTATGTACGAGTATATTTGGTAAACTAGGTGGAGACAATAGGTATATTCTCTATGTATATTTGGTATAGTAGGTAGAGACAATGGGTTTATTCTTTATGTATCTTTGGTATAGTAGGTGGAGACAATAGGTTTATTCTTTATGTATATTTGGTATAGTAGGTGGAGACAATAGGTATATTTTTTATGTATATTTGGTATTGAAGATGGAGACAATATGTATACTCTTTATGTACGAGTATATTTGGTAAAATAGGTGGAGACAATAGGTATATTCTGTATGTGTATTTGGTACAGTAGGTTGAGGTAATAGGTATAATTGTTATGTATATTTGATATAGTAGGTATAATCTATAGAGACAATAGGTATATTTTGTATAGAATGTAGAGACAATAGGTATATTTGGTATAGAATGTAAATACAATAGGTATATTTGGTATAGAATGTAGAGACAATAGGTATATTTGGTATAGAATGTAGAGACAATAGGTATATTTGGTATAGAATGTAGAGACAATAGGTATATTTGGTATGTAGGTGGAGACAATAGGTATATTTGGTATATAATGTAGAGACAATAGGTTTATTTGGTATAGAATGTAGAGACAATAGGTATATTTGGTATAGAATGTAGAGACAATAGGTATATTTGATATAGAAGGTGGAGATAATGGGTATATTCTTTATGTATATTTGGTATATTAGGTATAATCTGTATGTATAATCTCTATGTATATTTGATATAGTAGGTAGAGACACTAGGTATATTCTTTATGAATATTTGGTATAGTAGGTAGAGACAATTTATACCTCGAAACAACCTTCAGATTTCGGTCACTACATGGAATAATACAGACCGAATGAGCAATCTAATATCGGCACATACTCGGCGTTGGTTTTTCTGTAACGCAGCATATTTGTTATTTTGGGTTGATGCACTTGTTTTAGCTTTCGATTCGTTAAGGGACAATAAGCTTAGTTTATGCTGAATGGATGAATAACTCAGTATTAGGTTAGGAAATTATCCTAACACCGGGGCACTTCACCCTTGACCCCCTCAAGTGGGGATTGAAACCCTGGATGCGAGGTTTCAAATCCTCCACAGTAGCCAGGGCGGATTCCTTAATGTAAGATTCATTTTCAGCGAATATAAATGCTTGTAATAATAGTTTAGAATTCTCGAGCATAAAAGTTGTTACGGTTGAATCCAAAACAGACTGTGTCTAGTTACAGATAACATATAGAAAGGTTTAATTGTAAAATGACAAAGTTGTCAACATAAACCCGTGACTGCGTGCGTCCATGTGAAACAAATAATAACTATTGTAGCAGGTAAAGCAGCCCCTATGTGTGTGAAGTTTAGGACTTAAATATCCAATGATTAACAAGAATACACATGTTTTCCTTTCAGTTGTCCTCGTCATCCCCTGGACAAATCGGAAAATCCTTTTTCGATCAAACTGATCCACTCATGCCAGAAAACGAGGAAACGTACGCAGAGTACAGAGAAACATCGGGTATGTTGGCTACTGTATGTATAGGGGAAGGGGCCGACAACCTGAACCTTCATTGGCTATGTATATCTTGTATAGAGGAAAGGGGTCGAACACCCGTATATACGTTGGCTATGTATATCTTGTATAGGGGGAAGCGTCCGAAAAACCTGGACCTACTTTGGCTAAATATAATTTGTATAGGGGGATGGGGATGAAAACTCGTACATATGTTGGCTATGTATAACTTGTATAGGGGGAAGTGGCCGAAAACGTGAACCTACGTTAGCTATTTATATCTTGTATAAGGGGGAAGGGGCCGACAACCTGGACATACGTTGGCTATTTATATTTAGCACAATAACTTTGCATTCATGAAAATATTACCATTTTCCTGTTATTAAAACCCCGGTGGTTCCCAGTGATGTTACATATACTCCGCTCTGGTATACTGCTTGTGTTCAGTTGTGTGACTTCGGGTATGTCAAGAGAAAAGAGGGAGAAATGTAACGGGAACGGGGTATAGGTATAAATATCACTTCTACAGCCTTGCTTTGGAAGCCGGCTTTTATAGCGACGTTGGCAGAATGGTTGACCTTTTCGTAAAGTTAAGCAACGTTCATCGCGGTTAGTGCCTGGATGGGTGACCCGCGATGACTTAACGCCGGTACACGTTTTTCTATGGTTTTAATTTAGATTTTAATTATAAAACATCTACTCGCAATTAAATAGACTGGTTCACTAATCTTAATCTTCTATTGCAAACTCGAACGAGAACCAGTCTAGTAACGAACTGCTACGGAAATATCTGAGAGCTGACGGTAAAATACGGCGCATGCGCGATCAAGACGATTAACACGGCGCTTGCGCAAGCCCATTGTACCAGTGATAGTTCTAATGCGCTGGTGGTCTATTTTTAGAAGTTGTTTGCTGCAAACGCGTCAGAAAGCGTATGTATGTCGGAAAGGCTAAGACTGTTTGCTTATTGAATGTCTCTAAGCCAAATGTTGTATTCTCGTTTCAGGTCGGTTTTTCCTCGATCCCGGGGACTATTTGTTAGTTCCATCTACACAGCAGCCAAATAAAGAAAGGTCATATCTATTAAGAATGTTTTCAGTTGGACCAATGGAGTGCAGGTAAAGTGTGACGTAACGTTGTTGAACATTTACTTGATTGTCATCGTCCCTGGTTCGATCCATGGATTGCCCTGAATCAATGCATATAGGATTATTTCCTTGACTACTGGTTTGTTAACAGCCATGATGACATGTTCTATCGCCTTGATATGACTGAAATATAGTTCGAAAGGTTGTAAAACCACAATAACATGCAATCATCCATTGTTGAACCAGTTTAGTGTAAACTAGAAAACATAACAGGTTGATACGAACTGGTATTTCATCCTGACAAGAGATAAGTTGACGTTTTTCGCAGTCTTTCGTGTAAAACGATAGCGTAGCGGATCTCTCGTCTACGGAAATACGCACTACTTATACTAGTCTTATAAAACGTTCAATAAGGGCTATAACTGAACTTAATTTAAAACTCATTTAAAGATAGAAATCGAACTAAACTACTTTCGATACCACACTTTCATATATGCTATTTTATTTATTATACATGAGACATGAAACTAAAACTTGCATAATAATAAAACAGTTAAAAATCAACAATTTGTGTTTTATCAACGTAATCATAACATGAGCAAAGTACGCTTGGTACTACATTGTAAAGGAACTATATATAAAATGATGTACTGACTGTACAACAGATTATTCTGACACATCCTTTGATTTCATTTTTTCATTTTGTTATATGTTATTTCAAATTTCAATTTAGAAGATATTCACGGAATGTTACTTAATCCAACTGCGTCCTAATTAACTTTGATATGGTTTGGTGTTGATTGATTCATTGATTGGGTTTAACGCCGTTTTCAACAATTGTTCAGTCATATCATGGCGGCCTGTTCACCTACTCATATATTTCTTGGTTTTCTCGCACCATTAGTGAAAGACGAATGACGCTTGTCACAGTGACTTTTGTCAAACGTCGGAAATAATGTTGGCCGAGCTTACTCACAACCCCTGGATTGACAACCCACGTCGACTGAGCTACCGGGGCTCGGTATTGATTTGTTTGAGGAATATAGACCGCTAAATCCTTCGCTGGTGTTTCAGAAGTATCGTTATGTACCCAAAATACCAATGGGTCACGTGGGATAATTAGAGATAGGACCCGTTAACTTACTATTTATCTAGTCAACTCTTATATGTCTGTCTATTTGTTTGTTTTCAGATCTCATGATAATTGTTATCAAGATGAATGGGATGTTGATATAGTGATCACGTGACTAGGGATACAATGGTGTTGACTTCGGTTAGAACTCATCAAAATTAACTCGCCAACATTTCAATGAGCCACGACGGATGATACTGGGTCTTGATGCATCTGGGCGCAGTTTAGCCTGTACAGTCTCATCCGTGTCTAAACTGTTCAGTTAAATGTATCTGACAAAACACCAAAATGGAAGCCGAACGAGTGTTACAACTACCATGACATGTTTTGTGATCCCGTTACAGCAAGTCAATAATACCTCAAATCTCCAACAGTGGTTCACCAATGTCGGAAAAACTATTAAATGAATTACATATCTAACCAATTGTCGCCGACCTTCTTCTTGCATAGACAAAAGTGTTAAGTTAAAACTCAATAAAGACTGTACATACGGTGTGTGTCATTGTCAGTGATCATTGAAACGGTCAAAGAAAAAACAATCTACGCCTAGGAGCGGACTGGTCATGTCCATCGTTAGTCACAATTACAATGTTCGAATTGTCGTTCATGCCGAGCCCCGGTAGCCCGGTGACGACGCGTCTGTCCGGTAGCCCGGTGACGACGCGTCTGTCAATCCTGGAGTTCGAACCCCAACTCGACGTTTGACAAAACTGACTGTGACCAGCGTCATTCGTCTTTCACCAATGGGCTAACAGTCGATGTGGAAAAGCAGCCAGTTGCCTGCAAAGTATGTTATGTGGAGTATTGGTTGAGAAAGCCATGCAACACATGAGTAAGGTGAACGGGTCGCCGTACTATAACTGGAACATTGTTGAAAACGGCGACAAACCCCAATCAATCAATCAATCAATTAATCAATGATGTGAGGTGACCCAATTAAGATGGTATTTGGTCAAAAGGTACTGTAAGATATGTATCGGAAGTTTTTTGATAAGCGTATATAGCGTGGGTATGCAGATTGAAATGAATTTACACTTATCGCAAATGCCTATGATGCCAAATGCCAAATGCCTGCGACCAGTGAAAATAGATCTTCAGAACTCATCGAGCATAGACCTTCAGAATTCTGCGACCAGAGAAAATAAATCTTCAGAATTCATCGACCAGAGAAATTAGACCTTCATAACTCTGAGTCAAAAGGATAAATTGCTTAAATTTAGCTATTTTTAAAAAAAAAAGAGTATCTCATTCGTGTTTTTAGCTCACCAGAGCACTACACGTAGTGCTCAATATGAGTTTTTGTGATCTCCTTTTGTCCGTCGTCCGTTGTCCGTCGTTCGTCGTTCGTCGTTCGTCGTTCGTCGTTCGTCGTTTGTCGTCAACATGTGCTTGTTAACACTCTAGGAGCAACACTTTGCATCCAATCTTCATGAAAGTTCACCAGAACATACATCTCCATCAAATCTAGGCAAAGTTCGAAACTTGGTCATGTGGGTGTCATCAAAATGGCCAAAACATATATACAAATAAGATTATAAGATGTGACAGCATATCCCAATAGCACTAAATAGAGACAGAAATTTAGGAAATCTGACCTAATATGACATGTGAGGTAACAGAATAATATTTATTGTGTATTTGTTTGTCTCTAATGGAACAACTGCATGAAGCACAATGCAGTCAACAAAATTAAACAAACAAAGCTTGTCTTTAAAACAAGGTGGCTGATAAAGACAGTTTATACATATCGTCCTACAATTTTTTGAACACTTTTTTGAACGCAGGCACATTTTAACGAATCTGCAGGATGCGATTTTTGAAAAGATTGTGTCAAAAGAAGAAATTTCTCATTTTGCTTCAATGTTTTCACACTATTCAATAATATAATTCAAAGAAAATTGCCATAGTTTTATATTCTTTTTCTTCAAATTTATCAGATGAGATTGTTTGCATCTGGGAAAGTTTAACAATTTGACAAATTGGATCGTAAATACAAGTCTGACTGTATTTTAAGGTCACATTTTTATGTGTTTCAGCACAAACAATACCTGTCTTATACTCGGTTATTATGCTCTTTGACGCTGCATGGAAAATGGTAATAAACAAATAATGTTACACTATCCACTTGTTTAACTCTTTCTCAATTGCAAACACATGACATGACGTATCTGCAGCAGATATCTCTTGCCATAATGTTTTGAACTCTATTCAATAAGTGTAATTTCATTTATCGAGATTTTCCATACTATTGCATAGATGTTTTCAAAGTCATCTGTTGCAGAACTCTTGTCTATGGAAAATGGTTAAATAAGGAACAACAAAATGAAGTATTTTTGTTCAATACCATGATGTGAAGATGCAGACACATTTTAATGCAGCATTCGTCTTTTTAAAATATTGAGGCAATATCTTAAACTCTGTTCAATAAATAATGTATAGATAAATTTCATCTTTTTATATTTTGCCTAGATATTTTTAAATTCGTCTGTTGCACACTATGAGACTATGGGATTTCCTCACACACAGTGATGTCACACACAGTGATGTCGCTGGCAAGCCAGTGCAAACAATTTCTGGTCAGAACCCTCAATGTCTGCGTTACTTAATAAGGGCTCTAAACATTGCGAACAATTAGAATCGAAGCCATACTATATTTGCGCTAAATCATTAATCCATGCTCTCGGTTATACAGGCTGATTGCTCAACACAGATAGAAGGAACATTGCAGCTCAAAGTTCGCTTGGAAGATGCCAAGAAAACAAAGGCAATATTATAACTAAAATACAAGAGAAATTTGTCATTTGCCAGTAAGTTAGGAAAAGGAAAACATGTGTCACGTGCCAGTAGTCTGTAAGTGAACACATGTGTCACGTGCCAGTAGTCTGTAAGAGAACACATGTGTCACCTGCCAATAGTCCGTAAGTGAACACATGTGTCACGTGCATGTAGTCCGTAAGTAAACACATGTGTCACGTGCCAGTAGTCTGTAAGTGAAGACATGTGTCACGTGCCAGTAGTCTCTAAGTGAATACATGTGTCACGGGCCAGTAGTCCGTAAGTGAACACATGTGTCACGTGCCAGTAGTCTGTAAGTGAACACATGTGTCACATGCATGTAGTCTGTAAGTGAACACATGTGTCACGTGCCAGTAGTCCGTAAGTGAACACATGTGTCACCTGCATGTAGTCCATAAGTGAACACATGTGTCACCTGCATGTTGTCCGTAAGTGAACACATGTGTCACCTGCCAATAGTCCGTAAGTGAACACATGTGTCACCTTCATGTAGTCCGTAAGTGAAGACATGTGTCACCATCTAGTAGTCTGTAAGTGAACACATGTGTCACCTGCCAGTAGTCTGTAAGTCAACATATGTGTCACGTGTCAGTAGTCTGCAAGTGAACACATGATTCACGTGCTAGTAGTCTGTAAGTGAACACATGTGTCACGTGTCAGAAGTCTGTAAGTGAACACATGTGTCACGTGCATGTAGTCCGTAAGTGAAGACATGTGTCACGTGATAGTAGTCTGTAAGTGAACACATGTGTCACCTGCCAGTAGTCTGTAAGTGAACACATTTGTCACCTGCCAGTAGTCCGTCAGTGAAGACATGTGTCACGTGCCAGTAGTCTGTAAGTGAACATATGTGTCACGTGTCAGTAGTCTGCAAGTGAACACATGTGTCACGTGCCAGTAGTCTGTAAGTGAACACATGTGTCACGTGCATGTAGTCCGTAAGTGAAGACATGTGTCACGTGCTAGAAGTCCGTAAGTTTAAATTGTTCTAATGTTTGTGGATTTAAATGTTCTAATGTTTGTGGATTTAAATGTTGTTCTTTCTTATTTCTAAATGTACAACGAAGAATTGAGGATTCTCTTTGACGCTTTGCGTCAAACTTTCGTCTTGTCTCCCTTTAGGATAGGAGTAGGACTGAATGTATTACCTTTAAATCTGCGAATTTTTCTCCAGAAGTCTAATGATTTTTTAGGGTCAATAATACAGGATTCGCAGAATTCTTTCCAGTTAGCTTGTTTACTTTTTAGCACGGCCACTTTACTATGTTTAGATCTTGTAGTAAACTCTCTTTTTTTTCCTCCTTTCGCTTTTTCTTTTTTTTCTCTATTTTTTTTCTTTTTTTCTTTTTGTATTTCTATTCCGTTCGTGTTCATGTTTTCATGTGATGTAATGTATATTTTGTACTTTGTATGTGATTGTATGACAATGTACTATGTATAAGTCAAAAGAAAATAAACACTGTTCTGTTCTGTTCTGTTATATGTTTAGAGGCGTCTTTATATTTGACCAGGTTGACTTCACCAGGGTGTCGTTTTAAATTAGATAAGCCTATTTTTCTCTCCTGAATTGCATTTTGACATTCTTCACTCCACCACGGTACATTCTTCTCATTGTTTTTTACTTTTTTGGAAGACGGGATAGTATCCTTTGCTATAGACAGGAATTGACCTATGATTTTTTGGTTAAAAGTATCGTTATTATCATCATAGACATCTGCAAGAGTAATCTCCCCACGTTTAGTGAAATACGCTTCCCAGTCAGTTTAATGACGTTGAATGTTTCCTCATTATTGATATTTGTTTGGTTGATTCTTTGGATTGTAATTAAGATTGGGAAGTGATCTGAATCCCACGAGTCATTAATAACTTGTCAAATAATCTAACTAGGGATTTTGGGACTTGTAATAGTCAGATCGATGCAGATATGGCTACTAGTGCACCAATCGACCCTGGTAGGGGCGCCATCATTGTGCAGAACGAGGTTGTGGGTTTCTATCCACTCCTCGACTGCACGCCCAAGGCTATTGGTTTTTATGGACCCCCATAGTTTATTATGTGCGTTGAAGTCACCAGTGATTACAATGTCCCCTTTTGTGATGTAACGGTCTAAATGGCCTAGAGATGTAAGGTCGCACCCCCTTGAGTAGATGTTAAACAGAAAGACGGTGGTACAGAGGTAGAGCGTCGGCCTCTTGTACCAAAGGTCCCGGTTTCGAATCCCGTGATGAGCGGGTTCTGCCTTTGGGATTTTTCCACACAAACGGCGCGAGTACTGGTTAAGTATCCAGGAAGCAGACATCGAGCGTGATTATTATAAGCTTAAAGCTTGTTTCGCAATCGATTTAAAATAAATAAGTTTAAACTAAACAGAAAGAAAGGAGACTGTCCGAAGAATATTTGTATAAGTTGGATGTCCATATCGAAAGATATTTATTTGAAAGCTATCATTTTCCTGGGCCCGCGACTGGGGGATGGCGAACCCATACGGAGCCGTCTGCCCCACTCATACTTTTGAGTGGAGATTGAAGACTTTTTATCCTGGGCCCTATTAACGAGTTTTTGGGGGGAATTTCTCGATCCCGTTACTGTTAAGGGAAGTTACGGAGTTAATAGGTGAATTCCTGTGTTTGTCGGAGTTATTTCCCGTTGCGCTGTTTTTCCTATCGGGATGCGGGTTGACTTAATATTTTTAGTTGTCTCCTGTTCTCCTTTTTCTGATTTCGATATTAGACTTTTGATAATAATTGTTTTGATCAGAATTGGATCGACTTTGCCCTCTTTTGTTTTTATTTGTTGAAAATTTATTATAATATTTGACAGTTCTTCCAAGGTTATGGATTTAATGTGTGTCCCGCAGTCTAAGTTTATTTTGATATCAGAGAAAACATTTGGGTTTGCGCGTTTGAGTCACTGGAAGTGTCAGTTTGAGTCTGGTTGCTACTTTGATTGTTGTCTGTGTGAGTGCCTGCATCCCGATATTCACTGGGCGAAGTTTTATTTAGGGAGGAGATTTCTCTCCCTGATAAATCCATTCTGGATACATCCGTGAGCGAACTCGCATCCCTTTTCTCTAAGGCGGAATTAATGGGGGAACTACATCTGGCCCCACTCTCTAAGCTTTTTGGGCCTTGACTTTTTCTCAAGTTATTGATTTAGAGGAGCCAGAAGACGACGAGGAAGACAAACCGCTGAAAGTGCTGGTATTAGACCTTGAGAACTAAGACATAGTAATTAAGTAACTATCACTTTTATTTATTGAGGCCTTGACTTGTTCCGGGACCTTTGGTAGCCGGCCGATTGGCAACAGGCGATACTGGAGGGGTGAATAACAGAGTTGTGTTCTCAGGGCTAGCGGCTGGTCTGTACTTAGTTTGACTATTTGATATGCTGGAGTAGTGGGGTTGATGATAGTCATTTGCCTCTGTGGCAGCTGACAACCGGTCACAGTCCGCACCCAGGAACATCCGTGGGTATTTTTAAAATGCCTGTATTTTAGAGGCGTGGACGTGTTCTGGGCACAGCCTATACCGGGATGTTTGGTTCCCCCCGCAGTTTGGGCAGCAAATAGTATGCGACTGACATAATCTGCTGTTGCTATTCTGATTTCCAGCGCCACGGGCACATTTCGCTTTAATGTTACATGTATTTGCTGTATGTCCAAAACCCTTACCTTGAAAACATCTTAAGGGTATAGGTTGATAATGTTCTACTGGGATATAGACTTCTGAGTTGATTATTTTTAGCGTAGATGGGACGACTGCTCCTTGAAAAGTGATCTTAATTATCCCAGTAGGTTTGCTGAACCTATTTAAAATCCTGGAGGCATTTAAGATGGGAGCGTTGCAGTTTCCTGAAGTCTCACGGTGTTTTACCAAGTTTTCAATGTTTTCATTGGGGTGTAGATGGATAACCCCCTGTGCTGTTATGCACTCCTCAGGTAGAAAGATTTTGCATATTTTTTTGCAGATTGTTAGTGGATTTGAATTTTTTAATTTATTCAGGATTTCGGCCACGCTGATCATGTCTTAATTTTTTACGCGATTTTGGTGTATATTGATTGTATTGTGGGGATTTATAGACAATGTGAAAATTGGTTCTCTAGAAATTAGGTGGCCCTGATAAGGGCCGTTTGTTTTCTGATGTAGCCAGGATGCAGATGTGTACTTACTTGCTGCTTGTGTACTTTGTGACGGCCTTGGTGCCTTCACTGACGGCATGTTTGGCCAATTCACCTTTGCTTTTACAACTCCCCCTTTAGCTTGAGCAGGCATGATTCAGTATCAAAATGATAATGTACGTTAAATCATCATATGTGGTTGTTTACCCTCGCCTATCGGCATTAAGCCATTTGGCGAGCAGCTATTGTTCTCTAAGAATAAAAACAATGTACGTTAAAACGCGTTTCGTTTGCTATTTATATGTGGAGTTGACCTTCATTTTGTCAGAATTAAGCTCGTCCAATGAAATTGCAGCTTACGAAAATGACAATAATTATTTCACCAATTAGATATCTCGTTCTGAAAGCTTGTTCGGCAGTGCTTTTTTGGTGATCGTGACAAATTTCTAGCGAGCGGAACGTTTCCTGCTTAGATGAATATAAATGCATTGTTCTACTCACGTTTTCAACTCAACGTCAATCTGGCAATATGTTTAACTCCTGAAATAGCAAAAAGCACTCCTAATTGGAAACATCAGCGTTATATAATTGATACAGTATTCCTTTTTAAGTTTATTGAAACTGTGACCACCATATATTCATCTATGCAAGTTTTTTGAAAATGATGTGTATTATGTCACGGGTTGATTGCGATAAACGGACAAATCAGAGTATTTGCTCGCATAACTGGTGTTACAGGCGTATGTGTGTGTATTTACACGAGTTTCTATGTAGTTATTTTGTAATGCATAGGACTGTGAATGGTAAATTATATGAAAACTTGAAGAAAGTGAAATTCTATTAATTTTGTGGCCCTAAGAAGGGCCGTTTGTTTTTCTTATTGTTATCCGTAAAAGACGTTTAACCTCCGAATCCGTAGAGAGTTCTGCCTTGTCTCTTCAGAGCATAGACGACGTCCCTTCAGGACTCCTCTGGTTTCTTCAAAGATGAGACCAGAAATTCTCTTCACACCACCTCAAGCAAGACGACGGACGGCTGGCTTGGTGATACCCTGGATCTACTAAGAACTTTCCTGTGACGCTTATCGCCCCCCCCCCCCCCTTTCCTAGACCTCTTCCACCTTTACCACGTCCAGACATTATTCTTGTTAATGTTAGAATGAAACTGATGATACGGACCAGTTTTTGTTATCCTATATATAATCAACTCGATATTAATTCAATGACCTGACCTACTTACCTACTGACCTAGCCCCGCAACCGGTTGGATTGTCGAACGGGCTTAACGTTGTGGTAGGGTTAGGTCAGGTCATTGATTTAAGAATGAAACACAATGCGATAAATCAGAGTACAGTAGTGTTAATTCATATCCTGTGACATCGACTTTGGAAATATCGTAGAAAAGGAAGAGAAAAATACTTCATGGTTGCTGGATTTAGAGATTAGAATATTGACTTCTAACTGTTTGAAACAAGTCCGTGACCATGTGCATTGAGTCCATCTACATATATATTTGACATTGAATTATAAAGGAAGATTATTTGTTTACACTGAAGTTAATTAATAATAGTGTGAGACCGGTATATCAAAATATTCGAATGGGCCCCGGTTGAATATAGTCATGAAAGACGAACTGATGGTATGCATGATAGAGGATGTTTTCATCTACCATCAAATGAAGTAAAAATGAATTTCCGGCAATTTGTAAACTTGAGCGAGATGGAACAGATGTCGAATAAGCACATGTAATACACCGTTGTACCGAGTGTACCCGTGTACTAGATCGCGGTACCGTGTGTAGCTGTGCAGTACAACGCGGTACCGTGTGTACCTTGCGTAATACCCCTTGGTACCGGGTGTAATGGTGTAATTCCCCGTGGTACCGTGTGTAATGGTGTAAAACACCGGCGTGCAGGATTTACCGAGAGTGCCCGTGTATTTCAACGCGGTAACGAGTGTACCCGTGTACTACAACGCGGTACCGAGTGTACCCGTGTACTAAAACGCGGTACCGTGTGTACCGTGTGTACTACAACGCGGTACCGTGTGTAATGGTGTAATTATCCGTGATACCGTGTGTAATGGTGTAATACATCGTCGTGCAGGATGTACCGAGTGTGCCAGTGTACTAAAACGCGGTACCGAGTGTACCCGTGTACTTAAACGCGGTACCGTTTGTACCTTGTGTACTACAACACAGTACCGTGTGTAATGGTGTAATTCCCCGTGGTACCGTGTGTAATGGTGTAATACATCGTCGTGCAGGATGTACCGAGTGTGCCCGTGTACTACAACGCAGTGCCGAGTGTACACGTGCACTACAAAGCGGTATCGGGTGTACCCGTGTACTACAACGCGGTACCGTGTGTACCTTGTGTACTACAACGCGGTACCGTGTGTACCTTGTGTACTACAACGCGGTACCGTGTGTACCTTGTGTACTACAACGCGGTACCGTGTGTACCCGTGTACTAAAACGCGGTACCGTATGTACCGTGTGTACTACAACGTGATACCGTGTGTAATGGTGTAATTCCCCGTGATACCGAGTGTAATGGTCTAATACACCGTCATGCAGGATGTACCGAGTGTGCCCGTGTACTACAACGCCATACCGAGAGTACACGTGTACTACAACGCGGTACCGAGTGTACTCGTGTACTAAAACGCGGTACCGTGTGTACCTTGTGTACTACAACGCGGTACCGTGTGTAATGGTGTAATAAACCGTCGTGCAGGATGTACCGAGAGTGCCCGTGTACTACAGCGCTGTACCGAGTGTAGCCGTGTACTACAACGCGGTACCGAGTGTACCCGTGTACTAAAACGCGGTACCGTTCGTACCTTGTGTACTACAACGCGGTACCGTGTGTAACAGTGTAATTCCCCGTTGTACCGTGTGTAATGGTGTAATACACCGTCGTGCAGGATGTACCGAGTGTGCCCGTGTACTACAACGCGGTACCGAGTGTACCCGTGTACTATAAAGCGGTACCAAGTGTACCCGGGTACTAAAACGCGGTACCATGTGTACCTTGTGTACTACAACGCGGTACCGTGTGTAATGGTGTAATTCCCCGTGGTACCGTGTGTAATGGTAACAGACATAGTCGTGCAGGATGTACCGAGTGTGCCCGTGTACTACAACGCGGTACCGAGTGTACCCGTGTACTACAACGCGGTAGCGAGTGTACTAAAACGCGGTACCGTGTGTACCGTGTGTACTGCAACGCGGTACCGTGTGTAATTGTTTAATTCTCCGTGGTACCATGTGTAATGGTGTAATACACCGTCGTGCAGGATGTACCGTGTGTACCTTGTGTACTAAAACGCGGTACCGAGTATTCCCGTGTACTAAAACGCGGTACCGTGTGCACCTTGTGTACTACAACGCGGTACCGTGTGTAATGGTGTAATTCCCCGTGGTACCGTGTGTAATGGTGTAATACACAGTCGTTCAGGATGTACCGAGTGTGCCCGTGTAATACAATGCGGTACCGTGTGCAATGGTGTAATACACCGTCGTGCAGGATGAACCGAGTGTGCCCATGTACTACAACGCGGTACTGAGTTTACCCGTGTACTAAAACGCGGTACCGTGTGTAACTTGTGTACTACATCGCGGTACCGTGTGTAATGGTGTCATACACCGTCGTGGAGGATGTACCGAGTGTGCCCGTTTACTACAACGCGGTACCGAGTGTACCCGTGTCCTACGACGCGGTACCGAGTGTACCCGTATACTACAACGCGGTACCGAGTGCAACCGTGTACTGAAACGCGGTGCCCGTGTACTAGAGCTCGCTAACGAGGGTACCCATGTACTACAACGCGATAACGAGTGTAATGGTGTAATTCCCCAATGTACCGTGTGTAATGATGTAATACACCGCCATAAAGGATGTACCGAGTGTGCCCGTGTACTACCACGCGGTACCGAGTGTACCCGTGTACTACAACGTGATACCGAGTGTACCAGTGTACTAAAACGCGGTACCGTGTGTACCTTGCGTACTACAACGCGATAACGAGTGTAATGTTGTAATTCCCCAATGTATCGTGTGTAATGTTGTAATACACCGCCATTAAGAATGTACCGAGTGTACCCGTGTACTAAAACGCGGTACCGTGTGTACCTTGCGTACTACACCGTCGTGCAGGATGCATCTAGTGTGCCCATGTACTACAACACGGAACCGAGTGTACCCGTGTACTAAAACGCGGTAACCGTTTGTATCTTGTGTACTACAACGCGGTACAGAGTGTACCCGTGTACTGAAACGCGGTACCGTTTGTATCTTGTGTACTACAACGCGGTACCGTGTATAATGGTGTAATTCCCCGTGGTACCGTGTGTAATCGTGTAATACACCGTCGTGCAGGATGTACCGTGTGTACCTTGTGTACTGCAACGCGGTACCGTGTATAATGATGTAATACACCGTCGTGCAGGATGTACCGAGTGTGCCCGTGTACTACAACGCGGTACCGAGTGTACACGTGAACGACAACGCAGTACCGAGTGTACGCGTGTACTAAAACGTGGTACCGTGTGTACCTTGTGTACTACAACGCGGTACCGAGTGTACCCGGGTACTACAACGCAGTACCGAGTGTACCCGTGTACTAAAACGCGGTACCGTGTGTACCTTGTGCACTACAACGCGGTACCGTGTGTAATGGTGTAATTCCCTGTGGTACCGTGTGCAATGGTGTAATACACCGTCCTGCAGGATGTACCGAGTGTGCCTGTGTAATACAATGCGGTACCGTGTGCAATGGTGTAATACACCGTCGTGCAGGATGAACCGAGTGTGCCCATGTACTACAACGCGGTACTGAGTTTACCCGTGTACTAAAACGCGGTACCGTGTGTACCTTGTGTACTACATCGCGGTACCGTGTGTAATGGTGTCATACACCGTCGTGGAGGATGAACCGAGTGTGCCCGTTTACTACAACGCGGTACCGAGTGTACCCGTGTCCTACGACGCAGTACCGAGTGTACCCGTATACTACAACGCGGTACCGAGTGCAACCGTGTACGCGGTACCCATGTACTACAACGCGATAACGAGTGTAATGGTGTAATTCCCCAATGTACCGTGTGTAATGATGTAATATACCGCCATAAAGGAAGTACCGAGTGTGCTCGTGTACTACCACGCGGTACCGAGTGTACCCGTGTACTACAACGCGATACCGAGTGTACCAGTGTACTAAAACGCGGTACCGTGTGTACCTTGCGTACTACAACGCGATAACGAGTTTAATGTTGTAATTCCCCCAATGTATCGTGTGTAATGTTGTAATACACCGCCATTAAGGATGTACCGAGTGTGCCCGTGTACTACAACGCGGTACCGAGTGTACCCGTGTACTAAAACGCGGCGGTACCGTGTGTACCTTGCGTACTAAAACGCGGTACCGTGTGTAATAGTGTAATTCCCCGTAGTACCGTGTGTAATGGTGTAATACACCGTCGTGCAGGATGCATCTAGTGTGCCCATGTACTACAACACGGAACCGAGTGTACCCGTGTACTAAAACGCGGTACCGTTTGTATCTTGTGTACTACAACGCGGTACCGAGTGTACCCGTGTACTGAAACGCGGTACCGTTTGTATCTTGTGTACTACAACGCGGTACCGTGTGTAATGGTGTAATTCCCCGTGGTACCGTGTGTAATGGTGTAAAACACCGTCGTGCAGGATGTACCGAGTGTGCCCGTGTACTACAACGCGGTACCTAGTGTACCCGTGTACTACAACGCGGTACCGAGTGTACCCGTGTACTTAAACAAGGTACCGTGTGTAACTTGTGTACTACAACGTGGTACCGTGTGTACCTTGCGTACTACACCGTCGTGCAGGATGCATCTAGTGTGCCCATGTACTACAACACGGAACCGAGTGTACCCGTGTACTAAAACGCGGTACCGTTTGTATCTTGTGTACTACAACGCGGTACAGAGTGTACCCGTGTACTGAAACGCGGTACCGTTTGTATCTTGTGTACTACAACGCGGTACCGTGTATAATGGTGTAATTCCCCGTGGTACCGTGTGTAATCGTGTAATACACCGTCGTGCAGGATGTACCGTGTGTACCTTGTGTACTGCAACGCGGTACCGTGTATAATGATGTAATACACCGTCGTGCAGGATGTACCGAGTGTGCCCGTGTACTACAACGCGGTACCGAGTGTACACGTGAACGACAACGCAGTACCGAGTGTACGCGTGTACTAAAACGTGGTACCGTGTGTACCTTGTGTACTACAACGCGGTACCGAGTGTACCCGGGTACTACAACGCAGTACCGAGTGTACCCGTGTACTAAAACGCGGTACCGTGTGTACCTTGTGCACTACAACGCGGTACCGTGTGTAATGGTGTAATTCCCTGTGGTACCGTGTGCAATGGTGTAATACACCGTCCTGCAGGATGTACCGAGTGTGCCTGTGTAATACAATGCGGTACCGTGTGCAATGGTGTAATACACCGTCGTGCAGGATGAACCGAGTGTGCCCATGTACTACAACGCGGTACTGAGTTTACCCGTGTACTAAAACGCGGTACCGTGTGTACCTTGTGTACTACATCGCGGTACCGTGTGTAATGGTGTCATACACCGTCGTGGAGGATGAACCGAGTGTGCCCGTTTACTACAACGCGGTACCGAGTGTACCCGTGTCCTACGACGCAGTACCGAGTGTACCCGTATACTACAACGCGGTACCGAGTGCAACCGTGTACGCGGTACCCATGTACTACAACGCGATAACGAGTGTAATGGTGTAATTCCCCAATGTACCGTGTGTAATGATGTAATATACCGCCATAAAGGAAGTACCGAGTGTGCTCGTGTACTACCACGCGGTACCGAGTGTACCCGTGTACTACAACGCGATACCGAGTGTACCAGTGTACTAAAACGCGGTACCGTGTGTACCTTGCGTACTACAACGCGATAACGAGTTTAATGTTGTAATTCCCCCAATGTATCGTGTGTAATGTTGTAATACACCGCCATTAAGGATGTACCGAGTGTGCCCGTGTACTACAACGCGGTACCGAGTGTACCCGTGTACTAAAACGCGGCGGTACCGTGTGTACCTTGCGTACTAAAACGCGGTACCGTGTGTAATAGTGTAATTCCCCGTAGTACCGTGTGTAATGGTGTAATACACCGTCGTGCAGGATGCATCTAGTGTGCCCATGTACTACAACACGGAACCGAGTGTACCCGTGTACTAAAACGCGGTACCGTTTGTATCTTGTGTACTACAACGCGGTACCGAGTGTACCCGTGTACTGAAACGCGGTACCGTTTGTATCTTGTGTACTACAACGCGGTACCGTGTATAATGGTGTAATTCCCCGTGGTACCGTGTGTAATCGTGTAATACACCGTCGTGCAGGATGTACCGTGTGTACCTTGTGTACTGCAACGCGGTACCGTGTATAATGATGTAATACACCGTCGTGCAGGATGTACCGAGTGTGCCCGTGTACTACAACGCGGTACCGAGTGTACACGTGAACGACAACGCAGTACCGAAATGTACGCGTGTACTAAAACGAGGTACCGTGTGTACCTTGTGTACTACAACGCGGTACCGAGTGTACCCGGGTACTACAACGCGGTACCGAGTGTACCCGTGTACTAAAACGCGTTACCGCGTGTACCTTGTGTACTACAACGCGGTACCGTGTGTAATGGTGTAATTCCCTGTGGTACCGTGTGCAATGGTGTAATACACCGTCGTGCAGGATGAACCGAGTGTGCCCGTGTCTTACAACGCGTTACCGAGTGTACCCGTGTACTGAAACGCGGTACCGTTTGTACCTTGTGTACTATAATGCAGTACCGAATGTACCCGTGTACTAAAACGCGATACCGTGTGTACATTGTGTACTACAACGCGATAATGTGTGTAATGGTGTAATTCCTCGTGGTACCGTGTGTAATGTGGTAATACACCCTCGTGTATGATGTACCGAGTGTGCCCGTGTACTACAACGCGGTACCGAGTGTACCCGTGTACTAGAACGCGGTTCCGAGTGTACCCGTGTACTGAAACGCGGTACTGTGTGTACCATGTGTACTACAACAAGGTAACGAGTGTACCCGTGTACTAAAACGCGGTACCGTGTGTACCTTGTGTAACACAACGCGGTACCGTGTGTAATGGTGTAATTCCCTGTGGTACCGTTTGTAATGATGTAATACACCATCGTAAAGGATGTACCGAGTGTGCCCGTGTACTACAACGCGGTACCGAGTGTACCCTCGTACTAAAACGCGATAAAAGGGTGTACCTTTGTACTAAAACGCGGTACCGTGTGTACCGTGTGTACTACAACGCGGTACCGTGTGTAATGGTGTAATTCCCCGTGGTACCGTGTGTAATGGTGTAAAACACCGTCGTGCAGGATGTACCGAGTGTGCCCGTGTACTACAACGCGGTACCTAGTGTACCCGTGTACTACAACGCGGTACCGAGTGTACCCGTGTACTTAAACAAGGTACCGTGTGTAACTTGTGTACTACAACGTGGTACCGTGTGTACCTTGCGTACTACACCGTCGTGCAGGATGCATCTAGTGTGCCCATGTACTACAACACGGAACCGAGTGTACCCGTGTACTAAAACGCGGTACCGTTTGTATCTTGTGTACTACAACGCGGTACAGAGTGTACCCGTGTACTGAAACGCGGTACCGTTTGTATCTTGTGTACTACAACGCGGTACCGTGTATAATGGTGTAATTCCCCGTGGTACCGTGTGTAATCGTGTAATACACCGTCGTGCAGGATGTACCGTGTGTACCTTGTGTACTGCAACGCGGTACCGTGTATAATGATGTAATACACCGTCGTGCAGGATGTACCGAGTGTGCCCGTGTACTACAACGCGGTACCGAGTGTACACGTGAACGACAACGCAGTACCGAGTGTACGCGTGTACTAAAACGTGGTACCGTGTGTACCTTGTGTACTACAACGCGGTACCGAGTGTACCCGGGTACTACAACGCAGTACCGAGTGTACCCGTGTACTAAAACGCGGTACCGTGTGTACCTTGTGCACTACAACGCGGTACCGTGTGTAATGGTGTAATTCCCTGTGGTACCGTGTGCAATGGTGTAATACACCGTCCTGCAGGATGTACCGAGTGTGCCTGTGTAATACAATGCGGTACCGTGTGCAATGGTGTAATACACCGTCGTGCAGGATGAACCGAGTGTGCCCATGTACTACAACGCGGTACTGAGTTTACCCGTGTACTAAAACGCGGTACCGTGTGTACCTTGTGTACTACATCGCGGTACCGTGTGTAATGGTGTCATACACCGTCGTGGAGGATGAACCGAGTGTGCCCGTTTACTACAACGCGGTACCGAGTGTACCCGTGTCCTACGACGCAGTACCGAGTGTACCCGTATACTACAACGCGGTACCGAGTGCAACCGTGTACGCGGTACCCATGTACTACAACGCGATAACGAGTGTAATGGTGTAATTCCCCAATGTACCGTGTGTAATGATGTAATATACCGCCATAAAGGAAGTACCGAGTGTGCTCGTGTACTACCACGCGGTACCGAGTGTACCCGTGTACTACAACGCGATACCGAGTGTACCAGTGTACTAAAACGCGGTACCGTGTGTACCTTGCGTACTACAACGCGATAACGAGTTTAATGTTGTAATTCCCCCAATGTATCGTGTGTAATGTTGTAATACACCGCCATTAAGGATGTACCGAGTGTGCCCGTGTACTACAACGCGGTACCGAGTGTACCCGTGTACTAAAACGCGGCGGTACCGTGTGTACCTTGCGTACTAAAACGCGGTACCGTGTGTAATAGTGTAATTCTCCGTAGTACCGTGTGTAATGGTGTAATACACCGTCGTGCAGGATGCATCTAGTGTGCCCATGTACTACAACACGGAACCGAGTGTACCCGTGTACTAAAACGCGGTACCGTTTGTATCTTGTGTACTACAACGCGGTACCGAGTGTACCCGTGTACTGAAACGCGGTACCGTTTGTATCTTGTGTACTACAACGCGGTACCGTGTATAATGGTGTAATTCCCCGTGGTACCGTGTGTAATCGTGTAATACACCGTCGTGCAGGATGTACCGTGTGTACCTTGTGTACTGCAACGCGGTACCGTGTATAATGATGTAATACACCGTCGTGCAGGATGTACCGAGTGTGCCCGTGTACTACAACGCGGTACCGAGTGTACACGTGAACGACAACGCAGTACCGAAATGTACGCGTGTACTAAAACGAGGTACCGTGTGTACCTTGTGTACTACAACGCGGTACCGAGTGTACCCGGGTACTACAACGCGGTACCGAGTGTACCCGTGTACTAAAACGCGTTACCGCGTGTACCTTGTGTACTACAACGCGGTACCGTGTGTAATGGTGTAATTCCCTGTGGTACCGTGTGCAATGGTGTAATACACCGTCGTGCAGGATGAACCGAGTGTGCCCGTGTCTTACAACGCGTTACCGAGTGTACCCGTGTACTGAAACGCGGTACCGTTTGTACCTTGTGTACTATAATGCAGTACCGAATGTACCCGTGTACTAAAACGCGATACCGTGTGTACATTGTGTACTACAACGCGATAATGTGTGTAATGGTGTAATTCCTCGTGGTACCGTGTGTAATGTGGTAATACACCCTCGTGTATGATGTACCGAGTGTGCCCGTGTACTACAACGCGGTACCGAGTGTACCCGTGTACTAGAACGCGGTTCCGAGTGTACCCGTGTACTGAAACGCGGTACTGTGTGTACCATGTGTACTACAACAAGGTAACGAGTGTACCCGTGTACTAAAACGCGGTACCGTGTGTACCTTGTGTAACACAACGCGGTACCGTGTGTAATGGTGTAATTCCCTGTGGTACCGTTTGTAATGATGTAATACACCATCGTAAAGGATGTACCGAGTGTGCCCGTGTACTACAACGCGGTACCGAGTGTACCCTCGTACTAAAACGCGATAAAAGGGTGTACCTTTGTACTAAAACGCGGTACCGTGTGTACCGTGTGTACTACAACGCGGTACCGTGTGTAATGGTGTAATTCCCCGTGGTACCGTGTGTAATGGTGTAAAACACCGTCGTGCAGGATGTACCGAGTGTGCCCGTGTACTACAACGCGGTACCTAGTGTACCCGTGTACTACAACGCGGTACCGAGTGTACCCGTGTACTTAAACAAGGTACCGTGTGTAACTTGTGTACTACAACGTGGTACCGTGTGTACCTTGCGTACTACACCGTCGTGCAGGATGCATCTAGTGTGCCCATGTACTACAACACGGAACCGAGTGTACCCGTGTACTAAAACGCGGTACCGTTTGTATCTTGTGTACTACAACGCGGTACAGAGTGTACCCGTGTACTGAAACGCGGTACCGTTTGTATCTTGTGTACTACAACGCGGTACCGTGTATAATGGTGTAATTCCCCGTGGTACCGTGTGTAATCGTGTAATACACCGTCGTGCAGGATGTACCGTGTGTACCTTGTGTACTGCAACGCGGTACCGTGTATAATGATGTAATACACCGTCGTGCAGGATGTACCGAGTGTGCCCGTGTACTACAACGCGGTACCGAGTGTACACGTGAACGACAACGCAGTACCGAGTGTACGCGTGTACTAAAACGTGGTACCGTGTGTACCTTGTGTACTACAACGCGGTACCGAGTGTACCCGGGTACTACAACGCAGTACCGAGTGTACCCGTGTACTAAAACGCGGTACCGTGTGTACCTTGTGCACTACAACGCGGTACCGTGTGTAATGGTGTAATTCCCTGTGGTACCGTGTGCAATGGTGTAATACACCGTCCTGCAGGATGTACCGAGTGTGCCTGTGTAATACAATGCGGTACCGTGTGCAATGGTGTAATACACCGTCGTGCAGGATGAACCGAGTGTGCCCATGTACTACAACGCGGTACTGAGTTTACCCGTGTACTAAAACGCGGTACCGTGTGTACCTTGTGTACTACATCGCGGTACCGTGTGTAATGGTGTCATACACCGTCGTGGAGGATGAACCGAGTGTGCCCGTTTACTACAACGCGGTACCGAGTGTACCCGTGTCCTACGACGCAGTACCGAGTGTACCCGTATACTACAACGCGGTACCGAGTGCAACCGTGTACGCGGTACCCATGTACTACAACGCGATAACGAGTGTAATGGTGTAATTCCCCAATGTACCGTGTGTAATGATGTAATATACCGCCATAAAGGAAGTACCGAGTGTGCTCGTGTACTACCACGCGGTACCGAGTGTACCCGTGTACTACAACGCGATACCGAGTGTACCAGTGTACTAAAACGCGGTACCGTGTGTACCTTGCGTACTACAACGCGATAACGAGTTTAATGTTGTAATTCCCCCAATGTATCGTGTGTAATGTTGTAATACACCGCCATTAAGGATGTACCGAGTGTGCCCGTGTACTACAACGCGGTACCGAGTGTACCCGTGTACTAAAACGCGGCGGTACCGTGTGTACCTTGCGTACTAAAACGCGGTACCGTGTGTAATAGTGTAATTCCCCGTAGTACCGTGTGTAATGGTGTAATACACCGTCGTGCAGGATGCATCTAGTGTGCCCATGTACTACAACACGGAACCGAGTGTACCCGTGTACTAAAACGCGGTACCGTTTGTATCTTGTGTACTACAACGCGGTACCGAGTGTACCCGTGTACTGAAACGCGGTACCGTTTGTATCTTGTGTACTACAACGCGGTACCGTGTATAATGGTGTAATTCCCCGTGGTACCGTGTGTAATCGTGTAATACACCGTCGTGCAGGATGTACCGTGTGTACCTTGTGTACTGCAACGCGGTACCGTGTATAATGATGTAATACACCGTCGTGCAGGATGTACCGAGTGTGCCCGTGTACTACAACGCGGTACCGAGTGTACACGTGAACGACAACGCAGTACCGAAATGTACGCGTGTACTAAAACGAGGTACCGTGTGTACCTTGTGTACTACAACGCGGTACCGAGTGTACCCGGGTACTACAACGCGGTACCGAGTGTACCCGTGTACTAAAACGCGTTACCGCGTGTACCTTGTGTACTACAACGCGGTACCGTGTGTAATGGTGTAATTCCCTGTGGTACCGTGTGCAATGGTGTAATACACCGTCGTGCAGGATGAACCGAGTGTGCCCGTGTCTTACAACGCGTTACCGAGTGTACCCGTGTACTGAAACGCGGTACCGTTTGTACCTTGTGTACTATAATGCAGTACCGAATGTACCCGTGTACTAAAACGCGATACCGTGTGTACATTGTGTACTACAACGCGATAATGTGTGTAATGGTGTAATTCCTCGTGGTACCGTGTGTAATGTGGTAATACACCCTCGTGTATGATGTACCGAGTGTGCCCGTGTACTACAACGCGGTACCGAGTGTACCCGTGTACTAGAACGCGGTTCCGAGTGTACCCGTGTACTGAAACGCGGTACTGTGTGTACCATGTGTACTACAACAAGGTAACGAGTGTACCCGTGTACTAAAACGCGGTACCGTGTGTACCTTGTGTAACACAACGCGGTACCGTGTGTAATGGTGTAATTCCCTGTGGTACCGTTTGTAATGATGTAATACACCATCGTAAAGGATGTACCGAGTGTGCCCGTGTACTACAACGCGGTACCGAGTGTACCCTCGTACTAAAACGCGATAAAAGGGTGTACCTTTGTACTAAAACGCGGTACCGTGTGTACCGTGTGTACTACAACGCGGTACCGTGTGTAATGGTGTAATTCCCCGTGGTACCGTGTGTAATGGTGTAAAACACCGTCGTGCAGGATGTACCGAGTGTGCCCGTGTACTACAACGCGGTACCTAGTGTACCCGTGTACTACAACGCGGTACCGAGTGTACCCGTGTACTTAAACAAGGTACCGTGTGTAACTTGTGTACTACAACGTGGTACCGTGTGTTATGGTGTAATTCCCCGTGGTACCGAGTGTAATGGTGTAATACACCGTCGTGCAGGATGTACCGAGTGTGCCTGTGTACTGCAACGCGATACCGAGTGTACCCGTGTACTACAACGCGGTACCGAGTGTACCCGTGTACTTAAACGCAGTACCGTGTGTACCTTGTGTACTACACCGCGGTACCGTGTGTAATGGTGTAATTCCCCGTCGTACAATGTGTAATGGTGTAATACACCGTTGCACGGGATGTACCTCTGTAGTATACTGCTGTACCGAGTGTACCCGTGTACTACATCGTGGTACAATATGTACATGTGTAGTGCAGTGTGGTACCGTGTATTTTGTGTAATACCCCGCCGTACCGTGAGTAATGGTGTAATTCCCCGTCGTACCATGTGTAATGGTGTAATTCCCTGTCGTACCGTGTGTAATGGTGCAATACACCGTTGCACAGTTTGTACCTCTGTAGTACACCGCTGTACCGAGTGTACCCGTCTCGTGTCTGCCGTACTATACGAGGTAACATAATGCATGATAGTCTAGTGTCTGCCATACTATAGGAGGTAACAGAATGCATGATAGTCTCGTGTCCGCAGTATTTATACTTGGTAACAGAATGCATGATAGTCTCGTGTCCGCCGTACTATACGAGGTAACAGAATGCATGATAGTCTCGTGTCCGCCGTACTTATACTAGGTAACAGAATGCATGATAGTCTCGTGTCCGCCGTACTATACGAGGTAACAGAATGCATGATAGTCTCGCGTCCGTCATACTGTTAGAGGTAACAGAATGCATGATAGTCTCGTGTCTGCCGTACTTATACGAGGTAACATAATGCATGATAGTCTCGTGTGCGCCATACTATACGAGGTAACAGAATTCATGATAGTCTCGTGTCCGCCATACTATACGAGGTAACAGAATGCATGATAGTCTCGTGTCCGCCGTACTATACGAGGTAACAGAATGTATGATAGTCTCGTGTCCGCCGTACTTTATACTAGGTAACAGAATGCATGATAGTCTCGTGTTCGCCGTACTATACGAGGTAACAGAATGCATGATAGTCTCGCGTCCGCCGTACTGTACGAGGTAACAGAATGCATGATAGTCTCGTGTCCGTCGTACTTATACGAGATAACAGAATGCATGATAGTCTCGTGTCTGCCGTACTTATACGAGGTAACAGAGTGCATGATAGTCTCGTGTCCGCCGTACTATACGAGGTAACATAATGCATGATAGTCTCGTGTCCGCAGTACTATACGAGGAAACAGATTGCATGATAGTCTCTTCTCCGCCGTACTTATACGAGGTAACAGAATGCATGATAGTCTCGTGTCCGCCGTACTTAAACGAGGTAACAGAGTGCATGATAGTCTCGTGTCTGCCGTACTTATACGAGCTAACAGAATGCATGATAGTCTCGTGTCCGCCGTACTTATACGAGGTAACAGAATGCATGATAGTCTCGTGTCCGCCGGCGGATACGAGGTAACATAATGCATGATAGTCTCGTGTCCGCCGTACTTATACGAGGAAACATAATGCATGATAGTCTCGTGTCCGCCGTACTTATACGAGGAAACATAATGCATGATAGTCTCGTGTCCGCCGTACTTAAACGAGGTAACAGAGTGCATGATAGTCTCGTGTCTGCCGTACTTATACGAGGTAACAAAATGCATGATAGTCTCGTGTCCGCCGTACTTATACGAGGTAACAGAATGCATGATAGTCTCGTGTCCGCCGTACTTATACGAGGAAACATAATGCATGATAGTCTCGTGTCCGCCGTACTTAAACGAGGTAACAGAGTGCATGATAGTCTCGTGTCTGCCGTACTTATACGAGGTAACAAAATACATGATAGTCTCGTGTCCGCCGTACTTATACGAGGTAACAGAATGCATGATAGTCTCGTGTCCGCCGTACTATACGAGGTAACAGAATGCATGATAGTCTCGTGTCCGCCGTACTATATGTGGTAACATAATGCATGATAGTCTCGTGTCCGCCGTACTATACGAGGTAACAGAATGCATGATAGTCTCGTGTCCGCCGTACTATATGAGGTAACAGAATGCATGAAAGTCTCGTGTCCGCCGTACTATACGAGGTAACAGAATTCATGATAGTCTCGTGTCCGCCGTATGTATACGATGTAACAGAATGCATGATAGTCTCGTGTCCGCCGTACTAATACGAGGTAACAAAATGCATGAAAGTCTCGTGTCCGCCGTACTATACGAGGTAAGTGAATGCATGATAGTCTCGTGTCCGCCGTACTAATACGAGGTAACAAAATGCATGAAAGTCTCGTGTCCGCCGTACTTATACGAGGTAACATAATGCATGATAGTCTCGTGTCTGCCGTACTTATACGACGTAACATAATGCATGATAGTCTCGTGTCTGCCGTACTTATACTAGGTAACAGAATGCATGATAGCCTCGTGTCCGCCGTACTATACGAGGTAAGTGAATGCATGATAGTCTCGTGTCCGCCATACTATACGAGGAAACAGAATGCATGATAGTCTCGTGTCCGCCGTACTTATACGAGGAAACAGATTGCATGATAGTCTCGTGTCCGCCGTACTTATACGAGGTAACATAATGCATGATAGTCTCGTGTCTGCCGTACTTATACGACGTAACATAATGCATGATAGTCTCGTGTCTGCCGTACTTATACTAGGTAACAGAATGCATGATAGCCTCGTGTCCGCCGTACTAATACGAGGTAACAAAATGCATGAAAGTCTCGTGTCCGCCGTACTATACGAGGTAAGTGAATGCATGATAGTCTCGTGTCCGCCGTACTAATACGAGGTAACAAAATGCATGAAAGTCTCGTGTCCGCCGTACTTATACGAGGTAACATAATGCATGATAGTCTCGTGTCTGCCGTACTTATACGACGTAACATAATGCATGATAGTCTCGTGTCTGCCGTACTTATACTAGGTAACAGAATGCATGATAGCCTCGTGTCCGCCGTACTATACGAGGTAAGTGAATGCATGATAGTCTCGTGTCCGCCATACTATACGAGGAAACAGAATGCATGATAGTCTCGTGTCCGCCGTACTTATACGAGGAAACAGATTGCATGATAGTCTCGTGTCCGCCGTACTATACGAGGTAACATAATAGTGAAGTTTATGATACTATGAACATTGTTAGTATCATGGGGAAGTCCCCCGGTTGTAACGTCACTCTGAAGTCGCCGTTTGAAGTGCAACAAGTTGGTTTGAAAACGTGAATAAATCTTTTAATAACAGATTAACATCAACACACATTTTGCATAAACTTCGCCAGAAGCCATTGCTTAAATACATTCCATAATCACTGTTCACCGAAATGGGTAAGATACAATGTGTAAATAAAATAAAATGATTTTGCCTGAAAAGAAATGCAATTCAAGCGAGAAAGTACTTCTTTTACCAAAAATGTCGTCTGAAAAAGGGGCGTCAATAATTGCATTTATCGAGTAAAGGGTATTGATTAAAAGTACGTTTGGTATATTTAACCCAAACGACTTCAAAGCAGAGAGCTCTTTAAATCACGTATCAAAGCAGAAAGCTCTTTAAATCACGTATCAAAGCAGAAAGCTCTTTAAATCACGTATAAAAGCAGAAAGCTCTCTTTAAATCACGTATCAGGTGAACGGGTAAAAAGTCAATAATAATTTTAAAACCTCATTTATAATGTTATAAACTCAGTTTGATAGCATGCTGTGTTCATTCCACCAACCTTACTTAGCGTTAAGTAATACTTAACTACTTAAAAGCATATTAAGTCATTTTCGTTTCCCTTATATTTTGTAAAATGTAAATGGTGGAATGTATTTAAGTAAATAACTAAGCTGACATAAATAGTAAGCTTGTAGACTAACAACATATGCCAAGAAATAAAATATTTTAGTCTTTTTATGAGGAAAACAAAAACATATATCTAACATTCGAAAAGTCAAACATACAAAACCATTCCAGAGAAAAATCCGTATAAGCCAAGCATATAAGTAGAAGTTTCTGATCTGATTAAGAAATGCTACATTTCTATGAAGCATTAAATACCAATGTCTGTTTCTGATCTGATTAACAAATGATACATTTCTATGAAGCATTAAATACCAATGTTTGTTTCTGATTTGATTAACAAATGCTACATTTTTATGAAGCATTAAATACCAATGTTTGTTTCTGATCTGATTAACATATGCTACATTTCTATGAAGCATTAAATACCAATGCTTGTTTCTGATCTGATTAACAAATGCTACATTTTTATGAAGCATTAAATATCAATGTTTGTTTCTGATCTGATTAACAAATGCTACATTTATATGAAGCATTAATTTGCCTTTACATCGGCTCTGATTATCGTTATATTAAATACATGAACCGACAACGAAACTCGCTGACATCTTTCAGTTTCTTTAAAGTATATGTTGGCATATCTATGTTTAAGACATCTTCTAATATCTCCTTGGATGTTTCGCATCTCTACCAAGGTATACATCTGGAGTTTGAATTTCACTTCTAGCATAATTTTCTCGGAGTTTCTTCCTTGGTGCCGGGCTAATTCTACCATATGATGGCGGCGGACTCCGAACATACGGTTTACGGTTTGGATTGTAGTAATGGCGGATCTCTGTTTCCGGTTCCGGGCTTGTGAATTTCCTATTGTAAGACCTGTCATGGTTCCTTCCAACCTCCTCGTATTTCTGTCTGTTATCGCTCGGAAGGACACGGATTGGGTCCGGTTTTCCGCGTCTGTTTTTGTTGAATTGTCTTATATCTGGTATCATGAGTATTCCAGCGAGAAACACCAATAACACTGCAAAAACTGAGAGCCCGAATGAGTAGCCGGGATAGAAATCTGTCGGTAATTGGGCCAACCATATGATCATCGCTAATACTCCAAATGTGGCTGAAAAACATGAACGATGTTTATGAATCAGGAATATTAAGTTGAGTAGCAATACGTCGATTTGTATGTTACTACGAGGCGCCTAGGACAAGTGATATCTACAATACAAAGCCGTACAATGTTAGTTTCCTTTTATTATATAGCCTACCTTGTTAAACAGATAAAAGAAACATTATTGAAATTAAAATGTTTTCACTAATGTAGAAACACATTTAACACATGAAAAACAATTCATGAATGACATGAGAATGACGTTAAATCATGATTAAATGACGTCACTTTACCATATGTGGTACCGTAGTTATTCCTAGTCTAAAACACAATTTCAATCAGTCGAGTTGTATTTGCGCGTGACATTTTGCATGTTTCTACGTCAGAAAGTATGCAGCTATATAAAAGAAAATATACGATAACTGTCAAAAGAAAAAGATAGCGTTGGTAGTGTAACCGATCGTGATAAAGTCTAGTTATTTGTCAGACGTTACCTCAATAGTCCTTCTAACAGAATACGTCGACCTCGGTCTGTCATACTTTTCGATGATTGATAAAAAGCATTGCAATTAGACGCATTTGTCTTCAACCAATGGGTTACACACTATATGTATGTAAAAAAGACTAAGTTGCCTGGGAGGAATATTGTTGGTAGTACTTGAGCGAGAACATCAGGAGACACATGCATTGGTATTTGAAACTGAACGAATGTTGAAAACGGCATTAAACTCGAACCAAACCGCAAAAGGGCATAATACTACGGGAGAAAGGAGTGCCGTCATTCGGGATACACATATAGTAATCTCTGTGTTCCTTCGACATGTAGGCCGACAACAATAGTTAACGATGTCGTTTTGTATCGCTTTCAACATCTTTATCATTATGTCACGGCGTGTGCTGGTCAAGTTTTATCTTGACACCATTGAGTAAGTCGTAATGCTAAAACCTCTTAAACCTGAGCGCGAATGAGAGAGAGAGAGAGCCATTACTACCATTATGTACATAGTTGGTATGACCTTGTTGGAGATCAAACCTGCGACTCCCACATCCGAGGCGGACGCTATGCTATTACGCAACTGATGCGGGCTTTCAAGATGACGACTCTTAAACAATTATGTCCGCGTATCTTATATAACGGATCTAAATGGATAATGGTTCATTAACCTTCAGTGACTACTCGTATCCTATATAACGGTCTAAATGGACAATGGTTCATTAACCTTCAGTGACTACTCGTATCTTATATAACGGTCGAAATGGATAATGGTTCATAAACCTTCTGTGACTACTCGTATCTTATATAACGGATCTAAATGGATAATGGTTCATTAACCTTCAGTGACTACTCGTATCTTATATAACGGATCTAAATGGATAATTGTTCATTAACCTTCTGTGACTACTCGTATCCTATATAACGGTCTAAATGGATAATGGTTCATAAACCTTCTGTGACTACTCGTATCTTATATAACGGATCTAAATGGATAATGGTTCATTAACCTTCAGTGACTACTCGTATCTTATACAACGGATCTAAATGGATAATGGTTCATAAACCTTCAGTGACTACTCGTATCTTATATAACGGTCGAAATGGATAATGGTTCATAAACCTTCTGTGACTACTCGTATCTTATATAACGGATCTAAATGGATAATGGTTCATTAACCTTCAGTGACTACTCGTATCTTATATAACGGATCTAAATGGATAATTGTTCATTAACCTTCTGTGACTACTCGTATCCTATATAACGGTCTAAATGGATAATGGTTCATAAACCTTCTGTGACTACTCGTATCTTATATAACGGATCTAAATGGATAATGGTTCATTAACCTTCAGTGACTACTCGTATCTTATATAACGGATCTAAATGGATAATGGTTCATTAACCTTCTGTGACTACTCGTATCTTATATAACGGTCGAAATGGATAATGGTTCATAAACCTTCTGTGACTACTCGTATCTTATATAACGGATCTAAATGGATAATGGTTCATTAACCTTCAGTGACTACTCGTATCTTATATAACGGATCTAAATGGATAATTGTTCATTAACCTTCTGTGACTACTCGTATCCTATATAACGGTCTAAATGGATAATGGTTCATAAACCTTCTGTGACTACTCGTATCTTATATAACGGATCTAAATGGATAATGGTTCATTAACCTTCCGTGACTACTTGTATCTTATATAACGAATCTAAATGGATAATGGTTCATTAACCTTCTGTGACTACTTGTATCTTATATAACGGATCTAAATTAACCTTCTGTGACTACTTGTATCTTATATAACGGATCTAAATGGATAATGGTTCATTAACCTTCCGTGACTACTTGTATCTTATATAACGAATCTAAATGGATAATGGTTCATTAACCTTCTGTGACTACTTGTATCTTATATAACGGATCTAAATGGATAATGGTTCATTAACCTTCTGTGACTACTTGTATCTTATATAACGGATCTAAATGGATAATGGTTCATTAACCTTCTGTGACTACTTGGCGAACTGTACACAATCAGATGAAACGTCTCAAAATGACATGTCCATATATGGGCATATGGTTAGGGGTTTCGTAGAACTAGGCTCATATGTACAACATTTAACTTTTAGATAATTACCTGTGAGAAAACACAAAATGGTGACAAAGATCCCAACGGACATTTCTCTGAACTTGTCCGAGGCCACATAGAACAAGAATACAACGAATAGTATAAACATCAGCACTAACACCAGTACCTGAAGGCCACGCACACCATTGAATGTTCCTGAAAGACAACAATATTCCAGATTTAGGAAATCAAACATGACGGTGCTCCTGACAATTGTCGTTAAAGATATAAATGGACATGCACACTATCTCATCCAAATACATGCTGTTTGTCAGAAGCTTCTTGAACGGTTCAGTGATAATTCGGCTAACCGTGATTGGAATGCGAAGGGGCGCATGATGATCTTAATCAATGCGTACGCATCACAAATTGTCACGTGGTTGGTTATGCCGGAGCATATAGAAGTTTTAATTATAGAACCAAGATTTAATAAGTTCGTTTCCCAAAAAGAACAGAACTAACATGTCAAAATTATATAAACAACTCTATCTACAACAGTTTATTGTTTTAATAAGTTTTGCTTAAGTTCGCTTTTGCTTGCATTATCAAAACATGACAATAAACAGTGAGGGCTAAATAAGTGTGAAATGTCAACTTTATCAACTTTCGTTTTCTCGACCATAGAAAGCATTGAGAAAAATAAAGTCCAAAATGTTAAAAAATAAAATATGTTCTGAATGCTATTTTTAAACTTCTTAATCATATATTTTATTACAAAAATTGAATGACGCTATAAATAAGACTAAACAAATATGAATGATTTGCGCCAATAAGAAATTTAAACTAATGCCATATATATATATATATATATATATATATATATATATGGAATATGCATTAAGGAGACCATGCGTATCTAAAAATAGGCATTAAGGAGACCGGTGGATTAAGGAGACCAAACCCGGTCTCCTTAATATTTTACAAGGATAAAAATCAAACAACAGATAAATTTCACATTTCAAAATTACTTTTAATGTGAAGTAAATTAACGATTTTCTAAGTTACTAACATTAAATTTCTACATCACATACTATTGTGATAAAAAAAATGACTTTATAAAATGAGTACTGTATATTTCAATAGGTATAAAAATAGGCATTAAGGAGACCACCTTAAATTGGATTTATTTCATAAAAATGACTATATATAACTACTTTTGTAACATTATCAACTTAATTTATTTCATTGGAATAAATCCTGATAAATTCATTCTTTTTTGTCGATAAATAAAGAATTCGCATATTTTCACTCTATGCCAAACCGAGAACGTAGATCTTCATTTCTGACGCAACGTCTAGAATTCGAATTTGAAATAACGGTGGTTTTATACTTGTCCAAGATGGCGGCCGTTTCAACGTAAAGCTTAAAAGGTATGGACCGACTTTTATTTATTATATTATTAATATATTATTTTAGCACACATTAAACGAATATTCATGTGATGAATGTCCTAATCATCCAAACATAATTGAATTTAGAGCAATTTAAAGTGCATTCAACTGCCACTATTCTAATTGAAAATGCAGTCATTCCATGATTCGGAAATCTTGATAATTTAGACTTTCGCTTGCTCGTTTTATCATCTGTTATTTATATGGCAGGCATATGCTGGATAATAAAAAATGAAAAAAACATATGCGACTTCTTTCTTTGAAGGACTATCAAACAAGCCTGCTTCTTTCAATAGTCTTGACTTTAAACATGGTAATGGCTGCCCTCCTTGACGCTTAGCATTACAAATGATTATATTTAGGTCTCTGGATAAATGTACAAGATGTACTGGTACCTAACCCAGGCAACTCCGTGATATTTAACTGGAAATTTGTTGAAAGCAGCATAAACACAAAATCTAGTCCAAATAATTTAGACTTTGGCTTGCTCATTTTATCATCTGTCATTTATTTGGCAACCTTATTCTGCAGAATATAAACAAAATGAGTGCATATAATGTGATGTCTTTTAATGTAGGACTAAAAACAATCAAGTCTTCAATAGGCGAGTATGTTGTGGTTCAAATATAACTTACATCGTCTGCAATCTGGCAGCAAAATTATGATCAAAATTATTTTTCTATAAAAACATGAGCCAGAAGAATAAACATTATGAAGAAAGTCAATGTTGCAACACAATATTGGGCAAAAAGAGATATTTAGACATAAACTTGCAATTATTTTGATACATGTATTCATGCAATGATATTTTGTGTATAAACAGTTCTACAAATATCGTGTTATCACAAATACTTGTTTCAAAATTAACATTTAATTGTCTGATTCCTTTGAAAGATTAACTATTCACTTTTCCCCCATTTCTTCACTGAGACAGTCACATGATCATGTGTGACGTATTATTCATTGCATTTATTTTTAGCTAGGATATAAGCGACCTGGCCCAAATTGAAAAAAAGCACATTTCATAGGAAAATGGCGACTACACTTTTCACTGTTTTGTACAGTAGTCAACAAAATATTTGGAGAGTTTGGGAAGTGTTTATGAATCTCTGGATATTTTAAAAATCAAAGGTAAGATATTTATCTCATAGTTGATCATTTTCTTTGTTCTGGTCCTGACTTTTTTCCTGATTTTAAAGCCGAAAATGCGAATAAGAAGCACAAAGATAGATGGGAATAGGGCATGCAAAAATATTATATACAGTTGATTTTAAATGAATACGAAGTTGACTGATTCCAGTAGGCTGTAGTGACCTCGAAGCCAAGCTTGACCAGTATTTTTGCCTGCCTTTGATCAAAGTCAATGCTACAAGCGTCATCCTTCTTCCACCAGTAGACTGACAGTTTATGTGGAAAAGCAGTCAGTTATTTAGAAAGATTGGTGTGAAAAGGTTCGGAAATACATGGAGAGGTCAACTTACCCCTGTGATAACTGAAATTATTTGGCAAACGGCGTTAAATCTCAATCAGTCAATCTAAAGCTTAACCTGACCATTTACTTGGTGCTTTAGGTTCTCGTCAGCATGCCTGTATTTAAATTTAAATGTGGAAGACATTGGTACAGAGGTAGAGCGTCGGCCTCTTGTACCAAAGGTCCCGGGTTCGAATCCCGTGATGAGCGGGTTCTGCCTTTGGGATTTTTCCACACAAACGGCGCGAGTACTGGTTAAGTATCCAGGAAGCAGACATCGAGCGTGATTAATATAAGCTTAAAGCTTGTTTCGCAATCGATTTAAAATAAATAAGTTTAAACTAAATTTACTGCCAAAATAATCATCCAGCGTCATAAGGAAGGTGCAAGCCTTTTACACTGCAACAAGACTGCAGGGACTGAACTTCTCAAGCTTCAAATTGTTCATCTGGAGAAGGTGTTTGACAGTGAGCATGTTCTATTCAGTTTCCAAAGACTCGCATGTTTATATTTACCAATAATAAAATCACCTAAATTCTATTGATGGGCAATCAATACCAGTTTTACCAATGGATTATCTGTTACAATCGCTTTGCCTCAACGATTTGACATCGGTTATATGATCAGTTCAGACATACAGTAACAGTATTGTATTTAACAAAACTCAATGCTTTCAAGGCTCTATAAATTTATGTTAATGATGTTTGACAAAAATCTACTTGTGATGTGAAATGTCTTGTTTACACTAAGTCTTGGTTGCAGTATGTGCTGTTTGAAACAGGAAGTCCTAGCTGTGTTTGAATTTCTGTCCTGTTCATAATTTTGTCTGTTAAAAACATTGCAGCAAAAGAAGCAAACCCTTACAAAAAGAAGAGATTGCTCCTTTATCAATAATATAATTCTTTCAGTTTTCAGTTTCTACCTAACACTTTTAACCCTTTCCCACATAATGACTAATCCGCAGCAGACGGCTTAGAAAACATCATTCTGGTTAAGAATATGGTAAACCTGAGGCTATGATAATTTAAAAGAGTTGAAAATAATGTGGCAAAAGGATAAATTGCTCATTATGAGCAATTCCTCTTTTTGCCACAATGTTTTCAAAATCATCTGCTGCAGTCGCATCAGAAAGTGTCTAGATGTCGTAAAGGGGTAAAATAAAATAAATAAGTTGCTAGATTCTTTTATTTGGGCTCAGTGTCCAATCAAGGATTGGAAAACAAGGGGGGAATTATATTTGGAAATTGATTTTATTAACAAATTGAAGCATTTTTTCTTCTTTGTCTTTGTAAAAAAAATCCCCCTTCCATATACATTTTGAGGGGAATATTCAAAACAGTGTGTGAGAATAAGCACAATCCCCCTCCTTATATCTCAAATAGATTGCTTGGTCTTCTGTCATTAATCATGTGCATTTACCACATTATAAAATTAAAACCTTTTTCCACAATTACAACAAAAATTGCAGCTAAAAAAATATGGACGCAAATATATGGAAAATCTCTGTAAGTGAATGATTATTTTTGAATAAAGTTGAAAATATAATGGTAAAAAGGAGAACTTATTGACGTTGAATATTGCTTCATTTACTTTAACGTTACAAAAGTCATTTTTATCAGCCACCAACAAAAGTCATTGAAATGGCCTGGCTACCTATCAAACTTTCTTTCAGTGCTTTCATTTGAAACACAGCTGAGCCCCGGTAGCTATGCAGGCTAGCAATGCAGGGGTTCTGAGTTTGAACCCTAGCTTGGCCAACATTCTTTCTGACATTTTACAAAAGTCAATGTGACATGCATCATTTGTCTTCAACTAATGATCTCGGTCTATATGGAAAAGCAACCTGTTGCTTCAAAAGAGTTATGGAGTTCTGATATGAGAAAGCCAAGAAACACATGTGTAGTCGAACTGGCCATGTTGATATGACTGAAAAATTGTTGATAACAACATTAAACCCCAAAATCATTTCCAACCCCAGTAAGTAAAGTATTCTGCAGTAAGTTATGTTATAAACACAATGTTAAATTTATTAACAAATATATGAGTCAATTTAAAAAGAAAATTAGGGAAAATTTAAATAAATCTTTTTCAATGTTGGTATTTCTATTGAATATTTAAAGCTGAAAACATTGTGGCAAAAGGAGAAATCTTTCATTTTCAAAAGTCGTTTGCTGCAGAGGCCTCTGCATGAGGGAAAGGGTTAAGGGTTAATTATCATACATCTATTGTTTTTAGCATATATCTTTTGTAACCAAGACAGTTCTAAGTCAGTAACATTGTATTATGAGCTTTCATTATTATTTGTATAATGTTTCTTTCTAGATAATGAAATTTATGCCAGATGAAGGGCTGAGTTTTTTACAAAGCTGGTTTTGAACAAAAATGGCCTTATTGACAAAATAGTTTCAACTTGGTGTCTTGAAGAGACAGAACCTGATGAGAATAGGACATTGCATTTGGTGAGCAATTGATAAAATCATTTACTTTTTTCAGCATTGCTGGTGCTTAGGGGAATTTAAGTGTGTTTTTTTGCCATTTCAACATTATTTCAGTTATATCACTGCAAAAGTTCTCTTATTCATGATCCCTGGGTAAATAAACCAGGCTAGGAAATTTGCCTTGCCTAAGAGCACTCGACCATGACCGTAACGCAGTGACTGGGGGCAAGTTAAATGAAGGTTATCAAAGCAATTTATGTACCAAATTGCATTAGAGTTAATGGAATTATTAGCGAGATATAGGGCTGAGTAAAAACTCGTAAATCAGATGTTTTTTCCATTTTTTAGAAGTGTCATATCATTTGAATGCACTATTATCATAGGGCAATTATATATTACTTATTTTACAGCTATAAAACATGGTAAGTATTCTGTATTCAGGATTTGCGCGCTGATTTTTAGCTCCACTGGCGAGCTTATGTCATGGCGAATTGTCCGTCGTGCGTGCATGCGTTAACTTTTCCTTTAAACGACTTCTCCTCCCTAACCACTTGGCCAATTTGGTTGAAACTTTATAGGAAGCATCCTCTCAATGTCCTTTCCTAAATCCCTTCAATTTTTTTTTATCCATCCAGAATTCTGGTTTCCATGGCAACCAAAAGAAAAAAATAGTGAAAACTTAAAAAATCTTCTTCTCCGAAAGTGTCGGGCCGATTTTCAAATAATTTTGTAGAAATATTCCTTGGGTGACCCTCTATCAGATTCCTTCAAGAAATGTTGATTGGTCGAAAAACATGGCTGCCAGGGGTCGGGGTTATTTTGCCTTATATGGCTATAGTGAAAACTTAAAAAATCTTCTCCTCCGAAAGTGTTTGGCCAATTTTCAATTTTTTTTTGTAGAAATGTTCCTTGGGAGACCCTCTATCAGATTCCTTCAAGCCATGTTGATTGGTCGAAAAACATGGCCGCCAGAGGGCGGGGCTATTTTGCCTTATATGGCTAAAGTGAAAACTTAAAAAAATCTTCTACTCTGAAAATGTCAAGCCAATTTTCAAATAATTTTGTAGAAATGTTCCTTGGGTGACCCTCTATCAGATTCATACAAGCCAAGTTGATTAGTTGAAAAACATGGCCGCCAGGGGGCGGGGCGGGGCTATTTTGCCTTATATGGCTATAGTGAAAACTTAAAAAATCTTCTCCTTCAAAAGAGTTTGGCCAATTGTCAAATAATGTTGTGGAAATGTTCCCTGGAAGACCCTCTATCAGATTCCTTCAAGCCATGTTGATTGGTCGAAAACTATGGCTGCCAGGGGGCGGGGTTATTTTGCCTTATATGGCTATAGTGAAAACTTAAAAAATCTTCTCCTCCGAAAGTGTTTGGCCAATTTTCAATTTTTTTTGTAGAAATGTTCCTTGGGAGACCCTCTATCAGATTCCTTCAAGCCATGTTGATTGGCCAAAAAACATGGCCGCCAGAGGGCGGGGCTATTTTGCCTTATACGGCTAAAGTGAAAATCTTCTACTCCGAAAATGTCAGGCTGATTTTCAAATAATTTTGTAGAAATGTTCCTTGGGTGACCCTCTATCAGATTCCTACAAGCCAAGTTGATTAGTCGAAAAACATGGCCGCCAGCGGGCGGGGCTATTTTGCCTTATATGGCTATAGTGAAAACTTAAAAAATCTTCTCCTTCAAAAGTGTTTGGCCAATTGTCAAATAATTTTGTGGAAATGTTCCTTGGAAGACCCTCTATCAGATTCCTTCAAGCCATGTTGATTGGTCAAAAACTATGGCCGCCAGGGGGCGGGGCTATTTTGCCTTATATGGCTTTAGTTAAAACTTAAAAAATCTTCTCCTCCGAAAGTTTCAGGCTGATTTTGAAATAATTTTGTAGAAATGTTCCAAGGGTGACCCTCTATCAGATTCCTTCAAGCCATGTTGATTGGTCAAAAACATGGCCATCAGGGGGTGGGGCTGCTTGGTGATTTAATTTTTGCCTAATGGCCGTGGAGCGATATGGCCCTCTTGGGCCTCTTGTTTTTTATCTCCAGCTATTTTCTACGATCGGTCGGCTTGGTGTGCCATGTTTTGTTCCGAATGCCTTACCATGACGTAAAAACACAAAACTACGCTTTTTTCGAAAGGAATTTTTTTTTCTCTCTTGTACGCATAAGGCACTTTGTCATTAATTTATACAGCAAAATATGTTGAATAATTAAAAACCAAATGTCATCTCAGTGATGTCTCGGGCTGTAAAATAGGAAATGTACCTTAATGTCAATATATAGTCAAATGCTATTTTTAGATTTTAAAAACGATTTCAGTATTTTGTTAACAACAAAATGACTGATGCTAATAATTTGGTTAGAAAAAAAAAGGCTTATTGAAAAAAACATTGATGTCAAGTTGAGTATATTTTTAGATCACCTAGAGCCAGAGGCTCAAGGTGAGCTATTCTGATCACTTTTCGTCCGGCGTCTGTCGTCCGGCGTTAACTTTTAGCTTTAAACATCATCTCCTCCTACACCACAGGACTAATTTCATCCAAACTTCACAGGAATGTTCCTTTGGTGGCCCTCTTTCAAAATTGTTCAAAGATTTAAATTCCATTAAGAACTTTGGTTGCTGCGGCATCAGAAAGGGGGCAAAATGTCCTAACTTTAAAAGTCTTCTCCTCTGAATCTGCATGTCAGATTCCAATATAGTTTGGTAGAAATGTTCCTTGGGTGACCCTCTACAAAGACTGTTCAAGGCATACTGTTTGCTTGAAAACATGGCAATCAGGAGGCATCAGAAAAGGGGCAAAATGACAAAATTTGGAAATTCCAATTTTTTTAAATTCCTTTTCTGATATTAAGTGATCCTCTTCTTAATTTGTTCAAGCCGTATTGATTGGTTAAAAAATCATAGCAACCTCGCGTCATCACAAAAGGGGTAAATTAAACTTTTAGCTACAAATGACAACTCCTACCATTCCACACGACCAATTTCAACGTAACTTCACAGGAATGTTCCTTTGATGGTCCTCTTTCAAAATTGTTCAAAGACTTACATTCTGTGTAGAACTTTGGTTGCTGCGGCATCAGAAATTGAGAAAAATGCCCAAACTTTAAAAACATCTCTCTCCATAATCCATTTGTCAGATTCCAAGATAATTTGGCAGAAATGTTCTTTGAGTGACTCTACACAAACTGTTCAAGCCATATTGATTTCGTTGACAAACAGGGCAGCAAAGCGGCATCAGGAAAGGTGCAAAATGACAAAACTTTATAATTCCATTCTTATTAAAGTTCTTGTTAGATTTCAAGATACAAATGGCTTTTACTGATGAACTATTTCTCTACATAATTAAGTGTCCACTCCTTGCAGTTTCATTTGAACTCTTTATCAAATTTTCACAGATATTTGCAGTTAAATATTTGCTGCTAATTTACTATCATTTAGGTGATCGATTTAGGGCCATCTTGGCCCTCTTGTTCATGTTCACTATTCGTTTACCATTTTTCAGAGAAGAACATGTCTTTAGACCTGTCACAGTTCATAAAAGATTATTAGATACTCAAGATATATACGTGTATGAAGTAACCTTATTCACTCAACTTATACTGCTTGTTAGATTTTCTTTCAACTCAGTCCTCATCAAATAGTTTCTGATACCTTTAAAACTATTTTCAGAATAGTATGAGCTATTCTGATTAGCTTTTCAACAGTGCTGGTAGGCCCTTATCTACGCATCCTATGGGTCAGATATCCTGACCAATTTCCAATGGCAAAAGTCTTTAAAATCATGCAGAATTCCCAATTGTGTCATGTTTACATAACCATTCTTATTGACTTTCGCTCACTTCTATTGATGATGTATCGGCATTTATCAATTTTACCATATTTCAGATGAGAATGTGCCTTTAATTCCACTGAAGTTCATTGGATGAGATTAACATGCTCAAGATAAAGGTATGAGGCAACCTTATTTGCTCAAATTTTATCTTTGCTATACCTTCTTTGCTTGCAGCCCTCAACAAATTGATAATTTTACCTTTTGATAACACCTAAGTCTCTATTTCGATACTTTGTCGCGGCGAGACTAAAATGACCCCATTCGTCCAAGAACAAAACTTAACTAATGATTAATGTTGTTTCATTGGATGTATATCCTAAACATTGTGAAAAGAGGGGCAATCACTATTTATGGTAGATAATATGATTCCTGGGTTACATGAAACACCCATATACATCAAAGATTACAAAATATGTAATTCATTGTTTTTATGTCAACTAATTTATGCAACCAAATTATTATAAAATGACGTATTTTAGTGTATAATTGTTGAAAATGTCTGTTTTGGTATTTTGGATTTTATATTGTATTTGATAGTTTGTTGTTCGTGTAATTCGCACATTTGTAAAGATGTTTAAATAATGCAAGTAGGCTAGAATATTAATCAAGTTTTTAAAAATAAAACGATGTGTGGAACCATCAAATATTTTCAGATACAACATCTACATGTAATCATTTTATTTCATGTTAATCTTAAAGAAATCGTTTTGAAAATAGTTTTTATGCCCCCGGAATCTCCGATTCGGTGGGCATATAGTTTTTGGCCTGTCTGTTGGTTGGTTGGTCTGTTGGTCTGTCTGTCTGTCTGCACAAAAAAAACTTTAACCTTGACCACTACTTTTGAACCATAACAGGTACGGCTACCATATTTCACATGTGTATTCCTTGTGACATGACCTTTCTGTCAGTACCAAAATTTTAGACCTTGCGACCTTGACCTTTGACCTAGATGTTGCCATTCTCGAAAAAAACTTTAACCTTGGCCATTACTTTTGAACCATAACAGATACGGCTACCATATTTCACATGTGTATTCCTTGTGACATGACCTTTCTGTCAGTACCAACATTTTTGACCTTGCGACCTTGACCTTTGACCTAGATGTTGCCATACTCAAACAAAACTTTAACCTTGGCCATTTCTTTTGAACCATAACAGGTACGGCTACCATATTTCACATGTGTATTCCTTGTGATATGACCTTTCTGTCAGTACCAACATTTTTGACCTTGCGACCTTGACCTTTGACCTAGATGTTGCCATTCTCAAAAAAACCTTTAACCTTGGCCATTTCTTTTGAACCATAACAGGTACGGCTACCATATTTCACATGTGTATTCCTTGTGACATGACCTTTCTGTCAGTACCAACATTTTTCACCTTGCGACCTTGACCTTGACCTAGATGTTGCCATTCTCGAAAACAACTTTAACCTTGGCCATTACTTTTGAACCATAACAGGTATGGCTACCATATTTCACATGTGTATTCCTTGTGACATGACCTTTCTGTCAGTACCTTGCGACCTTGACCTTGACCTAGATGTTGCCATTCTCGAAAAAAACTTTAACCTTGGCCATTACTTTTGAACCATAACAGGTATGGCTACCATATTTCACATGTCAGTACCAACATTTTTCACCTTGCGACCTTGACCTTTGACCTAGATGTTGCCATTCTCGAAAAAAACTTTAACTTTGACCACTACTTTTGAACCATAACAGGTACGGCTACCATATTTCACATGTGTATTCCTTAACATTTTTGACCTGGCGACCTTGATCTTTGACCTTGATGTTGCCATTCGGGGGCATCAGTGTTGCACAAACACATCTTGTTTTTTTTTAGCTCACCTACAGGTGCAAAAAGTGCTCAAGGTGAGCTGTTGTGATCACATTTTGTCTGTTTTTTGTAATCAACAATTGCCTTGTTAACACTCTACAGTACAGCATTTTACATCCAATCTTCATGACAGTGTATCAGAACATACATCACCATCAAATCTTGGCAAAGTTTGAAACTGGATCATGTGAGGTCAAAAGTTAGGTCACAAGGTCAAATTGAATATATATATAGGTCATGTCCAGTCAAAAATTAGGTCACAAGGCCAAATTGAAGAACAATCTTGTTAACAATATAGAGACTGTAGTTTTTGCTTCAGCATATTGAAATTTTGTCAGAATGTTTGTCTTCATAATATCTAGAACAAGTTTGAATATGTGTACTGTTGTGTCAAAACCTAGGTCACAAGGTCAAATTGAAGGAAAATATTTTTAACACCCTAAAATCCACATTTCTAATTTGAGCATATTGAGACTTTGTCAGAATTATTGTCTGGAAGATATCTATGCTAATTATGCCCCCTTCGAAGAAGAGGGGTATCATTGCTTTGCACATGTCGGTCGGTCCTTCGGTAGACCAAAGTTTCCCAGTGATAACTCAACAATGCCTGGACCTATAGTCCTCAAACTTTACTTGGAGGTTGGGGATGACCAGTAGACGAACCCCATTGATTTTGAGGTCATCATTTCAAAGGTCAAGGTCTCAGTCATCGACCTTGAACTCGAAAATCTTGTCCGAGTGATAACTCAACATTGCCTTCACCCATGGCCCTCAAACTTGACATGGAGGCTGGGAGTGACCAGTAGATGACCCCTATTGATTTTCAGGTCAAAGGTCAAGGTCACAGTGACCTTGAACCTGAAAAGCTTGTCCGAGTGATAACTTGACATTGTCTGCACCCATGGTCCTTAAACTTGATATGGAGGCTTGGCCAGACCAGTAGATGACCCCTATTGATTTTTAGGTCATTGGGTCAAAGGTCAAGGTTACAGTGACCATGAACCTGAAAAGCTTGTCTGAGTCATAACTCAACATTGCCTGCATCCATGGCCCTCAAACTTGACATGGAGGCTGGGGGTGACCAGTAGATGACCCCTATGGATTTTAAAGTCATTGGGTCAAAGGTCAAGGTCACTGACCTTGAACCTGAAAAGCTTTTCCGAGTGATAACTCGACATTGCCTGCACAACATGGCCCGCAAATTTGACATGGAAGATGGTGTTGACCAGTAGATGACCCCATATATTGATGTTATGGTCATTGGGTCCAAGGTCAAGGTCAAGGAACACAAAAAGCTTGTCTGAGTGATAACTTGACATTGGCTGCACCCATGGCCCTCAAACTTGACATGGAGGCTGAGGGTGACCAGTAGATGACCTCTATTGATTTTGAGGTCATTGGGTCAAAAATCGTCCAAATATTCCTGACAACATGGTGCTCAATGTATATATGGTGTATAATGTTTGACAAACATCTCTTGTTTTGAATATATAAATTATCTCCAGTCAAATACTAGGTCACTAGACCACATTTGAGAAAAAATCTTTTAAACACTCTAGATAGTGCTTTTTTGCTTCAGCAGCTAGAAACTTTGTCAGAATGTTTGTCCTGGTAATATCAATGCCAAGTTTTAATATGGGTAATGTAGGGTCAATAACTAGGTCACTCTGGAAGTGTATTTTAAATGTGAGCATGTTGAAATTTTGTCAAAATAATTGTCTTGATGATATCTAGGCAAAGTTTTAACATGGGTCATGTTGTTTCAAAAACAAGGTCACTATGCAAAATTGAGGGGATATCTTGTTAACTTTCTGGCATAGCCTACCTGACTGCAAAATGAGTATTTTGATTGACTATGTGATTTACATAACTCATGTGAGCTATTAAGGATCATCATTGCCCTAATGTTTCAAATAAAGACTGAATTCATTCTAATTTTAGATAGATTGAGATCTAGAAAATAATTCACTTAGATCATTTGCTTTGCATTTCCATAATATTTAGAGAATCACGACACAAATATCAATACAAGTTCTGTGGCTGTTAAAAATGTTATTTCATTTGACTGTTGTTGACTCTGGAACGAATGTCTGTCGACAACTGTCTCAAATATACTAGTTTTCAAATGGTCTCCTTAATACAGAAAAAATTATGCGGTCTCCTTAATACATAGTCCAGGGTTATATTATATATGTACTGGTCTCCATAAACCATGTTTCATATTATAGGAATATATACACATTGGTCTCCTTATGCCTTTCCCACATATAGACACTTTCTGATGCCCATGCAGCATACTACTTTTGGAAACATTGTGGCAATAGGAGAAATTGCTCATGAATTATAATCTATTTCACCTTTCGCCACAAAGTTTTCAACTCCTCATATTTAATAATTAAACCCTTTTTCATTGAGATTTTTCATGTTTTTGCCTATATGTTTTCAAATTAGTCTTCTTCAGATTTGTGATTTTTGAGAAAGGGTTAAAGTATGGTTTTTATTTGCTTTGCATTTCCATAATATTTGGAGAATCACGACACATACATCAGTACAAGTTCTGTGGCTGTAAAAATGTTATTTTATTTGACTTAATCTTTTGTAGTTAAATGGTCAGACAAAGATACAGAATTGTTTAGAAGACATTTCAATAAATGTAAAGAGGAATAAACAACGGCTGTTTGACAAGTAGGTACCAGGTACAACTTGAAGTCTTTTTGATATCTAATGCTTTTTTCGCTTCATAAGATACATCCAACATTTTTTGTGTGTAGCTGGGAATGTAAGGCAGAGAGACAACTCTATCTGTCAATTTGACCTTCATGCTATGCATCAATTAGTAATAACTTTGTTTTGGTTTTGATTTCAACTATTTATACGCACTGATCAGGAGAATGGTACAATACAAGGAAAATAACTCTTGTTTGCTACTTTTAGCTCACATATGCAGGAAGTGCTCAAGGTGAGCTTTTGTGATCACATTGTGTCTGTGCTTCAAGTCTCGTCAACAATTGCCTTGTTAACTCTCTAGAGGCTATATTTTACATCAAATCCTCATGAAAGTTTATCATAACATACATCTCAATCAAATCTTGACTAAGTTTGAAACTGGGTCATGATAGGTAAAAAAAAGATCAAATTGAAGGAAAATCTTATTAACACTTTAGAGACATAATTTTTTGCTCCGGCAGCTTGAAACTGTTAGAATGGTTGTCTTGATGATCTCTAGGCCAAGTTCAAAACTGTGTCATATGAGGTCAAAAACTAGGTCACAAGGTCAATTTGAAGGAAAATATTGTTGGAGGCAGCACTTTTATCTTTAGCATGTAGTTGAAACTTTGTCAGAAGATGTATCTAGGCTAAAATTAAATATAAGTCATGTCTGGTCATAAACTAGGTCAGTAGACCAAATTGAATGAAAATCTTGTTAACACTCTACAGACCGCATTCTTTGCTCCAGCAGCTTGAAACTTAGTCAGAATGTTTGTCTTGATGAAAGAGCTAGGTCAAGTTTGAAACTGATGCATTGGAGGACAAAAACTAGGTCACAAGCCAAATTGAAGGATTGTGTTTATTAATAATTTCAAAGAAAACTTTGTAAATTGTCTTTTACTACCTTTAATGACCATCAGTTATGTTACATCCTGCAGATTTTCACACTTAAATCTATATTATTATGCTGGCTAATTTCTGTGTGTGATTATCAACCTCACACGAGCATTGTTAACCTGGCAGTGGTTATAATGGTATCTGGTCTGAATGTTATTGACATATTCAATTCAAAAACCCATGGGCATTCTAAGATTAAACTGCTTTTTCAAAGTGACTTAACCTCATTAGTAAATGAAGGCATTCATATTGACAAACATCTCTTGTGTACATGCACATGCAACCGCCTGTCTGACCGTAACTACAAATACCAACACAACTGTCCAAATAGTGCTTTAAGTTCTTTGATCACATCATCAGTTTGGCGTGAAAATTACTCTGCTTAGAACTATTTGTTTCGGCGGAGCTGCCTGTGTTTTATGGAACTTAGTAACCGTGAGAAATCATTATTTATTGTGTAGTTTGTTGACTCTGGAACGAATGTCTGTCGACAACTGTCTCAAATATACTAGTATTCAAATGGTCTCCTTAATACAGAAAAAATTATGCGGTCTCCTTAATACAAGTCCAAGGTTACATTATATATATGTACTGGTCTCCATAAACCATGTTTCATATTATAGGAATATATACACATTGGTCTCCTTATGCCTTTCCCACATGTATAGACACTTTCTGATGCCCATGCAGCATACTACTTTTGGAAACATTGTGGCAATAGGAGAAATTGCTCATTATAATCCATTTCACCTTTCGCCACAATGTTTTCAACTCCTCATATTTAATAATTAAACCCTTTTTCATTGAGATTTTTCCTGCTTTTGCCTATATGTTTTCAAATTAGTCTTCTTCAGATTTGTGATATTTGAGAAAGGGTTAAAGTATGGTTTTTATTTGTGAAAATTACTCTGCTTAGAACTATTTGTTTCGGCGGAGCTGCCTGTGTTTTATGGAACTTACTAACCGTGAGAAACCATTATTATTTGTGTAGTTTGTTGACTCTGGAACGAATGTCTGTCGACAACTGTCTCAAATATACTAGTTTTCAAATGGTCTCCTTAATACAGAAAAAATTATGCGGTCTCCTTAATACATAGTCCAGGGTTATATTATATATGTACTGGTCTCCATAAACCATGTTTCATATTATAGGAATATATACACATTGGTCTCCTTATGCCTTTCCCACATATAGACACTTTCTGATGCCCATGCAGCATACTACTTTTGGAAACATTGTGGCAATAGGAGAAATTGCTCATGAATTATAATCTATTTCACCTTTCGCCACAAAGTTTTCAACTCCTCATATTTAATAATTAAACCCTTTTTCATTGAGATTTTTCATGTTTTTGCCTATATGTTTTCAAATTAGTCTTCTTCAGATTTGTGATTTTTGAGAAAGGGTTAAAGTATGGTTTTTATTTGCTTTGCATTTCCATAATATTTGGAGAATCACGACACATACATCAGTACAAGTTCTGTGGCTGTAAAAATGTTATTTTATTTGACTTAATCTTTTGTAGTTAAATGGTCAGACAAAGATACAGAATTGTTTAGAAGACATTTCAATAAATGTAAAGAGGAATAAACAACGGCTGTTTGACAAGTAGGTACCAGGTACAACTTGAAGTCTTTTTGATATCTAATGCTTTTTTCGCTTCATAAGATACATCCAACATTTTTTGTGTGTAGCTGGGAATGTAAGGCAGAGAGACAACTCTATCTGTCAATTTGACCTTCATGCTATGCATCAATTAGTAATAACTTTGTTTTGGTTTTGATTTCAACTATTTATACGCACTGATCAGGAGAATGGTACAATACAAGGAAAATAACTCTTGTTTGCTACTTTTAGCTCACATATGCAGGAAGTGCTCAAGGTGAGCTTTTGTGATCACATTGTGTCTGTGCTTCAAGTCTCGTCAACAATTGCCTTGTTAACTCTCTAGAGGCTATATTTTACATCAAATCTTCATGAAAGTTTATCATAACATACATCTCAATCAAATCTTGACTAAGTTTGAAACTGGGTCATGATAGGTAAAAAAAAGATCAAATTGAAGGAAAATCTTATTAACACTTTAGAGACATAATTGTTTGCTCCGGCAGCTTGAAACTGTTAGAATGGTTGTCTTGATGATCTCTAGGCCAAGTTCAAAACTGGGTCATAAGGTTACAAGGTCAATTTGAAGGAAAATCTTGTTGGAGGCAGCACTTTCATCTTTAGCAATGCATGTAGTTGAAACTTTGTCAGAAGATGTATCTAGTCTAAAATTAAAGATGGGTCATGTCTGGTCATAAACTAGGTCAGTAGACCAGATTGAATGAAAATCTTGTCAACACTCTACAGACCGCATTTTTTGCTCCAGCAGCTTAAAACTTAATCAGAATGTTTGTCTTGATGAAAGCTAGATCAAGTTTGAAATTGATGCATTTGAGGTCAAAAACTAGGTCACACGCCAAATTGAAGGATCGTGTTTATTAATAATTTCAAAGAAAACTTTGTAAATTGTCTTTTACTACCTTTAATGACCATCAGTTATGTTACATCCTGCAGATTTTCACACTTAAATCTATATTATTATGCTGGCTAATTTCTGTGTGTGATTATCAACCTCACACGAGCATTGTTAACCTGGCAGTGGTTATAATGGTATCTGGTCTGAATGTTATTGACATATTCAATTCAAAAACCCATGGGCATTCTAAGATTAAACTGCTTTTTCAAAGTGACTTAACCTCATTAGTAAATGAAGGCATTCATATTGACAAACATCTCTTGTGTACATGCACATGCAACCGCCTGTCTGACCGTAACTACAAATACCAACACAACTGTCCAAATAGTGCTTTAAGTTCTTTGATCACATCATCAGTTTGGCGTGAAAATTACTCTGCTTAGAACTATTTGTTTCGGCGGAGCTGCCTGTGTTTTATGGAACTTAGTAACCGTGAGAAATCATTATTTATTGTGTAGTTTGTTGACTCTGGAACGAATGTCTGTCGACAACTGTCTCAAATATACTAGTATTCAAATGGTCTCCTTAATACAGAAAAAATTATGCGGTCTCCTTAATACAAGTCCAAGGTTACATTATATATATGTACTGGTCTCCATAAACCATGTTTCATATTATAGGAATATATACACATTGGTCTCCTTATGCCTTTCCCACATGTATAGACACTTTCTGATGCCCATGCAGCATACTACTTTTGGAAACATTGTGGCAATAGGAGAAATTGCTCATTATAATCCATTTCACCTTTCGCCACAATGTTTTCAACTCCTCATATTTAATAATTAAACCCTTTTTCATTGAGATTTTTCCTGCTTTTGCCTATATGTTTTCAAATTAGTCTTCTTCAGATTTGTGATATTTGAGAAAGGGTTAAAGTATGGTTTTTATTTGTGAAAATTACTCTGCTTAGAACTATTTGTTTCGGCGGAGCTGCCTGTGTTTTATGGAACTTACTAACCGTGAGAAACCATTATTATTTGTGTAGTTTGTTGACTCTGGAACGAATGTCTGTCGACAACTGTCTCAAATATACTAGTTTTCAAATGGTCTCCTTAATACAGAAAAAATTATGCGGTCTCCTTAATACATAGTCCAGGGTTATATTATATATGTACTGGTCTCCATAAACCATGTTTCATATTATAGGAATATATACACATTGGTCTCCTTATGCCTTTCCCACATATAGACACTTTCTGATGCCCATGCAGCATACTACTTTTGGAAACATTGTGGCAATAGGAGAAATTGCTCATGAATTATAATCTATTTCACCTTTCGCCACAAAGTTTTCAACTCCTCATATTTAATAATTAAACCCTTTTTCATTGAGATTTTTCATGTTTTTGCCTATATGTTTTCAAATTAGTCTTCTTCAGATTTGTGATTTTTGAGAAAGGGTTAAAGTATGGTTTTTATTTGCTTTGCATTTCCATAATATTTGGAGAATCACGACACATACATCAGTACAAGTTCTGTGGCTGTAAAAATGTTATTTTATTTGACTTAATCTTTTGTAGTTAAATGGTCAGACAAAGATACAGAATTGTTTAGAAGACATTTCAATAAATGTAAAGAGGAATAAACAACGGCTGTTTGACAAGTAGGTACCAGGTACAACTTGAAGTCTTTTTGATATCTAATGCTTTTTTCGCTTCATAAGATACATCCAACATTTTTTGTGTGTAGCTGGGAATGTAAGGCAGAGAGACAACTCTATCTGTCAATTTGACCTTCATGCTATGCATCAATTAGTAATAACTTTGTTTCGGTTTTGATTTCAACTATTTATACGCACTGATCAGGAGAATGGTACAATACAAGGAAAATAACTCTTGTTTGCTACTTTTAGCTCACATATGCAGGAAGTGCTCAAGGTGAGCTTTTGTGATCACATTGTGTCTGTGCTTCAAGTCTCGTCAACAATTGCCTTGTTAACTCTCTAGAGGCTATATTTTACATCAAATCTTCATGAAAGTTTATCATAACATACATCTCAATCAAATCTTGACTAAGTTTGAAACTGGGTCATGATAGGTAAAAAAAAGATCAAATTGAAGGAAAATCTTATTAACACTTTAGAGACATAATTGTTTGCTCCGGCAGCTTGAAACTGTTAGAATGGTTGTCTTGATGATCTCTAGGCCAAGTTCAAAACTGGGTCATAAGGTTACAAGGTCAATTTGAAGGAAAATCTTGTTGGAGGCAGCACTTTCATCTTTAGCAATGCATGTAGTTGAAACTTTGTCAGAAGATGTATCTAGTCTAAAATTAAAGATGGGTCATGTCTGGTCATAAACTAGGTCAGTAGACCAGATTGAATGAAAATCTTGTCAACACTCTACAGACCGCATTTTTTGCTCCAGCAGCTTAAAACTTAATCAGAATGTTTGTCTTGATGAAAGCTAGATCAAGTTTGAAATTGATGCATTTGAGGTCAAAAACTAGGTCACACGCCAAATTGAAGGATCGTGTTTATTAATAATTTCAAAGAAAACTTTGTAAATTGTCTTTTACTACCTTTAATGACCATCAGTTATGTTACATCCTGCAGATTTTCACACTTAAATCTATATTATTATGCTGGCTAATTTCTGTGTGTGATTATCAACCTCACACGAGCATTGTTAACCTGGCAGTGGTTATAATGGTATCTGGTCTGAATGTTATTGACATATTCAATTCAAAAACCCATGGGCATTCTAAGATTAAACTGCTTTTTCAAAGTGACTTAACCTCATTAGTAAATGAAGGCATTCATATTGACAAACATCTCTTGTGTACATGCACATGCAACCGCCTGTCTGACCGTAACTACAAATACCAACACAACTGTCCAAATAGTGCTTTAAGTTCTTTGATCACATCATCAGTTTGGCGTGAAAATGACTCTGCTTAGAACGAGCTGCCTGTGTTTTTAGCTCACCTATGCACGTAGTGCAAGGTGAGCTATTGTGATCACATTTTGTCCGGCGTCCGTCAACATTTGAGCTTGTTAACACTCTAGAGGCTACATTTTTGCATCCGATCTTCATGAAAGTTTATCAGAACATTCATCTCCATCAAATCTTGGACAAGTGCGAAACAGGGCCATGTGAGGTAAAAAACTAGGTCACTAGGTAAAATTGAAGGGAAATCTTGTTAACACTGTGGAGGCCACATTTTCAACTTGAGCATGTTGAAACTTTATCAGAATGTTTGTCTTGATGATATGTAAGTCAAGTTCGAACATGGGCTATGTCGGGTCAAAAAGTAGGTCACTAGGTCAAATTGAAGGAAAATCTTGTTAACACTCCAAAGGCCGCAATCTTTGCTTCATAAGTTTGAAATTTTGTCAGAATGTTTGTCTTAAACATTTCTAGGTCAAGTTTGAATATATGGGTCATATTGGGTCAGTATCTAGGTCACTAGGTCAAATTGAAGGGAAATCGTGTTAACACTGTAGAAGCCGCATTGTTTGCTTCAGCAGCTTGAAATTTAGTCAGAATGTTGAGCTGAATAATATCTAGGCCAAGTTTGGATATAGATCATGTCGGGTCAAAAAGTAGGTCACTAGGTCAAATTGAAGGAAAATCTTGTTAACACTCCAAAGGCCGCAATCTTTGCTTCAAAAGTTTGAAATTTTGTCAGAATGTTTGTCTTAAACATTTCTAGGTCAAGTTTGAATATATGGGTCATATTGGGTCAGTATCTAGGTCACTAGGTCAAATTGAAGGGAAATCGTGTTAACACTGTAGAAGCCGCATTGTTTGCTTCAGCAGCTTGAAATTTAGTCAGAATGTTGAGCTGAATAATATCTAGGCCAAGTTTGGATATAGATCATGTCGGGTCAAAAACTAGGTCACTAGGCCAAATTGAAGGGTTATCTTGTTAACCCTCTATAGGCCAAATTTTAACTTGAGTATGTTGAATCTTTATCAGAATGTTTGTCTTGATGATATGTAGGTCAAGTTCGAACATGGGTCATGTTGGGTCAAAAAGTAGGTCACTAGGTCAAATTGAAGGAAAATTTTGTTAACTCTTTAGAAGCCGCCTTTTTGGATACAGCTGCTTGAAATTTGGTCAGAATGTTTATCAAATAACATCTAGGCCAAGTTTGAATATGGGTCATGCAGGGTTAAAAACATGGTCACTACTACGCAAAATTGAAGGGAAATCTTGTTAACACTCTGGATACTGCATTTTTAACTTGAGCATGATGAAACTTTATCAGAATGTTTGTCTTCATGATATGTAAGTCAAGTTCGAACATGGGTCATGTTGAGTCAAAAAGTAGGTCACTAGGTCAAATTGAAGGAAAATCTTGTTAACACTCTAGATGCCGCATTATTTGCTTCACAAGTTTGAAATTTTGTCAGAATGGTTGTCTTAAAGATATCTAGATCACGTTCGAGTATGGTCAGAAACTAGGTAACTCTGTAGAAGACGCATTTTTTGATACAGCAGCTTGACATTTGATGAGAATGTTTATTTAAATGATATCTAAGCCAAGTTCAAATATGGGTCAAAAACTAGGTCACTAGGCCAAATTGAAGGAAAATCTTGTTAAGACTTTGGATACCGCATTTTTTGCTTCAGCAGCTTGAAATTTTGTCAGAATTTTTGTCTGAATTATATCTAGGTCAAGTTCGAATATGGGCGATATTGGGTCAGAAACAAGGTCATTACAGGAAAATATTGTTCAAACTCTGGAGGCCGCATTTTTACTTCGAGCAAGTTGAAACTTTGTCAGAATGTTGTCTTGATGATATCTAGTCCATGTTGGAATATGGGTCATATCAGGTAAAAAAAAATATAGATCACTAGACCAAATGAAGGAAAATCTTGTTAACACTGTGGAGGTTGCATTCAGAATAATTGTCTTGATGTGTTTTGCATTGCAGTACATTATATAATTAAGGCGAGTGATCTAGGGCCATCATGGCCCTCTTGTATGGAACTTAGTAACCATGAGAAACCATTTATTTATTGTGTAGTTTGTTGACTCTAAAATGAATGTCTGTAGACAACTGTCTCAAATATATACTAGTTTTCAAATGGTCTCCTTAATACAGAAATTAATATGCGGTCTCCTTAATACATAGTCCAGGGTTATATTTATGTATATGTCCTGGTCTCCATAAACCATGTTTCATATTATAGGAATATATACACATTGGTCGCATTATGCCTTTCCCACATATAGACACTTCCTGATGCCGATGCAGCATACTACTTTTGGAAACATTGTGGCAGTAGGAGAAATTGCTCATGATAATCTATTTCTCCTTTCACCACAAAGTTTCCAACTCTTCATATTTAATATTTAAACCTGTATTCATGGATATTTTTCATGTTTTTGCCTATATGTTTTCAAAGTTGTCGTCTTCAGATTTGTGATATTTGTCTCCATAAACCATGTTTCAGATTAAAGGAATATATATACATTGGTCTCCTTAAAGTAGGTTTTATATTAAAAATATTAAGGAGACCAGAAAATTTATGTATATATTTTGTGTATTTTTTTTTTTGTAAAACAAATCTCACAGATCCTATACACTATCTGTCTACATAATATTATGTGCTTAAAAATGTTAAAAATCGCAAAGATAGACCAAGTAATAACACATATACAAATGGTCTCCTTTATGCAGTGTGTAGGGTTGTATATGTATGCACTGGTCTCCATAAACCATGTTTCAGATTATAGGAATATATATACATTGGTCTCCTTAAAGTAGGTTTTATATTAAAAATATTAAGGAGACCAGAAAATTTATATATATATTTTGTGTATTTTTTTTTTTGTAAAACAAATCTCACAGATCCTATACACTATCTGTCTACATAATATTATGTGCTTAAACATGTTAAAAATCGCAAAGATAGACCAAGTAATAACACATATACAAATGGTCTCCTTTATGCAGTGTGTAGGGTTGTATATGTATGCACTGGTCTCCATAAACCATGTTTCAGATTATAGGAATATATATACATTGGTCTCCTTAAAGTAGGTTTTATATTAAAAATATTAAGGAGACCAGAAAATTTATGTATATATTTTGTGTATTTTTTTTTTTGTAAAACAAATCTCACAGATCCTATACACTATCTGTCTACATAATATTATGTGCTTAAAAATGTTAAAAATCGCAAAGATAGACCAAGTAATAACACATATACAAATGGTCTCCTTTATGCAGTGTGTAGGGTTGTATATGTATGCACTGGTCTCCATAAACCATGTTTCAGATTATAGGAATATATATACATTGGTCTCCTTAAAGTAGGTTTTATATTAAAAATATTAAGGAGACCAGAAAATTTATATATATATTTTGTGTATTTTTTTTTTTGTAAAACAAATCTCACAGATCCTATACACTATCTGTCTACATAATATTATGTGCTTAAACATGTTAAAAATCGCAAAGATAGACCAAGTAATAACACATATACAAATGGTCTCCTTTATGCAGTGTGTAGGGTTGTATATGTATGCACTGGTCTCCATAAACCATGTTTCAGATTATAGGAATATATATACATTGGTCTCCTTAAAGTAGGTTTTATATTAAAAATATTAAGGAGACCAGAAAATTTATATATATATATTTTGTGTATTTTTTTTTTTTGTAAAACAAATCTCATAGATCCTATACACTATCTGTCTACATATGTGCTTAAAAATGTTAAAAATCGCAAAGATAGACATATAGGATCCATCATGAGTTTTCTTTGGAGATCAAGATTTCTTAAATGAGTCTAGAAAAAGACGGTTATTAACCGAGCCTCTTGGCGAGGTTAATAACTCTCTTTTTCGAGACGAATTTAAGAAATCTTCTCCAAAGAAAAACGAGTGATGGATTCTTTTTATCACCTAAACAGTGTGTTTTAAATGAAAAATATTGACAACATCAAAACAAAGACCGAATAACATATTCTTCATAAGAACTTGTGATTCACCGCATAAAAAAGTAGTCCTCATCATTTTTGAATAAGAAGGAAAAAAAACAACAATGTTTTAAACAATTAAGACTCGTTATTTATTCAAAATAACGTATTATTGCATTTTTCAATGTGTAAAATTTAACAACTTAACAATAAACATAATAAAGATAAAGGTCAAAATGACGTCATCAGTAGTCGCGTGTATGACGTGTTTTTGTTATCACACATGTTGGATATCGTTGTTCCGTGATTTGTTCTCAACTTGAAAATAAGGGTATTTATGTGATAACAAGTAATAACACATATACAAATGGTCTCCTTTATGCAGTGTGGGGTTGTATATGTATGCACTGGTCTCCATAAACCGTGTTTCAGATTATGTAAATATATATACATTGGTCTCCTTCAAGTAGGTTTTATATTAAAACAAGAAAATTATTTATATATATAATGTGTGTATTATGTTTTTAGGAAAACAAATCTCATATATACACTATCTGTCCACATCTGTGCTTAAAAATGTTAATATCCTAAATAATAACAAATATACAAATGGTCTCCTTAATGCTTTAAAAAATGATGCAATCCCCTTGATGCAGAGTACAGGGTTATATGTGTATATTTTATATATGAGCCTAAGTGCGAGGTGAGCTTTTGTGATCACTCACCATCAGGCGTCGTCATCATCTGCACGAACGTCTGTTAACAATTTCCCATAAATAACTTCTCCTACCTAACCAATGGACGGGTTTCAAAATAACAGGAATGTTTCTTAGGAGGTCCCCTTTTAAAGTTGTTCAAAGAATTTAATCTCCAAGAAGATCTTTGGTTGCTGCGGATTCAGAAAAGGGGAAAATTTCCAAACTTTTGAAAATCTTCTTGTCCAAAAGAACTGGCCCGATTTGAAAATTATTTTGCACATATGATCCTTGGGGCACCTTTTAACAAGATTGTTCAAGTTATTCAGGACCGCCAAGTTAAACATGACCGCCAGGGGATTGAGCTTGTTTTCCTCTTAATATTTATGTGAATTGTAAAATCTTTAAATATCTTCTTGTCCAGAAGTACCTGCCAGATTTAAAGATAATTTGGCACAAATGTTCCTTGGGGGACCTTCTACCAAGGTTGTTTAAATTAATCCGATCTGTAACATGGCCGCCAGGGGTGTGGCTTATTTTCCTTATATGTGCATTGTAAAAACTTTAAAAATCTTCTTGTCCAAAAGTACCTGCTCGATTTAAAAAATAAAAACAAATGTTCCTTTGGTGACCCTCTACCAAGATTTTTGAAATTATTCCGATCTGATGAAAAACATGGCCGTCAGGGGGCAGAGCTTGTTTTCCTTATATATGTAATATAGTGAAAACTTAAAGAAATCTACTTGTACTAAATCACTGGCCCGATTTGAAAATAATTTGGCACAAATGTTCCTTGTATGACCCTCTGCCAAGGTTGTTCAATTTATTTTGATCCTTTGAAAAACATGGCCACCTGGGGGATTGCTTGTTTTCCTTATATGTATCTATATAGTAAGGTAAAAACTTTGAAAACTATTGAAGTTCTATTAAATCAGGTGAGCGATATAGGGCCATTATGGCCCTCTTGTTCTTAGTATGTTGAAACTTTGTCAGAATAATTGTCTTGGTGATATATAGGCCAAGATCAAATATGGGTCATGTCAGGTTAAAAGCTAGGTCACTAGACCAAATTGAAGAAAAATCTTGTTTACACTCTGAATACCGCATTTTTAATTTGAGCATGTTGAAACATATCAGAATGTTAGTCTAGATTTTATCTAGACTTAGTTTAAATATAGTTATGTCTGGTAAAAAACAGGTCACTAGGCCAAATTTGAGAACAATCTTGTTTACACTCTAGTGACTGCATTTTTTGCTGCAGCATTTAAACATTGTCAGAATGTTTGTCTTGATATTATATTGGTCATGTTGGGTAAAAAACTAGGTCACAAGGACAAATTTAAATTTGTCAACATTCTGGAATATGTATTTTTAGATCACCTGAGCCAAAGGCTCAAGGTCATCTATTCTGATCACCCTCTGTCCCTCGTCTGTCGCTAACTTTTAGCTTTAAACATCATCTCCTAAACCACAAGATCAATGTCAACCAAACTGCACAGGAATGTTCCTTAGGTGGTCCACTTTCAAAATTGCTCAAAGATTTTTATTCCATGGAGAACTTTAAAATTCTTCTTTTCTGAATCTGCTTTCAGATTCCAATATAATTAGGCAGAAATGTTCCTTGGGTGAACGACCCTCTACACAGATTGTTCAAGCCATATCGATTGGTTAAAAAACATGGCTGATAGGCGTCATCAGAAGAGGGACAAAATGACAATGTTTGTGTAACCCTGCGTAGCATGGTAGGCACTTAGGGATTTTTTTTTTTTTGTCCGGCGTCTGTCTGTCTGTCCGTCCGTCTGTCTGTCTGTTCGTCCGTCTGTCTGTCTGTTCGTCACACTTTTTCGTCACACTGTCAGTGAGCAGGTGCAGGTGACACACGTGCTCCGCGGAGCACTCCATTCTAGTTTTTAAGTCAGATTTTGATGAAAGTGCTTGCCTGATTTCAAGATAAATGTGAAAAAATGTTCCTTTTGTAAGCCTCTACATAATTGTTCCAAGCAGTACCGCTTGGTTGAAAGACATAACATACAGGTGGCATCAGAAAAGGGGTAAAAGTAACTTTAAGCTTCAAATGACATCTCCTCCTTGTCCGTTGGACCAATTTCAGCCAAACTTAATAGGAATGTTACTCTGGGAATCTTCTTTCAAAGTTGTTCAAAGATATAAATTCTATAAAGAACTTTGGTTGCTGCGGCATCAGAAAGGGAAAATAATGCCATTTTTTAAAAATTCTTCTTCTCTGAATCAGCGTATCTGATTCCAAGATAATTTGTAATTTGGTAGAACTGTTCCTTGAGTGACCCTCTACAAAAAAAAATCAAGCCAAATTGATTGGTTAAAAAACATGGCCACCTGATGGCATCAGAAAAGGGGCAAAATGGCAAAACTTTAAGATTCCATTCTTATTAAAGTTCTTGTTTTATTTTAAGATAGTTTAGCAAAAATGTTCCTTTAGTGACACTGAACATAAATTGTTCAAGCCATATTGATTGATTGAAAAAAATAGCTGCCAGATGGCATCAGAAAAGGGGTTAAAGGAGTTTTACCTTCAGACAACATCTTCCTTGAACTAATGGACCAATATCAACCAAACTTAAAAGAAATGTTCCTGTGTTGGTCATCTTTAAAATTGTTTAAAGATTTAAAAGCATTATTACAAATGTCCTTTACTGATAAGCTGTTTCATTTGCAGTTCATTCCCATTCTCGATCAAGTTTTCACCTTTATTAGAAGTAGCATTTGCTACTATACTATCATTAAGGTGATCGATTTAGGGCCATTTTTGCCCATTTGTTAAGTTGAACATGTTGAAACTTTGTAAGAATGGATGTTTTGATGAGCAAATCAGGGCCATCATGGCCCTCTTGTTTATATATAATTAGCCCTGTCCTTGCAGAGCCATCAGAATACTCTTTAACTAATTTAGTAAATGCATTGTGTCAGCAGAGCATCATTCTTGATTATATAAGTATTTGTATGTTAAACGTATATTTGTTGTTTGTAGGTTAAGGGGCTTAAGCTTTAGTAAGAATTGTTAAAACAATTTATTTTTTTTTTTTTTTCTTTTTCAGACAAAGAGGCTATCATGGCTTTTCTAAGACAGAACAAAATAGATTCTATCAATTAAGCATCTGACAATAAATAAACAGTATAAAACGACAAGAGGAGAATTATTTAAAGACAGGAAGACAGCACGCTCAAGTCTTAGTCGAAAGCTTGACCAGATTCATTTTTAAACCAACTTATCATAGAATAGTGTGTGCCATTCAGACCGACCTTTTATGGTGTGTACAGTATGTGTTGATTGATAAAACATTGATCTGTAAATAACACATTAACAAGTAATTTGATAAACCAGTGCAAAAGAGTATATAAGATGTTTCTTAAATTGGGCCAAGTGATGCAGTTTTTAGCTCACCAGAGCACAAAGTGCTTAAGGTGAGTTTTTGTGATCGTCCGTCGTTCGAATATGGGTCATTTGGGTCAAAAACTAGGGCACTAGGCAAAATTGAAGGAAAATCTTGTTAACACTCTGGAAGCCGCATTTTTAGCTTGAGCATGTTGAAACTTTGTCAGAATGTTTGTCTTGATGATATCTAGGCTTAGGTCAAATATAGGTCATGTTTGGTCATAAACTAGGTCATTAGGCCAAATAGAAAGTAAACCTTGTTAACACTCAAGAGACCACATTTGTTGCTTCAGCAGCTTGAAACATTGTCAGAATATTTGTCTTGATGCTACCTAGGCCATGTTTGAATATGGGTCATGTCTGGTAAAAAAGGAAAATCTTGTTAACACTCTAAATGCAGCATTTTTAATTTGAGCATGTTGAATCTTTGTTTGAATGTGTGTTTTGATGATATCAAAGCTATGTTCCCCTTTAGGTCAAGTCGAGTCAAAAACTAAGTCACTTGGCCAAATTTGAAAAACATCTTGTAAGCAGTGTATCTTTTGCTTTAGGAGCATGATTCTTTATCAGAATGTTTGTTTTGACAATATCTAGGCCAAGTTCAATATGGGTCATATCCTGTAAAAAAACTAGGTTACTAGGCCAAATTGAAGACACTCTAGAAGACGTATTTTTTATTTGAGTATGTTGAAATTTTGTCAGAATGTGTGTTTTGGTGATAATAGCATACATGACCACAACGTTATTGTGATTGACTGTGGTTGGCCCTCTTGTTAGCTTCACTGGCTGAAAGAAAATCTTCTCCTCCAAAACTTGTTGGCCGATTTTCATATAATTATGTGACCCTCTGATTCATTCAAGCCTTGATGATTGGTCAAAATCAAGGTCGCCATAGGGCGGGGTTGTTCGTCTTATAAGGCTATAGTGAAAACTTTAGAAATATTCTTCTCAAAAAGTATAAAGCTGATTTTCAAATGATTTTGTCCAAGTGTTCCTTGGGTGACCTTCTAACAGATTCCTTCAAGCCATGTTGATTGGTCAACAAAATAGGGCAGCAAGGAAGTTGTGCTGTTTTGCCTTATATGAATGAAATGAAAACTTTAAAAATATCTCCAAAAGTATGAAGCCAATTTTCAAATCGTTTTGTGGAAATGTTCCTTTGGTGAACCTGTATGAGATTCCTTCAAGGCATGTTGATTGGTAAAAAAACATGGCCGTCAGGGGTGGAGCTGTTGTTCATTTTATGGCAATAGTGAGTTTATTTTTGCCTAATGACTGGAGCGGTTCTGGCCCTCTTGTTAATATGCCAGATCACAAAGTGCTCAAGATGACCTATTGTGATAGTCTAATGTCCTTTGTTGTGTGGAAGTCAGAGCGCCAGAATTATAAATTTGAATGGGAAATTTTGGTAAGAGTCCAAAATCCTAGTTAGATATCCATGAAGGATGAATAAAGTGTCAATTATCATGATATAACTGAACAATTGATGAAAAATACACAACACCGAAATAAATTTATGAGTTTTGTTTACCACTGAGCCTATCTAAACCAAGTTTCACAGGATTTGTTCTTGTGTTGTCCTATTTAAAACTTGTTTGCCAAATGCCATATCAAATTTTAATAGAAATGTGCTTCAACAAGACTTAAGAAGACTTTGCACTTCTACAAAAATGATAGTGTCAAGTTCTTAATTCTAGTTTGAAGTCAATGTCTTTATTTGCATGTTTTTTATGTGACCCTCTTCCATCATGGCTGCTTGTGAAAACTTTTCTCCACTCAGACCAATAGTCAAATTTCAAATATTGTCGCAAAATTTCAACATTATTCAAGCCATTCCCAAGGCAAAATTGGAACCAGAGCTAAATTCTCAAAATAGTCTTTCATATACCTCATTCAGAATGTCCCAATTTTTTTTTTTTTTTTAAATTTGTGGCATTTTCCAAAATATCTTAGAAACTATTGAATGATCAAAGATAACGCCCCAGAAGGAATTGATAACTTAACATTTTTTCATCAATCTAGACTTTTTTTGATATTCCAAAGCCATACATTTAAACTGTTAGCCCTAACTATTTCTGTCTGAACCACTACAATTGTTGTTTGTTGCTGAAGTGAACGATTTTTGGGTCATTATGACGATCGTTTGTGCTGTGATAGTTTTAAAATAACGTTTATTAAAACTTGAAAAGTATTAAGCATTAGTTTCTCATTTCACATGTAATAAGGAATGTTTAATGTATTCAAAAGTATTGCATTGACAAAGAAATGTGAGTATATGTTTGGGGAGGGGAGTATGAAGAAGGGGGAGAGATTCACACTAGGATGTGGCATAATATTCAGTTACAAAAATAGATGTACAGACATAGTTTCACGTCGTGATAACTATAATATGATCCAAGCTTTAGGGGCATACCAGTACATATGTGAGCCGCAACAAGCCATTAAGGGTCTTTGTGACTCTCCCTAACATGAATGAATGAAGGTAATTTGGTGTAAAAAAAATAGGGCTACAAATCTTGGTTTTTAGATCACCTGAGCTGAAGGCTGAAGGTGATCTTTTTTGATCACTCACCGTCTGAACTTCGTATGTCACACGTCATCTGTTCAAATATTTTTCTCTGAAACTTCTGGTCCAATTTCAACCAAATTTCCTAGGTCGCCTTCATCAAAACGTGTCAATCCATAGGACCAATTTCGACCGAACTTCACAGGATTTTTTTCTTGGTAATCCTTTTTAAAAATTGTTCAAAGATTCAAGTTCTTTTCTGAGTTTTGGTTGCTGTGGCAAATGCCTAAAATTCTAAAGTTCTTCTCTTCTTAATCAGCTTGTCAGTCAAGATAATTGGGTAGAAATGTTCCTTAGGCAACCCAGCTTAATTAAATTTTCCCCGATAGTAAGTTACATATTTGCTACTATACCATCACTCGGGTGATCAAATTAGGGCCATCTTTGCCCTCTTTTTAAGATGCATAATATTGCCTAAGGGTTCACTGTTCGCACATGCATTAAAACCCCAATTACCGCTGATAGTCAATATTTTTAGCAGAAGGCTATTCTTCTCATATACATGTAAAAAGTTTAAGTCCATAACAGCAGAGGACCTAGCTGTGAATAGTAGCAAATTTGATGCTAAAAACATTGTTAAGAAAACATTCAAGTATAATCTGCATAATTAATTTTGCAATGTAAAACAAAAAATTTGACTTCAAAGTTGGCTACAACTTTGGCTCCGACTTCTTATCAATTTGGTGAAAAACCGAATATCCATGGAGGCCCTGTTTGGTCTCCTGAAGACTTTTTAGTTCTAATTTTGTTTATTGTAGTCGCCATTAACAATGTTTCAGATTTTAGGAATATATTTACTTTGGCCTCAAATATGTTTCATTGTATTCAAAACATTAAGGGCTTTATAATAGAAAACTGGGAAATCTAGTATCATAAATGCACTACCTGTCTGCATCTGTGCTGAATTTTCTAAAATCATAGGGATAGACCATGTAATAAAAATACTAGAATACAAATGGTCTCCTTAATACAGAAAAAAAAATGCGGTCTCCTTAATGCATAGTCCAGGGTTATATCATATGAGCCATTCCACGAGAAAAACCAACATTATGGACTCGGCGTAATGTATTGACCCAGATCAATCCGGACCAATACATTCCGTCTCAGGGGAATAGAGGTATAGAGTAAGAATTCCTGAAACAGAAAATCTCCAGGAGGCGAAAAGTGTCTGTCTCGGTTAGCCTGTGTGGCATGCTTAGGCTGATCTGGATCAATACTTTACGCAGAGTCCACAATGTCGGTTTTCGTATGGAACAGCTCATATATATGTACTGGTCTTCATAAACCATGTTTCATAATATATAAATATATATAAACATTGCTTTCCTTATCCCTTTCCCAAATATAGACACTTTCTGATGCCCTTGCAGCGTACAACTTTTGAAAACATTGTGGCAATAGGAAAAATTGCTCATGATGAGACATTTCTCCTTTTGCCACAAAGTTTTCAACTTTATATATTTAATAATTTAACCCTTATTCATGGAGATTTTTTAGGTTTCTGCCAATATGTTTTCATAGTTTTCATCTGCAGATTTGTTGTATTTGAGAAAGATTTAAAATATTGTTTTAAGCTGGACTATAGTGTAAGAGTGCTTGGTTGAAAATCATTGCATATTTGGTGGCATCAGAAAAGGGGTAAAATTAACTTTTAGGTTCAAATTACATCTCCTTATCCTCTGGACTAATTTCAGCCTAACTTAATAGGAATGTTACTCTTTCAAAGTTGTTCAGAGATATAAATTCTATGCAGTACTTGGTTGCTGTGGATTCAGAAAGGGAGAAAATACTATAACTTAAAAATTCTTCTTCTCTGAATCCACTTGTTTGATTCCAAGATAATTTAGTAGAAATGGTCATTGAGTGACCCTCTACATTATGTGTTCAAGCCATAATGACTGGTTGAAAAACATGGCTTCCAGACGTCATCAGAAAAGGGGCAAAACGACAATAATTTAAAATTTCATTCTTATTCAAGTTTTCGACTGATTTCTAGATAGTCTAACAGAAATGTTCCTTTAGTGAAACTGTACATAATTTGTTTCAGCCATATTGATTTGTTGGAAAAGATAGCTGCCAGGTGGCATCTGAAAAGTGGTAAAAGGAACTTTAATCTTCAAATGACATCTCCCCCTAAACCAATGGACTGATATTAACCAAACTTTTAGGAAAACATATTTCATATATATACATTATCTGCCTTCATCTTTGCTAAAACATGTTAAAATCGTAAGGACAGACTAAGTAATAAAAAATAAGTAATTATTTGGTCTCCTTTATGCAGATTGTAGGGTTATATATGTATGCACTGGTCTCCGATAACCATGTTTCAGATTATAGGAATATATATACATTGGTCTCCTTAAAGTAGGTTGTATATTAAAAATATTTAGGAGACAAGACAATTTATATATATTCTGTGTATTCTTTTTTTAGGAAAACAAATCTCATGTATACACATGTCTACATCTGTGCTTAAAAATGTTTAAATCGTAAAGATAGACCAAGTAATAACACATATACAAATGGTCTCCTTAATACAGTAAATATAATGCGGTCTCCTTAATGCAGAGTCCAGGGTTATATGTGAATATATATGTTCCGGTCTCCATAAACCATGTTTCAGATTATAGAAATATATACATTGGTCTCCTTAAAGTATGGTTTTTATGTTACAAATATTAAGGAGACCAGCAGATTTGTATATTTTTTGGCTACATGTTTTTAGGAAAACGAAGCACATATATACACTATCTGTCTACATCTGTGCTAAAAAATGTTAAAATTATAAGGGTAGACCAAATATTAACAAATATACAAATGGTCTCCTTAATGCAGAAAAAATAATGCGGTCTCCTTAATGCAGCATCCAGGGTTATATATATATATATATATATATATGTCACAGTTTGAAACAGTTACTAAATTAACACTACCAGTTCAATAGAAATGGGCACTACGGTCATGGTGGAGTGCCCTTGGGCAAGGCACATTTTCTAGCCTAGTACTGGTTTGTTTACCCAGGGATAATGAATAATTAAATTTAATTGCGCGCTAAATGACCTTAGCTGTCGATGCGCCATAAAACAATATACATTCATTCATTCAATAGAAATGTTTCAGTGAACTATTTTCATCTGATGGCCATTTTACATAAATTTACACAAACTTGTTAACATTTGAAATAACGGGACCTCCATACGTCCATACCAGTGCTTTTCGTAATTACAACGGTTCAATTTTCTAAATGGCCGCGGATGAACACGAATTTTAGAACTTCCACAGGAATGTATAGGAGGTTTGTTTTAGAGTTAATTAAAACAGACATATAAAAGAACAAGTGAAGACGTATATAATCTACAGTTCAGTTTGCTTTATCACAAATGTCCAAATAAACCGTTAATAGACCGATATTGGGTTGTTCCATTCTACCAATTACTTAAAGACGAACTAAACTTGTACACTTTGTCAAAGGTCGGTAAGGATGTTTGCCGAGTTGGGGTTCAAACTCACAACAAATTGATTGACAGCCCAAATCGCTGCCGACTGAGCTACCGGCTCTCAGCCTTACAGATACTAGGCAAACATAAGAGACACCAACGAGCTTGAATACTTTAGTCTGTTCAATACAAAAATGTTTTCAATATTATTTAAGTTTTATCACGGCGACAGAAAAATACAGTTTGAGTTTGATTGAATAAAGCGGGTCAACACGTGACTACTTGTACGTTATGATCTATAACATACGGACTCTTTTGTCGTCTCACTTCCATTGTATTTGATCTGGACATTTAGATCTACTATATATATAACCTAGGTTGAATCATTCAAGACTCGTCATGACGCATGCAAATACAATTAACCCTTTCCCACAAACAACAAATCTGAAGTAGACGACTTTGAAACACACATAGGCAAAAGCGTTTTAAATATTTATAAATGAAAGTATAATTATAGTTAAAAAATATTGGTTCAAAATGAGAAATTGCTTATAATGAGCAATTCTTCTTCTGCCTGTGTTTTCAAAAGTCGTCTGCTGCAGACGCGTCAAAATGCGTCTATATATGGAAAGGGGTTTGGGTCGCAGAAGTCCTTTTGATAGATGTATTACAATAATACATCTACAGCGTAACAAAACATTTTAAAATCAGACCTCTATTATATTGAACTAGAAATGTACAATATTCTCTTTTCTTCTTTTGAATATTTATTTAAAATTTGTATTACTAAAGCAAATAATCATACAAAAAGAACAGTAGCTTTTGTCAGAAATTCGGTTCTATATTTTTCAATACAAAAAACAAGCCCGGTTCATTCGATTAGAGGTCAGTCTGTATGTGTGAACACTGCAGGTTTGGTAGAACCAATGCTTGCGCAATCTCACAGGAGCCCCCACTGTGCGCAATACATCTAGTGGGGCTGTAGATGCAACTTCCGTTGTACAACTAAAATGGGTCGTCCTCTTTATCTGAATTCCGTAACACTTAAATACATTCTAAAATGGGATTGCATCAAAAGACGTTCTATTCGGACACGGTTAACGTATAGGCTGGTATCATTAACAGGTTTTATCAAAAGAACGCCTTCACAACAATACGATTATGTTTTATTTATCTACGTCACTGACAATACTGAATCGATTTCACACAGATATGGGTATAGGCTAAACGTCGGGTCGTGAAAGAAAGGTACATGTGTCACAAGGATATCGGATTTATGTATGATGTTCTAAGGTTGAATTTCCGTCCGAATATTGGTGTTTTATAAGTGTTTTGTCTGTTTGTATGGCATTTTACGTCGCTTTCAACACTGCATCAATTATGTCTCGGCGTTACTGTCTAGATTACCAGTACTACCGGTATTATTTATATCACGGAGTTGCTTGTGTAAATTACCAGTACTACCGGTATTATTTATATCACGGAATTTCCTGGGCCAATTACCAGTACTACCGGTTTTAGTCATATCACGGAGTTTCCTGTGTAAATAACCAGTACTACCTGTAGTATTTATATCATGGTGTTTCCTGTGTAAATTACCAGTACTACCGGTATTATTTATATCACGGAGTTTCCTGTTCATCGGTCTTATCTAATTATACACCGTTCATCAATCTGATCTAAGTATATACCGTTCATCAATCTGATCTAATTCTACACCGTTCATCAGTTTGATCTCATTATACACAGCTCATCAGTCTTATCTAATTCTACACCGTTCACCAGTCTGATCTAATTCTACACCGTTCATCAGTCTTATCTAATTATACACCGATCATCAATCTGATCTAATTATACACCGCTCATCAGTTTGATCTAATTCTACACCGTTCATCAGTCTGTTCTAATTATACACCGTTCATCAGTCTGATCTAATTATACACCGTTCATCAATCTTATCTAATTCTACACGGTTCATCAGTCTGATATAATTATACACCGCTCATCAGTCTGATCTAATTCTACACCGTTCACCAGTCTGAATTAATTCTACACCGTTCATCAGTCTTATCTAATTCTACACCGTTCATCAGTCTTATCTAATTTTACACCGTTCATCAGTCTGATATAATTCTACACCGCTCATCAATCTGATCTAATTCTACATCGTTCATCAGTTTGATCTCATTATACACCGCTCATCAGTCTTATCTATTTCTACACCGTTCATCAGTCTGATCTAATTATACACGGTTCATCAGTCTGATATAATTATACACCGCTCATCAGTCTGATCTAATTCTACACCGTTCACCAGTCTGATCTAATTCTACACCGTTCATCAGTCTTATCTAATTCTACAACGTTCATCAGTCTTATCTAATTCTACACCGTTCATCAGTCTGATCTAATTATACACCGTTCATCAATCTGATCTAATTCTACACCGTTCATCAGTCTTATCTAATTATACACCGTTTATCAGTCTGATCTAATTCTACACCGTTCATCAGTTTGATCTAATTCTACACCGTTCATCAGTCTGATCTAATTCTACACCGTTCATCAATCTGATCTAATTCTACACCGTTCATCAGTCTGATCTAATTCTACACCGTTCATCAGTCTGATCTAATTATACACCGTTCATCAATCTGATCTAATTCTACACCGTTCATCAGTCTTATCTAATTATACACCGTTCATCAGTCTGATCTAATTCTACACCGTTCATCAGTTTGATCTAATTCTACACCGTTCATCAATCTGATCTAATTCTACACCGTTCATCAGTCTTATCTAATTATACACCGTTCATCAATCTGATCTAATTCTACACCGTTCATCAGTCTTATCTAATTATACACCGTTCACCAGTCTTATCTAATTATACACCGTTCATCAATCTGATCTAGTTATACACCGTTCATCAGTCTTATCTAATTATACACCGTTCATCAATCTGATCTAATTATACACCGTTCATCAGTCTTATCTAATTATACACCGATCATCAATCTGATCTAATTATACACCGCTCATCAGTTTGATCTAATTCTACACCGTTCATCAGTCTGATCTAATTCTACACCGTTCATCAGTCTTATCTAATTCTACACCGTTCATCAGTCTTATCTAATTCTACACCGTTCATCAGTTTGATCTAATTATACACTGCTCATCAGTTTGATCTAATTCTACACCGTTCATCAGTCTGATCTCATTCTACACCGTTCATCAATCTTATCTAATTATACACCGTTCATCAGTCTGATATAATTATACACCGTTCATCAATCTTATCTAATTATACACCGTTCATCAGTCTGATCTAATTATACACGGTTCATCAGTCTGATCTAATTCTACACGGTTCATCAATCTTATCTAATTATACACCGTTCGTCAGTCTGATATAATTATACACCGTTCATCAGTCTGATCTAATTATACACCGTTCATCAGTCTTATCTAATTATACACCGTTCATCAGTCTGATATAATTATACACCGTTCATCAGTCTGATCTAATTCTACACCGTTCATAAGTCTGATCTAATTATACACCGTTCATCAGTCTGATCTAATTCTACACCGTTCATCAGTCTTATCTAATTATACACCGTTCATCAGTCTTATCTAATTCTGCACCGTTCATCAGTCTTATCTAATTATACACCGTTCATAAGTCTTATCTAATTCTACACCGTTCATAAGTCTGAACTTATTATACACCGTTCATCAGTCTGATCTAATTATACACCGTTCATCAGTCTGATCTAATTATACACCGTTCATCAGTCTGATCTAATTCTACATCGTTCATAAGTCTGATCTAATTCTACACCTTCATCAGTCGGAGCTAATTATACACCGTTCATCAGTCTAATCTAATTATACACCGTTCATCAATCTTATATAAGTATACACCGTTCATCAGTCTTATCTAATTATACACCGCTCATCAGTCTTATCTAATTCTACACCGTTCATAAGTCTGATATAATTCTACACCGTTCATCTGTCTGATCTAATTATACACCGTTAACAAATCACTTGCATTCGCTTGTTAGAAGATTCCCTTTCCCAGGGCCTATTACATGAAACGTAAGCTATAAAATATATAGGCTTACATATTAATAGATTAATAGATACTTACCATCTACATATTTTGAGGGTATGTCAATTGAGTTGCATGCTGCATTGTGACCACCCGAACAGTTCTCGCCCTTCCATAATCCTAACGATATAACCGTGTTCTCCTGTATCGTCTCATTCTGCTCCCAATACTTCGTGCCGAACCCGGCACATTGTAACGCAAACGCTACTACAACCAGAGCCAGTCCAATCTTGGCCCACACTGTAGCATTTCCACACACTGCCATTGAGGGTTGGAATCCTTATATATCTTAAAAGCAAAAATACACCATGTGAAGAACATTCGAGTCCGAAAGGGACCCATATATTACTTCAAGCTATCGATGTGTTCTCTCGATTTATGTATTGTCAGCTTTGTAATTTATTTATACTGAATTGTGTATGATGAAAACAGGGACATAACTATTATTGAAATGTCCTCGGTTCTGCAGCATCGGAATGAAACGTGAGAAATCCTATAAAAAGCATGATGAAATAAGACGAACATCCCTTCATAAATGACAGCAAATTCCCTTTTAAATATCTCAATTTCGATTATGAATTCAATGCTAAGATTCCAATAGACGTCTGTATGAGGATCTCCGTACGGATAGTGAGAGTTAGTATAAAGTACTAATATACTGTTTTCAGTATCATACTAAGTTTAGTTCATGTTCTGTGTTGAAAGGGTAACATCTTTCCAAATTACTTAAGCAAATCAAATATAAACAGTAACTGAAATAATATTCATAATGTAAGACGAAGTTGTTTTTAATCCAAATCCAGCTTAAACGTGCAATTCGTTACATCTTTGATATTGCTTGCATATGAGCCGCCTCTACTAATCTGGGGTCTTGATACATCAGTTAAAGATATGAGCCGTCCCGCGAGAAAACCAACCTTATGGCCTCTGCGTAATGTATCGACCCAGATCAGCATGCGCAGCCCGCACAGGCTAATCCGGGCCGATACTTCCGGCTCAGGGGATAGAGGTATATAGTAATGATTTCTGAAACAGAAAATCCACAGGAGGCGAAAAGTGTCTATCCGAGTTAGCCTGCGTGGCATGCTTAGTCTGATCCGGGTCGATACTTTACGCCGAGTCCACATTGTTGGTTTTCTCGCAGGACGGCTCATATGGTGGCGTACAACCATTGGGGCTACACTTCCCATGTTTTTGTCAGAGCTTACATGTAGGTATATATAACATATGTGAGGACGGTGAAGACTCGGATGATAGTATGCGGATGATCGCCTGAATCTTTGAAATGTAGGCTGAAGAAATAGGACCCCAGATCCCTAGACGCCGTCCATATCCAACATATACGTGAATGTGTGTTGGGTAAATTGATGTTCACAACATGATAGTTGATGAACGGCGCTCTCCGAAAATAAACCGAAACATAATTACACGAGAAACAAACATTGATCGGCATGTGCACCTAATGTTTAAGAACAAAATAGATACTGATTTAAATAAATATCTTCTATCACTATTTTGGCGAACAGTGAAGATCCACACAACACTTCGTGGATGCACTGATTGATCTGGATCTACATTGGACGCAATTACTTTACGATTGGTTTTTTACACGGCGCCGCTCAAATATAAACCAACTTGAATTCTAGCTTACCTATTTTAACATATGTCCATTCACACTATCAGTCTCTATCGATGTTAGGGGAAAATCGGGTTTACATTTCTTTCTTTATTGCTGTGAATTCAAATCAAGTAAACAATAATTTAAATCGATAGCTGAAGCAATCAATAAATCGAATCCTTTACTGCATATATCTGTATGAATATTGAAGTATCAAATAAATATTTAACATCTGCAAATATTGTTCGGCCATTATTTCATTGATTTGGTGACTTTCAACTGCCTACATGACCCATATTTAAACTTGGCGTATATATCACAGACACGGACATTCAGATGCATCGATACATGAAGCATCAGTTCAAAATAAATCATAGGATTTTAATGGACCAAACCATCACGATTGATTGATTGGTTGAGATTCTGGTTTAATGCAGTTTTTAACAATGTTCAGTCATATCACGACGGCCAGTTCACCTACGCATGTAATTCCCTGGATTTCACACAACTTACTTACATGCAATTGGTTGCTTTTGCGCATAGATTGTTAGCCCATTGGTGGAAGACGAATGACGCTTGTCACAGTGAATTTAGTCAAACGTCAAAAAGAAAGTTGGCCGAGCTTGGGTTCGAACTCACAACAAAATCCTGACAATCCAATGTATGCACGAACATTATTACGCGTGTTTATGCATCGAACAATTAGCGTCTGTATGTATCGTGTTCAATGTGATAATCCTAACCCTACGCCTGAGCCCAAAGTAACGGATAATACAGCATGTGTCAGTCCTGTTACACAATCATTTAAAAGGCCTATGTTAATCATTACATTGCATCATTTTTCTAGCGTGCAACCTTATTTAAGTCATTAAAACAAACGAATTGCGTTTTATTATTCAATGTACATATACATTAGTGATAAAAACTTATTTTTTCCATGTGTAAAAAGGATGCAATATCAGTCCATATAGCACGCTTTGATATTGCACGCAAGTTTGATATTGCACGCAAGTTTGATATTGCACGCTTTGATATTGCACGCATTGATATTGCACGCAAGTTTGATATTGCACCCTTTGATATTGCACTAATATCTGTTTCACATGCTGCTAAGAACATAACTACTTCCATACAGTAACGTTACAGAGCGCTCCCATCCAACCTTTGATGAGTTTAGAGACCAGCTAACAACGTTTAGTACATAGCGTCACGTGAAAAAGATTCCAGTGCAATATCAAATGATATTGCAGCCTTTGTGCATATGAAAACAAGAAGGAACAATATCAAAGTATACAATAAAGTATATTTATAGCGCTGTCCGTGTGTAAATACATTAGCCAACGTAGTTTCTGACGTAATAATCATGTGATGCGTAATTCAATGACATCGGTATTTGAAGACTTGCTACAGATTTGTCCATATGCTATAGTTGATTTTTAAAAGTCGTTGACCATCTATATAAGTTTATCTAAATTACACATGATCAACAAACTAAAGGGGGATGTAATAACTGCTAAGGTGAATGTGCAACAGATTGTTTAAAGGTAGGTCTTCTGATTATTTTGTTATTCTCCTATTTCAATTCAAAATAAAAGATATGTGTTCGCTTTACTGAACATACTGAGAGTTCAATATGGGCATCTAGATTGTTATAAGAACACAAATATCCAGGCGTAAATACCAGAATAAGAGAATACAAGAGTTATTAATGAAATCCACTTTTAGAAAAAGTGTTACACATCATTTTGTCGACAATTCGATTTCGAGTCGAAACCAAATTTCCACGTCTTTAGCAACCGTTGAAAAGGACAATAATTCCGCAATTTATCGTAAAACTTAATTTATCACAACAATTCAAAACAATTGTTAATTTTCTAAATGCTCGAAATTTTTAAAATACCCAAAATGACAAATTTCAAATAGCCAATATCAAAATTTACAAGAAAAAGGTTATTGCATGATTATGGAAAACTATTGTGTTGGGACTCGTTCCTTCGGCGGAGTTCCTTCGCAAGCTCGGGCAACTCAGCCGAAGGAACTCGTCCAACACAATATTTTCCCATACAGATATAATAACTTATCATATCTGTATGGAAAAATATTGTGTGACTGCGACGCCAAATGGCATGTTATAGCTTATTATTAATAAGCTTTAACATGCCATTTGGCGTCGCAGTCACACGCAGCCTGTTTGACAAATACGGCTAAATGTCAGATACAATTAATTACCTAGTAGCATAACTAAAACGGGGCATTTGACCAGATATTCAATTACTTTATACAGAAAGATATCTTGGCAAATGGCAATCTATACTAATTGCGCTTCTGCACGTGATGCTTTTTTGTAGGACCTCATTTTTCACAAATCACATAGTCATATGTATGAGGAATGTGATCACATATTTCACACATATGATGAAAATATATGGCACTGGTTCAGTGAAACATGTTTGATGTCGAATTTTGATATAATTTTGTACATGTTATCAAATTTTCATAGGTCAATTTCAAGTTGTAATTTTAACAACATGTTCATGTTTACATCTGAAACACATTTTTCACAGGCAAATGCTAATGTTCTCGTAAATGAGAGTTTTGCAGGTACATGTTACATGGACACACGTTCTTCATTTTCCATAAAATCATATTGTTCATATATGTAAAACGAATGTTATCACATTTGCCAAAGAAGAGATATATGTGATTCCTTGTCAACCCCATGTCCTGTGAAGAATGTGCTTCTCTTGTCAACCCCCATGTCCTGTGAAGAATGTGTCTCTCTTGTAAACCCCATGTCCTGTGAAGAATGTGCTTCCTTGTCAACCACCATGTCCTATGAAGAATGTGATTTCTTGTCAACCCCATGTCCTGTGAAGAATGTGATTTCTTGTCAACCCAATGTCCTATGAAGAATGTGATTTCGTGTCAATCCCTATGTCCTGTGAAGAATGTGCGTCCTAGTCAGCTCCCATGTCCTATGAAGAATGTGATTTCTTGTCAATCTCTATGTCCTGTGAAGAGTGTGCTTCCTTGTCATCCCCCATGTCTTGTGAAGAATGTGATTTATTGTCAACCCCATGTCCTGTGAAGACAGTGCTTCCTTGTCAACCCCCATGTCCTGTGAAGAATGTGATTTCTTGTCAACCGCATGTCCTGTGAAGAATGTGATTCCTTGTCAACCCCCATGTCCTGTGAAGAATGTGATTTCTTGTAAACCCCATGTCATGTGAGGAATGTGATTCCTTGTCAACCCCCATGTCCTGTGAAGAATGTGATTTCTTGTAAACCCCATGTCCTGTGAAGAATGTGATTCCTTGTCAACCCCCATGTCCTGTGAAGAATGTGCCTCTCTTGTAAACCCCATTTCCTGTGCAGAATGTGCTTCCTTGTCAGCCCCATGTCATATGAAGAATGTGATTTCTTGTCAACCCCCATGTCCTGTGAAGAATGTGCTTCCTTGTCAACACCAATGTCCTGTGAAGAATGTGCTTCCTTGTCAACCCCATGTCCTGTGAAGAATGTGATTTCTTGTCAACCCCCATGTCCTGTAAAGAATGTGCTTCTCTTGTCAACCCCAATATCCTATGAAGAATGTGCTTCTCTTGTCAATCCCCATGTCCTGTGAAGAATGTGCCTCTCTTGTAAACCCCATGTCCTGTGAAGAATGTGCTTCTCTTGTCAACCCCCATGTCCTGTGAAGAATGTGCCCATGTCCTGTGAAGAATGTGCTTCATTGTCAATCCCCCATGTCCTGTGAAGAATGTGCTTCATTGTCAATCCCCCATGTCCTGTGAAGAATGTGCTTCTCTTGTCAATCCCCATGTCCTGTGAATAATGTTCTTCTCTTGTCAATCCCCATGTCCTGTGAAGAATGTGCTTCTCTTGGCAATCCCCGTGTCCTGTGAAGAATGTGCTTCCTTGTCAATCCCTATGTCCTGTGAAGAATGTGCTTCCTTGTCCGCCCCCATGTCCTGTGAAGAATGTGCTTCTCTTGTCAATCCCCATGTCCTGTGAAGAATGTGATTTCTTGTCAATCCCCATGTTGAACAAACGCATATGTCACAGAATTGACCTGTGAAGAACGTGATCACATTCTTCTCAAACTTGCGAAGAACATGATTTTTTGAAAATGTTCAATTTACGCATCCATAACTTTACATATTTACGCACTTCCACTTTTAAGTTCCATTTGTTTACGTCCTGTAGGAATGCTTCGAAATTTAGCACATGGAGATATTTAGACCTGCCAGTGTGACCACATATCGGGATTTCTCTTTGTCCTTACTAAGTATATTAATTTAAGGTACGTGACTTTTAAAACATCCCTTTTACACTCTTTATACATGTGTGATTTTTACAAATTATAAAAAAAGACAAAGGCCGGAATATTAATTTAATGTATGTACATTTTTAGGTAAGGGAAACTCATACTGTATCTAGAGAACCCTTCTACTGAATTGGAATAAATGTTGTCTGGTTCCTTACATCCTATGATATATTTACGCAGTAATTAGATGAAGAAGCCACGGCCCGTATTCACCAAACTTTTAAATTTAGATCTTTGACTAAATCTAAATCTTAATATTTAGTCCACTTTTTGGATTCCCGGCGATTAAGATTTGGTCCGTATTCCCCAAGGCATTTTAAACCGATCTAAATTAAGTCCTGTTTGTAAATGTCATTAGCGGCCGCGCACCGACTTTGGTCCCCGAATGAAGTTAGGAGTTAAAAATTAAAGACAGTACCATTCATCTATAATCTATTTAGATTTTCATTTTTATCGTAGCATCTCAAATTTTCAATCATCAACTATTCATTTGCTTTGTTTTTGATAATCTGACTTTCATGTTCAGTATAATATCTTTGATGATTTCAAAGTATGTCAGGTTAAACATCACTGAAATTATTATGGCAAAAGGAGAAATTGCTCATAAGGGCAATATCTGCATTTGCCTCAATAATTTCAACACTTTTCAATTATCAAACGATCATTTATAGGGATTTTTTATATTTTATACTTGAGTGTTTCAAAGTCGTCTGCTGCAGATTTATTTTATGTGGGAAATGGTTCAACCCGTATCCACTATCATGACAGATTGTCTGTGTGTCAGCATTATTTGACAAAACATTATCATAATAGGGCGTGTGTTCAATACAAATAGTTGATTGTTTTTGGTACAAATTTAATTTATCATAACCTCTTGTCCATTTATATTATATGTCACGTTTCATGATTAGTTTAACTCTAAATCATCTCATTCACTTAAAACACAGACAATGCCAGGTTAAAAATCCTACATAAAACTTATATCTTCAAATACCGATATCAGCATTACTAGACTGACTAAAGATTAGATTGTTCTAATGTTTGTGAATTTAATGTTCTTTTTTCTTATTTCTACATATGCAACAATATTGCGGCTTCTCTTTGATGCTTTGCGTCAAACATTCGTATTGTTTTACATCGATTGCGAAACAAGTTTTCATCTTATGTTATGACCTTTTATTCTGCCACATTTTTATAACATATTAATGAATGAAATATATTTCAATATACATCGAATTCCGGCAGAAAAATATATGATTATGTCCAGTAGAGTCATTAAAATAACTCGGACATGTGATAACTCGAATATAGTATTTTACTCGAACTAATTCGTGGAACAAATCTGTCTTTTGAAAACAGTGAAGCTGCAATTCGGACTGCTCAGACGAGAAATCAGGAACAATGCAAGCGCTGTTTTATTGATATGATTTTATCAAGTATAAATGAACTACGAATCTGACGCTATATAAAGGAAATTAGCATAAATGCCTCGATCACTTAAACACGCCAATAACTCGAAGTACGTAGTTGAAGGGTCCTTTTAAGTACAACTTATCGGTAGGCTACTGTAAAAACACTTTTCTTTTTCAAATTATAAAAATAAAGTGTGTCATGTGCATGCACTGTTTAAGTTAAAAAAATATATATAAAATAATGTGTTACCTAAGAATATATGTAGCTAATGTAAAAATATGAAAATGCCATCACTATGCATTATTTATGTTTCCGTGAAATTGACCTTTGTCAACAATTTTCTCAAGTCAAAAATGTATATTTATCCTGAGTTGTTGACGCGCCTCGTAGTACAATACCAAACCATGTATAGCTATATGATAGTCCCTATATACTACAGCGGACTCGCAATAACTCAAACTCGAAAGGGATCGACGTGTTTAAGTGATCCTTGTTTTGATGCTGATTTCATTCAATATATTTCCAGCTTCTTAACTCATTCATACGTAAGTGTGTATTATAAAAAGCAAGCCAGTGATAAAAAGAAAAACTGCTACTAATTACGATATTTTCAAAATGCAGATCTGTTTCAGAAAATGGTTCGAGATAAACCAAAAATTGGAATGTTCACAAGTTCCAGTTATCACGAGTACACATTATATATAAATATTAATAGTAGTATCGTACGATATAAGATGGAATCTAACGTAAATAAATTAAATTGACTTCATATTCCACTAAGATATATTTCAAAGATCAATTCGTTTCTTTCATTTTAGATATGTATAAATAAACGACATATAAAGTAAATTTCGTTATTTCATCCTGAGATTTTGATATTTCTTTCTTTCTAAGATATAAATGATATAGGATAGTTTATAACATACCTCTGGAAACTAAATCAACAATAATATCCTGTGTGTTATAAATCGTACATGAATGTAACACTCGGACAAAAATGTTTACTTCTGATTCAACCAGAAGGCAACTTTAAAAAACAACCATTTGCGTCATCCCGAGAAGGGTTTATGATATATTTTGTTTCGCGGCGCAGTTATACAGCTTGAAACTCCGCAAACTAATAAAAGTCGTGAGAGTGAGATAAAATAAATTATTTGTATTACACTTTGTTTAAACATTATTTCTTCACATTGATCTTGTTCTTTGATCCTGCCGAAACATTTATTTGTTAATTCTCTCTAGCTGACACATATAACTGTAGTATACGTACTATATACCATTTCTCTATAGCTGACACATATAACTGTAGTATACGTACTATATACCATTTCCCTATAGCTGACACATATAACTGTAGTATACGTACTATATACCATTTATCTATAGCTGACACATATAACTGTAGTATACGTACTATATACCATTTCTCTCTAGCTGACACATATAACTGTAGTATACGTACTATATACCATTTCTCTATAGCTGACACATATAACTGTAGTATACGTACTATATACCATTTCCCTATAGCTGACACATATAACTGTAGTATACGTACTATATACCATTTCTCTATAGATGACACATATAACTGTAGTATACGTACTATATACCATTTCTCTCTAGCTGACACATATAACTGTAGTATACGTACTATATACCATTTCTCTCTAGCTGACACATATAACTGTAGTATACGTACTATATACCATTTCTCTATAGCTGACACATATAACTGTAGTATACGTACTATATACCATTTCCCTATAGCTGACACATATAACTGTAGTATACGTACTATATACCATTTCTCTATAGATGACACATATAACTGTAGTATACGTACTATATACCATTTATCTCTAGATGACACATATAACTGTAGTATACGTACTATATACCATTTCCCATTTACAGAATCATTCAGAAGCATCTGCAGCAGTTAACTTTTTAAAAGTATATTGGCAAAAGGGGAAATTGCTGAAAATAACCAATTTCTCCGTTTGCCACAATATTTTCAACTCTATACAATAAGTATATTTTCATTTATAGAATATTTTCATATGTTTACCAAGATGGTAAATCATCTGCTGTATATTTGTTGTATGTGGTGGAAGACGGAATGGGTAAAGTTTAAATTATGTTTATGGAGTAAAGGACTACAAAGCAGCGGTGTGTGAAGTTGTATTTACGTCCGCAAATCGCGTCGTGAAAGGTAAATAAATCTGATTTGAATAAACATTATCATGTAATCAAATAAGTTAAAGAAATTACATCGCGGTTTTATCACAGAAGAAACGAAGAAAAAATCAATAGATTCTTTATTGACTATTTAATCATCAAAGGGTCGAAGTGATGTTTTATATCCTTACAGCTACACGTATAACTTCGAGTTTTTCTAGCAAATTGAAATCTTGTGCTTTTCGTTTATTCAAATTGTAGCTAATATTCTTGGTTGAATTTTAAGAACTTATTAATAAACATCGAAATGCATGTATAACAGATGAAATACTTCGATTCTATTTACGTCATCATAATTGTCTGAAAGCGCATAATCAAACAACTAACACAATAGTGTGTGTTTGTTTGGACATAATGCTCATTCAAACAAGTATGGTTAAAGGTACAGACATGTTAATATACTTCGGTGCGAATTATTGAAATACCCTGCACCACGCACAAAACAATCTTAAAGTTAGAAATGTTCTAGCTTTTCAGAAATGATTTGCTTCGTTAATTGTGGTAAGAGCAGAGTGTTTACCCTTATTAATCTGAATTCCAGTAAATACATTGACTGATTGGATTTTCAACGGTATTTCAGTTATATAACGGCGACAAGTTCACTGGACATGCTTCCTGGCTTTCTTTACTCTCATTAATGTTTACAAAGTAGCCTGCTGCACATTTGTTGTATGTGCGAGGTTAAGGATTGCCCACAGCATTGGTTTAAAATAATGTTTCGGTTTGCTTTCTGGTGCAATTATGGAATAATATTTTACTTGTTCCGAAAGATAACCTCTCAAACAGTTCAACAGTTAGAATATCAGTCGCATGTTCGGGTCACCATCCGCATATACATGTAGTTGATGTATAAGTAATTGTTCGGGTCACCATCCGCATATACATGTAGTTGATGTATAAGTAATTGTTCGGGTCACCATCCGCATATACATGTAGTTGATGTATAAGTAATTGTTCGGGTCACCATCCGCATATACATGTAGTTGATGTATAAGTAATTGTTCGGGTCACCATCCGCATATACATGTAGTTGATGTATAAGTAATTGTTCGGGCCACTATCCGCATATACATGTAGTTTATGTATAAGTAATTGTTCGGGCCACAATCCGCATATACATGTAGTTTATATATAAGTAATTGTTCAGGTCACCATCCGCATATACATGTAGTTGATGTATAAGTAATTGTTCGGGTCACCATCGATATGTACATGTAGTTGATGTATAAGTAATTGTTTGGGTCACCATCCGCATATACATGTAGTTGATGTATAAGTAATTGTTCGGGTCACCATCCGCATATACATGTAGTTGATGTATAAGTAATTGTTCGGGTCACCATCCGTATATACATGTAGTTGATGTATAAGTAATTGTTCGGGTCACCATCCGCATATACATGTAGTTGATGTATAAGTAATTGTTCGGGTCATCATCCGCATATACATGTAGTTGATGTATAAGTAATTGTTCGGGTCACCATCCGGATATACATGTAGTTCATGTATAAGTAATTGTTCGGGTCACCATCCGCATATACATGTAGTTGATGTATAAGTAATTGTTCGGGTCACCATCCGCATATACATGTAGTTGATGTATAAGTAATTGTTCGGGTCACCATCCGCATATACATGTAGTTTATATATAAGTAATAGTTCGGGTCACCATCCGCATATACATGTAGTTCATGTATAAGTAATTGTTCGGGTAACCATCCGCATATACATGTAGTTGATGTATAAGTAATTGTTCGGGTCACCATCCGCATATACATGTAGTTGATGTATAAGTAATTGTTCGAGCCACCATCCGCATATACATGTAGTTTATGTATAAGTAATTGTTCGGGTCACCATCCGCATATACATGTAGTTTATATATAAGTAATAGTTCGGGTCACCATCCGCATATACATGTAGTTCATGTATAAGTAATTGTTCGGGTAACCATCCGCATATACATGTAGTTGATATATAAGTAATTGCAGTTTTTGATAAAAAATGGAAGTGTAGCCCCACTAGTTATTTTGTTAGTATGAAGTTAAATGATTTCAAAGCAGTGTTTCGTTAATGACTAGATCCCCAAATTACTAGACGTGGCCCCTTTGTGATATGTTCCAATAAAGACAGCTCCCCCCCCCCCCCCCCAGATTACTAGACGTGGCCCCTTTGTGATATGTTCCAATAAAGACAGCTCCCCCTAGATTACTAGACGTGGCCCCTTTGTGATATGTTCCAACAAAGACAGTTCCCCAAATTACTAGACGTGGCCCCTTTGTGATATGTTCCAATAAAGACAGTTCTCCAAATAACTAGACTTGGCCCCTTTGTGATATGTTCCAAAAAAGACATTTCTCCAAATTACTAGACGTGGCCCATTTGTGATATGTTCCAATAAAGACAGTTCTCCAAAAAACTAGACGTGGCCCCTTTGTGATATGTTCCAATAAAGACAGTTTTCCCCAAATTACTAGACGTGGCCCCTTTGTGATATGATCCAATAAAGACAGTTCCCCGAGATTACTAGACGTGGCCAATTTGTAATATGTTCCAGTAAAGACAGTTCTCCAAATTAATAGACGTGGCCCATTTGTGATATGATCCAATAAAGACAGTTCTCCAAATTACTAGAAGTGGCCCCTTTGTGATATGTTCCAATAAAGACAGTTCTCCAAATTACTAGACGGGGCCCCTTTGTGATATGTTCCAATAAAGACAGCTCCCCCCCCCCATATTACTAGACGTGGCCCATTTGTGATATGTTCCAATGAAGACAGCTTCCCCCCACCCCCCCCCCCCCCATTACTAGACGTGGCCCCTTTGTGATATGTTCCAATGAAGACAGCTTCCCCCCCCCCCCAATTACTAGAAGTGGCCCCTTTGTGATATGTTCCAATAAAGACAGTTCTCCAAATTACTAGACGTGGCCCTTTTGTGATATGTTCCAATAAAGACAGCTCCCCCCCCATATTACTAGACGTGGCCCATTTGTGATATGTTCCAATGAAGACAGCTATCCCCCGCCCCCCAGATTACTAGACGTGGCCCCTTTGTGATATGTTCCAATGAAGACAGCTTCCCCCCCCCCCCTAATTACTAGACGTGGCCCATTTGTGATATGTTCCAATGAAGACAGCTTTCCCCCCCCCCCCCAATTACTAGACGTGGCCCCTTTGTGATATGTTCCAACGAAGACAGCTCCCCCCCCCCCCCCAATTACTAGACGTGGCCCCTTTGTGATATGTTCCAATGAAGACAGATCCCCAAATTACTAAACGTGGCTCATTGTGATATGTTCCAATAAAGACAGATCTCCAAAAAACTAGACTTGGCCCCTTTGTGATATGTTCCAATAAAGACAGCTCCCCCCCATATTACTAGACGTGGCCCCTTTGTGATATGTTCCAATAAAGACAGCTCTACCCCCCCCCCCCCCCCCCCCCCCCCCCCCACCCTCCATATTAGTAGACGTGGCCCCTTTGTGATATGTTCCAATAAAGACAGAGACTCCCTGAACCCATGACTCAACGGTTACACTTCACCAATGTGAAATGAAATTGTTATCGTTTGACTAGCAAATCCTATCTGGTGCATATTCGTAAAGCGCCATTGCACTGCTGTTAAGAACTGAAAACCGTTTTCCAAACAAATTCTGTTTACACAACCTCGCCGCTGACAGGTTATGAACTATTTATGAAGCACGTGATTGTTCTATTAGTGTTTTATGCAGTTTTTGTCATTGTTTCCGTTATCAAGGCGACAGGTCACTGATATACACTCTACACAAATAGGAAATGAGGTAACTGAAAATTGATAATAGGGAACTTAACATTCCATACCACATCGTTTATAATCATTATTATCGTTTATTGCCCGTTTATGTATAGATAAAAGCCGTTAAAAGTCTATTCATCGAACATATGTATAAAAGATAAATCACTTTATAGGTAATAATTAGTCAAATGTCATAATTTAGACACGTCAAAGGAAAACCGCCTTTGGTGATTACGGGAGTTAGCGCCGCGCAATCGAAGCAGGTTCTTCTCAAGTCAACTTCTAGACATTATTGTGATTAATTTAGGTTTAACGCAATTAATTGGTCAAGCATAACCCGGCGGCTAGCTTAGCTACCCATGGGTTTCCTGGCTTTCTCACACCAGTACTCCACACAACACTGTCTCCAAGTAACTGGCAGGATAGACTGTTAGGCCATTGTAGGAAGACGACTGGTGCTTGTCGCATCGCTTGTTGTCAAATGTCGGAGATAATGTTGCCCGAGATGGGCTTCAAACTCAACATCCCTGGAGTGACAGTCCGTGTCGCGACCGACTGCCCTTTCTGGGCTCGGCTAACATACACAGAGACCTTGCTAGAGGAGAAAAGAGGACGATGCAAAAGACTAACTTTCTTATTAAGTTATCAAACGATGTATTAAGGGAATATTGTAACACTGAAACAATAAAGGTGTTCTTTAAAAACAGCATAGCTAAAATGAAGACATCTCTTTAAATGTAAGTATAAATATAACATAGAGTTGAAACCAGTGTGACATACGGAGAAATCACTAATTATGAATATAACATAGAGTTGAAACCAGTGTGACATACGGAGAAATCACTCATTATGAATATAACATAGAGTTGAAACCATTGTGACATACGGAGAAATCACTCTTTATGAATATAACATAGAGTTGAAACCATTGTGACATACTGAGAAATCACTCTTCATGAATATAACATAGAGTTGAAACCATTGTGACATACGGAGAAATCACTCATTATGAATATAACATAGAGTTGAAACCATTGTGACATACGGAGAAATCACTCTTCATGAATATAACATAGAGTTGAAACCATTGTGACATACGGAGAAATCACTCATTATGAATATAACATAGAGTTGAAACCAGTGTGACATACGGAGAAATCACTCATTAAGTACATAACAAAGTTGAAACCATTGTGACATACGGAGAAATCATTCTTTATGAATATAACATAGAGTTGAAACCACAGTGACATACGGAGAAATCAATCATTAAGTACATAACAAAGTTGAAACCAGTGTGACATACGGAGAAATCAATCATTAAGTACATAACAAAGTTGAAACCAGTGTGACATACGGAGAAATCACTCATTATGAATATAACATAGAGTTGAAACCATTGTGACATAAGGAGAAATCACTCTTCATGAATATAACATAGAGTTGAAACCATTGTGACATACGGAGAAATCACTCATTATGAATATAACATAGAGTTGAAACCAGTGTGACATACGGAGAAATCACTCATTAAGTACATAACAAAGTTGAAACCATTGTGACATACGGAGAAATCATTCTTTATGAATATAACATAGAGTTGAAACCACAGTGACATACGGAGAAATCAATCATTAAGTACATAACAAAGTTGAAACCATTGTGACATACGGAGAAATCAATCATTAAGTACATAACAAAGTTGAAACCATTGTGACATACGGAGAAATCGCTCTTTATGAATATATCATAGAGTTGAAACCATTGTGACATACGGAGAAATCACTCTTTATGACTATAACATAGAGTTGAAACCATTGTGACATACGGAAAAATCACTCTTTATGAATATAACATAGAGTTGAAACCAGTGTGACATATGGAGAAATCACTCTTTATGAATATAACATAGAGTTGAAACCAGTGTGACATATGGAGAAATCACTCTTTATGAATATATCATAGAGTTGAAACCAGTATGACATACGGAGAAATCACTCTTTATGAATATATCATAGAGTTGAAACCATTGTGACATACGGAGAAATCAATCATTATGAATATAACATAGAGTTGAAACCATTGTGACATACGGAGAAATCACTCTTTATGAATATAACATAGAGTTGAAACCATTGTGACTTACGGAGAAATCACTCTTTATGAATATAACATAGAGTTGAAACCAGTGTGACATACGGAGAAATCACACATTAAGTACATAACAGAGTTGAAACCATTGTGACATACGGAGAAATCAATCATTATGAATATAACTTAGAGTTGAAACCATAGTGACATACGGAGAAATCACTCTTTATGAATATAACATAGAGTTGAAACCAGTGTGACATACGGAGAAATCACTCTTTATGAATATAACATAGAGTTGAAACCATTGTGACATACGGAGAAATCACTCTTTATGAATATATCATAGAGTTGAAACCATTGTGACATATGGAGAAATCACTCTTTATGAATATAACATAGAGTTGAAACCATTGTGACATACGGAGAAATCACTCTTTATGAATATAACATAGAGTTGAAACCATTGTGACATACGGTGAAATCGCTCTTTATGAATATAACATAGAGTTGAAACCATTGTGACATACGGAGAAATCACTCTTTATGAATATAACTTAGAGTTGAAACCATTGTGACATACGGAGAAATCAATCATTATGAATATAACATAGAGTTGAAACCATTGTGACATACGGAGAAATCAATCATTATGAATATAACATAGAGTTGAAACCATTGTGACATACGGAGAAATCACTCTTTATGAATATAACATAGAGTTGAAACCATTGTGACATACGGAGAAATCGCTCTTTATGAATATAACATAGAGTTGAAACCATTGTGACATACGGAGAAATCGCTCTTTATGAATATAACATAGAGTTGAAACCATTGTGACATACGGAGAAATCACTCTTTATGAATATAACTTAGAGTTGAAACCATTGTGACATACGGAGAAATCAATCATTATGAATATAACATAGAGTTGAAACCATTGTGACATACGGAGAAATCAATCATTATGAATATAACATAGAGTTGAAACCATTGTGACATACGGAGAAATCAATCATTATGAATATAACATAGAGTTGAAACCATTGTGACATACGGAGAAATCACTCTTTATGAATATAACATAGAGTTGAAACCAGTGTGACATATGGAGAAATCACTCTTTATGAATATAACATAGAGTTAAAACCAGTATGACATACGGAGAAATCACTCTTCATGAATATAACATAGAGTTGAAACCATTGTGACATACGGAGAAATCACTCATTATGAATATAACATAGAGTTGAAACCATTGTGACATACGGAGAAATCACTCTTCATGAATATAACATAGAGTTAAAACAATTGTGACATACGGAAAAATCACTCATTAAGTACATAGCAGAGTTGAAACCAGTGTGACATACGGAGAAATCACTCATTATGAATATAACATAAAGTTGAAACCAGTGTGACATACGGAGAAATCACTCTTTATGAATATAACATAGAGTTAAAACAATTGTGACATACGGAGAAATCACTCTTTATGAATATAACATAGAGTTGAAACCAGTGTGACATACGGAGAAATCACTCATTAAGTACATAACAAGGTTGAAACCATTGTGACATACGGTGAAATCACTCTTTATGAATATAACATAGAGTTGAAACCAGTGTGACATACGGAGAAATCACTCATTAAGTACATAACAAAGTTGAAACCATTGTGACATACGGAGAAATCACTCTTTATGAATATAACATAGAGTTGAAACCATTGTGACATACGGAAAATCACTCATTATGAATATAACATACAGTTGAAACCATACTGACATACGGATAAATCACTCTTCATGAATATAACATAGAGTTGAAACCAGTGTGACATACGGAGTAATCGCTCTTTATGAATATAACATAGAGTTGAAACCATTGTGACATACGGAGAAATCACTCATTATAAATATAACATAGAGTTGAGACCATTGTGACATACGAAGAAATCGCTCTTTAAGAATATAACATAGAGTTGAAAACATTGTGGCATACGGAGAAATCACTCTTTATGAATATAACATAGAGTTGAAACCATTGTGACATACTGAGAAATCATTCTTTTTTAATATAACATAGAGTTGAAACCACAGTGACATACGGAGAAATCACTCATTATTAATATAACATAAAGTTGAAACCAGTGTGACATACGGAGAAATCAATCATTATGAATATAACATAGAGTTGAAACCAGTGTGACATACGGAGAAATCACTCTTTATGAATATAACATAGAGTTGAAACCATAGTGACATACGGAGAAATCGCTCTTTAAGAATATAACATAGAGTTGAAAACATTGTGGCATACGGAGAAATCACTCTTTATGAATATAACATAGAGTTGAAACCAGTGTGACATACGGAGAAATCACTCTTTATGAATATAACATAGAGTTGAAACCATAGTGACATACGAAGAAATCGCTCTTTAAGAATATAACATAGAGTTGAAAACATTGTGGCATACGGAGAAATCACTCTTTATGAATATAACATAGAGTTGAAACCATTGTGACATACTGAGAAATCATTCTTTTTTAATATAACATAGAGTTGAAACCACAGTGACATACGGAGAAATCACTCATTATGAATATAACATAAAGTTGAAACCATTGTGACATACGGAGAAATCACTCTTCATGAATATAACATAGAGTTGAAACCATTGTGACATACGGAGAAATCACTCTTTATGAATATAACATAGAGTTGAAACCATTGTGACATACGGAGAAATCACTCTTTATGAATATAACATAGAGTTGAAACCATTGTGACATACGGAGAAATCACTCTTTATGAATATAACATAGAGTTGAAACCATTGTGACATACGGAGAAATCACTCTTTTTGAATATAACATAGAGTTGAAACCATTGTGACATACGGAGAAATCACTCTTTATGAATATAACATAGAGTTGAAACCATTGTGACATACGGAGAAATCACTCATTATAAATATAACATAGAGTTGAAACCAGTGTGACATACGGAGAAATCACTCTTTGTCAATATAACATAGAGTTGAAACCATAGTGACATACGGAGAAATCACTCTTCATGAATATAACATAGAGTTGAAACCATTGTGACATACGGAGAAATCACTCTTTATGAATATAACATAGAGTTGAAACCATTGTGACATACGGAGAAATCACTCTTCATGAATATAACATAGAGTTGAAACCATTGTGACATACGGAGAAATCACTCTTCATGAATATAACATAGAGTTGAAACCAGTGTGACATACGGAGAAATCACTCTTCATGAATATAACATAGAGTTGAAACCATTGTGACATACGGAGAAATCACTCTTTAAGAATATAACATAGAGTTGAAACCATTGTGACATACGGAGAAATCACTCATTATGAATATAACATAGAGTTGAAACCATTGTGACATACGGAGAAATCACTCTTTATGAATATAACATAGAGTTGAAACCATTGTGACATACGGAGAAATCACTCTTCATGAATATATCATAGAGTTGAAACCATTGTGACATACGGAGAAATCAATCATTATGAATATAACATAGAGTTGAAACCAGTGTGACATACGGATAAATCACTCTTCATGAATATAACATAGAGTTGAAACCAGTGTGACATACGGAGAAATCACTCTTTATGAATATAACATAGAGTTGAAACCATAGTGACATACGGAGAAATCACTCTTTATGAATATAACATAGAGTTAAAACCATTGTGACATACGGAGAAATCACTCTTTATGAATATAACATAGAGTTGAAACCATTGTGACATACGGAGAAATCACTCATTATAAATATAACATAGAGTTGAAACCATTGTGACATACGGAGAAATCACTCTTTATAAATATATCATAGAGTTGAAACCATTGTGACATACGGAGAAATCAATCATTATGAATATAACATAGAGTTGAAACCATTGTGACATACGGAGAAATCACTCAATAAGTACATAACATAGAGTTGAAACCAGTGTGACATACCGAGAAATCACGCTTTATGAATATAACATAGAGTTGAAACCAGTGTGACATACGGAGAAATCACTCTTTATAAATATAACATAGAGTTGAAACCATTGTGACATACGGAGAAATCACTCTTTATGAATATAACATAGAGTTGAAACCATAGTGACATACGGAGAAATCACTCTTTATGAATATAACATAGAGTTGAAACCAGTATGACATACGGAGAAATCACTCAATAAGTACATAACATAGAGTTGAAACCAGTGTGACATACCGAGAAATCACGCTTTATGAATATAACATAGAGTTGAAACCAGTGTGACATACGGAGAAATCACTCTTTATAAATATAACATAGAGTTGAAACCATTGTGACATACGGAGAAATCACTCTTCATGAATATAACATAGAGTTGAGATCATTGTGACATACGGAGAAATCACTCTTTATGAATATAACATAGAGTTGAAACCATTGTGACTTACGGAGAAATCACTCTTTATGAATATAACATAGAGTTGAAACCAGCGTGACATACATAGAAATCACTCTTTATGAATATAACATAGAGTTGAAACCATTGTGACTTACGGAGAAATCACTCTTCATGAATATAACATAGAGTTGAAACCACAGTGACATACGGAGAAATCACTCATTATGAATATAACATAGAGTTGAAACCATTGTGACATACGGAGAAATCACTCTTTATGAATATAACATAGAGTTGAAACCATTGTGACATACGGCGAAATCACTCTTTATGAATATAACATAGAGTTGAAACCATTGTGACATGCGGAGAAATCACTCTTTATGAATATAACATAGAGTTGAAACCAGTGTGACATGCGGAGAAATCACTCTTTATGAATATAACATAGAGTTGAAACCATTGTGACATGCGGAGAAATCATTCTTTAAGAATATAACATAGAGTTAAAACCATTGTGACCTTCGGAGAAATCACTCATTATGAATATAACATAGAGTTGAAACCAGTGTGACATACGGAGAAATCAATCTTTATGAATATAACTTAGAGTTGAAACCATTGTGACATACGGAGAAATCACTCTTCATGAATATAACATAGAGTTAAAACCATTGTGACATGCGGAGAAATCACTCTTTAAGAATATAACATAGAGTTGAAACCATTGTGACATACGGAGAAATCACTCTTCATGAATATAACATAGAGTTAAAACCATTGTGACATGCGGAGAAATCACTCTTTAAGAATATAACATAGAGTTAAAACCAGTATGACATGCGGAGAAATCATTCTTTAAGAATATAACATAGAGTTAAAACCATTGTGACCTTCGGAGAAATCACTCATTATGAATATAACATAGAGTTGAAACCAGTGTGACCTACGGAGAAATCACTCTTTATGAATATAACATAGAGTTGAAACCATTGTGACATACGGAGAAATCACTCTTTATGAATATATCATAGAGTTGAAACCATTGTGACATACGGAGAAATCACTCTTTATGAATATAACATAGAGTTGAAACCATTGTGACATACGGAGAAATCACTCTTTAAGAATATAACATAGAGTTGAAACCATTGTGACATACGGAGAAATCACTCATTATGAATATAACATAGAGTTGAAACCATAGTGACATACGGAGAAATCACTCTTTATGAATATAACATAGAGTTGAAACCATTGTGACATACGGAGAAATCAATCATTATGAATATAACATAGAGTTGAAACCAGTGTGACATACGGAGAAATCACTCTTCATGAATATAACATAGAGTTGAAACCATTGTGACATACGGAGAAATCACTCATTATGAATATAACATAGAGTTGAAACCATTGTGACATACGGAGAAATCACTCTTCATGAATATATCATAGAGTTGAAACCATTGTGACATACGGAGAAATCACTCATTATGAATATAACATAGAGTTGAAACCATTGTGACATACGGAGAAATCACTCTTCATGAATATAACATAGAGTTGAAACCATTGTGACATACGGAGAAATCACTCATTATGAATATAACATAGAGTTGAAACCATTGTGACCTTCGGAGAAATCACTCATTATGAATATAACATAGAGTTGAAACCATTGTGACATACGGAGAAATCACTCATTATGAATATAACATAGAGTTGAAACCAGTGTGACCTACGGAGAAATCACTCTTTATGAATATAACATAGAGTTAAAACCATTGTGACTTACGGAGAAATCACTCATTATAAATATAACATAGAGTTGAAACCATTGTGACATACGGAGAAATCAATCATTATGAATATAACATAGAGTTGAAACCAGTGTGACCTACGGAGAAATCACTCTTTATGAATATAACATAGAGTTGAAACCATTGTGACATACGGAGAAATCACTCTTTATGAATATATCATAGAGTTGAAACCATTGTGACATACGGAGAAATCACTCTTTATGAATATAACATAGAGTTGAAACCATTGTGACATACGGAGAAATCACTCTTTATAAATATAACATAGAGTTGAAACCATTGTGACATACGGAGAAATCACTCTTTATGAATATAACATAGAGTTGAAACCATTGTGACATACGGAGAAATCACTCTTTATGAATATAACATAGAGTTGAAACCATTGTGACATACGGAGAAATCAATCATTATGAATATAACATAGAGTTGAAACCAGTGTGACATACGGAGAAATCACTCTTCATGAATATATCATAGAGTTGAAACCATTGTGACATACGGAGAAATCACTCTTCATGAATATATCATAGAGTTGAAACCATTGTGACATACGGAGAAATCAATCATTATGAATATAACATAGAGTTGAAACCATTGTGACATACGGAGAAATCACTCTTTATGAATATAACATAGAGTTAAAACCATTGTGACATACGGAGAAATCACTCATTATAAATATAACATAGAGTTGAAACCATTGTGACATACGGAGAAATCACTCTTTATAAATATAACATAGAGTTGAAACCAGTGTGACATACGGAGAAATCACTCTTTATGAATATAACATAGAGTTGAAACCATAGTGACATACGGAGAAATCACTCATTATGAATATAACATAAAGTTGAAACCATTGTGACATACGGAGAAATCACTCTTTATGAATATAACACAGAGTTGAAACCATTGTGACATACGGAGAAATCACTCTTTATGAATATAACATAGAGTTGAAACCATAGTGACATACGGAGAAATCAATCATTATGAATATAACATAGAGTTGAAACCATTGTGACATACGGAGAAATCACTCTTTATGAATATAACATAGAGTTGAAACCATTGTGACATACGGAGAAATCACTCTTTATGAATATAACATAGAGTTGAAACCATAGTGACATACGGAGAAATCAATCATTATGAATATAACATAGAGTTGAAACCTTTGTGACATACGGAGAAATCACTCTTTATGAATATATCATAGAGTTGAAACCATAGTGACATACGGAGAAATCACTCTTTATGAATATATCATAGAGTTGAAACCACAGTGACATACGGAGAAATCACTCTTTATGAATATAACATAGAGTTGAAACCATAGTGACATACGGAGAAATCACTCTTTATGAATATAACATAGAGTTGAAACCATTGTGACCTTCGGAGAAATCACTCTTCATGAATATAACATAGAGTTGAGATCATTGTGACATACGGAGAAATCACTCATTATGAATATAACATAGAGTTGAAACCATTGTGACATACGGAGAAATCACTCTTTATGAATATAACATATAGTTGAAACCATTGTGACCTTCGGAGAAATCACTCTTCATGAATATAACATAGAGTTGAGATCATTGTGACATACGGAGAAATCACTCATTATGAATATAACATAGAGTTGAGATCATTGTGACATACGGAGAAATCACTCATTATGAATATAACATAGAGTTGAGATCATTGTGACATACGGAGAAATCAATCATTATGAATATAACATAGAGTTGAAACCATTGTGACATACGGAGAAATCACTCTTTATGAATATATCATAGAGTTGAAACCATAGTGACATACGGAGAAATCACTCTTTATGAATATAACATAGAGTTGAAACCATAGTGACATACAGAGAAATCACTCTTTATGAATATAACATAGAGTTGAAACCATTGTGACATACGGAGAAATCACTCTTTATGAATATATCATAGAGTTGAAACCATAGTGACATACGGAGAAATCACTCTTTATGAATATATCATAGAGTTGAAACCATAGTGACATACGGAGAAATCACTCTTTATGAATATAACATAAAGTTGAAACCATTGTGACATACGGAGAAATCACTCTTTATGAATATAACATAGAGTTGAAACCATAGTGACATACGGAGAAATCAATCATTATGAATATAACATAGAGTTGAAACCATTGTGACATACGGAGAAATCACTCTTTAAGAATATAACATAGAGTTAAAACCATTGTGACTTACGGAGAAATCACTCATTATAAATATAACATAGAGTTGAAACCATTGTGACATACTGAGAAATCATTCTTTTTTAATATAACATAGAGTTGAAACCAATGTGACATACGGAGAAATCACTCTTTATGAATATAACATAAACTTGAAACCACAGTGACATACGGAGAAATCACTCTTTATGAATATAACATAGAGTTGAAACCATTGTGACATACGGAGAAATCACTCTTTATGAATATAACATAGAGTTGAAACCATTGTGACTTACGGAGAAATCACTCTTCATGAATATAACATATAGTTGAAACCAGTGTGACATACAGAGAAATCACTCTTTATGAATATAACATAGAGTTGAAACCTTTGTGACATACGGATAAATCAATCTTTATGAATATAACTTAGAGTTGAAACCATAGTGACATACGGATAAATCAATCTTTATGAATATAACTTAGAGTTGAAACCATTGTGACATACGGATAAATCACTCTTCATGAATATAACATAGAGTTGAAACCAGTGTGACATACGGAGTAATCGCTCTTTATGAATATAACATAGAGTTGAAACCATTGTGACATACGGAGAAATCACTCATTATAAATATAACATAGAGTTGAGACCATTGTGACATACGAAGAAATCGCTCTTTAAGAATATAACATAGAGTTGAAAACATTGTGGCATACGGAGAAATCACTCTTTATGAATATAACATAGAGTTGAAACCATTGTGACATACTGAGAAATCATTCTTTTTTAATATAACATAGAGTTGAAACCACAGTGACATACGGAGAAATCACTCTTTATGAATATAACATAAAGTTGAAACCACAGTGACATACGGAGAAATCACTCTTTATGAATATAACATAGAGTTGAAACCATAGTGACATACGGAGAAATCACTCTTTATGAATATAACATAGAGTTGAAACCATAGTGACATAGGGAGAAATCACTCTTTATGAATATAACATAAGAGTTGAAATCAGTGTGACATACGGAGAAATCACTCTTTATGAATATAACATAAGAGTTGAAACCATAGTGACATACGGAGAAATCAATCATTATGAATATAACATAGAGTTGAAACCAGTGTGACATACGGAGAAATCTCTCATTATAAATATAACATAGAGTTAAAACCAGTGTGACATACGGAGATATCACTCATTAAGAACATAACATAGAGTTGAAACCAGTGTGACATACGGAGAAATCGCTCTTTATAAATATAACATAGAGTTGAAACCAGTGTGACATACGAAGAAATCACTCATTATGAATATAACATAGAGTTGAAACCAGTGTGACATACGGAGAAATCACTCTTTATTAATATAACATAGAGTTGAAACCATTGTGACATACGGAGAAATCACTCTTTGTCAATATAACATAGAGTTGAAACCAGTGTGACATACAGAGAAATTACTCTTTATGAATATAACATAGAGTTGAAATCAGTGTGACATACAGAGAAATCACTCTTTATGAATATAACATAGAGTTGAAACCATTGTGACATACGGAGAAATCACTCTTTATGAATATAACATAGAGTTGAAACCAGTGTGACATACGGAGAAATCACTCTTTATGAATATAACATAGAGTTGAAACCAGTGTGACATACGGAGAAATCACTCTTTATAAATATAACATAAAGTTGAAACCAGTGTGACATACGGAGAAATCACTCAATAAGTACATAACATAGAGTTGAAACCAGTGTGACATACGGAGAAATCGCTCTTTATGAATATAGCATAGAGTTGAAACCATAGTGACATACAGAGAAATCACTTTTTATGAATATAACATAGAGTTGAAACCATAGTGACATACGGAGAAATCACTCTTTATGAATATAACATAGAGTTAAAACCATTGTGACCTACGGAGAAATCACTCTTTATGAATATAACATAGAGTTGACATCATTGTGACATACGGAGAAATCACTCTTTATGAATATAACATAGAGTTGAAACCATTGTGACTTACGGAGAAATCACTCTTCATGAATATAACATAGAGTTGAAACCAGTGTGACATACAGAGAAATCACTCAATAAGTACATAACATAGAGTTGAAACCAGTGTGACATACGGAGAAATCGCTCTTTATGAATATAGCATAGAGTTGAAACCATAGTGACATACAGAGAAATCACTTTTTATGAATATAACATAGAGTTGAAACCATAGTGACATACGGAGAAATCACTCTTTATGAATATAACATAGAGTTAAAACCATTGTGACCTACGGAGAAATCACTCTTTATGAATATAACATAGAGTTGACATCATTGTGACATACGGAGAAATCACTCTTTATGAATATAACATAGAGTTGAAACCATTGTGACTTACGGAGAAATCACTCTTCATGAATATAACATAGAGTTGAAACCAGTGTGACATACAGAGAAATCACTCTTTATGAATATAACATAGAGTTGAAACCATTGTGACATACGGAGAAATCACTCTTTATGAATATAACTTAGAGTTGAAACCATTGTGACATACGGATAAATCAATCTTTATGAATATAACTTAGAGTTGAAACCATAGTGACATACGGATAAATCAATCTTTATGAATATAACTTAGAGTTGAAACCATTGTGACATACGGATAAATCACTCTTCATGAATATAACATATAGTTGAAACCAGTGTGACATACGGAGTAATCGCTCTTTATGAATATAACATAGAGTTGAAACCATTGTGACATACGGAGAAATCACTCATTATAAATATAACATAGAGTTGAAACCATTGTGACATACTGAGAAATCATTCTTTTTTAATATAACATAGAGTTGAAACCAATGTGACATACGGAGAAATCACTCTTTATGAATATAACATAAACTTGAAACCACAGTGACATACGGAGAAATCACTCTTTATGAATATAACATAGAGTTGAAACCATAGTGACATACGGAGAAATCACTCTTTATGAATATAACATAGAGTTGAAACCATAGTGACATACGGAGAAATCACTCTTTATGAATATAACATAAGAGTTGAAATCAGTGTGACATACGGAGAAATCACTCTTTATGAATATAACATAGAGTTGAGATCATTGTGACATACGGAGAAATCACTCTTTATGAATATAACATAGAGTTGAAACCATTGTGACTTACGGAGAAATCACTCTTTATGAATATAACATAGAATTGAAACCAGTGTGACATACAGAGAAATCACTCTTTATGAATATAACATAGAGTTGAAACCATTGTGACTTACGGAGAAATCACTCTTCATGAATATAACATATAGTTGAAACCAGTGTGACATACAGAGAAATCACTCTTTATGAATATAACATAGAGTTGAAACCTTTGTGACATACGGATAAATCAATCTTTATGAATATAACTTAGAGTTGAAACCATAGTGACATACGGATAAATCAATCTTCATGAATATAACTTAGAGTTGAAACCATTGTGACATACGGATAAATCACTCTTCATGAATATAACATAGAGTTGAAACCATTGTGACATACGGAGAAATCACTCATTATAAATATAACATAGAGTTGAGACCATTGTGACATACGAAGAAATCGCTCTTTAAGAATATAACATAGAGTTGAAAACATTGTGGCATACGGAGAAATCACTCTTTATGAATATAACATAGAGTTGAAACCATTGTGACATACTGAGAAATCATTCTTTTTTAATATAACATAGAGTTGAAACCACAGTGACATACGGAGAAATCACTCTTTATGAATATAACATAAAGTTGAAACCACAGTGACATACGGAGAAATCACTCTTTATGAATATAACATAGAGTTGAAACCATAGTGACATACGGAGAAATCACTCTTTATGAATATAACATAGAGTTGAAACCATAGTGACATACGGAGAAATCACTCTTTATGAATATAACATAAGAGTTGAAATCAGTGTGACATACGGAGAAATCACTCTTTATGAATATAACATAAGAGTTGAAACCATAGTGACATACGGAGAAATCAATCATTATGAATATAACATAGAGTTGAAACCATTGTGACATACGGAGAAATCACTCTTTATGAATATAACATAGAGTTGAAACCAGTGTGACATACGGAGAAATCACTCTTTATGAATATAACAGAGTTGAAACCAGTGTGACATACGGAGAAATCACTCATTATGAATATAACATAGAGTTGAAACCATAGTGACATACGGAAAAATCACTCTTTATGAATATAACATAGAGTTGAAACCAGTGTGACATACGGAGAAATCACTCTTTATGAATATAACATAGAGTTGAAACCATTGTGACATACGGAGAAATCAATCTTTAATGAATATAACATCGAGTTGAAACCATTGTGACATACGGAGAAATCACTCTTTATGAATATAACATAGAGTTGAAACCATTGTGACATACGGAAAAATCACTCTTTATGAATATAACATAGAGTTGAAACCATTGTGACATACGGAGAAATCACTCTTTATGAATATAACATAGAGTTGAAACCATTGTGACATACGGAAAAATCACTCTTTATGAATATAACATAGAGTTGAAACCATAGTGACATACGGAGAAATCACTCTTTATGAATATAACATAGAGTTGAAACCATTGTGACATACGGAGAAATCACTCTTTATGAATATAACAGTGTTGAAATCAGTGTGACATACGGAGTAATCGCTCTTTATGAATATAACATAGAGTTGAAACCATTGTCACATACGGAGAAATCACTCATTATGAAAAGACCCACTTCTGCTTCTTAATATGATTGGAAAGTGTTTTATATTTATAACTGTCATCTACACCTTGGTGTTGTGGTTAACTTGAGATCAGGGTTATATAGCCGATCAAATAATACCAGACACGTTAATAGTGCTGGTTATTGCTTCCCTCCTTGAGGCGCAGGTTTACTGTGATAGCAATACGACTGATGTATGGGTGCCATGATAACTCATGCCGGTAGTGCTGGTTATTTATTGAGAACACAGTAATCTGCCCTGGCCAAGTGGTTAGCGTCGGGGATTTGGAACCGGGCGTCATGGTGGAGTGCCCATGCACATTACTTAGCCTAGTAACACAGTTTGTTAACGCGGGGATCAAGAATACGTGAACTGTCGCAGTGATAAAACTGAAATAATGTTAAAAACTGCATAACACCCCAAGTAAAACAAACCAACACAATTATTCACGACACGATATGGTACAGCATAAAACTGTTGAAGCATTTTGAGGGATAGCCACGAGAAAACCGACCTTTCCTAGTTGTTTTCATTAATCTAACGCCGGTTTCTACATAAATTCAGTTATATTAGGGAATGTCCAGGATAATTTACCAGTACTACCGGTCTTACAAGTGCCGTTTTTATGTCAGGGTATAAATTAAGGTACTCATATCACAAGGGCAGATAGTGGATACCCTGTTAGGCTCGGAGTTTTCATTGTACACAGATGGAATAAGACCCTGAATCACCATAGAAATAAGGATGTGGTAAAAAGGAATGTTGTATCATTTCGCGATAATTACTTCCAAAATAACAATTTATCTATGCCAGGGAGAGATATACTTTCGGAGACTACGAATGGAAGACAGCAATGCAGTGGCATTGCGTTTGTCTTTGTACCAACAACAATCTGCGAGTACCGACTAGGTTTAACACATGTGTGTGAAATAAATTTCAAAGTGAATATCCCTTTGTCACATTTTATGAAAAACGGTTATACATGTACCGATGCATAAAGTCGCTTGGGATTTCGTTTCGGTCAAAACCTGCAATGAGTTACTAGTATAGATTATAGTGAGGTAAGTATCTCTCTCTCGGCCACTGTGGCTGGGAAACGCTCAATACAAATAGCAGCAACAGGCCTGACCCTTGCTTGAACCGGCTAAATGGATCCGAACAAGTCTCGAGCTCTAGCAGGTGGATGGTATTTTATATATTTGTTATCTAGATGTAAATTTAAGATGGGGGATCAATATACTATTTCCTGTTCGCCGTGATATAACCTTAGCTATTAAAAGCAGCGAAAACCCAAAACAAATAAATATCTCTGAATTTGTTCTTCTTTTCCTTCCTTGTATGAAACAAGATGGCCATTATGTGCCTATATCGCTCACATGAGTAAACATAATTGCTTTTTATTATATATAGAAGCCTTCATTTTAGCCAATTTGATGGAAAGTCATCATTTATGGCAGCCATAGTTTTCGACCAAACAATATGGCTTGATGGAATATGATAGAGGGTCAACCTAGGAACATTTCTACAAAATTATTTGAAAATCTGCCATATTCTTTCGTCGGAGAAGACTTTTTTTAAGTTTTCACTATAGCCCCCCGCCCTCTGGCGGCCATGGTTTTCGACCAATCAACATGGCTTGAAGGAATCTGATAGAGGGTCACCTAAGGACCTTTTCTACTAAATTATTTGAAAATCGGCCCGCCACTTTCTGTTTTCACTATAGCCATATAAGGCAAAAGAGCCCCGCACCCTGGTGGCCATGTTTTTCAACCAATCATCATGGCTTGAAGGAATCTGAGAGAGGAACATTTCTACAAAATTATTTGAAAATCGGCCAGACACTTTCGGAGATGAAGATTTTTTAAGTTTTTCAATATAGCCATACAAGGCAAAATCGCCCGGCCGCCATGTTTTTCGACCAATCAACATGGCTTGAAGGAATCTGATAGAGGGTCATCCAAAGAACATTTCTACAAAATTATTTTAAAATCGGCCAAATAGTTGACGTACGCACGCTCGCACAACAGACAGTTCGCCATGACATAAGCTTGACTGGCTTTAAGCCATTCACCAGTGAAGCTCAAAATTGATGGCCGAGCTGAGTTGGAAATTATGACCCACTGGATTGATAGTTATTATAGACAGAGCTATCACCGCTCCGCTAAGATATTAACGATAAACCATATTACATGTACATAAACACCATTTAATGTCACAATTTTCTTAACAAATATTACACTTGAAGCACTATTTCACTATGCTATTTTATTGACAACAGACTGATGAAGGGTTGTTAGTTGAAGTGTCCATTTATCTAGAGCATTATATCGGGCAGTTCCAACATTTTCTCTCTCCAACACCAGAACCTGCTTCACCTGATCTATTCGGCCATTTATAGTGCTGAAATAAAGTAGAATAGATTTGAATTAGAGTGCAGCCTCATCAGAGAAACATTTAGAGAGGTTTTGCTCTTTAGCCGTTCATTTATCTTCTCTAAATAGCTTGAGTCATCTGTATGAAAGCAAGTTTGGAAAATTCAAGTAATCTAGGAAATGCATGATGAGCAGTTCTCCTTTTCCTACAAACTTTTGCATTCCATAGCAAAAATGTCTAATGTAGAATTGAAAGCCCTGTATAATATGTCACATGAATACGTCTGACTGATTATTGTTATAACAAGAGCTGTCGGAGGACAGCGCGCTCGACTACATGCCGCTTATTCACATAAAGCACTATTTCATTATATTGCACTTAAGTACTATTAAATCATATTATATACTCTATATGTAAAAGCAACTGAATAGATATACATACATTTAAATATAATTTAAAAATAAAATTTCCTAAGTCAATCAAGGGCCATTACTCCATATTTAGGATACAATGGAGTTATCTAACCTAATTGTACGATGGTCCTTAAGAAATATGTGAAGTATGAAGTGATTTGAATGATGTAACTTTAACGTTGAGCTAAACACAAATGTTAAAACTGACCGAGTACAAAATTAGCAAAACCTTAAAAAAAGGTTTTCCTAATGTTTGACACCATGCAAAACCCGTTTGATATGTTGAAGAATTATATTTGATAAATAAATGATCACAATTAGAAAGAAGTGTAACCAAAAATTAAGAATTTATCTAAAGTTTTTTACCCCCTAAATGTCACACTCAGCATCTTCAACATACAATGTGAAGAAAGGTATTAAATGTAATTATATTCCAAATATGGAAGCCCTAACACAAGTACTTACTTAAAAAAATTAGAAAATTAAATGAAAAAGTCAACTTGCCCTAAAACTTTAACCACCCAAAAGCATGTGTTTTACCGCAAACAGAAGGTCACACTCAGCATCTTCAGCATATAATATGAAGAAATGTATTAAATGTAATTATTTTCCAAATATGAAAGCCCTAGCACAAGTACTTATTCAGAAAAAGTTAAAAAAATAAAATAAAATCCTACTTGCCCCAAAACTTTAACCACCGAATATCATGTTTTTTACCCCAAAAAGAAGGTCACACTCAGCATCTTCAGCATTCAATGTGAAGAAAGGTATAAGATGTAACTATATTCTAAATATTAAAGCCCTAGCACAAATTCTTATAGAGAAAAATTAAAAAATTAAATGAAAATGCCAACTTGCCCTAAAACTTTAACCACCCAAAATCATGTCTTTTACCCCAAAAAGAAGGTAAAACTCAGAATCTTCAGCATACAACATAAAGAAAGGTATTAGATGTAATTATATTCCAAATATGAAAGCCCTAGCACAAGTACTTATTGAGAAAAAAAAATAAAAAAAATAAAATCCAACTTGCCCTAAAACTTTAACCCCCGAAAATCATGTTTTTTTTCCCAAAAGGAAGGTCACACTCAGCATCTTTAGCATTCAATGTGAAGAAAGGTATAAGATGTAACTATATTCCAAATATGAAAGCCCTAGCACAAATACTTATAAATGAAAATCCCAACTTGCCCTAAAACTTTAACCGGACGCCGACGCCGACGCTGGGGCGAGTAGTAAAGCTCTCATATTCTTCGAATAGTCGAGCTTAAAACGGTATATCACATCTAGTCAAAGTTTTTGATAAATTTCAATAACCAGCAACTGGATATTTTGTTTGATATTATTTGGAGATGTGGCCAGAAGATTGAGAACAATTTAAGTAATTTGTGATAGAGCCACCAAAAATATTTTTGTAGCATCAGGGATTTAGCAGATATTCTTTTTTTATTTTTTATTTTAAGTATTGTGGCTTTTGAGTGCAACAGATCTTAACCAATTGAACAAGTTTGGCGAGGGTCCTAAACCAACATTTGTGTGAAATTATTTTCCACAGTATTTCAGTACTATCATGGCAGTCAGGTGACCGTATGTGTTTTATGGCTTTCCCATACCTGTTCTCATACCTGTACTCTCTCCACACAACATTCTTATCATGAGACTGGCTACCATGGCTTTCTCTTACCTGTACTCTCTCCACACAACATTCTTATCATGAGACTGGCTACCATGGCTTTCTCATACCTGTACTCTCTCCACACAACATTCTTATCATGAGACTGGCTAGAAATGGCTTTCTCTAACCTGTACTTTCTCCACACAACATTCTTACCATGAGACTGGCTACCATGGCTTTCTCATACCTGTACTCTCTCCACACAACATTCTTATCATGAGACTGGCTACCATGGCTTTCTCTTACCTGTACTCTCTCCACACAACATTCTTATCCTGAGACTGGCTACCATGGCTTTCTCATACCTGTACTCTCTCCACACAACATTCTTACCATGAGACTGGCTACCATGGCTTTCTCTAACCTGTACTTTCTCCACACAACATTCTTACCATGAGACTGGCTACCATGGCTTTCTCATACCTGTACTCTCTCCACACAACATTCTTTTCATGAGACTGGCTACCATGGCTTTCTCGTACCTGTACTCTCTCCACACAACATTCTTTTCATGAGACTGGCTACCATGGCTTTCTCGTACCTGTACTCTCTCCACACAACATTCTTACCATGAGACTGGCTACCATGGCTTTCTCGTACCTGTACTCTCTCCACACAACATTCTTTTCATGAGACTGGCTACCATGGCTTTCTCGTACCTGTACTCTCTCCACACAACATTCTTTTCATGAGACTGGCTACCATGGCTTTCTCGTACCTGTACTCTCTCCACACAACATTCTTACCATGAGACTTGCTACCATGGCTTTCTCGTACCTGTACTCTATCCACACAACATTCTTACCATGAGACTGGCTACCATGGCTTTCTCATACCTGTACTTTCTCCACACAACATTCTTACCATGAGACTGGCTACTATGGCTTTCTCGTACCTGTACTCTATCCACACAACATTCTTACCATGAGACTGGCTACCATTGCTTTCTCTAACCTGTACTTTCTCCACACAACATTCTTATCATGAGACTGGCTACCATGGCTTTCTCATACCTGTACTCTCTCCACACAACATTCTTACCATGAGACTGGCTACTATGGGTTTCTCTTACCTGTACTCTCTCCACACAACATTCTTATCATGAGACTGGCTACCATGGCTTTCTCATACCAGTACTCTCTCCACACAACATTCTTACCATGAGACTGGCTACCATGGCTTTCTCTAACCTGTACTTTCTCCACACAACATTCTTACCATGAGACTTGCTACCATGGCGTTCTCATACCTGTACTCTCTCCACACAACATTCTTTTCATATGACTGGCTACCATGGCTTTCTCGTACCTGTACTCTCTCCACACAATATTCTTTCCATGAGACTGGCTACCATGGCTTTCTCATACCTGTACTCTCTCCACACAACATTCTTACCATGAGACTGGCTACCATGGCTTTCTCATACCTGTACTCTCTCCACACAACATTCTTTTCATGAGACTGGCTACCATGGCTTTCTCATACCTGTACTCTCTCCACACAACATTCTTACCATGAGACTGGCTAGAAATGGCTTTCTCTAACCTGTACTTTCTCCACACAACATTCTTACCATGAGACTGGCTACCATGGCTTTCTCATACCTGTACTCTCTCCACACAACATTCTTTTCATGAGACTGGCTACCATGGCTTTCTCGTACCTGTACTCTCTCCACACAACATTCTTACCATGAGACTGGCTACCATGGCTTTCTCATACCTGTACTCTCTACACACAACATTCTTACCATGAGACTGGCTACCATGGCTTTCTCATACCTGTACTTTCTCCACACAACATTCTTACCATGAGACTGGCTACCATGGCTTTCTCATACCTGTACTCTCTCCACACAACATTCTTACCATGAGACTGGCTACCATGGCTTTCTCGTACCTGTACTCTCTTCACACAACATTCTTATCATGAGACTGGCTACCATGGCTTTCTCATACCTGTACTCTCTCCACACAACATTCTTACCATGAGACTGGCTACCATGGCTTTCTCATACCTGTACTCTCCCCACACAACATTCTTACCATGAGACTGGCTACCATGGCTTTCTCATACCTGTACTTTCTCCACACAACATTCTTACCATGAGACTTGCTACCATGGCTTTCTCATACCTGTACTCTCTCCACACAACATTCTTTTCATGAGACTGGCTACCATGGCTTTCTCGTACCTGTACTCTCTACACACAACATTCTTACCATGAGACTGGCTACCATGGCTTTCTCTAACCTGTACTTTCTCCACACAACATTCTTACCATGAGACTTGCTACCATGGCTTTCTCATACCTGTACTCTCTCCACACAACATTCTTTTCATGAGACTGGCTACCATGGCTTTCTCGTACCTGTACTCTCTCCACACAATATTCTTTCCCTGAGACTGGCTACCATGGCTTTCTCATACCTGTACTCTCTCCACACAACATTCTTACCATGAGACTGGCTACCATGGCTTTCTCTAACCTGTACTTTCTCCACATAACATTCTTACCATGTGACTGGCTACCTTCCAAATTTGACTATTAAGCCCATTTGTGAAAAACGAATGATAAATGTCACAAAGACTTTTGTCAATAATCCAAATCAATGAATTGCAGAGCCTGGGTAGGAACTCGCCCATAGATTGAAAGCCTTCGGCACTACCAACTGAGCTAAGGTGACTTGACAAAGCAGTTTGAGAGGAAAAATTGTGATAAGCTCTGGCTGCAACGATATACAGTAGAATGGAGCTTTTGATCAACTGTTTGATAGCCTCCTTAGAAAAATATTGGTGTGAAATTATTTTAAAACTGGACTAGCGGTCCAATGAGGAGACATTGTTTGAAGCAAAATGTGGGGCTGAAGGACAACGGAGGTTTAATGATTGCAGAAGTTCATCATGAACACATTGCATCCTGCTCAGCGCAAAAAGTTGCAACTGATTACGAAAAACATACATTAAACGATTCAAGAAACTCACAATGAACACTTTGCATTGTGCTTAGGTGACCTAAAATGCATTTTAAAATTTAAGGCTTAACACATAACCAGATACGGACCGTGTCACCTGCACAAGATTGTTAAAACAAGCAGGTAATATATCACTTTCATACTGACGGGAAGAAAGATGGACACCCCTACGTCTCACTGCTTAAGTGGTACATCCACTGTTTTCAAACAAAAGTATGACCACGGAAGACCAATAGAATAAATCTATTGTTTCCATTTTTTATTAAGCATCACCTTCACAAGACACCGATTGTGCAACCGGACGGTCGGACAGATGTACAGAGGCAGATAACTGATCTTTGTGGTCTAAAGAAGGGGCAGGTTTTGTCAATAAAGCAAAATCATAATTTATTGGCAAGGTGGATATTTCGTGTTCTAAAATCCCTATTTGATCCTAACACCCTATAGTGTGGGTACTCAAAAGAATTGTCTTAGTGAGAGGATTTTGGAGTACCCACACCATCATGTGAGGTTGGGTCATTAGAGATTAAATGTGGGGAAAAGACCAGTCTATACTTCCTTATCCAGACCTCTGAAAATGAATATAATATTTTAAACCACTAACCTGTCTAGTATACAAGATACAAGAAGATTTTCCACTTCTACTGGATCTATGTTTAGTTCCTAGAACAAAAAAATAGAAAAACATTATGTCATAGCCTCATTAAAACACATGTCAGATCTGTTATAATAAAACATTATTTCATAGCCTCATTAAAACACATGTCAGATCTGTTATAATAAAACATTACGTTATAGCCTCATTAAAACACATGTCAGATCTGTTATAATAAAACATTATGTCATAGCCTCAATAAAACACATGTCAGATATGTTATAATAAAACATTATGTCATAGCCTCATTAAAACACATGTCAGATCTGTCATAATAAAACATTATGTCATTGCCTCATTAAAACACATGTCAGATCTGTTATAATAAAACATTATGTCATAGCCTCATTAAAACACATGTCAGAACTATTATAACAAGAGATGTTTGTCAAACATTATGCACCCCCTGAGCGCTATGTTGTCAGGAATATTTGGACATTTGAATAACATTTGCATGGACCGAAATGCCAGCTGATTTTTCATTTCACATTGGATGTCTATGAGTCAGTTTTAAGATTATGAACAATGTTCATTCAAAGTTTGAAGATGGTAGGTACAGTTCTTAATCACATTGTGATGATGACTGATATTTGCAGATAAACATGTATCCTCCAGGTCCAGGCATTGTCGAGGCATTGTCGAGTTATCACTCGGACAAGCTTAAAAAAGGATTTTGTGTTCATGGTCACTGTAACCTTGACCTTTGACCCAATGACCTCAAAATAAATAGGGTTCATCTACTGGTCAAGTCAAGTTTAAGCACCCTAGGTCCAGGCATTATTGAGTTATCACTCGGACAAGCTCAAAAAAGGTTTTTGTGTCAAAATAAATATGGTTCATCTACTGGTCAGGCCCAACCTCCAAGTCAAGTTTGAGGACCCTAGGTCCAGGCATTGTTAAGTTATCCCTCGGACAAGCTTAAAAAAGGTTTTTGTGTTCATGGTCACTGTGACCTTGAGCTTTGACCCAATGACCTCAAAATAAATAAGGTTCATCTACTGGTCAGGCCCAACTTCCAAATTAAGTTTGAGGACCCTAGGTCCAGGCATTGTTGAGTTATCTCTCAGACAAGCTTAAAAACGGTTTTGTGTTCAAGGTCATTGTGACCTTGACCTATGACCTCAAAATAAATAGGATTCATCTACTGGTTAGGCCCAACCTACAAGTCAAGTTTTAGGACCATAGGTCCAGGGATTGTTGAATTATTACTCTGACAAGCTTTGGTCTACAGACGGACCGACCAACCGACCGACAGACATGTGCAAAGCAATATAGCCCTCTTCTTCGAAGGGGCTTAATAAAACAATACATCATAGCCTCATAAAACACATGTCAGATCTGTTATAATAAAACATTATGTCATAGCTTCATTAAACAAGAGCAACGCGTACGGCACAGACGCTCTAAACAAACAAGAGGCCCATGAGGGCCTGTGCTCTACTGGTATGGTTCTTTGGTCATTTTCAATCCAGAGCATGTATGTATGGTGAAGATCAAATAGTAAATGGAGGCTCTTTTGTGTTCACAAGCTGTATTATAGCAATTTTTACAATTTCATGGACCATAATCCAATCTTGCATGGGCGGATCTGGCTGATTTTCAAAAGGAACCAAGCTCTCATCAATATTTAACTACTATCTAAGTTTGGTGAAGATCAGATAGTAAATGGAGCCTCTATTGTGTTCACATGCTCAATTATAGCAATTTGGACAATTTCAAGGGCCATAATCCAGTCTTGCATGGGGGGATCTGGCTGGTTTACGAAAGGAACTGAGCTCTCATGGATATCTAACTACTGTATAAGTTTGGTTGAGATAAAATCAAAAGTGAAGACTGTATCGTGTTAACAAGCTCTTTTATAGCAATTTTGACCATTTCAAGGGCCATAATCCAGTCATGCATGGGCGGATCTGGCTGGTTTTCGAAAGGAACCGAGCTCTTATGGATATCTAACTACTGTATAAGTTTAGTTGAGATACAATAAAAAAAGAAGACTGTATCGTGTTAACAAGCTCTTTTATAGCAATTTTGACCATTTCAAGGGCCATAATCCAGTCATGCATGGGCGGATCTGGCTGGTTTTCGAAAGGAACCGAGCTCTCATGGATATCTAACTACTGTATAAGTTTAGTTGAGATACAATCAAAAGTGAAGACTGTATCGTGTTAACAAGAAATTGTTTACGGACGCACGCACGCACGCTCGGACGACGGACAAATCGCCACTACATAAGCCCTTCTGGCCTTTGGCCAGTAGAGCTAAAAACCTTAACCGGACGACCACGCCGCCGCCGACGCCAGGGTCATGACAATAGCTCTCTTTTTTTCAAAAGTCGAGCTAAAAACATGTCAGATCTGTTATAATAAAACCTATCCAACATACAACAAACCTGCAGCTGGTGACTTCCCAACATCTACCCAATAATACGGAAACTCTTCCATCAATGAAAGTGTAATTATTTATTACTAGCAATAGTCCGTTTGTCACAATTTTTTCAAAAGTGATTTGCAACAATCAGGTCAAACACATCTGCATAAGGGTTAATCATAATATAATAAAATCACATTTTACACTTGATTGAGATGTGAACAGATCATACAGACATAGTTAGATCTGGATGTGAACAGATCATACAGACACAGTTAGTTCTGGATGTGAACAGATCATACAGACATAGTTAGATCTGGATGTGAACAGATCATACAGACACAGTTAGATCTGGTTGTGAACAGATCATACAGACAGTTAGATCTGGATGTGAACAGATCATACAGACACAGTTAGATCTGGATGTGAACAGATCATACAGACATAGTTAGATCTGGATGTGAACAGTTCATACAGACACAGTTAGATATGGATATGAACAGATCATACAGACACAGTTAGATCTGGATGTGAACAGATCATACCGACACAGTTAGATCTGGATGTGAACAGATCAAACAGACACAGTTAGATCTGGATGTGAACAGGTCATACAGACAAAGTTAGATATGGATGTAAACAGATCATACAGACACAGTTAGATCTGGATGTGAACAGATCATACAGACACAGTTAGACACAGTTAGTTCTGGATGAGAACAGATCATACAAACATAGTTAGTTCTGGATGTGAACAGGATGAGAACAGATCATACAGACACAGTTAGTTCTGGATGTGAACAGGTCATACAAACATAGTTAGTTCTGGATGAGAACAGATCATACAGACACAATTAGTTCTAGATGCGAACAGGTCATACAGACACAGTTAGTTCTGGATGTGAACAGATCATACAGACACAGTTAGTTCTGGATGTGAACAGGGCATACAGACATAGTTAGATCTGGATGTGAACAGATCATACAGACATAGTTAGATCTGGTTGTGAACAGATCATACAGACACTGTTAGATCTGGATGTGAACAGATCATACAGACACAGTTAGATCTGGATGTGAACAGATCATACAGACACAGTTATATATGGTTGTGAACAGATCATACAGACACAGTTAGATCTAGATGTGAACTGATCATACAGACAGTTAGATCTGGATGTGAACAGATCATACAGACACAGTTAGATCTGGATGAGAACAGATCATACAGACATAGTTAGATTTGGATGAGAACAGATCATACAGACACAGTTAGACCTAGATGTGAACAGATCATACAGACAGTTAGATCTGGATGAGAACAGATCATACAGACACAGTTAGATCTGGATGTGAACAGGTCATACAGACACAGTTAGATCTGGATGAGAACAGATCATACAGACACAGTTAGATCTGGATGAGAACAGATCATACAGACATAGTTAGATCTGGATGAGAACAGATCATACAGACACAGTTAGATCTGGATGTGAACATATCATACAGACACAGTTAGATCTGGATGAGAACAGATCATACAGACACAGTTAGTTCTAGATGTGAACAGATCATACAGACACAGTTAGTTCTGGATGTGAACAGATCATACAGACTCAGTTAGTTCTGGATGAGAACAGATCATACAGACACAGTTAGATCTGGATGTGAACATATCATACAGACACAGTTAGATCTGGATGAGAACAGATCATACAGACACAGTTAGTTCTAGATGTGAACAGATCATACAGACTCAGTTAGTTCTGGATGAGAACAGATCATACAGACACAGTTAGATCTGGATGTGAACATATCATACAGACACAGTTAGATCTGGATGAGAACAGATCATACAGACACAGTTAGTTCTAGATGTGAACAGATCATACAGACACAGTTAGTTCTGGATGTGAACAGATCATACAGACACAGTTAGATCTGGATGAGAACAGATCATACAGACACAGTTAGATCTGGATGTGAACAGGTCATACAGACACAGTTAGATCTGGATGAGAACAGATCATACAGACACAGTTAGATCTGGATGAGAACAGATCATACAGACATAGTTAGATCTGGATGAGAACAGATCATACAGACACAGTTAGATCTAGATGTGAACAGATCATACAGACAGTTAGATCTGGATGAGAACAGATCATACAGACACAGTTAGTTCTAGATGTGAACAGATCATACAGACACAGTTAGATCTGGATGTGAACAGATCATACAGACACAGTTAGATCTGGATGAGAACAGATCATACAGACACAGTTAGATCTGGTTGTGAACAGATCATACAGACACAGTTAGATCTGGATGTTTACCTTGCTTAAGAGCTACAAAGATTGGTTGTTCAATGAAATGGCTCATATATAAACAAAAGAACCATAACAATTATATATTAATCACATCAAGATTGCACAATTGTCATTAAATAGCAACTAGCCTTATCCCCAAGCTTCCATGCTCTTTATTAACCAATCACCATGTCTTATATAGTCTTCAAAAAAGGTAACCAAAGAACATGTGAAACTGTTTTGAAATAGAATTTTAAGCGCTTAAACTTTTCAAGGAAAAGTAAGAAAATAAAACTTTAACATTGACTGAAACAAAAATGTTTGATGTGTTTGCTGTGGTGCCGTAATCTCTTTGGCCCCTTAACTGCGGTGACAATAAAATCATTTTGCAATCTTAGCCCCGGTTTCCTCAGTGTACTTAAAAAGTATGTATAGTCTCGTGTAAGATTTGATACAAATTCAAAAGCTCTAGTTAAGGGGCATCTTGCATGATCTATAAACCTTATATGACTATTTAACACTATGTTGTTGGTACTCAAAAGGTCTCATTGAGATGATTCTTTCGAGTATTCACATCATGGGGTTGCATTGGATAAAAAGGGATATTGTGGGGAAAAGAGCTAATACCCCACCTTATCTAGACCTCTCATCAGTGTGCTTACCTTTGAAATAAAAGGAATATGTATTCTTGTGTAAGGCTTGATGAGTTTAATTAAAACTTGAGTTCTTATGTTACGCAGCAAGTCCTCAATGTGCTCCCTGATGAAAGGATCTTCCATTATATTCTTTCTATTGATCTTTAAAATCTTTTCAAACTCATTGATATCATTGTTTTGGTAGGCGCTGAAATGAAATTGTAAAATAGGTATTGGAAATTGATATCTGTTGTATGACATATAAAATAAAAGCATGAAGTAGGTGTTGTTAATACAAATACTAGCAGTCTAATGCCCCAGTCATAGTGTCGCGTTTTGGTCTCCATATTTAGCTACGTTTGGAAACGTGGCTACAAAGTGAGCAAACATAGTTTCAAATGTTCTAGCACTGGTTCAAATGTGACAAAATGTGATCAAACGTGAAGTGGAAATTTTAATTTTGGACATGTTCAAATTTCGATCACGTTACCCACAAAAAAGTACTACAGCGTGGTGAGAACGTGAACATAGCGCATCCTGCCGATTGATATGTTCTGTTGGGTTTGCTGACACGTTGTGCTGTGCTATGCTACGTTGTGGCCTCGTTGCTACCACGTTCCTTGCACCTCGTTATGCCATGCTGTGTCACGCTATGATACGCTGTAACATGTTATGAGCTGGGTTATGCTACAGTGTTTTATGTTGTACGACGTTGTGCTACATTCTGCTATGTTGTGCTACAGTTTGGTACATTGTGGTACGCTATATATAATGCGCTCTGTTGCGTCAATGGATTGTAATAATTTTAACAGTCTTGGTAGAGGGTCATTAATGCGTGATGCATTTTAACTGAACGTGGCAGTAGCGATGCATAATGAAGAACAACGTGGCGACAACGAGACATAACAGACTTTGTTATTCGTTGTCACCTTTAGATGTGTAACACGTTGACAGTTTGGCTAGCAAGTGGCACCCGGCTGAAATTTTCAAATTCTGTGTGTCAGAAACGGGGCCCAACGGCGAGGCCAAAACGTGACACTATGTCTGAATAATTCCAGAACAATATTGCTTTTTTTTTTACCATCAACATGGCTTAAAGTTATCTCATAGAGGGTCATCCAAAGAATATTTCAACAAAATAATTTGGAAATTGGCCCATTTCTTTCGGAAAAGATGATTTTTAGCTCGACTTTTGAAAAAACGAGAGCTATTGTCATGACCCTGGCGTCGGCGGCGCCGGCTTGGTCGTCCGGTTAAGGTTTTTTGTTTAGCTCAGCTTTTTTCTGTTTTCTGTCAGTCGAGCGTCTGTGCCGTACGCGGTGCTCTTGTTTAAAGTTTTCACTAAAGCCATACAAGGAAAAACAGCTCCGACCCTGGCAGCCACATTTTTTCAACCAATCAACATGGCTTGAAGGAATGGGTAAGAAGGTCACCAAAGGAACATTTCTGAAAAATTATTTGGGAATAGGAAAGATAATTTAGGAGAAGAAGGTTTTTAAAGTTCTCTCTTCAGCCATATAAGGCAAAACAAAAGAGAGAACTCTGGTGAGTTTTGAAAAGATGACAACATTATGAGCAATTTCTCTTTTTCTCACAATGTTTTAAAATATGTGTGATGTGCAAATTGCAAAAGGCATCCGAGACCTTTTGAATAGTCTGGTAAACTACCTATAAGCCACATTATCCCAAGAATGACTCATTTTCCTACACTATTTTCAAAAGTTGTCTGCTTCAAAGGCATTCAAGAAGATTTTAAATGAAATAATGTTTAATAAAATTCCTCTCTGGATAATTGTCAATGGGGGTGAGCTGCTTACCTTACTAAATTTGTCATTGCTAATATCTCAGGATCATTTTTGTATGGTTTAGTTTCTTGTGAGTCGAATGGATTAATGCCCGACTTCATTAACATATTTGCCAGCACAAGATACTTTAAACAAGTTGTTCTCCTGAAAGATAATAAAACAATCTTAGTCATATAGGTAACTGCCATTTAACCTATACTTTGAATTCAGACAAAAGTCTGTTAGATCCATAAACCCTTATGATTGAAAATGAAGACTAGACAAAACCCCACTCATTAGTATTAATTTAGTCACGGATGATAAATGATTCAAGATGGAGCTCATCACTAGTAATAAAGGTAAACATAAACTTCTCTATGAAGTGTATGCTTATACAAAGAGATGTCAAAATGAGTTGGAAATGCTCACAGAGGTTCTCTATGAGCCGTAGGGCTGTACTGACCTTTGATTTCATTCACCTGTGACTGAATTAATACCAATCATTAGGGGTTTTGCAATCATATGGGTTTTGACTTCTCTGCATTTTCAATAATATGGGTTTTGACTACTCTGCATTTTCATTCATATGGGTTTTGACTACCTTGTTTTTTCAACCATATTGGTTTTGGTTACTATGTCAGTTTTGGACAGTATGGGTTTTGACCTTCACTCTTTTAAAATATAACAGTCACCTTTGCTATTGTAAAGCAAGAAATGTGAGCATTTTCTCCTTTTACAACAGTGATTTCTAAAGCCATATGCTGCTGCCAACACAACAATACCTCCTTTGAAGAAAAATGTTCAATTTAGTCAAATTAAGTAACCCATTCATACATGTATTGAGGAAATCTGCAGAAGACAAATTTGGAAACATCTATTTAAAAATATTGAAAATCTCTATTAAATAAAAATTGAATTATTTGATACAGCTGGAAGCCATGTTGTGGGAGGGAAAAATGTCTGACTGTAGTAAATGAAGATTAATATTGAACTCACCTTGGACTACCAGATTCATCGTAATTTTTGAAAGCTTCAAAGAAGTCTGTATGGGCTCTTTCATATTCTCCTTCCCGAAGGTGCATTTTACCACCACATTCCCGAATGACGCCCATAATTAAAGGATGAGGTATAGCTGACTTTATATGTAGAGACTGTTCATACAGGGCCTTTAATAAAATAGACATAGTCAAATTAGAGAGACTGTAAGATATCAAGACGTCATGATTTTTGCTTCAAAAATCGTTTTTGCCAAAATTGAAAACTTTTCGTGACTTTTTGGACATGTGAGCCCAATAGTTCGCCATTGAAAGCTGAATGTTTCTCAGAGGGAGGTACATGATGACCATGTTGTCACAAGCAATATTTTAACAGTTTAATGAAGAAATATCTAGATCACCTTGTAAGAAAAGGCTGGCAACATGTGTAGATCTAGATCACCTTGTAAGAAGATACTGGCAACATGTGTAGATCTAGATCACCTTGTAAGAAGATACAGGCAACATGTGTAGATCTAGATCACCTTGTAAGAAGACACTGGCAACATGTGTAGATCTAGATAACCTTGTAAGAAGATACAGGCAACATGTGTAGATCTATATCACCTTGTAAGAAGATACTGGCAACATGTGTAGATCTATATCTCCTTGTAAAAAGATACTGGCAACATGTGTAGATCTATATCACCTTGTAAGAAGATACTGGCAACATGTGTAGATCTATATCACCTTGTAAGAAGATACTGGCAACATGTGTAGATCTAGATCCCCTTGTAAGAAGATACTGGCAACATGTGTAGATCTATATCACCTTGTAAGAAGATACTGGCAACATGTGTAGATCTATATCACCTTGTAAGAAGATACAGGCAACATGTGTAGATCTATATCACCTTGTAAGAAGATACTGGCAACATGTGTAGATCTATATCACCTTGTAAGAAGATACTGGCAACATGTGAAGATCTAGATCACCTTGTAAGAAGATACAGGCAACATGTGTAGATCTAGATCACCTTGTAAGAAGATACAGGCAACATGTGTAGATCTAGTTAACCTTGTAAGAAGATACTGGCAACATGTGTAGATCTAGATCTCCTTGTAAGAAGATACTGGCAACATGTGTAGATCTAGATAACCCTGTAAGAAGATACTGGCAACATGTGTAGATCTAGATCACCTTTAAGAAGATGATGGCAACATGTGTAGATCTAGATCACCTTTAAGTAGATACTGGCAACATGTGTAGATCTAGATCACCTTTAAGAAGATGATGGCAACATGTGTAGATCTAGATCTCCTTGTAAGAAGATACTGGCAACATGTGTAGATCTAGATCACCTTTAAGAAGATACTGGCAACATGTGTAGATATAGATAACCTTGTAAGAAGATACTGGCAACATGTGTAGATATAGATCACCTTTAAGAAGATACTGGCAACATGTGTAGATCTATATCACCTTGTAAGAAGATACAGGCAACATGTGTAGATCTAGATCACCTTGTAAGAAGATACAGGCAACATGTGTAGATCTAGTTAACCTTGTAAGAAGATACTGGCAACATGTGTAGATCTAGATCTCCTTGTAAGAAGATACTGGCAACATGTGTAGATCTAGATAACCTTGTAAGAAGATACTGGCAACATGTGTAGATCTAGATCACCTTTAAGAAGATGATGGCAACATGTGTAGATCTAGATCACCTTTAAGTAGATACTGGCAACATGTGTAGATCTAGATCACCTTTAAGAAGATGATGGCAACATGTGTAGATCTAGATCTCCTTGTAAGAAGATACTGGCAACATGTGTAGATCTAGATCACCTTTAAGAAGATACTGGCAACATGTGTAGATCTAGATAACCTTGTAAGAAGATACTGGCAACATGTGTAGATATAGATCACCTTTAAGAAGATACTGGCAACATGTGTAGATCTATATCACCTTGTAAGAAGAGACTGGCAACATGTGTAGACCTGTTTGCTGCAGCAGTTTAAATCTTTCTATCGGGTAAAGAATTAAGGATGATGGATATAGTATAATATAGTACTGAGATCATAAAGGCAGCTATTAACCTCCCTTTCCCACATACAACAAATCTGCAGAGGAATTTTAACATTTATACAAATTATTTCGGAAATCTCTAAAAATGAAAGTATCCTTATTGAATCGAGTTGAAACATTCTGGCAAAAGAAGACATTTTCAAAATTCATCTGCTGCAGATGCATTTAAAGTGGAAATAGTCCGGCAGAACCTAGGCTGAACCTAAAATTGTGTTCTTAAGTATTTTTACTTACTGATTAACATAGGGAAGGGTATGTCTTCACTAAATATGAAGGGTGACACATTGTCACCATTGGGCAATTCGAGAAAACCAAGATGGCGTATATTTCTTAGATGGCGTATATTACGTATATAACTCCCAACTACAGTCAATATTTTTAAACATTTAGACAAAGTAAACATCAGTCATTATGCCATTTGATACTTAAAGGAAGTTAAACAATGTTGAACAATTTAAAAATCCAAAGATGGTGGCAATAAATCCAAGATGGCGGCCAACAAATTCCAAGATGGCGACCAGACCAAAACTCCATACACTCGCTCTGCTGTCAATTATATTAGATTTTTTGCGTAAGTTAGACATTTGACACTATGTCGTTATAATTATTAGCGAACATATGTTTATCCATTTTGTGACATATAAAAGGTCAAAATAACTAAAATGCTGTCCAAAAATCCAAGATGGCGGCCAAAATTGCCGTCACCCCATATACTTCTGAATTCCAAGTGTCAATGATGAAATGGCATTTTAAAGATTTTGGCAACCTTGGTACAGCTCATGTTGGCACTTTTGCAACTACATCCTCTTGAACTGCATGGCATGGTACTACGACAACCACATTTGATAAGGCGCAGGATAAAATCTGGGGCAAGTTCTACATTCTCAGGGAGACAAACAGGTTGGAGAGTTTGTGTCTTCTCATCTCTCTTCTAGCCGTATTCAACTGGATCAAGTTCTGGTGAGATATTTACTTCTAGTGACCGCCAGATAAACATTGATGATGAGCCCTTTTGATGTTTTCTGCAAAGGCCTCGCTCGTTGGTGGAAGAAAACACAGTTTCTGGTGGGATGACGATCCTCTTCCAGCTTTAGCGATCCAAGCATTCATACGGGTTTCTGACATTGTGTATCAATTGGCCGACTGTCCGTAGCACACAGACATGACCCGTGTTGCTTGAGATACAACAGATTGCACGGTAGAGTCAATAAGTCCCAGATTTGAAAGGGAACATCCAGCTCGCAAGGTTTCATCAACTTTCCCTTTTCCTATCCCATAACAGATTGCTACAGTATCGCATCCAGACAGAGCATGGGCCGGAAGAATACCATTAACTATATCCACATGCTTCTTAACGGTCCGGGCAATGTCTATCACAACCCTCCCTTTAATGGGCGATTCCATTGTAACTAAATTTTCCAGACCAACCTTGTGATAGTAGTGTAACAACAACACAAATACATCAGTGTCATCACAAATTACAGTGATGCCACGGTTCACCGTTTGACCAGCACACATCAACACCTGTTGCACAATAATATTATCTGCTTCTTCATGCTTAGTTTCCATATCATTTCTGTCAGAAATTATGGAGTTGAACTTTCCACTGGTACATCATCTGCTCCTGTGATCACCAACTTGTGTTGCTGTGTGTGCTGTTGCTAAAACACCTTGTCTCCCACATGTTCATTGAATATCAGTTCCATTAGCTGTTTCTTGTTTTCATTTACAGTTAGAACTACCTTCTGTGAGGGAAGCTTGCTGTTTATGTATAGACGATGGACTCTGCTTGCACCTGAGCCCTAGTTCTTCTAGTTACACTCTTAGTACTATAGGCATTATGCCTATAGTACTAAGAGTGTAACTAGAGGAAACTATCAAAAAATAGATAAACATCATGCATAGATAACCTGGTTCCAATGTGATGCTTGCAATTTCAAATATAATCCGCTACCGTTCCCTTCCGTAGGCCAGGGAATAACCCACAGCAATGCTGAACCATCTACAACAGCTGTATTTATATGACCTGCCGCTCGCTCTGAAACTTCAACCTGAAGGTTTTTTTTTTAAAAAGCCTTGGCTTTTGCAATTCTCACTTCTCCTGTATCACCAAACATTGCTGATTAGATTGGATGGAGCAAGTTCATGGGAGAGAACATTTCTAATGTCTACTTCACGACCATTAACTTGAAGTCCATTATATGCTCATGGTTATAACTTTCTTATGAATTGTTTCATGTAATCCTCCTGGCAATTTATATTCAAATTCAGTCATCTGTTTTGTCACAATCTGCACTGCATTGTACACGTTTACTCGAGATGTAGACATTTCCCCAGTTACAATATTGAGAACAGCCCCATCCGTGTGTTTGCTAGGGTCTAAAGGATCAATACGAGTCTCAAGCTTAGAACTTATACCTTTTCTGTCCTTTGCATCATTCTCAATGCGCAGTTTGCCTTCCTCTTTATGCCTCATAACACTCTGATCAGCAATATTGTCATAATCTATCATGTCATCTAAATCTGACTCGAGCTGACTGCATGTGTGCAGACTCAGGGCCCAAACCTTCAACGTTTCAGGCTTTAGCGTAATGCCAATGATACCACCTGGAGCATGACCATATCTCATGAAGGTGCTTTCTATGAACATATCGCTCCAGATTCCGTTCCATATTCCTTTCTCGTGTCGCATGACATGTTCGCCATTTAAAAACTTAGATAAAACTGATTTTGGAAGGAGCTCCATTGAACGCAGATAGCATATACTGTATCTTGCGTAGTGAACATGGCCAGCAGCAAAGAAATATGGAAGCATCTGCCTATATGCTTCTAGATGGAGTGGCCAGTCTGCCTCTCTCTCAGCTCTCACGAACATCATCATAATAAAGACAGGTTTAATGAACACATCAACCCAAAGTTTAGCTGTCAAACTGTTTGGCGACTGTCCAGTATTTTTATGAGGTCATATTTGGAACAAAGTATTTGGTCATGGACTACACTTCGTAAGATTTCTTCGGCAACCAGGCGCATTGCCCTTATGTTCTGGGGAAGCTTTTTACCTGTCAGCATTTTATTTACTCCTTCAAAAACATTACACACAATTTCAGATAAGCCAGTCTCTGCCATCAACGTGCCACACCAGATGCTTAGGATCTTTCAATGTCGCATCTATCGCCACAAAATATACATTGGTGTTGAAAACTGAATGAAGATGTATCGGTGAAACGTCTGGTTTTCTTTTTTGGAATGGGGGAAGATGGTGTTTCAGGATTTTTCCGTTTGTGTCGTTGAATCTGTGTGTTAGATGTGTAAGTGGAAACACAATTCTTGTGGCACTTAATAGTTAGTAAAGGATCAACGTTCAGTTTCTCCTGCAATGCATCATGCACAAAATCACCATATATCTTGCTGCATCTGATTACATTTTAAATTCGGGAAGGTCCGGATTCAATAAGGTTTTCAGTTTTGTTGTCAAAGTGAAACTTCCAACCAAAAAAGCACTGTTCATCAGATATATTTTGTCTATAGCATATGCTTCTGTACCTTACTATTGAAATATTAAACACAATGTATTCATAAATACTGTTAAAATTATTGTTTTACAACTATCGTTTGAACTGTACATGTTCACGGGTTAAGCGTGTGACATCGGATGTTCCTTGCTGATGACATCTCATAGAAAACGTTCAAGGTAATTTTAAAGGCCAACACAACACATTCCCAATATTGCTTGACATGTATGCAATGTAAAACAAAATATGTTACAGTTTTTTAAACAACACATAGCTTTTTTTTTTTTTTTAAATTTGATATTTTCTAAAACAAAGGGTTTTTGGAATGCTTTTATCTCCAAATGCCCAAGTATGACAGGGTGTCACCCGCCTTATTATTAAAAAGTAAACCCTAAAGTACACAAAACAGCTTGAAAAAAACCTTAAGACAATAAAATTAGGTTCAGACAAAAAAAGCTATTTGGCTACCGGACTAAAAAGGGTGAATCCGTACTTACTTTTAATTTTTTGTTATTTTTCTGTGCAGTGTACATCTGTATTTCCAAGGCATATATTTCTAAGAGCTGTGTACCTTTCTTCAAATCATCCTCACCTTCATCAGTCTGTCAAATATTTAAATTCAAAATTCAACTCCTCTAAAATAAATCGAGTCCCGTTAGCTCAGTGGGGCTGTCAATCCAAGGGTTGTGAGTTTGAATCCCGGCTCGGCCAACTTTCATTCCGACGTTTGACAAGAGTCATTGCGACATGCGTCATTCGTCTTCCACCAATGGGCTAAGTCTATGTGGAAAAGCAGCCAGTTGCTTGGGAAGATTGTTGTGTGGAGTACTGGTGTGCGAAAACTGGCCGCAGTGATATGACTGAGAAATTGTTAAAAACGGCGTTAAACCCCAATCAATCAATCAATCAATCTAAATGTATGTTGTAAAGTGAGCAATACTAATATAATTATCAGTATTAGTATTTCTTTGTTTATATGTGTGTGTGTGGGTTTGTATGAGTGTATGTATATGTGTATGACATAATGTATGTATGTACATGTTTATATATTTATATATTTGTGTATAATTTAATGTAATATAGATGTTCTTATTATTATGACCTGAAAATAACTGGTTATCATGTATGGACGAGAAACATCTTGTTTAAGTCCAAATAAAATTTGTGTTCTGTTCTGTTCTGTTCTGTTCTAAAATAAACTATACTTTTAATCATTTTCCACATACAGACGCTTTCTGACACCTACAGCAAACGAGTATTGAAATGTTAGTGTTTTCAACTCTATTTTATAGTTTAACTCTCATTTATGGGTTTTTTCACATTTTCTTCCAGATGTCAAAGTTGTCTGCTGCAGATTTTTCTGTATTTGGGAAAATATTAAGACGGGAAATAACAAATTTACTAACAAGCCGGTAAGCGACGTGGGATTCGCCTTGGTGATTTTCGCCATTACATATTTCGCAAACTTCCAGCTATAGCTCGGAAACCCGAGGTCGGAGGTCAATCATTTAAAAAAAACTTTTGGTAGCTCTTGAATAGCTATATCAGATGGTGCAATAAAATCGCTATTGAATACTACCACTGCAGCGCTATAGGGGCGATGATGTGAACAAGAGGGCCAAGATAGCCCTAAATCCATCCCCTAATTGATAGTAAATTAGTAGCAAATATTTAACTGCAAATAGAATTTGATCAAGGAGTGCAAATGAAACTGCAAGGAGTGGACACTTCTCAAGAAACAGCTTATCAGTAAAGGCCATTTATATCTTGAAATCTAACAAGAACTTTAATAAGAATGGAATTAAAAAAGTTTTTGTCATTTTGCACCTTTCCTGATGCCGCCTTGCTGCCCTGTTTTTCAACAAAATCAATATGGCTTCAACAGTTTATTTAAAGTGTCACTTAAGGAACATTTCTACCAAATTATCTTGCAATCGCACAAGCAGATTATGAAGGAAAAGGATTTTAAAATTTGGGTATTTTTCTCACTTTCTGATGCCGCAGCAACCAAAGTTCTCAATGGAATTTAAATCTTTGAACAATTTTGAAAGAGGACCACAAAAGGAACATTCCTGTGATGTTTTGTGGAAATTGGTCTATTGGAATGGTAGGAGTTGGTCATTTGTAGCTAAAAGTTCAATTTACCCCTTTTGTGATGATGCCTGGTTGATATGATTGTGTAACCAATCAAAACGGCTTAAACAAATTAAATAGAGGATCATTACAGTAAGATTCGTATTATATTTTCTTAAAATCAGACAAGCACTTTCATAAAAATGGAATTTTGTCATTTTGCCCCTTTTCTGATGCCGCAGATTTTTATAGAGGGTCACCCCAAGGAACATTTCTACCAAATTATATTTGAATCTGACAGGCAGATTCGGAGGAGAAGATTTTTAAAGTTTGGACATTTTGTCCCCTTTCTGATGCCGCAGCAACCAAAGTTCTCAATGGAATTTAAATCTTTGAACAATTTTGAAAGAGGACCACCAAAGGAACATTCCTGTGATGTTTGGTGGAAATTGTTCTTGCGGTTCAGGAGGAGATGATGTTTAAAGCTAAAAGTTAACGCCGGACGGACGACAGACGACGGACGACGGACAAAAAGTGATCAGAATAGCTCACCTTGAGCCTTCGGCTCTAGGTGATCTAAAAAATATCAAGATGGCCCTAAATCGATCACCTGAATGATAGTTAATTAGAAGCAAATATTTAACTGCAAATATCTGTGAAAATTTGATGAGGAGTTCAAATGCAACTGCAAGGAGTGGACACTCAGTTAAAGAAATAGTTTATCAGTAAAAGCCATTTTTATCTTGAAATCTAACAAAATCTTGAGCTTTCTCAATTTCTGATGCTGCAGCAACAAAGGTTCTACACAGAATGCAAGTCTTTGAACAATTTTGAAAAAGGACCATCAAAGGAACATTCCTGTGAAGTAACGTTGAAATTGGTCAAGTGGAATGGTATGAGTTGTCATTTGTAGCTAAATGTTCAATTTACCCCTTTTGTGATGACGTGAGGTTGCTATGATTTTGTAACCAATCAAAACGGCTTGAACGAATTAAATGTAGAGGATCACTGAAGTAGGATTTATATTCAATTTCCTTAATATCAGACAAAAACTTTAAAAAATGGAATTTCCAAATTTTGTCATTTTGCCCCTTTTCTGATGCCTCCTGACTGCCATGTTTTTCAACCAAACAGTATGCCTTGAACAATCTTTGTAGAGGCTCACCTAAGGAACATTTCTACCAAACTATATTGGAATCTGACATGCAGATTCAAAGAAGAAGATTTTTAAAACTTGGACATTTTGCCCCCTTTCTGATGCCGCAGCAACCCTGGCGGCCATGTTTTTCAACAGATCGGACATATTTGAACAATCTTGGTAAAGGGTGCCCAAAGGAACATTTGTGAAAAATAATTTTTAAATTGGGCTTATACTTTTGGACAAGAAGATTTTCAAAGTTTTAACAATGCACATATAAGGAAAACAAGCTTAGCCCCCTGGCAGCCATGTTTTTTCAACGGATCGGAAATATTTGAACAATCTTGGTAGAAGGTGCCCCAAGGAACATTTGTGGAAAATAATTTTCAAATCGGGCCAATACTTTTGGACAAGAAGATTTTTAAAGTTTTAACAATGCACATATAAGGAAAACAAGTTCCACCCCCGGGCGGCCATGTTTTTCAACGGATTGGAAATATTTGAACAATCTTGGTAAAGGGAGCCCCAAGGAACATTTGTGCAAAATTATTTTCAAATCTGGCAAGTACTTTTGGACAAGAAGATTTTTCAAAGTTTTCACAATGCACATATAAGGAAAACAAGCTCCGCCCCCTGGTGGCCATGTTTATCAACGGATTGGAAATATTTGAACAATCTTGGTAAAGGGTGCCCCAAGGAACATTTGTGCAAAATAATTTTCAAGTCGGGCCAGTAGTTTTGGACAAGAAGATTTTTTAAGATTTGGCAATTTTCCCCTTTTGTGATGCCGCAGCAACCAAAGTTCTACTTGGAATAAATTTCTTTGAACAACTTTGAAAGAGGACCACCTAAGAACCATTCCTGTGAAGTTATTTTGAAATCTGTCCATTGGTTTAGTAGGAGAAGTCATTTGTAGGAAATTGTTAACAGACACCGACGACGCCGCCGCCGGACGGTGAGTGATCACAAAAGCTCACCTTGCACTTCGTGCTTAGGTTAGCTAAAAAGCCTGACATTAAGGGATATCTAGCAAAGCGAATCCCAATAATCCTTAGTATAATCTGTTTGTCTTGTAACAAGTGTTTCACATGTGGGTTTTATTTAGCAGTCCACTATATGTTGATTTGGAAACTGTTATCTAAGGTCAATAATTATAAATATCATCCCAGAAAGACATTGAAGAAGCTAATAAAAACATTATTACATACCTTTGTGATAAGTTTCTGATCTAAAAACAACCATAACTCCTGTAGCAGATGAGTTTTAAACATTTACCAAAACACATGGAAACATAAATGAAAGAGCAATTATTGAATACAGCTGAACACCATAATGAACAATTTCTCTTTTTAAATGCAAAAATGCTTTTAAAAGTTGCCTGCTGCCTAGTTGTCAGAAAGTGTCTGTTTGTTGTAAAGGGTTCAATTTTTACTTATAAACTTACTTGACATGAAGTGTGCAGCTGTTTGAGAATGCGTTGTAATTTGTTGTAGTCTCCCCTATCAAAATATAGTTTCCCAAGTTTGGTATTTGTTTTAAACCAAAGTCTTTCATTCTTCGCTTCCTTCAAAGCATCAAGTGTTGTCTCATAAAAGTCTTGTAGCAGCTCCATCTGAAAATAAAAACAAATCAACAACAACAACAAACATGTTATAAGCACCCCTTTCCAAACTGGCATTTTGACACATCTGCTGTGGATGAGTTTTGCCAATTTGTTGTCAGCTCTTTTCTTAAATAAAACTTATATCTTACGAGATTTTTCATACTTTTCCCACAGATGATTTCAAAGTCGTCTGGGTCAAGCCTTAAAAAGTATAGTGCATTTTACTGCTATAACAACTTAAGTTTTGCTCAATTACATTCAAATTCAGAGAACATTTGGGTTATATCATTATTTCACTAATACTACAGAGAAAATAATTTGTGTACAATTCATTTTAATGCATTTTTCTAAAAAAAAATAAACAAGATATCAGTGTAATTGATGGATGCTCTCAGAAGTATGGCAAGGACACAGGATTGATTGATTGATTGGGGTTTAACGCTGTTTTAAACAATTTCTCAGTTATATCACGGCGGCCAGTTCACCTACTCATGCATTTCCTGGTTTTCTCACACCAGTACTCCACACAACAATCTTCCCAAGCAACTGGCTGCTTTTCCACATAGACTCAGTTCATTGGTGGAAGACGAATGACGCATGTCGCATTGACTTTTGTCAATCAAGGACACAGGAATGGTACTATTATACACTACCGGTATATGATGGTCCTGTATCAAACAATATATAAATTAAAAGGGTCATAATTCTGTGAAAAATCATTCAGCAGGAACATTATGATAATATGTATGTGTCTCCTCTTGTTAGTGATGTTTCACATTAAGTATGAATATATGAAAAATCTCTTCATATGAATGTTTAATCATTTAATAGCATTGACAACATTTTGGCAAAAGGAAATGTTTTAGGTTTTTTTTGCCGAAATGTTTCAAAAGTAGTCTAGTTGAAATGCATAAAAATTTGTAGACATGCGAGAAAAATTTAAATAAGTAATTAGTCCATCCTTAAGGATTACCCCTTGTTCTATAACAAGAGTTGTCGGAGGATAGCGCGCTCGACTATTCCGCTGCTTATTAGTTACTGAGATATGGACTCTAATGTAGTTGCATGCAAAACATTAACCAGAATTTCATAAAGGATGATAATTTGCATTATAATGTATATGCAAATTAGAGTTATCTAACTTGATTAATCACATATATGTGATGGTTGGGAAGGGTTGTATGTGCATTAGTACTTCTGGTAAAATTGTCCTGACACAAGTGCATTAGTACTTCTGGTAAACTTGTCCTGACACAAGTGCATAAGTACTTCTGGTAAACCTGTCCTGACACAAGTGCATTAGTACTTCTGGTAAACCTGTCCTGACACAAGTACATTAGTACTCTGGTCAACTTATCTTGACACAAGTGCATTAGTACTTCTGGTAATCTTGTCCTGGCACAAGTGCATTAGTACTTCTGGTAAACTTATCCTGACACAAGTGCATTAGTACTTCTGGTCAACTTATCTTGACACAAGTGCATTAGTACTTCTGGTAAACTTGTCCTGACACAAGTGCATAAGTACTGCTGGTAAACCTGTCCTGACACAAGTGCATTAGTACTTCTGGTAAACCTGTCCTGACACAAGTGCATTAGTACTTCTGGTAAACTTGTCCTGACACACATGCATTAGTACTTCTGGTAAACTTGTCCTGACACAAGTGCATTAGTACTTCTGGTAAACTTGCTCTGACACAAGTGCATTAGTACTTCTGATAAACTTGTCTTGACACAAGTGCATTAGTACTTCTGGTAAACTTGCCCTGACACATGTGCATCAATTAGTACTTCTGGTCAACTTGTCCCGACACAAGTGCTATAGTAATTCTGGTAAACTTATCTTGACACAAGTGCATTAGTACTTCTGGTAAACTTGTCCAGACACAAGTGCATTAGTACTTCTGGTAAACTTACCTTGACACAAGTACATTAGTACTTCTGGTAAACTTATCTTGACACAAGTGCATTAGTGGTAATGCTATCCCTGCAACCCTGAGCGTCAAGGAGACAAGCTACTACTAAGACTGTTAATGTCTTTAGTATGACTCACAAAGGGATTGAACCATGATCACCCGTTCAAGAGGCAGATGCCTTAACAGAAACACAACCTAAGAGGTTTGTTGGGGTGTAGAACTTGGGAGTTATCACAGGACTATACCTGTTTTAGTTATCACAGGACTATACCTGTTTTAGTTATCACAGGACTATACCTGTTTTGAGTTATCACAGGACTATACCTGTTTTGAATTATCACAGGACTATACCTGTTTTGAGTTATCACAGGACTATACCTGTTTTGAGTTATCACAGGACTATACCTGTTTTGAGTTATCACAGGACTATACCTGTTTTGAGGTGGAGATGTAATCCAAGATTGAATTGATGGACTTTTCCGAGTAGTTTCTGGTAACAGCAGATTTGATGTACAATAACAACAGCTTATACCTCTTCATCATTTCATCGTAATTATTCTGTAAAATAAACAAAGAGACAGTTAGTTTTTTTAATATTCCCTCCTAAATTTGGATGGAAGGGGGATTTTTTTTTTACATAGACAGAGAAGGAAAACTGCCTCAATTTGTTCATAGAATAGTTTTCAGATAAAATTGCTCCCCTTGTTTTCAAATCCTAAATTATACACTGGATCAAGCAGAATGAATAGGGTATGTACTGTAGCATCCTGTAGTGTATGCATGTAAAATACAGAGCTAAGTTACAAATGAATATCAAGCATAATTAAAAGTAACAATAATCAATAATCAACAGATTAATTACAACAGATTTTGACCCCAGGGCTATAATTTGAACAATCTTGGACCCTCTACTTTTAGAAAAGATTTTTTTAAGATTTTCTCAATATGAGTCTATGTAAAACAATAGACCCCAGGGGAGGGGTCATTTTTGACCCTAGGGCTATAATTTGAACAATCTTGGTAGAGGTCCATTAGATGATGCTACATACCAAATATCAAAGGCCTGGGCCCTCTACATTTAGATTTTTTTTATTTGATTGGGGTTTAACGCCGTTTTTAAACAATTTCTCAGTTATATCACGGCAGCCAGTTCACCTACTCATGCATTTCCTGGTTTTCTCACACCAGTACTCCACACAACAATCTTCCCAAGCAACTGGCTGCTTTTCCACATAGACTTAGCCCGTACATTTAGACAAGAAGATTTTTAAAGTTTTTTCCCTAGATATGAGTCTATGAAAAACAAGTGACCTCCGGGGAGGGGTCATTTTTGACCCCAGGGCTATAATTTGAACAATCTTGGTAGAGGTTCACTTGATGATGCTACATACCAAATATCAAAGGCATGGGCCTTCTACTTTCAAACAAGAAGATTTTTTAAGTTTTGGTTATATTCCCCTTTTTTGTTGCCGTGGCAACCAAAGTTCTGCATGGAATAGAATTCTCTGAACAAGTTTGAAAGAGATCCACCCAAGGAACATTCCTGTAAAATTTTGAATTTGGTTAATTGGTTTAGGAGGAAAAGTCGTTTGTAGGAAAATGTGAACAGACGGACGACGACGATGAGCGATCACAAAAGCTCACCTTGCACTTCGTGCATAGGCGAGCTAAAAAAAAGTGACCCGGGATGGGGCCATTTTTTCCCTATAGGAGTCTATGTAAATCAAATCAACCCCGAGGAGGGGCCATTTTTGACCCCAGGGCTATAATTTGAACAATCTTGGTAGATGATGCTACATACCAAATATCAAAGGCATGGGCCTTCTACTTTCATACTAGAAATTGTTGTTAAATTTCCCCTTTTTTGTTGCAGTGGCAACCAGAGTTCTACATGGAATTTAAATCTTTGAACAATTTTGAAAGAGGGCCACCAAAGGAACATTCCTGTGAAGTTGGGTTGAAATTGGTCCTGTGGTTAAGGAGGAGGTGATGTTTAAAGCTAAAAGTTAACGACAGACAAAGGACGACAGACAGAGTGATCAGAATAGATCACCTTGAGCCTTTGGTGATCTTAAAAGTTGATTCGGTTTACACGGTAGGTAACTAAAAATAAATTTGGCCTTATTAAAAATTGTTGAATGAAACTCAATGAAAATTCTATACCAGTTTAAAGTTGATTTTTATCATCTGTTTTAATGCTTTGAAGCCCCATTCTCCTTTGTCTTTTCCTTCCAACTCTAAAACCTGAAAAACATGTTACATAATAAATCAAATAACTTCTGCTTGGAGTTGTAAATAACTGTTCACTTCATAAGCCTTCATTCTTAATTAATAAAACACATCTGTACAAAATAATAATTACCATTCAAGCCTTTCCTACATTTAAACACATGTTAATGTCTCTTCTGTAGACATCTTAAGAAAACATTTTGTTTTCCCACTTGATTCAAATATTTTCATAAACAGAGAATTTTCAAATTTTTGTCCCAATGTTTCCAAAGTCATCTGCTGCAGATTTGTTGTATGTGGGAAAGGGATATATGAGCTGTGGGCTAGAAAAGCCAACACTGTACAAAAGGGACTTCTTTTACCTCACTTTGATGAATGCCAGTTTGTAAAACAGCATGGATCCAGATCAGGATGCATGGCTATGCAGTGTGATCTGGATCTACAATGGTATTCAATGTCCTGTTTTGTCACATGGCTTCTAGAAAACAGTATATAACATGATTGTAGTGTTGTGTATTCAACTTACATTTAGAGGCTGAGCAATGGGTCTTTTAACAGTGTTTTGTGAAATTTTATACTTCACACAGTGTTATATTAAGTTATTGAGAGTTATTGCATAATATAACAGTGTATTTCGGAAAACACTACACACAGTGTTTTACACTTATTGCATAATATAACAGTGTGTTTTGAGAAACACTACACAGTGTTATAAACTTATTGAAAGTTATTGCATAATATAACAAAGTTATCAAGACTTCTGACATACCTTTTGAAAATTATCTAATGCACCTCTCGGATCATCATCTTTCAAGGCTTTGGAGTTGTAGTACTGATTCTCAAGATCAACATCTGGTTCAGAATTACTTTCCTCTGAATATTCCTGAAGCAAATTATTAGAGATAGAGCAGGGTCCTTTAAACTGTACTTACTTTACTTTACTTTATCCAGTAGGGGATGCAAGTTGAGTCAACTTATTTATGCCCCTCTTGGTTAGACATCAAGGAATTTTCAGGAAAAACGGTATATAACGGTATATGAGTTTGTCAAGGCATTTTTTTAATGTATTTAATGTTGGCGCATTAACAATGTGTTCCGGCAGTCCATTCCATGGATTTATAACCCTTGAAAAGAAGAAGTTCTTTCAGATTGCTTTCTTGCATGTGTTGTAAGTTTTTCTTTAACTTCAATGAATGTCATTGAGTAGGGTTTTCATTTAAAACAAAGAAGTGACTATAATCCACGTCTTCTATTTATGGAGTAGTTTATACACCTGAAATCAGGTCTCCACGGAATCTTTGATATGTCAATGAAGGATAATTGAATAATCAAGGTGTGGCTGTATAAGAGTTTTATATAATTTACCAAAGGATTTACTTGTAATATGCAGGAATGATCTCCTAATTAATCCAGTAACTCTGTTTCCTTTATTTATAGAGTCATTTACATGTCTTCTTAATTTAAGTTCTGTATCAAAGGTTAATATACCCAAATCTTTTTCTGTATTACTGTTTCTTATATCTTTCTACGTACCACCACTTTCATGCATTTGGTAAGTATGAGATATTGTAACCATAATGTAGAGCACAACATTTATCAATGTTAAATTTTAGTAGCCACTTATCACTCCACTCTTTTAGTGTGTTGTTGTCGGATATTTATAGTTCTATTTCAGAGTATGAGTTAACACTGCTAAATAACTTTGTGTCATCCGCAAATAACCGTATAATACACTTAATAGAGTCTTCAATGTCATTGATATATATCAAGAATAGTATTGACCCCAAAACACTACCTTAGGTTACTCCAGATGATACATGTATTAGTCCTTTCAGATTGACTAGAGTTGATAACTATACTCTTTCCTGTCTGTTATTTAAGAAAGATTTGATCCACTGTAACAGTTTCTCTTTTATTCCATATGCTTCAAGTTTAACAAGTAAACATGCGTGAGGTACTTACTGTATTAACCCTTTCCCTCATATAGACGCTTTCTGACGCCTCTGCAGCAAACGGCTATTTGAAAACATAGTGACAAAAGAAGAAATTGCACAAAACGTGCAATTTCTCCTTTTGCCACAATGTTTTCCACTTTTAGTCATAGCTAGGTTATCCATTCAATTATAAAGATTTTCTATTTTTCGGCAAACCATGTTCAAAGTCGTCTGCTGCAGAATTGTCGTATGAGGGAAAGGGTTAATTAAGATCACAAGCTGTTTCTGCGAAAAACACATGTACTCTTCAAAACAAGGTAGAAATAACTGGGTCACGTAAACACTTGCATCAGGCGTTCAGATGATATGGATAAATATGTAGTCCGACAAGCAAAATTGTGTGTATTTAAATAATACGGGTAAACAAATCGACAGCGAAGCCGGAAATACATGTTTCCCGTCAATAAGTATAATGAGTATGAACTTTGCAAAACTTTGCTATACTGTGTTTCCAAAAATTGTGTCCAGAGTGGATTTCGATGCAGTCATGATTCTGCTACGTTTTGATTGGATGAAAAGAATATATCATATTCCTAATAAAAAAAAAGGAAATAATTAAATATGATAATACGTACTCGAAAATGGTTCGAGCACAAGTAATTTTATATGTGATAAATTGCGTATAATAACACTCGTTGTCTATTTTTAAAATGAGTTCAAATAAATACTGATAAGGGTTTTTTCTGACTAACCGTAAGTTACAAATCCAAATTTCTGTAATATGATGTCCATTCTATTAGCGTAACGCAAATGATGAATAAATAACCAAAAGGAAAACGACAGAAAGTATAGGAAAGGATGGTTTGACTCGTCACAACCGTAGTTCCATAAATTAAAGAATCATTTCATTGGAAGTATGTAATGAAGGACAAGTTGATTATTTTTTGTACCTGTCATCATAATTTCAGAGATTTATAATCTTGGCCATATTTTAAAGTTGAATATATGCTTAACCGGATGATGATTTTTATTTTGTTTGCTTAGGACGGGTAGGACTCGTAAATAATTCATTGTGTTGCAAGCAAGGGGCAAACTGCAGTTTACGGTGAATGATTTACCGATCACAATGACATATGTAAACAAGAGCGCCAAATGTCACAAAATACGCCTGTCCTGTTTTTTTGAGACCAAGTATAGCGATAATTGGTTGTACATCAGCAGACACTGTTAGTACAGTTTTGGCCATTTCGAGGAACATAATTGTGTAGTGACTAAGATAACGTTGTAAGTTATCAAACCTGACCAAGATATTCTGTCATTAACATATTGTCTAAATTTGGTGATGATCGGATAAAGGCTTCACAAGTTATTTAGCTGACAAGACCAATTTTAGGTAATTTTTATAATTAAAGGGCAATAACTCTCTATGGAATGTAGCAATATGGCTAGTTATCGAACTTGTCCGAGATATTACGCTAATACACATTCTGACTAAATTTGGTGATGATTGGACAAAGGCTTCACAAGTTATTTAGCTGACAAGACCAATTTTAGGCAATCTTTATAATTAAAGGGCAATAACTCTCTATCGACTGGAGCAATATGGCTAGTTATCAAACTTGTTCGAGATATTACGCCATTCTGTCCAAATTTAGTGATGATTGGATGAAGGATTCTAAAGTTATTGAGCTGACAAGACCAATTTTAGGTAATTTCTATAATTAAAGAGCGATAACTCTCATTTGACTAAAGCGATATGGCTAGTTATCTAACTTGTCCGAGATATTATGCTAATACACTTTCTGACTAAATTTGGTGATTATTGGATAAAGGCTTCTAAAGTTATTGAGCTGACAAGACTAATTTTAGGTAATTTCTATAATTAAAGGGCGATAACTCTTGATTGACTAAAGCGATATGGCTAGTTATCGAACTTGTCTGAGATATTATGCCAATTCACATTCTGACTAAATTTGGTGATGATTCGACAAAGGCTTCTAAAGTTATTGAGCTGGCAACATACTGGACGCCGCCCGCCCGCCGCAGGTTAAACTATAATACGATCCGTTTTTTTCAAAACGGGCATATAATAAAAATGTTAACCCGAAATAGGTAGCACCCATACTCATATTACTATAGAGCAGGGCTATGGAAGACTGAAATTCTGCCGGTTTGGACAGTTTTTTAAATGTCACTGTATATATTATAAGGCTGAAGTTTTAACTTCATTTCATTTAATTTGTCCTTCGATACATTGGTGAAAGGGCTCAATGAAATTGACTTGCGATGTTCAAAAAGTCAAATGACGGTTTGGCATGTTGACAAAGAGAACCGGTTCATAATTACTCAAATGGGTAAATGTACCTAAAACAAGAGCTGTCGGAGGACAGCGCGCTCGACTACATGCCGCTTATTCACATAAAGCACTATTTCATTATATTGCACTTTTAAAAGTACTATTAAATCATATTATATACTCTATATGTAAAAGCAACTGAATAGATATACATACATTTAAATATAATTTAAAAATAAAATTTCCTAAGTCAATCAACGGCCATTACTCCATATTTAGGATACAATGGAGTTATCTAACCTAATTGTACGATGGTCCTTAACAAATATGTGAAGTATGAAGTGATTTGAATGATGTAACTTTAACGTTGAGCTAAACGCAAATGTTAAAACTGACCGAGTCCAAAATTAGCAAAACCGTAAAAAAGGTTTTCGTAATGTTTGACACCATGCAAAACCCGTTTGATATGTTGAAGAATTATATTTGATAAATAAATGATCACAATTAGAAAGAAATGAAAAATCATGTTTTTTACCAACTCAGCATCTTCAACATACAATGTGAAGAAAGGTATTACATGTAATTATATTCCAAATATGGAAGCCCTAACACAAGTACTTATTTAGAAAAATTAGAAAATTAAATGAAAAAGCCAACTTGCCCTAAAACTAACCACCCAAAAGCATGTGTTTTCCGCAAACAAAAGGTCACACTCAGCATCTTCAGCATATAATATGAAGAAATGTATTAAATGTAATTATTTTCCAAATATGAAAGCCCTAGCACAAGTACTTATTCAGAAATAGTTAACAAAATAAAATAAAATCCTACTTGCCCCAAAACTTTAACCACCGAAAATCATGTTTTTTACCCCAAAAAGAAGGTCACACTCAGCATCTTCAGCATTCAATGTGAAGAAAGGTATAAGATGTAACTATATTATAAATATTAAAGCCCTAGCACAAATTCTTATAGAGAAAAAAAAAATAAAAAATTAAATGAAAATGCCAACTTGCCCTAAAACTTTAACCACCCAAAATCATGTCTTTTACCCCAAAAAGAAGGTAAAACTCAGAATCTTCAGCATACAATATAAAGAAAGGTATTAGATGTAATTATATTCCAAATATGAAAGCCCTAGCACAAGTAGTTATTGAGGGAAAAAAAAAAAAAAAAAAATCCAACTTGCCCTAAAACTAACCCCCGAAAATCATGTTTTTTTTTCCCAAAAGAAAGGTCACACTCAGAATCTTTAGCATTCAATGTGAAAAAAGGTATAAGATGTAACTATATTCCAAATATGAAAGCCCTAGCACTAATACTTCTAATCTTAAGTACGAACAAGCAATGTAAACACACATGCATGGTTATGTAAGTCTCACTCTGCAAATTTTGGTAAATTATGATTTGTAAAACTTGTACTTCTACATTGACATTAACGAGCGATGACGCTGTTATGCAACCATATATGCAAGGTAACCTGCAATAAACATAAACTTTGTGTATATTTGTTTTTAAAAGAGTTCCAATAGCTTTTTTTTAACGGGTGAAAACAAAATTTCCGGAGCCCTGCTATAGAGTACTTACCTGCCAAATTATACACAACAATTTTGTCTAATGAATTAGTTAGCGGGTCTTGAACATTAAAGTGATCTGCTTTTGATTTGGAATCTGCTAAGGGTTACTTGACTGTACATGTTAACGATATAGGGCAGTAATTGTCTGAATTGTCCATGGAGATTTTTTAAAATGATTTTATATTGATAGATTTCCAGTCCTCAACAAGTTCTCCCCTTTCGAATGAATCAACAAATATCAAGTTCAGCAGGTTTGCAATACTGCTACTTAGCTCCTGTTAAGTAGTCTGGGGGTGAAGAAGATCAAGTCCTAACAATCAGTGCGGAACGACCCCGTTCAAACGAGAATCGGGGCGAAAGGAACCGGTGCCAAATGACTAAGGGTGCAAACGAGAAACGAGGCGAAATAACCCGGTATCGTCGATTGAGCATCATAGTTCTATCAAGTTTAACAAACAGTTTAAATCGTCATAAAACGGAGATTTGTTAGCGCATAAATAACTTACCAAATCATATTCTTCATCATCATCGCACATAAATTCATCATCCGACATTTTGTTTGTAGAGGTGTTTGCTTAGAAGAATATAACGCGAAACTGGTTCGTGTTCTGAATGTTATATATCCACTAGCCGCGTTTGGTTTAAAGGGTAGAACAACTTATATTTATTTTTAACCTTGACTTGTCCGTCACTTTATTCTGGGTCGTTTTAATTTACTTGAATGAATGCGATAAATAAGGAGACTACATGAACATTGTAATAGGAAATACTCAAATGTGCGGTTTAAATAAGGCTACGCATGCGCGCAAAATTATAGCGGGTAGTATTATAATTGTCTATAATAATTTTAAGAAGAAAAGATATTTGTTCATAATGCAATAACCAACAGGGGGTATCACTAAACAGAGTCTGGTAGAGTCCGGTAGAGTCTGGTCGAGTCTGGTCGTCAAATATCCCATTATATCACTATTTTGTTGTGTTTTTGTATTGAAATGAATAAAATAAAGTGCTATTGTATCATATAAATAAAAAAATAAAAGGTATTTGCCTATTTTAGTTCATTTTCGAGTGAATATAGAAATATTATATGCTTGAACACGGACACTGGTAGAGTCTGGTCATTATTAAGCAATAAATACAAAGTTTTATACGATTTTTAAGTTATAAAAAGTTTAATTTGATTTATATGTGTCATATTATACATTTATTTATTATATTATTTCAGCTGATAATCGGGAAAATAGTGGAAGATTGAGGATTTTTAACGATAACATTGTGTTTCGTAAATCAAAATGGCTGACGTGAAATTTCTGTTTATAATGCGGCCCTATCGTACGAGTAATACACTAAATTCTCTCTCTATTATGGGCCAACTAATTGATTAGGTGTGATCGATTAGTGTTATAATTATTAAATAATTAAAGATTTTAAATGTATGAAAACTACTAGATTGGAATAATTTTATGTTTTATATGTCATAAACATTAATTAAACCAAATGATTAGAGAGCTATATACTTACTTAAAAGTAATTCATATGAAATTGGAGGATAAATTGAGTGACATTGACCAGAGTAAATTAATATTTTGTCCCTACGAAGAGTTTTCGACTTGTAAAGCCATTGACATATGTTTCCCATAAGCCACAAGAGTTCTTTGCGCGAAACATTTGAAGGATAATGCGGTAAATTTACTCAGTAAGTGTCTTCCTCAACCTGAGGTTAACCGCATTATTTGTAAACTCTTCGGTCCTAATGGTATCTTAAGTGCTGAAACTGCAACCTCATTCACAGAAATGGACCAAGAAATATCCAATACACATCCATATTTGACATATTTACAAGGGATACTTACCAATTTGAAGAAGCATATGTTTCTCCCCAAACTCAAACATTCTTGGCTACCACAACAATGGTTTAATAATGCAAATGAGTCGTACAACCATGTTATCAAAAGGACGACAAACTGGGTAGTCCAGAAATTACCTGACATGATAGAAAAGTTCCGAGAACTTGAACAGTGTCGAACTCTTGATGTGAGAGGCGCAATGCACGACTCGGGTAAATATTGTTTGGCGACACAAGCGTCGGTGCTACACGTTTCTCATGCTACATATGGACATAGTTAAGTCCTGACCAGAGATCAAGGCGATTTATGAAATTATTGAACTTTAAGTCGCATCACATTTCAAACATCACATCAACAGATAAGCAACTAACATTACCCTCCATTACGAGAATTGAACGAAAACTCGGCACTCGCAAACGCCTGAAAAATTGCAAAACATACACAATTGAAAATTAAAAAAAACACAGATTATATTGAAACACATTCATGTTAAAAGGACTGCATATTTTAGTTGCAAACCAACAACAATATATTTTTTATCAATCATTCGCTAATACCTGTATGTCAGTTGTACATTCAACATTTTCAACCATAATTCCTCTATATCCGTCTAAAATGTTAACGCTAGGACCAGGTTTAAATTTGAGTACTGGTTATGTCACCAGGAAGCAGACATAAAGAAGCGGAAAATATAAACCAAAAACAATAAATAAAAATCCCAAAAAATGGAGCTCTGTGTAGGGTCTTTTTTGTTAACCTAAAATGAGATCACGTCACCAATTAGAAACGAATTGAATCAAACACACATAAATCTTGAGGATACAAAAGAAACCGGCATACATCTGTTCGAGATTCGGGTTGAGACAAATGTGTTAAGGGACAATTCCTGGTTTGTCCTTTGCGTATCACTCGATTTAATAGCGAGCTGGCAGGGGAATGGCTCTATATTGACTTATGAGTTTCGTGGGTAATGTTGCCTTGGCCCCGGGTTCACATGTTGCCAATGTCTGCATGCTAAACACCCTAAGCAAGCACGCTCAACAGTGGTGCAGACACGGCCGGTAGCTGCGTGCTCGGCCATGCTTTTGATCTTTATCAAATGAATGTACATAGAACCAAAATCATAGAATAAAAAATTAAAAAAATGGAGCTCTGTGTAGGGTCATTTACGGCCCGGGTCCTCGTCAGGCGCACGGGCTCTATTTTGGTAACCTAAAATGGAAAACATAGAAAAAAAATCCAAAAATGATATAATATAGATCCAAACATTAAATTTTGGACCATGCGAGAGTTCCTCCACGTGTTGTGGCCTGAATACAATATTTCGCAAAATGCATTTTATGAACTATATCAGGATATATATTTATTTTTCAAGTTAAAGTATTTTTGCATATTTTAAAAAAAAAAATGCAAATATGGTTTAGTTTGATTCTATTTTTTGCGGAATGTAGTCTTTAATTTCATATGAATTACATTGTACTTTTAAGTAAGTATATAGCTCTCTAAGTATTTGGTTCAATTAACGTTAATGACATATAAGACATAAAATTATTCGAATCTAGTAGTTTTCATACATTTAAAATCTTGGCATTGTTAAAATATAATTATAACTATAATCTGTTGATCACACCTAATCAATTAGTTGACGCATAATAGAGAGAGAATTTAGTGTATTACTCGTTCAGGATGTGCGATATTGCCGCATTATAAACAGAAATATCACGTCAGCCATTTTGATTTACGAAACACATTGTTATCGATAAAAATCCTCAATCTTCCACTATTTTCCCGATTATCAGCTGAAATAATTTAATAAATAAATATATAATATGACACATATAAATCAAATTAAACTTTTTATAACTTAAAAATCGTATAAAACTTTGTATTTATTGCTTAATAATGACCAGACTCTACCAGTGTCCGTGTTCACGCATATAATATTTCTATATTCACTCGAAAATGAGCTAAAATAGGCAAATACCATCTATATTTTTATTTATATGATACAAAAGCACTTTATTTTATTCATTTCAATACAAAAACACAACAAAACAGTGATATAATGGGATATTTGACGACCAGACTCTACCGGACTCTACCAGACTCTGTTTAGTGACACCGCCAACAGGTGGTCTTATACGCGCTAATAATTCGTGCATATGAGATTTGAGAGGCATTTAGCGTTGGGGTAAATTATTTATGTTTGCTATTTATGTCAGAGGCCTACATTAAGCTCATTTAGAAGACGTGCTTCATCTGCATAGAACGTTTTTGTTTCACAAAGATAGGAATGTATGTAAATCTATGTGTATAACTGCGGACGGGTTTTGACGTATTGAGGGCATTTAAATTCATTGACATTTCATGTATACATATCGGATTCCCAAAGTGCTTTGTCTATCATGAGCTTTCCAAATAATAAATTGAAATGATATGATTGTTTTGTTGTTTTCTATAAAAGGTTATGATATGGTTTTCAGGGAATGTGTTGTATCAATCACAGGGACTCGCTCGTCTAAAAATAGATATTACCCTATATATGTGTAACGAAAACGTTCGGTATACGTTGCATTTGATATGCAAATCTACATCACCGTTTCGAAGTGATGGAGTTTAGGGCTATATATATAAAAGACAAGTGGACCCCTCCTGGGTCGAGTATACTTTTCGCTGAAGGGACCTTCTGCGTCTTTAGCCCTGCACGTTACATTGGTGGGCCGGCAGCGGTGGGATGAAGACAACTGCCATACCGGAGTTGCCTTACCCACAGGTTTCCAGGCCAAGACTCGGGACGAGTCTTCTCGGAGTGGGAAGTAGTGTAACGAAAACGTTCGGTATACGTTGCATTTGATATGCAAATCTACATCACCGTTTCGAAGTGATGGAGTTTAGGGCAAGTGGACCCCTTCAGGGTCGAGTATACTTTTCGCTGAAGGGATGTTCTGCGTCTTTAGCCCTGCACGTTACATATGCATAGATATTAGCAAGGGTGGACACAGTTTTAAGTTTTCAGTTTTCAACTCATTTTTATTTGTTTGGCTTGTCCAAACAAATTTAGTAATAGCTACAATTCTGAAGCCACTATCTTATGGAAAATTCCTTAAATTTCGTACGCCCTGAAAGTAGTACTCACTACTTGCTCTTACTTTTCATTTGAAAGACTAATTATATATTTATATCGTCTCTGTTTTCTTAGTTGGTTCTGCTATTTAAAGAGAATTTGGAAATGAAATGTAATTGTGTATTTAAGAAAAATGACGTGAAGTAATAGCAAAGGTCAAAATAAGTAAATTAACCAACAGGATCTATTTTTTACCAATTCACACCTATATAAACCTACGCCTAAATATAGTACCACATTTATAAACCTATATAATGTAAATCAAATCTGATGAAAGTGAAATTCCAACTTTATTATGGAATTATAAATATTTCAGTTACGATTTTTATCCGAACATGCTAATAATGTGTTCGTTTGCAGGAATGGTATAACCAGTAAGATTTCATACGCCGTGAACCAAATACTTGATCACGCATTGAAATGCAGAGAAAAGACCCCGAATTGAAAATATTCTGTGTGTCGTATCACGCAAATAAATCCATATTAACTATTAAACGTCAGTTTCCGTGCGTCGTTAAGGTAGAACGCGCCTCTAAAAAAATATTCGAATTTCCTCACGAAATTTTGCACCAAATTAATACAGCATATGCTCAATAACATTCTGTTCTTACTTTGTTCGTATCTAAAACAGTTTTTAAACTACGAGACCTCAAAGTATACCACTGACGTCACTTTTTGGACGTCTCTCAAATGTCCCTCGTTATAACAACAACAGCTGATAGTTTGGTCAATTTTAGGTTGATAGCTGAGAAATTGTATCACGATTTGCACCTTAAGTATACCACTCACGTTCCTGTAATTTTCTTCTTTGTGACGTACGTTTAAAAATGAATAACGCGTCTATAACGTCACTTTTCAGGAGCGAAATGCCGTCGCGTTACGCGTAAAAAAAGGCGCCTTTCTTTCATTTAAAAAAAATCTGTACATTTAATTTTTGATTTTTTTTAAACTATTCATTTATAATTTTATTACAAATCGTTTGATATCAAGAAAAGTATACCTTACCGAGTTCGTTTTTTCACAATATCAATTTATCTTACCCCTACTGTAGTGCATAATGGAGCGTGAAATGCATTAAAACGACAGGTTTGCCTCGAAAGCTACTCATCAGAGAACACTTTACTTGAAGAAAGTTACCGAGAAACATCAAGCAAATAGAGAACTAGATCATTTACCAAGAAAACGTTTTGTGCACATACAACATTTTGTCCAACATTTTGCAAAAAGCTGTCAAAGTTGTGAAAATCATTTGAATATCGTAGATTTTGTAAAGGATAACGCATTTAGACTTTTTAACTAAGTTATAATTTCGCTGCCGGCATTGCCACGCTGTGTCTGCAATACATACATGAAACCTATAGAAAGGAAGGAAAGGGTCCTTTACAAATAACATCAAGGCATCCTTGCAAGGTAAAGCTTTTTTTATTATTTTACTTTATACATTTTTAAAAAAGGATAGATGTGCATATAACACACTCTTTATGAGAGAAAAATAAATAATTTCCGTTGCACATGCACTTTTCCGTGTATCGCGGGAGGACATTCCCGAACAGCATTCTCTCAAATTTAATCATGACTGTCTCTCCTGTTTGTTAACCATTTCCAACATACAGCAGATAACTTTTGAAAATATCGTGGCAAAAGGTGAAATTGCTCATTATGAAAAATTTCTATATCTCACAATAGTTTCGCAATATAAATAATTATTCTTTGTTCTTTGAGTATTTAAATGTTCTATTTTTTTAAAAATGTTTTGAAAGTTTTAAGCAGCATATTTATTGTGTGTGGGAAAGTGATTTGTAAAGAAACTTAAATACATCCTATTAGTTACTCAATTAAAGTCCCTATTGTATCGCCTCAGTACATTGCGCCCGGTGAAATGCAAACTAACATAATTATCCATTATAGGTCTCTTTACCTTCTGTAATAAAACTCTTACCATCTTTCAGGAATGTTGACCTACTCACACGAATGGTTTCCACCAAATAACTTTTAAAAGAATGAAGCAAATAGTAGGGCCGATTGTAGAGACAAGGCACGTGAATCTTGTGAAAGGACGTGCGCTCGAAAATACTTTGATGAGATCGGCTACCCTTTCTACATTTCCAGCGGTAGACGATTCACGTTGTTACTATTATCATTATGTTTTATTATTATTATGATTCCGGTCAAACGAAACTTAAAAACAGGCATGTGTCACTTGCATTACCCCTACCACGGATATGGGCCATGTCCCATATCTGTAACATATTGAGGCGTATTAATGCATTAATTGTGTTAAATAATTAGGGTAAAGTAAACCCTCTCCCATTGTAGACGCATTCTGAAGCAGACGAATATTAAAACATTGCAACAAAAGAATAAATTGCTCATCTTCTACTTTTGCCACAACCTTTTCAATTATATTCAATAATGAGACTTACATTTATAGAGAATATCCATATATTTTACTAAAATTGTTCATAGTCGTCTGCTGCAGACATTTTGAACTGAACACTTGCATAATAATGTAAAATTGCCTTCACTGTGTTGGCTCAAAAATGTTTTATTCTAACGGAAACCAATAGAGCTCCCACTAATTACGTTCTACTTATTCGTTTTTAGGGATTTCAAAGTAATGGGGATATTTTTTTTTAATTCTCTTCTATATCCGTCATTGAATAAGTAAACAGGAATTTGTCTTTTGTATCAGCTTACACATAATGTATACCTAAAATTACATGTACGTGAGTGGTATACTTTGAGGTCTCGTAGTTTAAAAACTGTTTTAGATACGAAAAAAGTAAGAACAGAATCTTATTGGGCATATGCTGTATTATGGTGATGCAAAATTTCGTGAGGAAATTCGAATATTTTTTTAGAGGCGCGTTCTACCTTAAATGAAATAAAGATGAAAGCGACGCATTTGCAGAGAAACCGTGATCTTCGGTTAGGCCTTATTCACCGTGGTAGAATTTCCCATAGCACCGGTTGGTAGGAATGATTGCGTCATTTGGACGGTCATGCGTTGGACAGATTTGGTCTATATCTTTTTTGCAATGACACAAAATGCCGTCTCACAACCATAATAAAACCTGGTTCTTTATTCAAGTTTTTCATATTAAATGAAACGGAATAGACAGTGGATATCCCGTAGTTGATAATGACCAATTAAAGGTATGTATTTACAGTATTGTTGAAATGGCATGTTGTCTTTTCGTCTCGAGTATACTTCGCTATGGTTCTCTCATATATCTAAAATGCAATACAGTAGGTCTGTGTGATTTATCATATGCACACTATTTGTTTGGAACAAACAAATTTAGAGAGCTAAAATTCTGAAGCCATACGTCTTATGGAAAATTCCCTAAATTTCATACGCGTGAAAGTAGTACTCAATACTTGCTCTTACTTTTCAAATGTATCACGATATTTGAAATAATGATATATTTATATCGTCTTTGTTTTCTTATGTGGTTCTTATATTCAAAGAGAATTTGGAAATAAAATGAAACATTGTATTTTAAAACATGAACGCTGAGAGATTTATAAATCTCAATGAGTGAACTGCTACAGGGAGAACTATTTCCGATTTAAGCTCCAGATACGGTATTTGAATTTTCAATCACGCATTGAAAATGTAGATAAAAACAGAATTGAAAATATTTTCTTTGTGCCTTGTCGGCCATATAAATATAGTATAAAGAATTAAAAAAGCAAATATGTGCGTCATAAAATGCATTTAAAATGAGAGTAACACATTTGCAGAGAAATCGTGATCGTCAAATTCTATTTATAAATACAACGGTATGGGGGGAGGGTCTAAAGTGCGGACGCGATCTGCGGACAAATACATTATAGAGGTAAAATGCGGGCAAATGCAATATAGAGGGAAAATGCGGACGCTATAGAATATAGAGCAAATCTGCGGACGCTATGATTTGTTGTAAAAATTGTTTAAATAAAGATGGGCAAATGTGTATAATTTGTTACATATGATCATATCCGGGGTTTTCTTTGTAAATATATAATGTGTTTGATTGCTTTTATCAGTGATATAGATTAAACCAAAAATCGAGATCATGCTGAAATGGAATCTCTTTGTAAAGTGTTTTAACGACTTTCCTCTTTATATCTATAGATTTCAATAACGAGAATTGATGGATTGATTTTCCGACAAAATTTGAAAACATTGCAAGAATAGAATAGGTTGCTAGTAACTAGCCATAGATTTTGCTTCAATTATATCCTCTCCTTTACACTCGATTGAAGGGTCATGGGTTCTAGTTATTGTTTGGCCTCTTCATGTTCTACTTTGTAACTTTCAACAGTTTTCCATGTGCCATACTACGAGGCAAATGATCCATGCAACATTCTATTCTGTAGGGTACGTGGAAGGGGCAGAACAATTTAAATAACAAATAAACAATAAGTATATATATATATACAACACTTTTAATCTTAATTTGTTTCTAGTAATTATATTTATCATGCAATGAGCAGATTACGTGACGTATAACACTGGTATGATAAACCTTTTGTTTACATGTCTACTGGTATGATAAACTTTTTTATCCTGTCACGTGTAGCAATTTCGACCCGATAACAGGGTGCCGTATATTTATTTTGATATACGTCAGTTGATCACGTGATAAGCTGGCGCGCACCTGCTAGCCGGGACTACTTTTTTTAGCAAGCGTCGCTGTAAATTCCAACTTCAATCAATAAAAACAGCATATATCGTGGATAAATTTCTCATTTGTGAATACAACATTCATGAAGATAGCTATTTTTTGTGTTGTATTATGTTAGAAATTTGAGAACTATTTTTTTCCGCGCATCAATCACGATTGGCTGCTGTTTATTTATAAAACATGACGTCACAATGAAAGGGATGCAATTCAGTAAGTTACATATTTTTAAAGCTGCCATAAAAATAAAAAATAAAAATGCAACAGGATAAATAGAATAATAGGTTGGTGCCGTGGATTGAGAAAGTTTATCTAGCTCGGCACCGTAATTTATCGGATTCGCCTTCGGCTCACCCGATAAATTACTCCGCCTTGCCAGATAAACTTTCTCAATCCACTACACGGCACCAACCTTTTATTCTCTATATCTTTATCAGTCTACTTATTTTTAGAAATGACGTAATCGCTGGAACTACTTTTTCTGAAATATAAATGAGCCGTTCCACCAGAAAATTATCGAACCGGATCAGCCTCAGCATGCCGCGCAGGCTAACCCGGTCAGACACGTTTCGACTCCTGTGGATTTTCTGTTTAAGGAATCATTGCTCAATACCTCTATGCCCCTGAGACGGAATGTGTCGGACCGGATTAGCCTGCGCAGGCTGATCTGGATTGATACATTACGCAGAATCCATAATGTTGTTTTTTATCGTGGAACGGCTCAATTATGTTGATAGTATAACAGTCAAAGCAATGAACAAACATAAAATAACAATCAGAAATAAAGTTATTATTGTTTTAATTACATTTAAACACATTTTACAATGCAAATACAAATCGAAAAGAATATCGTTATATAAATCACACGGGATCTGCATGTTCAGTCTTACTTGATGAACTGTCTTTCTTCGTTGAAAATGTCGCATACATAGACCTGTTTATTCTCACGTGATCAGTTCATAGGTAACCTTGTTTAAATACAATCTGAAGCGAGTAATGTCCTATAATGAGAAGCATATCTATGTTTCCACAAGTCATTTTAATGCACTTAAATGACTCCACGTTAAACGACAAATGTTTAATTTCTATCGTCAGTCTGTGTTTTACCACGAGAAAGGGTTCACGAACATCGATCCTCATCTACCCACGGATTCCTCTTCCATACAGCAGTTCCGACAGAAAATCATTTTACGTTTAGGCGAGATATCCAGAAAATGTTTCTTCTAGTTAAATAACTTATCATTTACGTACAGCTAGTGTTTACATGATTCTTAAAACTAAAAGTTTCGTAACGTGTCTTCGACATGTCTACCCACAACAGTGATGGTATCCTTTTCCAAAAATGAATGTCTCCAATTTAAACGACGACTAAGCCTGAGCATCACACTTGTCTTGAATATAGTCATCTGTATTTAAACTTTGAGTGTTACTTGAACTTCCTTAGCCTGAACTAACTTTATACATTGACTTTCAGATCCAACACAACTATTCATTTTCAAAACACGGCGGTTGACATACATGTTGACCTATCGTGTGTACTGAAGCGACGGCCAATCCGCAATACTTACACTTCTACTAAGAATATGTTCGAGTTAATACTGGCATTTTAAGGTATTACGTCACACCAGATATACAAATTAAGTAGTAATAATCGAGAAATATGGAGTTGAAGTCGGAACTCTTTAGCTTCCGTATGTCGTGTGTACACAATGTAATTCGGCGCAGATTTATGCACGCGCGTGACGTCATTCTATTTTAGGTGAGGTCATTCATGAATGGGCTTTTGTAATTTTGTATGTTATTTATTAAAACTAGTTAAAATCAATGTAGATTTACCTGAAACCCTTATTTTACATGCAAGATAAATAGAATATTACGTCCCTGACGTAAGATATGAACTTTATCAGACTCGGCTGTGAGAAAGGATAATTGTCTCGCCAAAGGCTCGCCAATTATCAATTCTCCCAACCTCGTCAGATAAAGTTCATATCTTACGTCAGGGACATAATATTCTCTATATATATACAGCAATAATACTAATCTATAACAAATAAGTTAAATGTTTTTTTCTTGCTGTGTAAACAGTAAAAAGCAACATATATTGAAAACATTGTGGGAAAAGGAGAATTTGCTTATTTAAAGAATTTCTTAATTCCCATAACCTTTCTTTACAGTCGTATAAACCAAATTTGTATTTGAAGGCTGTTATAAGTAAAAAACTTAAATGTTGCCAATTTAATCACATATCTTATCATTATAATAGCCAAATAATTAACAAAAGTTACAATTAAAGTCCGCATCTGTTGTCGAAATATCCACAGGTGCATTAACACAAGATTTGTGAAACCAATTTGTGCATATATCACATTGTACCATGACGGTATCGACACATCCCGGCAAGTTACAAATACATAAATGTATATGATAGGTTTATTGGGAAATAGAGTTACATTTATAATTTGTTTGGAATGACACTCGTACACAATGGTAATTAACAGTGTATGGTCACGCATCCTTAATTGATTTGGCAAGCTTAAACACCCTTTAAAGGAAACAGCGGCCAGCTTAGGTGTATACTGTAGAGTAAAATGGGGACGGCACAGGTATTGGTTTTCTCTGGAGCATTTAATCCTTTTATAATGCAAATGAATTCAAAAGCCTCTGAAGTCTGAAGCATGTTTCTTTTAAAGCGCTCATATACATATTAGTACTGCCTTTTTCCACAATATTTTCTACATGATTTCAATTACTCTTTCATTTGGATAGATGTTTCTTTTTTAGCTCACCTGAGCACGAAGTGCTGAAAGTTAGTTATTGTGATCTCCTTTTGTCCGGCGTCTGTCGTCCGTCAACATCTTCTCCTCAGTAACGAGTGGGTCAATTGGGATGAAACTTCACAGAAAGCATCCTCTCATTGACCTCACCCGAATTCTTCAAATGTTTGTGATTCATGCAGAATTATGGTTTCCATGGCAACGAAAATAAAATAACTTTAAAATTCTTCTTCTACCAAACTGGTTGGCAGATTTTCAAATTATTTTAAAGAAGTGTTCCTTGGCCGCCAGGGAGCGGGGCTTTTTTGGCCTTATATGGCTATAGTGTAAACTCAAAAAAATCTTCTCCTCCAAAAGTGTCAAGCCGATTTTCAAATAATTTTGTAGAAATGTTTCTTGGGTGACCCTCTATCAGATTTCTTCCAGCCAAGTTGATTGGTCGAAAAACATGGCCGCCAGTGGGCGGGGCTTTTTTGCCTAATATGGCTATAGTAAAAACTTGAACAATCTTCTCGGCCAATTTTCAATTCTTTTTGTAGAAATGTTCATTGGGAGACCATCTATCAGATTCCTCCAAGCCATGTTGATTGGTCGAAAAGCATGGCCGCCAGGGAGCAGGGCTATTTGGCCTTATATGGCTATAGTGAAAACTTGAAAAATCTCTTGTTAAGCAGGAAGCTTTTGAGTAAGATTTTAGAAAACCCTTGGTCAATTGTGATTTTTTTTGTAACAAAAATTGGTAAATACTATAATGAGTGAGTCGGGGCTATTGCTCTTTACGATAACTAGGTAACGTCCCTTGATTGCCAACGTTACTCAATATTCTCCTTCCGGGGACTACCTTTTGACAAAATTGCGGACATAGACAAAGCAATCAGCGAGGCGCGCGAAAACAACAATGAATAAACTAGAAATACATCTTTACTTATTTTTTAAAGTTTAATTTAAAACATTGTCGCTAAAGGATTGATGGATTTATGTTTAAACTTAAAGTCGATTTCAACAAGTTTTCACAGCCAGCCCACGATGGCCTGTTAACAATTTCCTAGTAACAACTTCTCTCACCAATGGACAGATTTCAAAATAATTTCCTTAGGTGGGGCTGCTTTCAAAATTGTTAATATAATTGAATGCTATGAGGAACTTGGGTTGCTGCCTCATCAAAAATCCTGTCCAAAAGTACTGGCTTGATGTGAAAACATTTTAAAACAAAATTAATGTTTCTTTGGCGACATTTTTACTAAAATTCATCCGATCTGTTTAGAAATATTGTCACCAGGGGGAAGAAGGTTACGGCATTCAGTCAGAGTTACGTGTGGCTTTATAGTCTGCAGCAGATGACTTTAACAACATGTAGACAAAATCAATTGATATCTCTAAAAATGATTTATAATTGAAATATAGTAGGATCCCCACCTTCTCAGTGATTATCGTATGTATACGCGGTCTGGAAATGTTAAAAATTCATACAACTAACATCGTACAGTACTTTAAAATATAGTTTATGGAAGCTAATTGAAATCTCTAACTAACTGTGTATTTTACTATTCAATTCATACTGATTGTATAATCCGCTTGTATACATCGATTTCACGCTTGCATGACTGATTGCCTAATTAACAAGCTCGCACCACTGCAGGGGTCATATCTTCAAAGATATGCAGGTCATAAAGATCTCATTAATATTCACGAATATTGCTATTGATGATCTACAGTTGTATTAGGTAATTACGTGGGAAGGGTAAAAAGTATATTCTCCTTTTGCCTCAATATTTTCAAATCCTGCCTGCTGCAGATGTGTCAAAATACATCTGCAAGTGGGAATGAGTTAAAGGGCATAAATATGAAAATAAAAATTGAACTTTATTATATCTTTAATGTGCAATAGTCAAATTTACAAATGCCACACGCAGAAGATATTTAGAAACATTGTGGCAAAAGGATAACATTCTCTTCAGAGCAATTCCTCATTTTGTCACAAAGTACAAACTGTACCATTTTTGTTAAAAGACTTTCCAAAGTTTGGCCTACACATTTCCCAAGTCATCAGCTGCATATGGGTTTAAACAATTTTGCAGCAGACGACTTTGAAAACATCTTGACAAAAATTGCTAAAATCTCGTTAAATGCGTCTGTAGGTGGGAAAGAGTTAGATATACATTCAACATACGAGCCATCTCGCGAGAAAACAAACATTGTGGTCTCTGCGTAAAGAGTCGACACGGATCATCCTAATCATGCCGCGCAGGTTTACTTGGACAGACACGTTTCGCCTCCTGTTGATTTTCTTTTTCGGGAATCATTACTCTATTCCCCCCCCCCCCCCCCCCCTGATGTGGAATGTGTCGACCCATATCAGTCTGTGCGGACAGCGCAAGCTAATCTGGTCAACAAATTACGCAGATGCCACAATGTTGGTTTTCTCGCGTGACGGCTCATATATGCAGAAGTAGAGCTTGAAAACAACAACATGAATATCACTATTTAAAAATGATAGGAGAATTATTGAATTAAATAACATTGTTGTAAAAGGTGAAATTGCTCATTATGAACAAGTGCCATTATGTTAACAATAATTGTATGTTGCAGACGCATCAATGACCCATCAAAATGTGTTTGCAAGTAGGAAAGGGTTAAAAATATGCCACTGACTTGACTACGCTTTTGAAAATATAACTGAACCCTTTTCCCCCAGCTGACACATCAGCAGCAGATCACTTTTGAAAACATTGTGGCAGAAGAAAAAAATGTTCATAATGAGCAGCTTCTCCTATTTGCCAGTTTAATTTTCATTTCCACTAATACACTTTTGTAGTTCTTATTAATTTATTTCCAGACCAATAAATCGGGCCTCTCATACACCATCCACATATATCATTCAGTAAATATACATTTTGCTCGTCTGTTAATTTCGCGATATTGATGATAAACAAAACAATAAATCATCATCAGTTAACATTCCCATGTTGGAAAATGCCCTTGTCAATCCACTTTCAGTAGGGAATTGACTATTCGAAAGTATTCCCCGGAAGTAAAATCCACATGAATGCGCATGCGCAATTGAAGAGTAATCAAGGGTAGATAACCTAGTTATCGTAAAGAGCAATAATGGTTATCCATTTGTTTTACATGTCTTTTGAAACTTGGAAATTAAATATAATATTCACATGTATGTCTCATGATTTATTTTTATAGACAACTACAATGGCATTTAATTTTAACGGATGCGTCATTTATTCTTTTACCCGAAGTTGTAATATTTATAAACAATGCATAGTTTAAGAATCACACATCTATACAAAGGCAAATGTTTGAACAGTTTTATGTACCCAAATAAATTTAATGCCTTCAGCGCTTTGATTATTTCATCGTTCTACTTAGTTCTTCAAAAAAAGACATCGCGTATGTCGGAATACTGTTTTGTTCATATCCTACCATCCTACCATCACATATTAACGAGAACGCGATGGTAGGATAGTAGGATGATAGGATGGTAGGATGGTAGGATAGTAGGATGCTAGGATGGTAGGACAGTAGGATGGCGATGGTACGATAATAGGACAGTAGGATGGCGATAGTAGGACAGTAGGATGGTGATAGTAGGACAGTAGGATGGCAATATGTCCATCCTTCTATCCTACCATCGCCATCCTACTGTCCTACTATCGCCATCCTACTGTCCTGTAGGAGGGTAGGACAGTAGGATGATAGGATGGTAGGATGGTAGGATGGTAGGATGGCGATGGTAGGACAGTAGGACAGTAGGATGACGATAGTAGGATAGTAGGATGGCGATTATAGGATAGTAGAATGGCGATGGTAGGATAGTAGGATGGACATATTGCCATCCTACTGTCCTACGATCACCATCCTACTGTCCTACTGTCGCCATCCTACTGTCCTACTGTCCTACCATCGCCATCCTACTGTCCTACCATCCTAGCATCCTACTATCCTACCATCCTACCATCCTATCATCCTACTATCCTACCATCGCGTTCTCGTTAACATGCGATGGTAGGATGGTAGGATATGCACAAAACAGTATTCCGTTACGTATGCTCATTTTTCATTTTGTTATTATCCTGCATACGCGACCAATAATGACAGATGATAAAACGAGAAACCGAAAGTCTAAATTATTTGGACTACGTCCTACTAAGGAATTATTCCGGAGACCTGAAGTTTAACACTGTCCAACTTGCAGACGCATCTGTAGAAGACGATTTTACTCCCAATGTTTAAACTATAGTGTTAACATTAGACATAGATAAAGCTACTTATTAAGAGGTCATATTCATAACACTTAGGCCTATTTATTTGTTCTATTGTTACATGCATGGGTGTATTTGCAAAATATTTCATACCCTAGTGTCAGTAATTTCAAAGCCGGCCTTGTAACCAACAATAAGTTATAGATTAATGTATTCGAATCATATTACATATGTTTACAAAATTTATTGCAAAATATTTAGTAATATTGCAAATATTGTACATGATAACAAATATTAGTTTAGTTTAAAAGGTCTTATGTTTGACAAAGGTCTTTGACAGAGCATGCCTTTAAAGTTTAAGTAAATCTTGCCTGATGAAATTGCTTTTGTAAACAAAGATTCAAAAATGCCTCAAAATATACTTTTTACATCAATTATATAAAATAAAATTAACACATGAAAAGTGAAATTTCCTATTTGTCCCTGAATTAACCTTTAATTGTCCATGCATTTGTCACTTAAATGATGACACATTTTTAATTTTGTTTAACAGGACATATAACAAAACCTTTCATCTAAGCGTGGATTGCTCTTTCCTGATATCAACCAACTTGGTTGTGATGTGAACATGGGTGAAGCTGGAAACCAACCATACTTTTTACAAGAATGGACCTGGAAGGAATGTGAGCTGTTGCTTCTATAAGAGCAATTAGCATGAATCTAAGATTTTTTCTAAGGTAATATTGTCGCTTGATTTAATTTATTTTTCTTGTAACTTTATAATATTCAGAAACATGACATTGTAGTTGTATGTCATTTGTTAAATTTAAGATCACTTTATTCTCGGTTTTGCAAAAAATATATTGCAGTTGTAAACAACACATTGTTTTGATAATAATTTAAAATATGATTTTTTATGAGTTAATATATGATGTTTCACAGTGTGTGTGATCAGACATTGTCCTGTCTGACAGTATTTTATATTAGCTTGACTTTTCGAATAAAAGGCTAGCTATCCTACTCACCTCAGCGTTGGCTTTGCATCACACCTTGGTTAAGAGATATTGCGCACTAAAAGGTCAAGCGCACTGTCTTACAGAGAGCTCTTGTTATAAAAGGACACACTGATCCATGAATTACAGATTCAGTCTGTCTTCTCTTCAAAAAAGTTTTAATCTTAAATTCATATTATTAACCCTTTCCCTAATATGGACACTTGCTGACACCTTTACAGGGATGATTTTGAAAGCATTGTGAAAAAAGGACAACATGTTCAAAACAAGCAATGTCTCCTTTTGGCACAATATTTACAACTTTTTTCAATACCTTCATGTTATAGAGATTTTCTATAACCTGCAGGGAGTATATGGTAAAAAGTTAAAAACAATTATTTGTTATAATTTATTTACAATTACTCCAAGCCGAGCTCCGGTAGCTCTGTTGGTAGAGACGCCGCAACACGCGGGCTGTCAATCTAGGGGTTGTGAGTTTGAATCCCAGCTCGATCATCATTCTTTCCTACGTTTGACAAAAGTCACTGTGACAAGCGTCATTCTTCTTTCACCAATGGCCTTAAAGTATATGTGGAAAAGTAACCAGTTGCTTAGTAAGTATGTTGTGTGGAGTACTGTTGAGAGACAGCTAGGAAACATAAGAGCAGTTGAACTGGCCGCCATGGTATGCGTGATTATGACTGAACAATTATTGAAACAGCGACTGCTGCGTAATCAATCATTACCTCCAAAAGTATTTTATGTAAATAATGAAATCAGTCTTTTTATGACATTTCCATTCCATACCAAATCAAACTCTTTTCTCCTTGTTTGATTTAATTTAAATATTTCCCACATACAACAAATATGTAGGCAAAAATATAAAAAAAAAATATCAATGAAAACTTAATTATTAAATGCAGTTGAATACATTACGACTTTTAAAAATATTGTAGCAAAAGGAGAAATCACTAACAATGAGCAATTTCTCCTTTTGCCACAATATTTTCAAAAGTAATCAGGGCAAATCAGAGGCATCAGAAAGTGTCTGTATGTTGGTAAGGGTTAATTTGTTACTCAGAACAACCCTTGTTTTTCGCCCATAAGGCTGTATATCGGGATAATCTATGGATTGTCTGTCTCTAGGTCAAAAATTTCCAAAATTGGTCAAATTAGCCAAGTCTGCTAGTTGAACATTTGTCATTTCGTCTTTTCAAAACTTGATGTCAATGTGTGTTGCCATAATGTATGGTCAATCAGTCATATTACCTGCTTTAATAATATTGCCTTGAATTATTTAAAATAGCCTTGTCTGCTCTCTTCGTCAAACAGTTTTCTTCCGATCTACACCAAACTTGGTGAACATATTTGTGACCATAATTTCTGGGCCTAGTTTGATAATCAGCCAAATAAATCAATGCGCCTTTTGAAATTAGCCATAGACTTTGTCTGGTCTTCAACTTCAGCAGTTCTTATCCAATTTGCATCAAACTTGATATGAATGTTTATAGGCAATAAAACCTCGTTTGCAACAAAAAGTAGACAAATATTTATAGACGTTCCAGAGTTATGCTTCCCTCACTGGTGTATTTTATGATATTTTCTTATTTGGCTCTCTCTCTTGTTTGTCTTTTCAGGAAACATGTACCGGTATGTCAAATGTTGAGTGCCACGACCCTACAGAAGTTTGGCTGGGACTCAAGCACAGCAATAATTACTTACCATAAACAAGTGTTAAGTATGAGCAAGAATCTTTTGATAAGGAACTTAAAGGAAAATAGGCTCTATGAAAAGGTGTTTGATATGTTTTGGCATCAATTGTGATTTGAATTTAAATTTAGATGTTTAAGACATATGGAGTATTGGACAGGGAACGTTTTTGTAAAGTTTTATTGAAAACTAACAGTTGTTTTTTATGGATATAAAGTTCAAAGAACATGGTGAATAGATTATTACCAACACAAACATGGTGTAACAAAATGGACAAGGAACAGACAGGAAAATATCACAATCAGCCTTCTTAACTAGATTTAAAAACACATTAAATTGGAATATATTGGAGAAATAAACCCTTTATTTTCTCCTTTTATCATGAAAACTCCTTCTTGAGAGATTTCACATTTTTTCCCATGATGTTTTGAACAATATGACTTTAAACTATTCCTAAGTTACAGTTTAAAATTAATGTTCATGTCTCTCTGAAACGTTTGAACATTTCTCGTATGAAAATACTGCAGCAGGCAGCGAGTAGGTGACTTCTATAAATCAGATAAAAAGGAGAAAGTGCTCATATAAATACATGTATAACTTTTCCCTTTTTCCTCAATGTTATCTACATGATTTCAATTACTCATTCATTTTGATAGCTGTTGCATTTTTCCACAGATGGTGCTACTTAAGATACTCTCATTATTCTATGGTTCTTATAATAGAAGAAATCTAATTTATATGAAAATACAATGCAGATGCCTTAACATCTTTTTAATAAATAAATAGTTGTATGTTTAGTACTGGTTCGGGACAACAAAGTATCACAGTTTGAGTGCTTTAATAATTGTTTATTTTGATACAGAAAATTGGAAGAATACATGTTTACTAAATATAGATAAAATTGGAAGAATATATGTTTAAGAAATATAAATAAGTGTATATTATCATTTGTATGCTTTTGCTGTTACATTTTTTTAAATCACCTGAGCATAAGGCTCAAGTTGATTGATTATAATCACTCTCTGATTGTTGTCTGTCTGTTGTCAAAATTTACCTTCAATGGAATCTCTTTGTTAACGAAATGACAAATTTCAACCAATCTTAACGGGAATATTCCTTTTGTAGTCCTCTTTCAGAATTGTTTAAAGATGTAAAATTCAAAGCTCAACTTTGGTTGCTATGGCATCAGAAAAAGAAAATTCCTGTGAATTAGCTTGTCTGATTCTAAGATAAAAGGTTCCTTTAGAGGCCCTTTCAACAATTTGTTCAAATTATATTGATTTCTCGAAAAACATGGCTGCAGGATGTCATAAAAAATAAACAAAATGACAAATGATAATACTTGTGGGATTTCAAGATAGTTTAGCAGAATGTTCCTTTAGTGGGCCTCTATGCCAATTTGAAGGACAATATTGTACAAACTTCTAAGGCCGCATTTTGTTTTTGAGCAAGTTGAAACTTTATCTGAATGTTTGTCTTTAGGTATATAATTTTAAATCTTTGATGGAATAATTATCTTGATGTGTTTTGCATTAGAATCACATTTCAGTATTCAGGTAAGCGATCTAGGGCCATTATGGCCCTGTTTAAGTTTCCGCTATAGCCATATAAGGAAAAAAGCACCGTACCCTTGTCTTTTAACCAATCAACAAGGCTTGAAGGCATCTGATAGAGGGTCACCCAAGGAACACTTCTACAAAATAATTTGAAAAGCGTCCAAACAGTTTGAGAAAAGAAGAATTCTAAAGTTCTTTAGCTCACCTGTGCACGAAGTGCTCAAGATAGGCTATTGTGATCACATTTTGTCCACAAGATAGGCTATTGTGATCACATTTTGTCCACAAGATAGGCTATTGTGATCACATTTTGTCCACAAGATAGGCTATTGTGATCACATTTTGTCCGGCGTCCGCGTTGTGAGTTGCCAACAATTACCTTATAAACACTATAGGCTACATTTTGCATCCGATTTTCATGAAAGTTAATTAGAACATTCATCTCCATGAAATCTTGGACAAGATTGAAACTGGGCCACATGATGTCAACAACTAGGTTACTAGGTCAAATTGAAGGAACATTTGTAACACTCTGGAGGCCACATTTTTAACTTTTAGCATGTTAAAACTCTATCAGATTGTTTGTCTAAATGATATGTAAGTTCGAATATGGGTCATGTCGGGTCAAAAAGTAGGTCACTAGGTCAAATTGAAGGACAATCTTGTTAACACTAAATGTCACATTTTTCCCCCGCAGTATGAAATTTTGTCAGAATGATTATAATATCTAGGTCAATATCTAGGTCAAGTTTGAATATGGGTCATATTGGGTCAGAAATTAGGTCACTAGGCCAAATTGGAAGGAACTTTTCTTAACACTGTAAAAGCCGCATATTTTGCCTCAGTAGCTTAACATTTGGTCATAATGTATATCTTAATGGTATCTAGGCCAAGTTTTTATATAGGTCATGCCAGGTCGAAAACAAGGTTACTATGCCAAATTGAAGGAAAATATTGTTAACAGTCTGGAGGCCGCAGTTTTAGCTTCAGCAGCTTTTAATGTTTTCAGAATGTTTGTCTGAATGATATCTAAGTATAGTTTGAATATGGATCATATTGGGTAAGAACGTAATTCTTCACTAGGCCAAATTGATGGGAAATCTAAACACAAGGTCACTAGGCCAAATTAAAGGAAAATTGTGTTAAAACTTGTACCAAACAAATACTGTGCCTTCAGCGCTTTGATTTTCAAAGTATTCGAACAAATATATGAATTTGAAGTACGGAGTCCATCAATAATGCTTTTTTCTGTCGAACTTTACCAAAATAACGTGAATTTGTTCTCTCTACGTATGTTTATTCCTTTGAAATATTCGCGAATTCGCAAAAAGGACAACAACCTGGACCAAAAACGAAAGTACCTTCTATCGACATTTCGGAATATTTCCGTTTATTTAAATTAAGTCAAAAGTTTTGATTATTAATACGCCCTGAATGTAGTTCCAATTACATGCGCTTATCTTTCAAATATACCACGATCTATGCAAGAATTAATGTCTATTTTAAATAAGTGTTATAACTTCGTTCTGCAGTTACAAAAGAAATTGAAAATAAAATGAAACATTGTATTTTAAAACATGAACGCGGAGAGATTTATAAATCCAATGAGTGAACTGCTACAGGGAAAACTATTTCCGATTTAAGCTCCAGATACGGCATTTGAATTTTCAATCACGCATTGAAAATGTAGATAAAAACAGAATTGAAAATATTTTCTTTGTGTCTTGTCAGCCATATAAATATAGTATAAAGAATGAAAAAAACAAATATGTGCGTCATAAAATGCATTCAAAATGAGAGTAACACATTTGCAGAGAAATCGTGATCGTCGAATTCTATTTATAAATACAACGGTATGGGGGGAGGGTCTAAAGTGCGGACGCGATCTGCGGACAAATACATTATAGAGGGAAAATGCGGACAAATGCAATATAGAGGGAAAATGCGGACGCTATAGAATATAGAGCAAATCTGCGGACGCTCTGATTTGTTGTAAAAAATGTTTAATTAAAGATGGGCAAATATGTATAATGTGTTACATATGATCATATCCGGGGTTTTCTTTGTAAATATATAATGTGCTTGATTGCTTAAAAATATCAGTGATATAGATTAAACCAAAAATCGAGAGCATGCTGAAATGGAATCTCTTTGTAAAGTGTTTTAACGACTTTTCTCTTTATATCATATCCATAGATAACGAGGACTGATGGATTGATTTTCCGACAAATAAATGTCTTTTGACGCATCTGAAGCGGACGAAATTTGAAAACATTGCAAGAATAGAATAGGTTGCTAGTAACTAGCCATAGGTTTTGCTTCAATTATATCCTCTCCTTTACAATCGATTGAAGGGTCATGGGTTCTAGATATTGTTTGGCCTCTTCATTTTTTACTTTGTAACTTTCAACAGTTTTCCATGTGCCAAACTACGAGGCAAATTATCCATGCAACATTCTATTCTGCAGGGTACTTGGAAGGGGCAGAACAATTTAAATAACAAATAAACAATAAGTATATATATATATACAACACTTTTAATCTTAATTTGTTTCTAGTAATTATATATATATACCACAATAATACTAATCTATAACAAATTAGTTAAATGTTTTTTTCTTGCTGTGTAAACAGTAAAAAGCAACATATATTGAAAACATTGTGGGAAAAGGAGAATTCGCTTATTTAAAGAATTTCTTAATTCCCATAACCTTTCTTTACCGTCGTATAAACCAAATTTGTATTTGAAGGCTGTTATAAGTAAATCAAAGAGCTGAAAGCGCTTATGGTATAGGGGCATATGTAAGTTGAAAATATATGGCATAGATAATATAGACAAACATTGTTAAAACAATGACCTTTAAACAAACCAAACCAAAAATGTGCGAAGCACACATATTGCCTGCCAATAACAAATACCTAATTTATCAAAGTTTGACCCTTTTCTTGTATAAACAAAATAAAAAGATTGATAAAAAACTGAGCAGCGACCCTTAATTAAAATATTTCCAGTTCAGAAATCACTAAAGATTCACAATGTATATTGTAATCATTCTGATAAATGAAAAACAATCGAAAGCATGCTAGAGTTATGTTTCTTTTGCACTGCACATCTGTAGCTCTGAGTTTCCTATACACCAAGTCTTAAATTGATACATTGGACATCTATTGAGACAATAACCGAAGAAATGAAAAATGAGTTTTACACCTAAAAAAACAGATCAGATTTGTGTTCGTGTGACGACTTTAAAATGGATCTGCGAAACAGAAACAAATTTTTGACCCATTAATGCAAACCGTAACGGACAGACGGACGGATGGATGAACACAAAGACGGACAGACAGTCAGTCACTCAGGACAAAGTACAACGCTTGGGAAACACTCATTAACGAAACAAGGGCATTTCACGGAACGCATGTGATGCATGCGAAAGTCATGTAATAAGTGAGAACATGAAAAGACAAAAATATACTCACTCCAAACGCAGCATGCTAAAGTTGTGGTAATGGTGCACTGCAAATGTGTAGGTCATAAGTTACCTACAAACCAAGTTTGAAATGGATGCAATGGCAATTAATTGAGACAATCGCTGAACTAAATAAGGAAAAATGAAGATAACTAAGATAAGCAGACCAGAGTTATGTACCTAGTATTTGCCGTTCTCCTGATCACACGGTATAAGTGTGACCACTTTCAAATAAATCTGCCATACAGAAACAACGTTTTGACCAATACATGCAATCCATGACGGACGGACGAATGCACATTCAGGCAGACAGCCGGCCGGACACCGGATTATACCTCCAAGCTTTACAGACAGAGACAACTTATAAGGTATTGATTACAGAAGACTGGTTTGATGCGTCAAAACACGTCTGTGCTTAGGAAAGCTTAGATTATGGTATTTGTAAAGTATTTGCAAATTAATTGTATCTCCGAAATGGGACCGTACAAGGTTAATTTACAAAAACCTATTTAGACTATATTTCTAGTTTATTTGTCAACAGATACGTCTAGGACTAGATTACACGTTGACGAACGTTGAATCTTCAATTAGCGCAAATGCATATACATTATAATTTTAGTCCCAAAATCGCTAGAAGCGCCTCAATTATAAAATAAATAATGACCTTGCGGTTATTCGGCCAACTTTCTTTCCGACGTTTGACAAAAGTCAATGCGACATGCGTCATTCGTCTTTCACAAATGGGCTAAGTCTATGTGAAAAAGAACCCAGTTGGTTGGGAAGATTGTTGTGTGGAGTACTGGTGTGAGAAAACCAGGAAACACATTTGTAGATGAACTGGCCGCCGTGATATAACGTAGAAAATGTTAAAAACGGCGTTAAACCACAATCAATAAGTGTTGAAATTAACTTATCTCTAATTTGTAGATTTAATTCCTATGTCCTAGTTGGGTCGACATACAGCGCACATGAGAATATTCAACACAGAACGCGACCTGTTTTACCAACAATTTTCCAGTAGCGGTGAGACCGTTAGTACCATTCTTTCATGGCATGTATACACAGTAGGACCTCTCTCTTTGGACGGAGTCCTTACCCTTGACCACGTAGCCTTAAATCTTGACCTGAATTAATACAAGTATCATTTTGAATAGTAATTAAAACATTGTGGAAAAAGACAAACTTGCTGATTATCATTCATCTGTTAAGGTTAGTCAAATGTGTCTAAAGGGGGCAAAGGTTAAAATAATAACAGTAGACAAATATTTTCGTTATCTAGGTTATAGAAAAAAATTGATTCATGTTTCAAAGCATTGTTTGGAAAGGAGGAATTCCTCATTGTCAGCAGTTGCTCCGTAGGCAAATATACTTTCAACATTCGTATGTAACTAAGTAGCTATAACGGAAACGGTTCAATCCTTTCCCGTTTAAAGTCGTTTTTTGACGCTTGTGCAGCAGACGGCTGCAGAATGGTTATTCGTGACCCATTTCCTCTTTTTCCACAAAGCTATGTATAAACTATATATTTTTCCTCGAAATTGCTCGTTATCATTAATCTCTAGCATGTTATTCAAAATTTGTCCGGAAAGGAGATAGAGTAAAAGAATGTCCACAGTAAAATGTTTAGATATGAAAAGAATTAATTTGAAACGTGTTTGAAAGCATTGTGTGAAAAGGAGAAATTGTTCATTGTCAGCAATAGCTCCATTTTCAACAATATTTCAATATTCGAACTGTTATATTATCACGGAAAGGGTTCCGCTTCCATGGGGAGGATGTAACCATTTCCCGATTACAGACGCATGTGCAGCAGACGACAATCGAAAACATTGTGACAAAAGGAGAAATTGGTTATCGTAGGCAATTTATACTTTTGCCACAATGGTTTCAACTCCTTTCAATAATTTTATTTACAGTGATTTGCACATTTCTCTATATAAGTCGACTGTTGTAAACTAATGGGGTCACAGCACGGTCGACGTTACCTTACACCACTGACATTAAGGTCAATCATAGTTCAGAGTGTGTTTCACTCGTTTGAACTATTTTGTATCATTAATTAATGCAAGCGGATGGTTTTTCGTGATTCGGTCGAACCAATGAAATCGTTGAAAAGGCAGATTATAACCAATCAAAACTCGATTTTGGTGTAGGTATACACATGTGGACTGTTGTTGCAGCTTTAATCCGACTTTTCGAAAACAGGCTGACAATGGAATAGTGGCGACACGCCCCTATTCCAAAAACTTAAATGTTGCCAATTTAATCACATATCATATCACTATAATAGACAAACAAGACGGATGTTTGATGCAAAGCATCAAAGAGAAGCCGCAATATTTCGTTTCACATGAAGAAATAAGAAAAAAGATCATTTAAATCCACAAACATTAGAACATTTTTTTAATCTGTAGTCAGTAATGCTGATATCGATGATTATTGAAGATATAAGTTTTATGTAGGATATTTAACCCGGCAGGGTCTGTGTTTTAAGTGAATGAGATAATTTAGAGTTAAGCTGATCATAAAAAGTGACAAATAATACTAAAGATAAATGGACAAGAGGTTATGATACATTTAAATTAGTACCAAAAACAATCAACTATTTGTATTGAAGACACGCCCTGTTATGATAATGTTTTATCAAATAATGCTGACACACAGAAAATCTGTTTTTCGTTTGTATCGGTATGTCATGATAATGGATAAGGGTTTCACACATAAAACAAATCTGCAGAAGACGACTTTGAAATTATCAAATAAAAAAAAATCTCTATAAATTATCGTATGATAATTGAAAAGCATTGAATTATTGTGGCAAATGCAGATATTGCTCATTATGAGCAATTTCTCCTTTTGCCACAATGATTTCAATGATGTTTACTCTGACAGACTTTAAAATCATCAAGTACAATTTGTTTTGAATGACACTCGTACACAATGGTAATTAACAGTGTATGGTCACGCATCCTTAATTGATTTGGCAAGCTTAAACACCCTTTAAAGGAAACTGCGGCCGGCTTAGGTGTATACTGTAGAGTAAAATGGGGACGGCACAGGTATTGGTTTTCTCTGGAGCATTTAATCCTTTTATAATGCAAATGAATTCAAAAGCCTCTGAAGTCTGAAGCATATTTCTTTTAAAGTGCTCATATAAATATTAGTACTGCCTTTTTCCACAATATGTTCTACATGATTTCAATTACTCTTTCATTTGGATAGATGTTTCTTTTTTAGCTCACCTGAGCACGAAGTCCTGAAAGTTAGTTATTGTGATCTCCTTTTGTCCGTCAAAATCTTCTCCTCAGTAACGAGTGGGTCAATTGGGATGAAACTTCACAGAAAGTATCCTCTCATTGACCTCACCAGAATTTCTTCAAATGTTTGTGATTCAAGCAGAATTCTGGTTTCCATGGCAACGAAACCAAAAGAACTTTAAAATTCTTCTTCTACCAAATGGTTGGCAGATTTTCAAATTATTTTAAAGAAGTGTTCCTTGGCCGCCAGGGGGCGGGGCATTTTTGCCTTATATGGCTATAGTGTAAACTTCTTAAAAATCTTCTCCTCCAAAAGTGTCAAGCCGATTTTAAAATCATTTTGTATAAATGTTCCTAAGGTGACCCTCTATCAGATTCCTTCCAGTCAAGTTGATTGGTCAAAAAACATGGCCGCCAGCGGGAGGGGCTTTTTTGCTTTTTGCTTTATGGCTAAAGTGAAAACTTGAAAAATCTTCTCCCCCGAAAGTGTTTGGCCAATTTTCAATTCTTTTCGTAGAAATGTTCATTGGGAGACCATCTATCTGATTCCTTCAAGCCATGTTGATTGGTTGAAAAACATGGCCCCCAGGGGGCAGGGCTATTTGGCCTTATATGGCTATAGTGAAAACTTCTTGAAAAATCTTCTCTTTCGAAAGTGTTTGGCCAATTTCCTATTTTTTTGTAGAAATGTTCCTTGGGAAACCATCTATCAGATTCCTTCAAGCCATGTTGATTGGCCCTCTTGTTAAGCAGTACGCTTTTGATTAAGATTTTAGAAAACCCTTGGTCAAGTTTTTTTTTTGTAACAAAAATTGGTAAATACTTACATGAGTGAGTCGGGGCCATAATGGTTTTACATTTGTTTTACATGTCTTTTGAAACTTGGTAATTAAATATAATATTCACATGTATGTCTCATGATTTATTTTTACGGTTGTGTCATTTATTCTTTTACCCGAAGTTGTAATATTTATAAACAATGCATAGTTTATAAATCACATATCTATGCAAAGGCAAATGTTTAAACAGTTTTATTTACCCAAACAAATTTAGAGCCTTCAGTGCCTTCAGCGCTTTGATTTTCTTTGCGGTAATTGTCAGTGATATTGCGATTATTTTCTGTCACAATAACACTGACCATTTAGCAGCGAAAAAAACCGAATTATTCCGAAATGTTTTCTCGGAAAAATAATCGCGATAGAAGGTACTTTCGTTTTTGAGTGCCAGAGGACCCATTATTTCTATTTTTGATCCTGTCCAAAATCCGAATATCCCGAAAGCTAGTGTCACCTATTGTTTACACTCAAATAACCCGGATTTGGACGATACATTTGACCTAATATTTTCCCTCTCCAGTTTCAGACAATTCGAACCCAAGCTCGGCCCTCATTGTTTCCGACGTTTGACCAAAGACGCTGTGACAAGCGTCGTTCGTCTCCCACCAACGGGCTAATGTCTATGTGGAAAAGCAGCCAGTTGTTGTGTGGAGTACTGGTGTGAGCAAACCAGGACACACATGACTAGGTGAACTGGCCATCCTTATATGACTGAAACATTGTTGAAAAACGGCGTTAAACCCCAAACAATCAATCAATCAATCGGGCTGTATATAAGATGTAATGAATACATTAAAAACATAGCGAGAAGTAGATTATATATTCCTACATGAACATAGAACGGAATCCACAGTAAGTTTCTATATATTCCCAACATTATGGTAAACAGGGGCGTAGCTCCCTTTAGGCACTGTTGGCACGTGCCTACACATTTTTTTCTCAAAATGCCCCAAAATGCAGCTGCGGCGATATACATCTGCGTAATGTATCGACCAGACCAGCCTGCGCTGTCAGCGCAGACTGATCCGGTCGACACATTCCGTCTTAGGGGGATAGATGTTTAGAGTAGTTATTACTGAAACATAAAATCCACAGGAGGCGAAAAGTGTCTATCCGGGTAGGCCTTTGTGGCATGTTTAGGCTGATCCGGGTCGATACTTTACGCAGACTCCACAATGTTGATTTTCTCACGAGACGGCCTACACATTGATTATTTGAAAGCTACGCCCCTGGTAAATAGAGAACAGGATGTTGCAGTAGCGATACCGTGGTTATGAATTGTACTGCGTTAGGCGTGGACAATTGACATCTCGGGATACCGAAGCTCGAGAGAGATATCAAATTGTTACAAAGTCAAATATCGTTACTGCAGCATTATTTTCCTTTTATTATATAGCACCATTTACACATGAAATCTAATGATAGATGGAAGATAGTTTCACCTAAGTCTAATCTAATGATAGGAAAATACTGATTTCACCTGTGTCATGGCTTTTTTCACACCAGTACTCCACATCATTAAATGTAACTGGCTGTTTTTCGACATAGACGAAAGATACGTTTGACAAAGACTTTGTTTTATTGGGGTTTTACGCCATTTTAAACATTATTTCAGTTATATCACGGCGACAGTTCTCTTATTCATGATCCCTGGGTAAACAAACCAGTACAAGGCTAGGAAATGAGCCTTGCACAAGGGCACTCCACCATGACCGTAGTGCCGCGACTGGAGATCGAACCCGGCACGCCCGATTTCAAATCCCCAACGCTAACCACTATGCCACGGCGGATTCCTTGTCAAACGTCGGAAAGGATGTTAGACTAGCCACTGTTCGAACTCATATATGTCTATCAAGCTGGGATATTTTATACACGGAATCATCTGGTGAAATTGGGCTTAACTGCAAATGTACTAAGATCTGTCAGCTGCTGCAATTCCACCAAAATGCGTCTGGAAATTGGAAAAGGTTAACGAATTCACTTATGCATGACATACGTTTTCTATAGACCTATATCTTCGACCGCCTAGGGAGGGAAAAGGGGTTCTAGCCCCAGTCGTGTCATACCGACGACGGGAGTAATGGTTCTTCTTGATTCTTAGGGTTGCTGGGCTATCATAGGACTGAAACATCGGTTGGAGGATAAATTGTACCGTCATAGAACTTGTAACTGAAACATCGGTGTCAAGATAAATAGTGCGGTCATAGTATTTGTAACTGAAACATCGATGTGAGGATATATATAGTTCCGTCTTAGTACTTGTAACTGAAACATCGGTGTGAGGATAAATACTACCGTCATAGTACTTGTAACTGAAAATATTACCGTCATAGTACTTGTAACTGAAACATAGGTGTCAGGATAAATACTACCGTCATAGTACTTGTAACTGAAACATCGCTGTCAGGATAAATAGTACCGTCATAGTACTTGTAACTGAAACATCGATGTCCGGATAAATAGTACCGTCATAGTACTTGTAACTGAAACATCGATGTGAGGATAAATAGTACCGTCATAGAACTTGTAACTGAAACATCGGTGTCAAGATAAATACTACCGTCATAGTACTTGTAACTGAAACATCGATGTCAGGAAAAATAGTACCGTCATAGTACTTGTAACTGAAACATCGGTGTGAGGATAAATAGTACCGTCATAGAACTTGTAACTGAAACATCGGTGTCAAGATAAATTCTACCGTCATAGTACTTGTAACTGAAACATCGATGTGAGGATAAATAGTACCGTCATAGTACTTGTAACTGAAACATCGGTGTCAGGATAAATAGTACCGTCATAGTACTTGTAACTGAAACATCGGTGTGAGGATAAATAGTACCGTCATAGTACTTGTAACTGAAACATCGATGTCAGGATAAATAGTACCGTCATAGTACTTGTAACTGAAACATCGATGTCAGGATAAATAGTACCGTCATAGTACGTGTAACTGAAACATCGATGTCAGGATAAATAGTACCGTCATAGTACGTGTAACTGAAACATCGATGTCAGGATAAATAGTACCGTCATAGTACTTGTAAATGAAACATCGGTGTGAGGATAAATAGTACCGTCATAGTACGTGTAACTGAAACATCGGTGTGTGGATAAATAGTACCGTCATAGTACGTGTAACTGAAACATCGATGTGAGGATAAATAGTACCGTCATAGTGCGTGTAACTGAAACATCGGTGTGTGGATAAATAGTACCGTCATAGTACGTGTAACTGAAACAGCGGATTGAGGATAAATAGTACCGTCATAGTACTTGTAACTGAAACATCGGTGTGAGGATAAATAGTACCGTCATAGTACTTGTAACTGAAACATCGGTGTGTGGATAAATAGTACCGTCATAGTACTTGTAACTGAAACATCGATGTCAGGATAAATAGTATCGTCATAGTACGTGTAACTGAAACATCGATGTCAGGATAAATAGTACCGTCATAGTACGTGTAACTGAAACATCGATGTCAGGATAAATAGTACCGTCATAGTACGTGTAACTGAAACATCGATGTCAGGATAAATAGTACCGTCATAGTACTTGTAAATGAAACATCGGTGTGAGGATAAATAGTACCGTCATAGTACTTGTAACTGAAACATCGGTGTCAGGATAAATAGTACCGTCATAGTACTTGTAACTGAAACATCGGTGTGAGGATAAATAGTACCGTCATAGTACTTGTAACTTAAACATCGGTGTCAGGATAAATAGTACCGTCATAGTACTTGTAACTGAAACATCGGTGTGTGGATAAATAGTACCGTCATAGTACGTGTAACTGAAACATCGATGTCAGGATAAATAGTACCGTCATAGTACTTGTAACTGAAACATCGATGTCAGGATAAATAGTACCGTCATAATACTTGTAACTGAAACATCGGTGTGTGGATAAATAGTACCGTCATAGTACGTGTAACTGAAACATCGATGTCAGGATAAATAGTACCGTCATAGTACTTGTAACTGAAACATCGGTGTCAGGATAAATAGTACCGTCATAGTACTTGTAACTGAAACATCGGTGTGAGGATAAATAGTACCGTCATAGTACTTGTAACTGAAACATCGATGTCAGGATAAATAGTACCGTCATAGTACTTGTAACTGAAACATCGATGTCAGGATAAATAGTACCGTCATAGTACGTGTAACTGAAACATCGATGTCAGGATAAATAGTACCGTCATAGTACGTGTAACTGAAACATCGGTGTGTGGATAAATAGTACCGTCATAGTACTTGTAACTGAAACATCGGTGTGAGGATAAATAGTACCGTCATAGTACGTGTAACTGAAACATCGATGTCAGGATAAATAGTACCGTCATAGTACTTGTAACTGAAACATCGGTGTCAAGATAAATAGTATCGTCATAGTACATGTAACTGAAACATCGATGCGAGGATAAATAGTACCGTCATAGTACTTGTAACTGAAACATCGGTGTGAGGATAAATAGTACCGTCATAGTACTTGTAATTTTAACAGGAAAATACCCTGTAATCGGTAATATTGGTAAATCACTATGAAGCACAATTAAACTAACAAACTGTTGCTCCCATGTACGTTTGGTAAAAATAGCGTTGGGTATAAGAAACAAATTAAATAAAACGTGTGAAGTTGAACGTGTGTACCAAAACTATTGTTTCCGCTGTGTCCGTTAGTATACAACCCTCAAGTCGACGACCTAAACTATTCATAAACTGAGAGACACAACGGGAAATTCGGCAATTAGATTTGCGCAAACATGGCAATTATAACCAACTTGAATAATTGTTTATTCGATGTTTTACCATAGCAATGTTCCGGCGAAATCAGACAGAAATAAAAAGAAATCAGATTGAGGGAGATATTTAGACTATTTATATTTAGGCTACAGGAATAAAACATATGCACATTTAGTATAAACATTTCATGATATACATGTAATAAAGTAATATGATAGGTATGTGTAACACATAACATGGAATGGTTCTCAGACCAATATGTCTATCTGTAATGGAATGGTTCTCAGACCAATATGTCTATCTGTAATGGATTGGTTCTCAGACCAATATGTCTATATGTAATGGAATGGTTCTCAGACCAATATGTCTATCTGTAATGGATTGGTTCTCAGACCAATATGTCTATCTGTAATGGAATGGTTCTCAGACCAATATGTCTACCTTTAATGGAATGGACCAATATGTCTATCTGTAATGGAATGGACCAATATGTCTATCTGTAATGGAATGGACCAATATGTCTATCTGTAATGGAATGGACCAATAGGTCTATCTGTAATGGAATGGACCAATATGTCTATCTGTAATGGAATGGTTCTCAGACCAATATGTCTATCTGTAATGGAATGGACCAATATGTCTATCTGTAATGGAATGGTTCTCAGACCAATATGTCTATCTGTAATGGAATGGTTCTCAGACCAATATGTCTATCTGTAATGGAATGGTTCTCAGACCAATATGTCTATCTGTAATGGAATGGTTCTCAGACCAATATGTCTATATGTAATGGAATGGTTCTCAGACCAATATGTCTATCTGTAATGGAATGGTTCTCAGACCAATATGTCTATATGTAATGGAATGGTTCTCAGACCAATATGTCTATCTGTAATGGAATGGTTCTCAGACCAATATGTCTATATGTAATGGAATGGTTCTCAGACCAATATGTCTATCTGTAATGGAATGGTTCTCAGACCAATATGTCTATCTGTAAGGGAATGGTTCTCAGACCAATATGTCTATCTGTAAGGGATTGTTGGGTTGGTTTTCGAAGATGACCCGGCCAAAATTCAAGAACTGAACTTTTTTAAACAGTTTATTTTGCCCTTAACTCTTACAATCCCAGCTCTCTGTAGAATGACCTAGTTTCAATCTCAGTACAACCAGACAGCTGGCTCTTATATACATGTACATTACTAATCCATACAGGTTTACTCAAATTGACCTTTTCGTCAGAAAATCAAAGTGTCGCTTACAAAATCGTTCTGTATAAAACAGGTAAGATAACCAATATCAATAAACGAAATAGAGAAGCAGTGCTTGTCGAGTGTTCCGATTGTAAAGAATCGAGCGTGGGTTGTGTAGTTTATTCACTGCACAAACAAGATGGAGCACGTGTTCATGAGTATTTTTAAAAGTGCCAATTTATCTCTGCTTATTATGATGGAATAAACGAGAGGTCGCATCAATAAAAAGTGTAGACAGAGATCTTCATGCACTTTGAGGGACAATGTTTGACAGAAGTTTCTACTCATAAGCGAACTAAAAGCGACGCTACAGAGCTCGATCAAACTGCGCGGTAGTGCAGGTTGATCCTGATCTACTCCGGGACGCACATTATCTAGAATTGGTTTTCAGAGAGCTCGTGGGTTTGTCGTTTCTTCAATAAACATTAAAAAAGCACCATCATTAAATCGATTTGATTTAACTACATTGCCGTTTCACTTTCCTTATCCCCAAGTCCGAAATAATTTTGCATAAACCCAAAGACACCCTGCCCTCTACTATGATTCTCATCATTCCCAGTCCTTGGGCCTATCATTGCACTAAAGGAATACAGTCGACAAGTCATTGCTTTTTTGGCACTATAAAGGCTATTTTTCATGGGAATTCCATTGCCATCTATATTTAGCTCTACGACATTGGCACCCTGAGGGTCGTATTGTGTCACACAGTCGTCATGGGGAATTCCTCCTGGATTCTCCATATCAAAGTATACACCTGAAAGAGAAAATGATAATCTAACATGATATGCTAATTTGAGAGTTGTCTTCTTTGAAATCAGCCGAGGACAGAAACAGATTATCTTGTATTTTGCAAGAGTGTGAGCTATCACGGTTAGCCCTATTCAAATTGAAGCATCCACTAATGACACTATTTGAATACGGTTTAGGCGGTATTTGACTTCTTATTTGTAAACTGATCCGGGCCGACACATTCCGTGTTAGGGGTATAGAGGTATAAAGTAATGATTCATGAAACAGAAAATCCACAGGAGACGAAAAGTGTCCATCCGGGTAAGCCTGCGTGGCATGCTTAGACTGATCCAGGTCGATACTTTCCGCAGAGTCCACAATGTTGGTATTCTCGCGGGACGGCTCATTTAGAATTATCCTGTAGCAAACATTATCACGCTATCCGTCGTGACCGAGTGTCAAAACGTCGCGGATTTGTAATCGGGTGTCCTGGGTTTGATCCCCAGTCGCGACGGTCATGATGGAGTGCCCGTGGACAAGGCATATTTCCTAGCCTAGTACTGGTTTGTTTACCCAGGGATCACGAATAAGTGAACTGTCGCAGTGATATACCTGAAATAATGTTGAAACAGCGTAAAAGCCGATACATCTCATTTTTTATAACACCTATGGGTATTATAGCCTGGCAATAATTCATTTAGAAGTACCTAATAATAAATCAGGATATACAGGAATTCTGTCATACGCTGGTACATCAAACTTGACGAGTCTGTCCGACTTCGTATCACGAACGGTATTCTCTCCCTCTAGTCGATATCTGTAATAAGGTAGAGACAAACATAACGATTACATAGTATGGCCCGTGCACGTTGAATTGTCCCAGTCACACGACTGAAAGGTTTACCGTTATTCACATACTCGTATAACAACTTTGCGACAGACGACTTCGAAAAAATCTTGATAAAAATTCTACTAATTAAGAATTAAAAATATAATTATTGAACACAGCTGAAACAAATTGTGACAAAAGGAGAAATTTCTCATCATGAGCAATTACCCCTTTATCCACATAGCCTTTAAAAGTCGCCTGTTGCTGGTGCGTCATCATGAGTCTGCCAGTTAACGGATTTATGTTTAAAATCATTTTCAAAAAATAATCAAAGTACTGAAGTACTAGTAACGAATTATTTTGAAAATGTAATTAATAATTGCATTATGTTTTTTGTTTGTTTTAAACTTGCTTTAAAACTTAGTAGTTTTTAGACAATCTAGTCTATTTCATGATTATAAATAATCTTTGTCCATATATATTTTAACAGAGACATCTGGAAATGTTAAATATATACTGTAATATACTGGGTGTATACGGATAAGTGTGAAAATGTATGGGTAAAACAGGATTTATTTAAAAAAAATAAACATGCATAATGTAGTAGCATAACGGATAAAATATGCTAGTCGCACTGTTGCATACTATGTCTTTTTCAAAACATTCCTTACTTTATCATTTGAGTAAAAACTTAAAATCACAACATTTGGAAGCAATATAGTAAAAATTGAGATAATGTAATTTTGCTCATTTTTTTTAAAGCTTGTTACATGGTTTGTTTATTAACCCTTTCCCACATACAACACATCTGCAGCAGACGACTTTGAACATATCTTTGCAAACAAATATAAAGCTCTCTATAATGGAGGTAAAATACAAAGGGGAAGAAGATATTATGGGAAAATTGGAATTGCTTGCATTGAGCAAGTTCTACTTCAGTCAAAATGTGTTCTAAAGATGTCTACAGCAATGTCATCAGAAAGCCTCTACATGGGGTAAAGCAGGGTTTTACACCAGTACAAAATTTTGGGAGTCCTTGGGATGCAGTCATGTAAAATTAGGGAGTCTCTCCCTAAAAAACAGGGGTCCCAATACATGATACGGAGCCAAATGTTTATTGTTATATTATGTGTAAGCTGTTGTTATACATATTCATGATTATTATGATTTATCATAAATATGTATAAAACAGCTTATGAATTTAAAATGTATTATCAAATTTAATTTATGCTACTTTGGCACAGTAATGATATTGCTAAGCTTTTTTTTCTGTCTCACAACTTGTGTACTTTTTGGTATCGTAAATAAATGAAAAGAAAAATGCTGATTGTTTAAGTTTTTTTAATTACTGGAATTTTCTAACTTTCTTTTCAATATTCTCCGAAACTGACGTACTTTCATTGCAACATGTCTCCTGAACTTCTAATTCGGGCTTCTTTTTCCCCATATCGACTGCAAATCCGTTTGTTTTGACATATAAGCGTCAAGCGTATCGAATAGCTTTCGGACGTGTAAAAATAGCGATAGTATTAGAGAGCTTCGAAGATAGTGTTTTCCTCCGACGACGATTGGTCAATTCATGTCACGTGTGTACTCCAGAGCTCGTATAATGAGATTCCTAATTCTATTATTAGAAGCAGGGAAAACCAGCTTTTTAACATTTGATGGATGTATAATATATTCTGGGCTAGAATTTATGTTCGCATATTCGCGAATTGCAAATTTCAATTTGCCGGGTGAGATTTCAGCCACTAGCATATTATTGCCAGTGAAATTGTTGGACCGAAATACTACGCATTTCTAATCGTCGATCTTTTATGACGTTATTCCATTTCAATTGATAAATGTCTCGCGCACATGCCAATTCAAAGACCCCAATATTGGTGACGTTTACTGCATACATTGAGAACAACAAGTTTTAATTTACATATCGCAAATACGATTGGCTGGAATAGTCACGTGTATATTTGGTTTCCCAAATTGTATTTTTATCTACAGATATCTATGATTGGCTGGAATAGTCACGTGTATATGTTTGATTTCCCAAAATATATTTTCTCTACGGAGCTTGTATACGATGACTAGATCTAGTTATATTGTACTTTACCTTTTTAATATGATCTTTTTACAGGCATGCGTCCGATGGGACTCAATTTATTTTTTTCAGGGGTCCCGTTTATCATTTTATGCGTATTAGACGCAGAAATGCGCGTCCCGTAAAACCCTGCATGGTTCTTCAGCATGGGTTCGACTTCCGTTAACTACGTCACTCACTAGTGAATGGGCATATAACTAAAAATTCATACGCTTGCCGACAAATGAAATATATATGCATTTACTGTTAATTTGATATTTTCTAGAGAATTGATTATCTATGTTGATTCGATAGTATAAATATGACTTCACTGTATTGAAAAAACACGTAGAAGTCATTTTAATATCGAAACAATACTAGGACTATTTAGGTGCAGCTAATGTGTATTCTAAGCGGAAGTGTAGTTTAACCGTGACTTCCGGAAAGCAACACGATCGCGTTAACCGCATTATTTTTTGAGAAAAAATAATTCGTTAAAAATCAATCATATTACTGTGGCCAGTTCACCTACTAGTGTGTTGCCTGGCTTTCACACAACCGTAAATCCACATAACATTCTCGTTCCATGCAACCGGCTGTTTTTCCAAATTGATTGTTAGCCCATTGGTGGAAGTCAACTGACGCATGTCACAATGACTAAGGTGTAACGACGGAAAGAATGTTGGCTGAGCTTGGGTTCGAAATCACAACCCCCTTGATTGACAACCCGCGTCGCTACCGACTGAGCTACCTGGGCTCGGCCTGCCAGTTAAGGAACATATATCTTACTAAGTTTCCGTAATGGGATCATATAGAGGTTTAATATGATCATAAAGGTGTAATGGTATCATATAAAGATGTAATGGGATCATATAACGATGTAATGGTATCATATACAGGTTTAATGGGATCATATAACGATGTAATGGGATCATATAGAGGTTTAATAGGATCATAAAGGTGTAATGGTATCATATAAAGATGAAATGGTATGCTATAAAGATGTAATGGGATCATATAACGATGTAATGGTATCATATACAGGTTTAATGGGATCATATAACGATGTAATGGTATCATATAACGATGTAATGGTATCATATAAAGGTTTAATGGGATAATATAACGATGTAATGGGATCATATAAAGATGTAATGGGATCATATAAAGGTGTAATGGTATCATATAAAGGTGTAATGGTATCATATAAAGATGTAATGGTATCATATAAAGATGTAATGGGATCATATAAAGATGCAATGGTATCATATAAAGATGTAATGGGATCATATAAAGAGGTAATGGTATCATATAAAGATGTAATGGGATCATATAAAGATGTAATTGTATCATATAAAGATGTAATGGGATCATATAAAGATGTAATGGGATCATATAAAGATGCAATGGTATCATATAAAGATGTAATGGTATCATATAAAGATGTAATGGTATCATATAAAGATGTAATGGTATCATATAAAGATGTAATGGGATCATATAAAGATGCAATGGTATCATATAAAGATGTAATGGGATCATATAAATATGTAATGATATCATATAAAGATGTAATGATATCATATAAAGATGTAATGGGATCATATAAAGGTTTAATGGGATCATATAAAGATGTAATAGGATCATATAAAGGTTTAATGGGATCATATAAAGATGTAATGGGATCATATAAAGGTTTAATGGGATCATATAAAGATGTAAAGGGATCATATAAAGATGTATTGGTATCATATAAAGATGTAATGGGATCATATGTCATGGGATCATATAAAGATGTAATGAGATCATATAAAGGTGTAATGTTATCATATAAAGATGTAATGGGATCATATAAAGGTTTAATGGGATCATATAAAGGTTTAATGGGATCATATAAAGGTTTAATGGGATCATATAAAGATGTAATGGGATCATATATAAGGTTCATTCATCAAGACATGTATCTTGGAACAACTGACGGACAGTGAGGGTAGGTTATGGTGTCATCATTTGGATGCTCGCCTGTACTTAATTGTGCACAGTGAGAGTAAGTTGTGGTGTCATCATTTGGATGCTCGCCGGTATCTTAATTGTGCACAGTGAGGGTAGCTTGATGTGACATTATTTGGATGCTTTCCCGTATCTTAATTGTACACAGTGAGGGTAAGTTGTGGTGACATAATTTGGATGCTCGCCCGTATCTTAATTGTACACAGTGAGGGTAAGTTGTGGTGACATTATTTGGATGCTCGCCGGTATCTTAATTGTGCACAGTGAGGGTAAGTTGTGGTGACATTATTTGGATGCTCGCCTGTATCTTAATTGTGCACAGTGAGGGTAAGTTGTGGTGTCATCATTTGGATGCTCGCCGGTATCTTAATTGTGCACAGTGAGGGTAAGTTGTGGTGACATTATTTGGATGCTCGCCGGTATCTTAATTGTGCGCAGTGAGGGTAAGTTGTGGTGACATTATTTGGATGCTCGCCTGTATCTTAATTGTGCGCAGTGAGGGTAAGTTGTGGTGACATCATTTGGATGCTCGCCGGTATCTTAATTGTGCACAGTGAGGGTAAGTTGTGGTGACATTATTTGGATGCTCGCCTGTATCTTAATTGTACACAGTGAGGGTAAGTTGTGGTGACATTATTTGGATGCTCGCCTGTATCTTAATTGTACACAGTGAGGGTACATGTAGGTTGTGGTGACATTATTTGGATGCTCGCCGGTATCTTAATTGTACACAGTGAGGGTAGGTTGGGGTGACATTATTTGGATGCTCGCCTGTATCATAATTGTACACAGTGAGGGTAAGTTGTGGTGACATTATTTGGATGCTCGCCTGTATCTTAATTGTACACAGTGAGGGTACATGTAGGTTGTGGTGACATTATTTGGATGCTCGCCGGTATCTTAATTGTACACAGTGAGGGTAGGTTGGGGGTGACATTATTTGGATGCTCGCCCGTATCTTAATTGTACACAGTGAGGGTAAGTTGTGGTGACATAATTTGGATGCTCGCCGGTATCTTAATTGTACACAGTGAGGGTAGGTGGTGGTGTCATCATTTGGATGCTTTCCCGTATCTTAATTGTACACAGTGAGAGTAAGTTGTGGTGACATAATTTGGATGGCTCGCCGGTATCTTAATTGTACACAGTGAGGGTAAGTTGTGGTGACATTATTTGGATGCTCGCCCGTATCTTAATTGTACACAGTGAGGGTAGGTGGTGGTGACATCATTTGGATGCTTTCCCGTATCTTAATTGTACACAGTGAGGGTAGGTTACGGTGTCATCATTTGGATGCTTTCCCGTATCTTAATTGTGCACAGTGAGGGTAGGTTATGGTGTCATCATTTGGATGCTCGCCCGTATCTTAATTGTACACAGTGAGGGTAAGTTGTGGTGTCATTATTTGGATGCTCGCCTGTATCTTAATTGTACACAGTGAGGGTAGGTTGTGATGACATTATTTGGATGCTCGCCGGTATCTTAATTGTACACAGTGAGGGTAAGTTGTGATGACATTATTTGGATGCTCGCCCGTATCTTAATTGTACACAGTGAGGGTAGGTGGTGGTGACATATTTGGATGCTCGCCCGTATCTTAATTGTACACAGTGAGGGTAAGTTGTGATGACATTATTTGGATGCTCGCCCGTATCTTAATTGTACACAGTGAGGGTAGGTGGTGGTGACATTATTTGGATGCTCGCCCGTATCTTAATTGTACACAGTGAGGGTAAGTTGTGATGACATTATTTGGATGCTCGCCGGTATCTTAATTGTACACAGTGAGGGTAAGTTGTGATGACATTATTTGGATGCTCGCCCGTATCTTAATTGTACACAGTGAGGGTAGGTGGTGGTGACATTATTTGGATGCTCGCCCGTATCTTAATTGTACACAGTGAGGGTAGGTGGTGGTGACATTATTTGGATGCTTTCCCGTATCTTAATTGTACACAGTGAGGGTAGGTGGTGGTGACATAATTTGGATGCTTTCCCGTATCTTAATTGTACACAGTGAGGGTAGGTTGTGATGACATAATTTGGATGCTCGCCGGTATCTTAATTGTACACAGATTCATTCCAGACTCCACCTCGCTAGAGGGAGCTCCTTACTATGTCTGTGTTAACGGAAATCTTTACATATTCAGTATGTGACAGTTCAATTGTCACTGTCTATACATGCCAATATCAGCATTGTCCTGACATTTGAGCACACTATTATGTACATGTGTGAGTTTTCATCATATATAAGATGTTCTCCAAACTTGTGATTTAAATGATGAAAACATATGTGTAGACCAATGACTCGTATAACAATGTCGTCTCATATTGACAATTGCGTCATTCAAACAAATTGTCGGTATAAAAGAGGTGATATAATCCAAATAAATAAACTATAAAGGGAAGCGGTGATTGTCGAGTTCTTGGGGGTTTGTTGAATCATGCGATTTCATTGGACATAAAAACGAGCATGTGCTCATGAGTATTTAAATGTCTATAAGACGACCTTTTTTGCGCTGTAGTCAAATTCAATATACTTGCAGCGAAATATTTGGGTCTAAACTCAATGAGAATAGTTTATAAAGAGCGACACTTTATCTCCACTGTCAATCTCCACTGTCAATCTGTCAACCTCCACTGTCAATCTCCACTGTCAATCTGTTAATATCCACTGTTAATCTTCATTATCAATCTGTTAATATCCACTGTTAATCTCCACTGTCAATCTGTTAATATTCACTGTTAATCTCCACTGTCAATCTCCACTGTCAGTTTCCACGCTCTATCTGTTAATCTCTACTGTCAATCTGTCAATCTCCACTGTCAATCTGTCAATCTCCACTGTCAATCTGTTAATCTCCACTGTCAATCTCCACTGTTAATCTCCACTATTAATCTCCACTGTTAATCTCCACTGTCAATCAGTTAATCTCCACTGTCAATCTCCACTGTCAATCTGTTAATCTCCACTGTCGATCTGTCAATCTCCACTGTTAATCTCCACTGCCAATCTGTTAATCTCCACTGTCAATCTCCACTGTTAATCTCCAATGTTTATCTCAACTGTTAATCTCCACTGTCAATCTGTTAATCTCCACTGTCAATCTCCACTGTTAATCTCCACTGTTAATCTCCACTGTCAATCTGTTAATATCCACTGTTAATCTCCACTGTCAATCTGTTAATCTCCACTGTCAATCTCCACTGTCAATCTCCACTGTCAATCTCCACTGTCAATCTCCACTGTCAATCTCCACTGTCAATCTCAACTGTCAATCTGTTAATCTCCACTGTTAATCTTCACTGTCAACCTGTCAATCTCCGCTGTCAATCTCCACTGTCAATCTCCACTGTCAATCTCCACTGTCAATCTCCACTGTCAATCTGTTAATCTCCACTGTTAATCTCCACTGTCAACCTGTCAATCTCCGCTGTCAATCTCCACTGTCAATCTCCACTGTCAATCTCCACTGTCAATCTCCACTGTCAATCTGTTAATCTCCACTGTTAATCTCCACTGTCAACCTGTCAATCTCCGCTGTCAATCTCCACTGTCAATCTCCACTGTCAATCTCCAAATTACTTATAAAGAACGAAACGTTATCTCCACTGTCAATCCCCAAATTACTTATAAAGAACGACACGTTATCTCCGCTGTCAATGGTTTATAAAGATTGATGCGTTATCTCCACTGTCAATCTCCAAATTACTTACAAAGAACTACACGTTATCTCCACTGTCAATCTCCAAATTACTTATAAAGAACGACACGTTATCTCCACTGTCAATTTCCAAATTACTTATAAAGAACGACACGTCATCTCCGCTGTCAATGGTTTATAAAGATTGATGCGTTATCTCCACTGTCAATCTCCAAATTACTTACAAAGAACTACACGTTATCTCCACTGTCAATCTCCAAATTACTTATAAAGAACGACACGTTATCTCCACTGTCAATTTCCAAATTACTTATAAAGAACGACACGTCATCTCCACTGTCAATCTCCAAATAACTTATAAAGAACAACACGTTATCTCCACTGTCAATGGTTTATAAAGATCGATACGTTATCTCCACTGCCAATGGTTTATAAATAACGACACGTTATCTCCACTGTCAATGGTTTATTCAGATCAACACGTTATCTCCACTGTCAATGGTTTATAAAGATCGATACGTTATCTCCACTATCAATGGTTAATAAAGATCGATGCGTTATCTCCACTGTCAATGGTTTATAAAGATCGACACGTTATCTCCACTGTCAATGGTTTATAAAGATCGAAACGTTATCTTCAATGTCAATGGTTTATATAGATCGACACGTTGTCTCCACTGTCAATGGTTTATAAAGATCGACACGTTATCTCCACTGTCAATGGTTTATAAAGATCGAAACGTTATCTCCACTGTCAATGGTTTATACAGATCGACACGTTATCTCCACTGTCAATGGTTTATACAGATCGACACGTTGTCTCTCCACTGTCAATGGTTTATAAAGATCGACACGTTATCTCCACTGTTAATGGTTAATAAAGATCGATACGTTATCTCCACTGTCAATAGTTTATACAGATCAACACGTTGTCTCCACTGTCAATGGTTTATAAAGATCGATACGTTATCTCCACTGTAAATGGTTTATACAGATCGATACTTTGTCTTCACTATCAATGGTTTATAAAGATCTATGCGTTATCTCCACTGTCAATGGTTTATAAAGATCGATACGTTATTTCCACTGTCAATGGTTTATACAGAGTTACACGTTATCTCCACTGTCAATGGTTTATAAAGATCGATACGTTATCTGCACTGTCAATGGTTTATAAATATCGATACGTTATCTCCACTGTCAATGGTTCATAAAGAACGACACGTCATCTCCACTGTCAATCTCCAAATTACTTATAAAGAACGACACGTTATCTCCACTGTCAATGGTTTATAAAGATCGATACGTTATCTCCACTGTCAATGGTTTATAAAGATCGATGCGTTATCTCCACTGTCAATGGTTTATACAGATCAACACGTTATCTCCACTGTCAATGGTTTATAAAGATCGATACATTATCTCCACTGTCGATGGTTCATAAAGAACGACACGTCATCTCCACTGTCAATCTCCAAATTACTTATAAAGAACGACACGTTATCTCCACTGTCAATGGTTTATAAAGATCAACACGTTATCTCCACTTTCAATGGTTTATAAATATCGACACGTTATCTCTACTGTCAATGGTTTATACAGATCGACACGTTATCTCCACTGTCAATGGTTTATATAGATCGATACGTTATCTCCACTGTCAATGGTTCACAAAGAACGACACGTTATCTCCACTGTCAATCTCCAAATTACTTATACAGAACGACACGTTATCTCCACTGTCAATGGTTTATAAAGATCGATACGTTATCTCTACTGTCAATGGTTTATACAGATCGACACGTTATCTCCACTGTCAATGGTTCATAAAGATCGATACGTTATCTCCACTGTCAATTGTTTATAAAGAACGACACGTTATCTCCACTGTCAATGGTTTATAAAGAACGACACGTTATCTCATCTGTCAATGGTTTATAAATAACGACACGTTATCTCCACTGTCAATGGTTTATAAAGAACGACACGTCATCTCCACTGTCAATGGTTTATAAAGAACGACACGTTATCTCCACTGTCAATCTCCAAATTACTTATAAAGAACGACACGTTATCTCCACTGTCAATGGTTTATAAAGATCGATACGTTATCTCCACTGTCAATGTTTTATAAAGAACGTCACGTCATCTCCACTGTCAATCTCCAAATAACTTAATAAGAACGACACATTATCTCCACTGTCAATGGTCTATAAAGATCGATGCGTTATCTCCACTGTCAATGGTTTATAAAGATCGACACGTTATCTCCACTGTCAATGGTTTATAAAGAACGACACGTCATCTCCACTGTCAATCTCCAAATTACTTAATAAGAACGACACGTTATGTCCACTGTCAATGGTTGATAAAGATCGATGCGTTATCTCCACTGTCAATGGTTTATAAAGATCGACACGTTATCTCCACTGTCAATGGTTTATAAAGAACGACACGTTATCTCCACTGTCAATGGTTTATAAAGATCGATACGTTATCTCCACTGTCAATGATTTATAAAGATCGACACGTTATCTCCACTGTCAATGGTTTACAAAGATCGACACGTTATCTCCACTGTCAATCTCCAAATTACTTAAAAAGCGACAGTTTTGACATAAGGCAAACTAGCGCCAACTTATAACAGTGCGTCATACATTTATTTGTTATAGATAAATGTACGTCTTTGCACAATGGCGACCACGGACGATCCAGATAGTTCTCACATTACATGTAGGCTCTTTAATCTTTGCCCACATACAACGAAATTACAGCAGAAGTCTTTGATATACTCTGGAGAAGAATATTATTTTACTTATTATACAGAGTTGAAAACATTGTGGCAAAATGAGAAATTGCTCATTATGAGCAAATGCTTCTTTGGTCACAATGTTTTCAAAAGTAGTCTTCTAAATGGCCGTCAGAAAACGATTTTTAAAGGTTTTTAAGAATCAAATCAATCATAATTAAGACAAAGATGATTCCGATTTCACAGTTTCATTTGATCATATCTGATTTCAATCACGTACGTGACTTGCAAACTGTATTTGTTAAGACTATGCGGGAAGGACAGTATGATTTAGCAACACAGAGGGAGAAATATGTCAATGTTACAGAAGGTTTATATGTAGGATTCCGTCTTTGTTCTAATTCTTTTTTTCATATTCTCTGACACCAAACAATGTAGATCCGGATCAAATACTTTGTTTCGTGTTGCATTTTGTTATTGATGGCAAGGTGTTGTCAGGTAAAAGGTATATATAAGAACACCAAGTTAACTCTACCTTTCGGTTCTGTAATTGTAGCTCCATACTTGGAAGACAACTCTGCCAGCATAGTTACTGTAAAACTTCCACCCAATTATCTCCCCTGATCTTCGAATTCGATAAAATGAATTACTGTAAAAGAAAAGAAAAACGAATGCAAAAACTAACCAAGTTATCTTCACTAACTAGTCGTGATATTTTCTAAATATTCTCATTACATTATGTAATGAAGCAGCGGGGACATACTTCCCGTACCTCGACAACTCTCTGGCAGAAATTCTTATGGGCGTACCGTCATTGAGTAACCGATTGTATTCCATACCTAGAAAGTTATATCAGCCACGTATTGCGACTCTTAATGATCCTCCGCATCAACATGGGACTACAGTTCAAGTATTTAATGATCCTCCGCATTAACATGGGACTACAGTTCAAGTATTTAATGATCCTCCGCTTTAACATGGGACTACAGTTCAAGTATTTAATGATCATCCGCATTAACATGGGACTACAGTTCAAGTATTTAATGATCATCCGCATTAACATGGGACTACAGTTCAATTATTTAATGATCCTCCGCATTAACATGGGGCTACAGTTCAAGTATTTAATGATCATCCGCATTAACATGGGGCTACAGTTCAAGTATTTAGTCGGAAAATGCATTTAGGGCCAACATATTCTGTGTCAGGGGGATAGGGGTAATGAGTAATGATTCCTGAAACAGAAAAAAACCACAGGAGGCGAAACAAATCTGTCCGGGTTAGCCTACGCAGCATGCTTCAACTCATCCGGGTAAATACTTGACGCAGAGTCCACAATGTTGGTTTTCTCGTGGAACGAGTCATATTTTGATATACGGATGATGAAGAGTCATGTGATACTGTGTGGATGTACGGATGGTGAAGATCCATGTGATACTGTGTGGATGTACGGATGATGAAGAGACGTGTGATACTGTGTGGATGTACGGATGATGAAGAGCCGTGTGATACTGTGTGGATGTACGGATGATGAAGAGTCGTGTGATACTGTGTGGATGTACGGATGGTGAAGAGCCGTGTGATACTGTGTGGATGTACGGATGATGAAGAGTCGTGTGATACTGTGTGGATGTACGGATGGTGAAGAGCCGTGTGATACTGTGTGGATGTACGGATGATGAAGAGTCGTGTGATACTGTGTGGATGTACGGATGATGAAGAGTCGTGTGATACTGTGTGGATGTACGGATGGTGAAGAGCCATGTGATACTGTGTGGATGTACGAATGGTGAAGAGCCGTGTGATACTGTGTGGATGTACGGATGGTGAAGAGTCATGTGATACTGTGTGGATGTACGGATGGTAAAGAGCCATGTAAAACTGTGTGGATGTATGGATGGTGAAGAGCCATGTGATACTGTGTGGATGTACGGATGGTGAAGAGCCATGTGATACTGTATGGATGTACGGATGGTAAAGAGCCGTGTGATACTGTGCGGATGTACGGATGGTAAAGAGCCATGTAAAACTGTGTGGATGTATGGATGGTAAAGAGCCATGTGATACTGTGTGGATGTACGGATGGTAAAGAGCCATGTGATACTGTGTGGATGTACGGATGGTAAAGAGCCATGTAAAACTGTGTGGATGTATGGATGGTAAAGAACCATGTCATACTGTGTGGATGTACGGATGGTAAAGAGCCATGTGATACTGTGTGGATGTACGGATGGTGAAGAGCCATGTGATACTGTGCGGATGTACGGATGGTAAAGAGCCATGTAAAACTGTGTGGATGTATGGATGGTGAAGTGCCATGGGATACTGTGTGGATGTACAAATAGTGAAGAGTCTTGTGATACTGTGTGGATGTACGGATGGTGAAGAGCCGTGTGATACTGTGTGGATGTACGGATGGTGAATAGACGTGTGATACTGTGTGGATGTACGGATGGTGAAGAGCCGTGTGATACTGTGTGGATGTACGGATGGTGAAGAGCCATGTAATACTGTGTGGATGTACGGATGGTGAAGAGCCTTGTGATACTGTGTGGATGTACGAATGGTGAAGAGCCGTGTGATACTGTGTGAATGTACGGATGGTGAAGAGCCATGTAATACTATGTGGATGTACGGATGATGAAGAGTCATGTGATACTTGGTGGATGTACGGATGATGAAGAGTCATGTGATACTGTGTGGATGTACGGTTGGTGAAGAGTCATGTTGTACTGGGTGGATGTACGGATGGTAAAGAGCCGTGTGATACTGGGTGGATGTACGGATGGTAAAGAGCCGTGTGATACTGTGTGGATGTACGGATGGTGAAGTGCCATGGGATACTGTGTGAATGTACGGATGGTGAAGAGCCATGTGATACTGTGTGGATTTACGGATGGTGAAGAGCCATGTGATACTGTGTGGATTTACGGATGGTGAAGAGCCATGTGATACTGGGTGGATGTACGGATGCTTAAGTGCCTTTTAATACTGTTTGGATGTACGAATGGTGAAGAGCCTTGTGATACTGTGTGGATGTACGGATGGTGAAGAGCCTTGTGATACTGTGTGGATGTACGAATGGTGAAGAGCCTTGTGATACTGTGTGGATGTACGGATGGTGAAGAGCCTTGTGATACTGTGTGGATGTACGAATGGTGAAGAGCCTTGTGATACTGTGTGGATGTACGGATGGTGAAGAGCCTTGTGATACTGTGTGGATGTACGGATGGTGAAGAGCCTTGTGATACTGTGTGGATGTACGAATGGTGAAGAGCCTTGTGATACTGTGTGGATGTACGGATGGTGAAGTGCCTTGTAATACTGTTTGGATGTACGAATGGTGAAGAGCCTTGTGATACTGTGTGGATGTACGGATGGTGAAGAGCCATGTGATACTGTGTGGATGTACGGATGGTGAAGAGCCTTGTGATACTGGGTAGATGTACGGATGGTGAAGAGTCTTGTGATACTGTGTGGATGTACGGATGGTGAAGAGCCTTGTGATACTGGGTAGATGTACGGATGGTGAAGAGCCTTGTGATACTGTGTGGATGTACGGATGGTGAAGAGCCTTGTGATAATGTGTGGACGTACGGATGGTGAAGAGCCATGTGATACTGTGTGGATGTACGGATGGTGAAGAGCCGTGTGATACTGTGTGGATGTACGGATGGTGAAGAGCCATGTGATACTGTGTGGATGTACGGATGGTGAAGAGCCGTGTGATAGTGTGAATGTACGGATGGTGAAGAGCCATGTAATACTGTGTGGATGTACGGATGATGAAGAGTCATGTGATACTTGGTGGATGTACGGATGGTAAAGAGCCATATACTACTGTGTGCATGTATGGATAGTGAAGAGCCATGTGATACTTGGTGGATGTACGGATGATGAAGAGTCATGTTGTACTGGGTGGATGTACGGATGGTAAAGAGTCTTGTGATACTGTGTGGATGTACGGATAGTGAAGAGCAATGTGATACTGGGTGGATGTACGCATGGTGAAGAGACATGTGATACTGTGTAGATGTACGGATGGTATAGAGCCATGTAATACTGTGTGGATGTACAGATGGTGAAGAGCCGTGTGATACTGTGTGGAGGTACGAATGGTGAAGAGCCTTGTGATACTGTGTGGATTTACGGATGGTGAAGAGCCGTGTGATACTGTGTGGATGTACGGATGGTGAAGAGCCATGTAATACTGTGTGGATGTACGGATGGTAAAATGCCATATACTACTGTGTGGATGTATGGATAGTGAAGAGCCATGTGATACTGTGTGGATGTATGGATAGTGAAGAGCCATGTGATACTGTGTGAATGTACGGATGGTGAAGAGCCATGTGATACTGTGTGGATGTACGGATGGTGAAGAGTCATGTGATACTGTGTGGTTGTACGGATGTTGACGAGCCGTGTGATACTGTGTGGATGTACGGATGGTGAAGAGCCGTGTGATACTGTGTGGATGTACGGATGGTGAAGAGCCGTGTGATACTGTGTGGATGTACGGATGTTGAAGAGCCATGTGATACTGTGTGGATGTACGGATGGTAAAGATCCGTGTGATACTGTGTGAATGTACGGATGGTGAAGAGCCGTGTGATGCTGTGTGAATGTACGGATGGTAAAGAGCCATGTGCTACTGTGTGGATGTACGGATGGTAAAGAGCCATGTGCTACTGTGTGGATGTACGGATGGTGAAGAGCCATGTGATACTGTGTGGATGTACGGATGGTGAAGAGCCGTGTGATACTGTGTGGATGTACGGATGGTGAAGAGCCGTGTGATACTGTGTGGATGTACGGATGTTGAAGAGACGTGTGATACTGTGTGGATGTACGGATGGTGAAGAGCCATGTGATACTGTGTGGATGTACGGATGGTGAAGAGCCATGTGATACTGTGTGGATGTACGGATGGTGAAGAGTCATGTAATACTGTGTGGATGTACGGATGGTGAAGAGCCGTGTGATACTGTGTGGATGTACGGATGGTGAAGAGCCATGTAATACTGTGTGGATGTACGGATGGTAAAGAGCCATGTGATACTGTGTGGATGTACGGATGTTGAAGAGACGTGTGATACTGTGTGGATGTACGGATGGTGAAGAGACGTGTGATACTGTGTGGATGTACGGATGGTGAAGAGCCGTGTGATACTGTGTGGATGTACGGATGGTGAAGAGCCGTGTGATACTGTGTGGATGTACGGATGGTGAAGAGCCATGTAATACTGTGTGGATGTACGGATGGTAAAGAGCCATGTGATACTGTGTGGATGTACGGATGTTGAAGAGACGTGTGATACTGTGTGGATGTACGGATGGTGAAGAGACGTGTGATACTGTGTGGATGTACGGATGGTGAAGAGACGTGTGATACTGTGTGGATGTACGGATGTTGAAGAGACGTGTGATACTGTGTGGATGTACGGATGTTGAAGAGACGTGTGATACTGTGTGGATGTACGGATGGTGAAGAGACGTGTGATACTGTGTGGATGTACGGATGGTGAAGAGACGTGTGATACTGTGTGGATGTACGGATGTTGAAGAGACGTGTGATACTGTGTGGATGAACGGATGGTGAATAGACGTGTGATACTGTGTGGATGTACGGATGGTGAAGAGACGTGTGATACTGTGTGGATGTACGGATGGTGAATAGACGTGTGATACTGTGTGGATGTACGGATGGTGAAGAGACGTGTGATACTGTGTGGATGTACGGATGGTGAAGAGACGTGTGATACTGTGTGGATGTACGGATGTTGAAGAGACGTGTGGTACTGTGTGGATGTACGGATGGTGAATAGACGTGTGATACTGTTTGGATGTACGGATGGTGAAGAGACGTGTGATACTGTGTGGATGCACAGGCTCGCCTCAGTCTTCAATGTACGCAGGTGCTTTACGCACGAGGAAACTATGAACACGTCGACGGTTGCCATGCATTCCTCGTGTTGTCGGCGTGTGTTAAAATGATTCTAAACTTAAAAAAGAAAGACCACATCTCATTTTTTCAATAGTCTGATATAATGACATCAAAATACTTTACACTCTCAGTATATATGTATAACATCGATACATTGCTGTTTTATATTTTTCAATATATTCATACATGTTAAATTATTATGGATAACAAAATGTTGAAATTGAAAATGAAATTGAATTACTTTATTCAATCGTAATCTTGTATTAATTGTATTGTTCCATCGTATACTCTTATCTATTACATTATTCATTCGTATAATTGTATCTATTACATTATTTAATCATATACTTGTATCTATTACATTGTTCAATCGTTTACTTGTATGTATTACATTATTTAATCGTATACTTGTATCTATTACATTATTTAATCGTATACTTGTAGCTAATACATTATTCAATCGTATACTTGTAGCTATTACATTGTTCAATCGTAAACTTGTATCTATTACATTATTTAATCGTATACTTGTATCTATTACATTATTTAATCGTATACTTGTAACTATTACATTATTCAATCGTATACTTATATCTATTACATTATTTAATCGTATACTTGTATCTATTACATTATTTAATCGTACACTTGTAGCTATTACATTATTCAATCGTATACTTGTATCTATTACATTGTTCAATCGTTTACTTGTATCTATTACATTATTCAATCGTATACTTGTATCTATTACATTATTTAATCGTATACTTGTATCTATTACATTATTTAATCGTATACTTGTCTCTATTTCATTATTTAATCGTATAATTGTATCTATTACATTATTTAATCGTATACTTGTAGCTATTACATTGTTAAATCATATACTTGTATCTATAACATTATTTAATCATATACTTGTATATATTACATTGTTCAATCGTTTACTTGTATCTATTACATTGTTCAATCGTATACTTGTATCTATTACAGTATTTAATCGTATACTTGTATCTATTACAGTATTTAATCGTATACTTGTATCTATTACATTATTTAATCGTATACTTGTATCTAATACATTATTTAATCGTATACGTGTATCTATTACATTGTTCAAACATATACTTGTATCTATCACATTATTTAATCATATACTTGTATCTATTACATTATTTAATCGTATACTTGTAGCTATTACATTATTCAATCGTATACTTGTATCTATTACATAATTTAATCATATACTTGTATCTATTACATTGTTCACTCGTTTACTTGTATCTATTACATTATTCAATCGTATACTTGTATCTATTACATTATTCAATCGTATACTTGTATCTATCACATTATTTAATCATATACTTGTATATATTACATTATTCAGTCGTATACTTGTATATATTACATTATTTAATCGTATACTTGTATCTATTACATTATTTAATCGTATACTTGTATCTATTACATTATTTAATCGTATACTTGTATCTATTACATTATTTAATCATATACTTGTATCTATTACAGTATTTAATCGTATACTTTTATCTATTACATTATTCAATCCTATACTTGTATCTATTATATTTTTAATCGTATACTTGTATCTATTACATTATTTAATCGTATACTTGTATCTATTACATTATTTAATCGTATACTTGTATCTATTATATTACTCAATCATATACTTGTATCTATTACATTATTTAATCGTTTACTTTTATCTATTACATTATTCAATCCTATACTTGTATCTATTATATTATTTAATCGAATACTTGTATCTATTACATTGTTCAATCGTTTACTTGTATCTATTACATTGTTCAATCGTTTACTTGCATCTATTACATTGTTAAATCGTTTAATTGTATATATTACATTATTTAATCGTATATTTGTATCTTTTACATTGTTCAATCGTAAACTTGTATCTATTACATTGTTCAATCGTTTACTTGTATCTATTACATTGTTCAATTGTTTACTTGTATCTATTACATTATTTAATCGTTTACTTGTATCTATTACATTGTTCAATCATATACTTGTATTCAATCGTATACCTGTATCTATTACATTGTTCAATTGTATACTTTTAACTTTTATATTGTTCAATCATTTACTTGTATCTATTACATTATTTAATCGTATACTTGTATCTATTACATTGTTCAATCGTTTACTTGTATCTATTGCATTGTTCAATCGTTTACTTGTATTCAATCGTATACCTGTATCTATTACATTGTTCAATCGTATACTTGTATCTATTACATTGTTCAATCGTATACTTGTATCTATTACATTGTTCAATCGTTTATTTGTAGCTATTACATTGTTCAATCGTTTACTTGTATCTATTACATTGTTCAATAGTTTACTTGTATATATTACATTGTTCAATCGTATACTTGTATCTATTACATTGTTCAATCGTTTACATGTATCTATTACATTGTTCAATCGTTTACTTGTATCTATTACATTATTTAATCGTATACTTGTATATATTACATTGTTCAATCGTAAACTTGTATCTATTACATTGTTCAATCGTTTACTTGTATCTATTACATTATTTAATTGTATACTTGTATATATTACATTGTTCAATCGTAAACTTGTATCTATTACATTATTTAATCGTATACTTGTATCTATTACATTGTTCAATCGTTTACTTGTATCTATTGCATTGTTCAATCGTTTATTTGTATTCAATCGTATACCTGTCTCTATTACATTGTTCAATCGTATACTTGTATCTATTACATTGTTCAATCGTATACTTGTATCTATTACATTGTTCAATCGTTTATTTGTAGCTATTACATTGTTCAATCGTTTACTTGTATCTATTACATTATTTATTGTTATACTTGTATCTATTACATTGTTCAATAGTTTACTTGTATATATTACATTGTTCAATCGTATACTTGTATCTATTACATTGTTCAATCGTTTACATGTATCTATTACATTGTTCAATCGTTTACTTGTATCTATTACATTATTTAATCGTATACTTGTATATATTACATTGTTCAATCGTAAACTTGTATCTATTACATAGTTCAATCGTATACTTGTATCTATTACAATATTAATCGTTCATCTGCATCTTATATTTGTATCTACATGTACATGTACTTCATTTTTCAATCGTATTTTTGTGTCCATTATAATTATAGTTTAATTGAATGGTCAGCATTGCTTTTGAACATAAAAATATATTACTTTAAAACAATGGCTTGGTTCTTTCCTGCAGCAAATCTTCTCCGACGTAATGGTACATGGTATGATTGGGTTGTTATTTCGTTAATATCTGAAATATGAGAATGTTTCATATGAATTTAATCGGTTTCTTGGAATTATGTTAATTATTTCTCACAGTAGAAACATTTTAACTCATCTGCAGCAGAACACTTTTAAAAGCTTCATTATGATAAATTTTTCTTCTTGTCAAAATGAAATAAAACGCAAATCTGTTAAATAATAATACTTTTATCGATAAAGATTTGTTCATATATTTTCCTATTTGTTTTCAACCTTATTTACTTATGGACACACTTCTAAGAAAACCATCATTGGTATATTGTGATAAGTGTAGTTGAATATATGTTTGCCCGTCCATGCTGGCTGATCGAAATGTCAACTGCTTCTTTAAGAGTTTCTCGTAAGCTCGTTTGATCTCCAGGATAATCATACTTTGTTTATTTATGTTTCTCGCATGCTACTGTGACCTTTTGGCAAGCATTGCGCTTACAAGCATTTCGGCTTTCGATACTACACTGAATATGTGTACTGCCATACCAAGTCATAGCGAATACGTGCATAAACAAACTTTGATCTTGGAATACCTAAACATTTCGGTGGCTGTCCTGTCAGTGTACCATCCGGTTTACAGGCCCTGTAGACGTTTCCGGAATATAACTCGTACCTAAACCTACACCTCTTTACAATTACCCCCCCTTGTCTCGGGTATCTCGGTGACACGGCAAACGTGTTATAGGAGAAAGCCTGGTCCCTGCAAACTGATAAAAGGTAAAACATCAATAATAGGAAAGGCGGTTACCATATCAAATGTTGTCTGTTGGAAATAACCGTATATGTGTAGATTTTCAGGTTTATATTAAGAGTGTCCATACACATATTACTAGTTTAGAATCGAATTAAAAGTGTTATGCCTAGCTTTGACATAAGTCATATTCATAATGAGCAATTTCTTCTTTGTCACAAATTCAATGATAATATTTTCAAGCATTGATATTTCCCATAGTTGTGCCTAAAAGGTCAGTTGTATACGAGAAAGAGAGTAGGCGACGAGCTGACATCAATACGGGAAAGAGAGTAGGCGACGAGCTGACATCAATACGGGAACGAGAGTAGGCGACGAGCTGACATCAATACGGGAACGAGAGTAGGCGACGAGCTGACATCAATACGGGAACGAGAGTAGGCGACGAGCTGACACCAACAAAAAGGTGCCTAACAACGAAACCTGCAGGATTTCACTTCTACTTGTTTTCGTCACAAGTTACATCGACAGTTCCATCATACAGATTTAGTCAGATAGAGATTTCCCATCGATATCACATATATGTAAATCTTTTCCTTACTGTACGTCAGCATAGCATTTCACAGATTCAAAAGTGCTATTATAAATTACTCAAATGTTTAATCACTTTCCCACGTGTAGACGCATTTTAATGGGTTTGCTGCAAAAAATTGCTCATTTTACCACAATATGTTGAACTCTTTTCAAGCATTAAACTCATTATCGAGATTTTCCATATTTTTGCCTTGAAGTTATCAAAGTTGTCTTTTGCAGGCAAGGGTAAAACATTGATATTTTTTCTAATTTCAAGATAACATCATTAGTTAATTGAGTCACTATTTATTAATCCTTATTATATCTATTATTTCCCGTGGGCAGTAAACGATGTCAGCAGAATGTACGAAATTATGCAGACTGATCCAAACAATAAACATTGGCATACTTAGCAATACAGTATTCATGGATTACACTAAACTATAAACATTGGCATACTTAGCAATACAGTATTCATGGATTACACTAAACTAAAAACATTGGCATACTTAGCAATACAGTATTCATGGATAACACTAAACTATAAACATTGGCATACTTAGTAATACAGTATCCATGGAATACAATAAACTATAAACATTGGCAAACTTAGCAATACAGTATCCGGGGAATACACTAAACTATAGACATTGGCATACTAAGCAATACAGTATTCATGGATTACACTAAACTATAAACATTGGCATACTAAGCAATACAGTATTCATGGATAACACTAAACTATAAACATTGGCATACTTAGCAATACAGTATCAATGGAATACAATAAACTATAAACATTGGCAAACTTAGCAATACAGTATCCGGAGAATACACTAAACAATACATGTTTGCATGCTAAGCAATACAGTATCGAGAGAATACACTAAACTATAAACATTGGCATACTTAGCAATACAGTATCCGGGGAATACACTAAACTATAAACATTGGCATATTTAGCAATACAGTATTCAGGGAATACAATTACCTATAAACATGGGCATACTTAGCAATACAGTATCCAGGGAATACACTAAACTATAAATGTTTGCATGCTAAGCAATACATTATCGAGAGAATACACTAAACTATAAACATTGGCATACTTAGCAATACAGTATTCAGGGAAAACACTACACTATAAACATTGGCAAACTAAGCAATAATGTATCCAAGGAAAACAACACAATATAAACAATGGCAAAACTAAGCAATACAGTATCTAGATAATACAATACAATATACGCATTGGCGTACCTAGCAATACAGTATCCAGGGAATACAATACAATATCAAAAAGTCAGACTAGCAATAACGTATCAACATATTAAACAAAACTATAAACATTTGCATGATAAGCAATACAGTATCGAGATAATACACTAAACTGTAAACATTGGCATACTAAGCAATACAGTATCCAGAGAATACACTAAACTATAAACATTGGCATACTATTACAAAGCAATACAGTATCCAGAGAATACACATAACTATAAACATTGTCATACTAAGTAATACAGTATCAAGAGAATACACTAAACTATAGACATTGGCATACTAAGCAATACAGTATCCATGGAATTAACTAAACTATAAACATTGGCATACTAAGCAATACAGTATCCAGAGAATACACTTAACTATAATTATTGTCATACTAAGCAATACAGTATCCAGAGAATACACTAAACTATAAATATTGGCATATTTAGCAATACAGTATTCAGAGAATACACTAAACTATAAACATTGGCAGAATAAGCAATATAGTGTCCAGAGAAAACACTAAACGATAATCATTTGCATATTTAGCAATACAGTATCAGACATTAAGTACCCGTTTCGTTGGCGTAGTTGTTGGAGCAACATGGAAGCGAATCCGAAACGATAATTGTAAGTATCCCGACCAAACAAGTCTGCAATTTAATTGGGATTGTTATCAGTTCCAAAATCTGCGAACTATGCTTATCGTGTAATGTGTTTTTTATTTGTTTCATATTTGTACCTTTTGAGAACATCCGATGACAAAGAGCACATGTTTTAGAACATTTTAACGACACAAAGGTTCTCCTTGAGACACACATCGTCGGGTTTCTTTCTAAAAGCTGCACACAGTCCGTTCTTTGGTCAGCGCAAATATTTCCATCTGAAACAGATATTATGATGATGAATAAAATATAAGTAAAGCTGCTACATTGTACTACTATTACTACTACAAATGTTACTACTATAAACATTACTACTACTACTACTACTACTACTACTACTACTACTACTACTACTACTACTACTACTACTACTACTATTATTATTACTACAACTACTACTATTACTACTACTACTACTACTATTACTACTACTACTACTATTACTACTACTACTACTACTACTACTACTACTACTATTACTACTATTACTACTAATACTACTACTACTAGTACTACTACTACTTCTACTACTAATACCACTACTACTATTACTACTACTACTACTATTACTACTACTTATACTACTACTACTACTACTACTACTACTACTACTACTACTACTACTACTACTACTACTACTACTACTACTACTACTACTACTACTACTACTACTCCTACTACTACTACTACTACTACTATTACTACTACTACTACTATTACTACTACTACTACTATTACTACTAATACTACTACTCCTACTCCAACTACTACTACTACTACTGCTACTACTACTACTACTACTACTACTACTACTCCTACTACTACAATTACTACTACTACTATTACTACTACTACTACTATTACTACTACTACTACTACTACTACTACTACTACTACTACTACTACTACTACTACTACTACTACTACTCCTACTACTACTACTACAACTACTACTATTACTACTTCTACTACTATTACTACTACTACTACTATTACTACTACTACTACTACTACTACTCCTACTCCTACTACTAATACTACTAATACCACTACTACTATTACTACTACTACTACTATTACTACTAATACTACTACTACTACTACTACTACTACTACTACTACTACTACTCCTACTACTACTACTACTACTACTACTATTACTACTACTACTACTATTACTACTACTACTACTATTACTACTACTACTACTACTACTCCTACTCCTACTACTAATACTACTACTACTACTACTACTACTTCTACTACTCCAACTACTACTACTACAACTACTACTACTACTACTACTACTACTACTTCTACTAATACTACTACTATCACTACTACTACTACTACTACTACTACTACTACTACTACTACTACTACTACTATTACTACTACTACTACTACTACTACTCCTACAACTCCTACTACTACTATTACTACTACTACTACTACTACTACTACTACTACTACTACTACTACTACTACTACTACTACTACTAACACGCTCTAACTATTTCAACGGAAGTGCCATTAATGAGGTGTTTGCAAACAGTCCATATTCGTGTTGGACAGGTATTAGTAATCTAACTACACACGGAGGATATATGTAAAAACAAACCTGTACACATGTATGATAAATGTAAGTATATACCCGTACACACGTATGATAGATGTAAGTACATACCCATACACACGTATGATAGATATAAGTACATACCCGTACACACGTATGATATATATAAGTACATACCCATACACACGTATGCTAGATGTAAGTACATACCCGTACACACGTATGATATATATATATAAGTACATACCCATACACACGTATGCTAGATGTAAGTACATACCCATACACACGTATGATAGATATAAGTACATACCGGTACACACTTAGGTTAGATATAAGTACATACCAATACACACGTAGGTTAGATATAAGTACATACCCATACACACGTATGATACATATAAGTACGTACCCATACACATGTATGATATATATAAATACATACCGGTACACACGTATGATAGATGTAAGTACATACCCGTACACATGTATGATATATGTAAGTACATACCCATACACATGTATGATATATGTAAGTACATACCGGTACACACTTAGAATATATGTAAGTACATTCCCTTACACACGTATGATAGATATAACTACATACCGGTACACACGTATGATAGATATAACTACATACCGGTACACACGTATGATAGATGTAAGTACATACCCGTACACACATATGCTATATGTAAGTACATACCCATACACACGTATGCTAGATGTAAGAGTATACCTGTACATATGATAGATGTAAGTACATATCCGTACACATGTATGATATATGTAAGTACATACCCATACACACGTATGATAGATGTAAGTACATACCCGTACACACATATGCTATATGTAAGTACATACCCATACACACGTATGCTAGATGTAAAAGTATACCTGTACATATGATAGATGTAAGTACATATCCGTACACATGTATGATATATGTAAGAACATACCCATACACACTTATGATAGATGTAAGTACATACCCATACACACTTATGATAGATGTAAGTACATACCGGTACACACTTAGGATAGATGTAAGTACATACCCGTACACACTTATGATAGATGTAAGTACATACCCGTACACACGTATGCTAGATGTAAGTATATACCCGTACACACTTATGATATATGTAAGTACATACCCATACACACGTATGATAGATGTAATTACATACCGGTACACACTTATGATATATGTAAGTACATACCCGTACACATGTATGATAGATGTAAGTACATACCCATACACACTTATGATATATGTAAGTACATACCCGTACACATTTATGATAGATGCAAGTACATACCGGTACACACGTTTGCTGGATATAAGTACATACCCGTACATACTTAGGACAGATGGATGTACATACCCGAACACACGTATGATAGATGTAAGTACATACCCATACACACGTATGATAGATGTAAGTACATACCCGTACACTCCAATGCTATATGTAAGTACATACCCATTCACACGTATGATATATATAAATACATACCGGTACACACGTATGCTATATGTAAGTACATACCTGTACACACGTATGTTATACGTAAGTACATACCCGTACACACGTATGCTAAATGTAAGTACATATAGGATAGATGTAAGTACTTACCCATACACACATAGGATAGATGTAAGTCCATACACGTACACACGTATGATATATGTAATCACATATCCGTACACATTTATGATAGATATAAGTACATACCCGTACACACGTAGGACAGGTGTGTCCATGATCCGGCTGATGTACAGGTGACATTGCCAGTAATACTGCTGTTAGTGCGGCATCGGTATTGAACTATATCGCCCACTTTATAAACTTGCTTGCTGGACTGCATTGTGTCACCGTCGGGTACGGTAGGTGGTATACCACAACGGGTCTCTGAAACTAAAAGATGTGTAAATGCTCTCGGTAGTAGAACAGGCCATTGGTCTATTTATATATGTAACATAATGATCATGCTTGAACAAGGAGGATGAGTTTTTCAGATGTACAGGTGACATTGACAGCGTGGAACTATATCGCCCACTTTATAAACTTGCTTGCTGGACGGGATTGTGTCTGCGTCGGGTAGGTTTGGTGGAAAACCACAACGGCGCTTTGAAACTAAAATACATGTTGTTTTTTTGTTGTGGAAGGTGTTTTACGCCGTTAAACAGTATTTCTTAAACAGTTATATTGGTAATTTAACCAGTCCTATCGGAGAAAGTTATTCTAACACCGATAAATAAGCAATAACCGCAATCCTGAACGTCAATGAGGAAATCCATCAGTCCATTTGGCGTCCCTATGTGTTCTATACACCAACCTAGACATGTTGTTTCCTATGAACTTTATTTGGTGATTTGTACTCTAATGGGGTTCTCAAACAAATTCAGCTTGGTTGCCAAAATGGCAAGTTTGGGCAAATCCGGTAATTTTCATAAATCCAAGATGGCCGCCAGATACCGTTTTGAAAATTGAACTTTTTTAACTAGTTGCAATAAATTGATGTATGATACGTCTTTTTAGGGGTTTTTAAGTATGAGGAATCTATTTCTGATGTTAGTTTGCCAATTTAAGGTCAAGGTGACGTCAAATTCAAGATGGCCGTCGGACGCCATTTTGAACTTCAAACTTTTGTACTACTTTTTTTTAAATGATGGTGTGTATATTTTTCATTTAATTTGACTGGAAGCAGAATCAAAATTACGTTGTTGGCCAGGATCAGCTGTGTATCTAAGGTAAAGCCAAAGTAAATATGTTCTTTCTTTTAAATGTCGTAGCATACACCATGAACATAGATGACTGTAATTTTTTTCCAAAATCAAAACTGATGTCAAATTCTTTCATAGGCATTAGTACGTCAGTTATGTAAAGAAAGAAAAAAGGAAAAATATATCTTGCTCTAAAGTAGACTGAAGGTATTCAACACACTCGCCAAACCGTTTATTGTTCTTGCTCTTCAAAATTGCTTCTCTCTTTGGCATATGGCTAGTTATTGAGAGCTCATAATCGATGATAGTTTCATTACCCCGCTTCATCCTCTCATTATTTTTGGCAGATATATCATGGTACTTGTCAAAGACAACACTTTTTATAGACGCATATGTATATCGACTTAAATGACACTGGATGGAAGCAATCAGATCAGAGGGACTCCCATCGTGTTGCCACAAAATATGGTAGAACAACTGTAAAACATCCACGGCGACAGTGTCAGCAGATTATGAGGAGATCTCAACCACACCGAGACGTTTGACGACCAGACCCGATTTGTTGCATTTCCGGAGACAACCATGCCAATCAATGAGTGATGCAGGCACTACACATAATGCGTTGGCGAACAGAGGTGCAAGCTCCACTTGCCGCTGCTGTCCAATCATCATAAGTCAGCGAAAAATATTTTCAAGGTCTACCACTGCCTTGGCCTTGTTGGTTTTGATATATTTCTTGAGCACACCCATTGTTTTGATTGGACTTCTGAATGCCTTTTAAAACTTATCGGGGAGAATGGCAATGTACTTGCTCTCCACCTTTTCACCAATCATAATTGAATTTGAAACCTTCACATCAGCGGGGTCAATTTGGCATATTATGGGATTGCATAGGTTAGGGCTGTCATCTTCTAGAGGGTGCGGGTACTTCTCTACCTCTGTGTTAATGAGATCCCGATCATGGGCATCTAGGGTGCGGCGGTGTTTCAAGTCCTGCTTATGTAGCTTCTGTGAAGTCTGACCTGGTGTATAGGCTAAATAGATATGGCCTAGAGAATCTGACACATGGACTGTAATAGGAAAGGCAGCAATCCACTCAGAAACTAGATCACTAGAAAGTGGCATGCCTTTGAGAGCCCCCTTGCCAATCCTGATGGCTGTTTGCTCTCCAAACTGGTCGGCAGATACAGCATTCCAGTAGCCGTCATGGTGCTGACAAACAAGGTCCACAATGTCCTCGGTATGGAGCGCTCCCATCTCCAGCAGATACTGGATGAGATAGCAGACATACTCTTCATGGTCAGGTGCTTCAAATGGACGTCACCCCTCTCTCTTCAAGCTCAAATTGGTGAACAAGTAGTGTTTGAAGAAAGAAGTTGGTCACCCAGTGCCGCCCAGTGGTGTGAAGACGTGATATGTCCAGATACTGGTCTATTTGCTCAAATGTTTTGTGTCCTGTTGACAAAAACCGTTTCTGATACGCCCCGAAACGCCTGCATGGCTTTCACCCAAGACTACCCATTGGAAATACCTGCCAACCCTCCATAAGCTGCAGCAACATAAGATTCCAATGCTGAACCTTTCATTAGCTTTGCGATAAAGCTTACGAATGATTGTATGATATGCATCCCACCAGGATGGATGATAACATTATGAAACTGATAGGGATGGTACCAGCATACTTGATTGGTTACCACAAACAATTGCATGTCCATACAAATATGAACTTTGTCTATTCCCATGTCAACCATTGACTGTTGCATGTAAGTAAGTGGTGTTAAGATTGTGTCCGGGTGAGAAGTTGGTGCGTCAATTAATGGACCAAACATATAAATGGTTGCGGGTTTGAGAACGCCATGGCTCCTGGATAGCTCATTGTTGAAGCCATTCCAATCCATAGCATCTTGCCCCTGGCTAAGGCTATTGTCTTTCTCTTGCGCATTCACTGAACTGGCTTGTTGAGCAAACACACCAGCAGCATAATTCATTTCATTGGTATTGTCAGTAGGCATGGCATGAGATATCACATGTTTAGATCCAGCGTAGTGTACAAGTTGAATGGCCCTGCTATTACCTGCATATTTAGATTGTCTGGTTGTGAGACAAGAGATTATGGCAATACTAATACTATGCTGATTGCTGCAATTCTCGATTATCCCAGCTGGGTGCACCTGAAATTATGTTGCCATGGCATAAGTCTCACGGCGACTATTTTGAGTTGATACCAACAAGTCACAGTTGTCATACCATCCAAATATAGCCCCATCATCCTATGATATGTTGCAGCATCATGCCTGACATGCGGAACTGCAATACATTTTCATATGACACAGTGTATCCATGTGCATGTAAAATGTGAATGAGATCACTGCAACCAAACTTGTGATGCAGTTTTAAACCCATCCCAAGTGTTGTTTGGTTACGTAGGTCGGTAATGGAATATTGTATGGATTGAGATAGACTAAGTGATGCTTTTGTGACTTCACCATTTGCTATGATCTTTGATAAAAACCTACGAAGTGTAGCCGTAGTCTGTTGCTTTGTTTTTGCATGACTAAAATCATTAAGATCATATTTTGTATTGTTCAATGGAATACCATGCGCTTCAGTTGAGATCTTTCTCACCAGCGCATCCTCGTTTTTCTCATCCACAACATCCACACAACATACTTCATAATGTTACATAATGTACATACTCACGGAACTCAACAATGGCTAAACAGCTAAGTACTACCACATCATCACCCAAATGCGTAACCAGCTTGGTAAACATTTGCTTTCGTGTCAACTGACCACCATAACCAACATATGTATCATATAGTTCAATGGATGTCCAAGTACATATTGTTGTATTACTATGCATCTGATCAATAAGCAATTGCATAGGTGACTCATCAGTTTGTGACGTCGGGTCTGTAATTGTTGGGTTTTTTCTGACGGGAGTCCAAGATGGCATGCATTCTATAACGGGTCTCATCGTCATGCCTCGCTACTGAGCATTCAATAATTAATTTTCTTAACTCCTTGACGCAAGCTTAAATGTCTGGAGGATTTGCTGCAGAATGAAAGGAGGCACTTTTAACCAGCATTAGCCATTTCTAATCTCCAAAATAAAATAAGAATCCAATGTTTGCTTAGGCCTTGTTTTCAATCTATATGCCTATCAAAATCGACCGTATCCTGATCTTGAATGAATGACGTCAGAAAGTAATTCTCCGCTCAGAAACTAGATCTTAAAAGATGTATTTACGCATCATTCTGAAGCAAACAGATATAACGTAAAATGTTCAAGATGGCGTCCGGCGGCTATCTTTGATTTGACATGACCTTGACCTGCCATTGAGGAAATAACATCAACATTTGATTATACATACCCTAAAACCCATAAAAGCATGTTTTATACATCATTCTAAAGCAAGTGGTTCAAAAGTTAAATTTCAATATGGCATTTGGCGGCCATCTTGGATTTATGCAAATTACCAGATTTGCCCAAATTTGCCATTGCGGCAACAAAGTCGAATTTGCTCAAGGACCCCATTAGAGTACAAATCAACAATAAAAGTTCATAGGAAACAACATTTCTAGGTTCCAGAAAAGACTGAATTGACATATAATAGAAGTTGATGATGACTAGAACAGAACAGAACATATTTTATTGTCTTAATCATACATGTATCTCGGCATACAAAACATGTATACATGATTTAAAGCAAATAAAACAAAAATGATGGTAAATGTAATGTAGTACTGTAATACTGTTTCCTCTATATTAAACTAAGTACATTAAATACAATGGACTTGAGAATATATCGTTTAACTCGTACCATTTCCTTGAGCGGATCTGTCTTTTAAAAACAGAGTAACAACTGCTGCTACGCTTTTTTTCTTGATATGATTACATCGCTGGCTTGCTTTTAATAATAACCGCTTAAGTACGAATGAATTGCGAAGCTCAAAATACCAACAATGAAGTTACCATAAATATAGCGATCACTGGGAAAGTTACCATAAATACAACGATCACTGGGAAAGTTACCATAAATACAGCGATCACTGGGAAAGTTAACATAAATACAGCGATCACTGGGAGAGTTAACATAAATACAGCGATCACTGGGAAAGTTACCATAAATAAAGCGATCACTGGGAAAGTTAACAAAAATACAGCGATCACTGGGAGAGTTAACATAAATATAGCGATCACTGGGAGAATTAACATAAATACAGCGATCACTGGGAAAGTTACCATAAATACAGCGATCACTGGGATAGTTAATATAAATAAAGCAATCACTGGGAGAGTTACCATAAATACAGCGATCACTGGGAGAATTAACATAAATACAGCGATCACTGGGAAAGTTACCATAAATACAGCGATCACTGGGATAGTTAATATAAATAAAGCAATCACTGGGAGAGTTACCATAAATACAGCGATCACTGGGAGAATTAACATAAATACAGCGATCACTGGGAGAGTTACCATAAATACAGCGATCACTGGGATAGTTAATATAAATACAGCGATCACTGGGAAAGTTACCATAAATACAGCGATCACTGGGAAAGTTACCATAAATACAGCGATCACTGGGAGAGTTAACATAAATACAGCGATCACTGGGAGAGTTAACATAAATACAGCGATCACTGGGAAAGTTACCATAAATAAAGCAATCACTGGGAAAGTTAACAAAAATACAGCGATCACTCGGAGAGTTAACATAAATATAGCGATCACTGGGAGAATTAACATAAATACAGCGATCACTGGGAAAGTTACCATAAATACAGCGATCACTGGGATAGTTAATATAAATAAAGCAATCACTGGGAGAGTTACCATAAATACAGCGATCACTGGGAGAATTAACATAAATACAGCGATCACTGGGAAAGTTACCATAAATACAGCGATCACTGGGATAGTTAATATAAATAAAGCAATCACTGGGAGAGTTACCATAAATACAGCGATCACTGGGAAAGTTAACATAAATACAGCGATCACTGGGAAAGTTACCATAAATACAGCGATCACTGGGAGAGTTAATATAAATACAGCGATCACTGGGAAAGTTACCATAAATACAGCGGTCACTGGGAAAGTTAACATAAATACAGCGATCACTGGGAAAGTTACCATAAATACAGCGATCACTGGGATAGTTAATATAAATACAGCGATCACTGGGAAAGTTAACATTAATACAGCGATCACTGGGAAAGTTAACATAAATACAGCGATCACTGAGAGAGTTAACATAAATATAGCGATCACTGGGAGAGTTACCATAAATACAGCGATCACTGGGAGAGTTACCATAAATTCAGCGATCACTGGGAGAGTTAACATAAATAAATTGATCACTGGGAAATTTAACATAAATACAGCGATCACTGGGAGAGTTAACATAAATACAGCGATCACTGGGAGAGTTAACATTAATACAGCGATCACTGGGAAAGTTAACATAAATACAGCGATCACTGGGAGAATTAACATAAATACAGCGATCACTGGGATAGATAACATAAATACAGCAATCACTGGGAAAGTTAACATAAATACAGCAATCACTGGGAGAGTTAACATAAATACAGCGATCACTGGGAGAGTTAATATAAATACAGCGATCACTGGGAGAGTTAACACAAATACAGCGATCACTGGGATAATTAACATAAATACAGCGATCACTGGGAGAGTTAACATAAATACAGCGATCACTGGGAGAGTTACCATAAATACAGCGATCACTGGGAGAGTTACCATAAATACCACAATCACTGAAGAGTTAACATAAATACAGCGATCACTGGGAGAGTTAACATAAATACAGCGGTCACTGGGAAAGTTAACATAAATATAGCGATCACTGGGAGAGTTACCATAAATACAGAGATCACTGGGAAAGTTAACATTAATACAGCGATCACTGGGAAAGTTAACATAAATACAGCGATCACTGGGAGAGTTAACATAAATATAGCGATCACTGGGAGAGTTACCATAAATACAGCGATCACTGGGAGAGTTACCATAAATTCAGCGATCACTGGGAGAGTTAACATAAATAAATTGATCACTGGGAAAGTTAACATAAATACAGCGATCACTGGGAGAGTTAACATAAAAACAGCGATCACTGGGAGAGTTAACATAAATACAGCTATCACTGGGAAAGTTAACATAAATACAGCGATCACAGGGAGAATTAACATAAATACAGCGATCACTGGGATAGATAACATAAATACAGCGATCACTGGGAAAGTTAACATAAATACAGCAATCACTGGGAGAGTTAACATAAATACAGCGATCACTGGGAGAGTTAATATAAATACAGCGATCACTGGGAGAGTTAACACAAATACAGCGATCACTGGGATAATTAACATAAATACAGCGATCACTGGGAGAGTTAACATAAATACAGCGATCACTGGGAGAGTTACCATAAATACAGCGATCACTGGGAGAGTTACCATAAATACAACAATCACTGAAGAGTTAACATAAATACAGCGATCACTGGGAGAGTTAACATAAATACAGCGGTCACTGGGAAAGTTAACATAAATATAGCGATCACTGGGAGAGTTACCATAAATACAGAGATCACTGGGAGAGTTAACATAAATACAGCGATCACTGGGAAAGTTAACATAAATATAGCGATCACTGGGAAAGTTAACATAAATATAGCGATCACTGGGAGAGTTAACATAAATACAGCGATCCCTGGGATAGTTAACATAAATACAGCGTTCACTGGGAGAGTTAACATAAATTATTCTGATATCCGATAGTTTATTCCACGAACGAATATGTTTTAATTCAACACAATTCTTCAATCAACTACACAAGAAACAATGCATAAAAAAGTAAATTATGTATCTTTGTCAACAAAACGACGTACACATAGTAACCATTATTCTTTATTTCGCCTCCCACGAAATTCTAGCAATTTCATTGGTTAAAGCCTGTCACGTTCACACCCCCTTTATTTCTATAGGGGGTGAGTAAATTCCATAGGGGGTGAGTAAATTCAATATGGCGTCTATTCTCAGATCAAGCTGACTGGAAGTTTTTTCAGTTGCCTATGTTGTTAAAATAGATCTATACACTTTATATCATAAATGACGTCGCCGGGAGTGTAAAAAATCCATTGAATAAATTGCGTATTCAACTAGTGTAATAACAATGCTACGTAACGTGACGTCATAACGTAACGTTTAGCGTTGTAAATACGACGTTTATATGGATATAGCGCTGTAAATTATTAAATTAGTATTTATGATATAAAAAGAACATTACATTCGTGGTCATTCAATACGAAATGTATTAAACTCGTTTTCTAAAAGTGATAAAAACTCGCCAAGGCTCGTTCTTATCAATTTCAGAAAACTCGTTTAATAAATTCCGTATTGAATGACCACTCATGTAATATCCTCTATGTATAATATCTTGATATTTTTAACAGCGATTTGTTTACAATATATCATAACGACTAAAATGAATATCATGCAAAGTAACTTCCCTTTCCATAGAAAAAAATAAATAAATGAATGTATAAATATAATGCATGTCCTACGCTTGTTTTTTTTGTTTTTTTCCGTAGTGGGTCAGTAACAGACCATATAACTGATTTATTTCATCAACCACCTTTCATGAACAAAACAAATTGATATTGTTTCATTTCATTATTAAAGTGGGTTTAATACTAGGAATTTTAAAAATACTGGGACCAAATACTAGGAAAATGACGTCACGTCATCGGTTTGACGCCATAACGCTAGTGATTTGGCGCCAAAACCCGTAAATTTCATCTAGACAAATTGTAAATGTTAATGTAAATGAAAGAGTATCTTTTTTAGCTCTACTGGCCAGAAGGGTTTATGTCGTGGCGATTCGTCCGTCGTCCATGCGTGCGTGCGTGAGTGCGTCCGTCCGTCAGTAAACAATTTCTTGTTAACACGATACAGTCTTTTGATTGTATCTCAACTAAACGTATACAGTAGTTAGATATCTATGAGAGTTCGGTTCCTTTCGAAAACCAGCCAGATCCGCCCATGCATAACTGGATTATGGCCCTTGAAATGGTCAAACTTGCTATAATAGAGCTTGTTAACACGATACAGTCTTTATTTTTTATTGTATCTCAACCAAACTTATACAGTAGTTAGATATCCATGAGAGCTTGATTCCTTTCGAAAACAGATCCGCCCCATGCATGACTGAATTAGGGCCCTTGAAATTGTCAAAATTGCTATAATAGGGCTTGTTAACATGATACAGTCCTTATTTTTGAGTGTATCTCAATCAAACTTATACAGTAGTTAGATATCTATGAGAGTTTGGTTCATTTCTAAAAAACGGCCAGATCTACCCATGCATGGCTGGATTATGGCCCTTGAAATTGGCAAAATTGCTATAATACAGCTTGTGAACACAATAGAGCTTCCATTTACTATCTGATCTTCACCAAACTTAGATGGTATTTGAATATTGATGACATATTGATTCCTTTTGAAACAAGCCAGATCAATGCCAGTAGAGCATAGGCCCTCATGGGCCTCTTGTTTTTTTGCTCATGAAAGGTGGTCGATGAAATAAATCAGTTATTTGGTCTGTTACTGACCCACTACGGAACAATAGGGGTTCTGTTGAATGTATAGGGGGACTCGGCTTACACCTCGCCCCCTATAAATTCCACAGACCCCCTATGTTTCCGTAGTAGGTCAGTAACAGACCAAATAACTAATAACAGATGTTCACAATGCATATAATCATATTTATTTACGAAAATGTTCACATTCCATGTAACATGTAGCAGAAGCATTTCAAATTCCTTCTTATTGTTTTGATTGTTATGTTACCGTGTTTGATTTGCTTTAATTCATGTATAAATTCCTGTTGTAAGACAAGATACATATATAATGTATATATGTCAATACAATATGTTTTGTTGCATTCTTGTATATTACAGGTAAAAAAGAGACTTACCAAGTTCTATTCTCCTTTCATCATTGCAAAGATCACACGTTTTCCTACAACCGCGTGATGCGTCAAGACCTTCCTCACAATATTGATTGTTAATGGTCAATAGGTCATCACAGTCATCAAACACATCGTAACATTTCTCTGTAAATATTAAAGCATATACTTGTAGTCGTTTGTTAAGTAGTCTCAGTTAAGTAGTCTTATGTTAAGAAGTCTTATGTTTATTAGTCCTATGTTAAGTAGTCCTATGTTAAGTAGTTTTATGTTAAGTAGTCTTATGTTAAGTACTTTTATGCTAAATAGTCTTATGTTAAGTAGTCTTATGTTAAGTACTTTGATGTTAAGTAGTTTTATGTTAAGTAGTTTTATGTTAAGTAGTTTTATGTTAAGGAGTCTTATGCTAAGTAGTTTTATGTTAAGTACTTTATATTAAGTAGTCTTATGCTAAGTAGTTTTTTGTTAAGTAGTCTTATGCTAAGTAGTTTTATGTTAAGTACTTTTATGTTAAGTAGTCTTATGCTAAGTAGTTTTATGTTAAGTAGTATTATGCTAAGTAATTTTATGTTAAGTACTTTTATGTTAAGTAGTGTTGTGTCAAGTAGTCTTATGCTAAGTAGTTTTATGTTAAGTACTTTTATGTTAAGTAGTTTTATGTTAAGTAGTTTTATGCTAAGTAGTTGTATGTTAAGTAGTCTTATGCCAAGAAGTCTTATGTCAAGTAGTCTTATGTTAAGTAGTCTTATGTCAAGTAGTTTTATGTTAAGTAGTCTTATGCTAAGTAGTCTTATGCCAAGTAGTCTTATGTCAAGTAGTTTTATGTTAAGTAGTTTTATGTCAAGTAATCTTATGCCAAGTAGTCTTATGCTAAGTAGTTTTATGTTAAGTAGTTTTATGCTAAGTAGTTTTATAGATTGTATGTGTCAAATTGACCGAGGTCGATAATACGCATACATGTCAACCAAACTACAAAAAATATATGTCAACAAAACTTCAAATCATACATGTCAACAAAACTTCAAAGAACACATGTCGATTAAATTTCAAAGAATACATGTCAACAAAACTTCAAAGAATACATGTCAACAAAACTTCAAAGAAAACATGTCGACCAAACTTAGAATACATGTTAACCAAACATTAAATCATACATGTCAACCAAATTTCAAGGCATACAGATTAACCATACTTTAAAGAATACATGTCAACCAAACTTCAAGGCATACAGGTCAACCAAACATTTATTCATACATGTCAACCAAATTTCAAGGCATGCAGGTTTACCGTACTTTAAAGCATACATGTCAACCAAATTTCAATGAACGCAGATCAACCAAACATGAATATATACATGTCAACCAACCTTCAAGGCATGCAGGTTAACCATACTTTAAAGCATACCTGTCGACCAAATTTCAATGAATGCAGGTCAATCAAACAAATATTCATACATGTCAACCATACTTAAAGGCATACAGGTTAACCATACTTTAAATCATACATCTCAACGATGCATGCAGGTCAACCAAATATAAAAGCATGAAGGTCTACAAAACTTCAAGGCATGCAGGTCAACTAACTTTAAAGCATAAAGGTCAACCTATCTTTAAAGCATGCATGTCAATATATATTATTTATTACATATGTATCTCCGGAAGGGTCGCCTATTTATAGAGGTACTGAAGAATCAGATGGTATTTTACTGTTGGAGAGAAAAATAGCACAGCTTCGCACTGACTATCCCGAATGCTATATGTATATAGCGGTTGATTTGAACGCAAGAACAAGTGACTTATCCGATTTTATACCTGATGACTCACTTGATTTTGTGTTTAACACGAATACAGATTACGCCGATGATTATTTTAATATGCCACGTAATACACGCGATAAACAGTCTTGTTTTGTTGACTATTATATTGCCTCGTCCGAATTATTTCCCTTTGTATCGTTTTTCAAAGTTGAAGAAAATGATGATTCAGATCACTTCCCTGTCTCAACTATTTTAACTTTCAAACATAAGGAAAAATTTAAAACTAATTTAAATTCTTCAGATGATTCTTCTCTTACAGATTATGATCATTATAGGTGGAATGAAAATAAAAAAGATGAATTCAGAAATAAATTTACTGAAAAACTACAAGGTGTATATGTCGATCTTGTATCAATTATTGATACTGATGTAAATAATGCTGTCTCATGTATTCTTGATTTATATAAAAACTCTGCAATTTGTATGCGGGTGAACAAAGAATTAAGTAGCGATGCTAATGCTGTTCAACCACAGTGGTGGGATTCTGACTGTAATGTTGCTAAGCACGAAAAGTATTCGTTTTTAAGAAGATATCGCTCTTCAAATAACCACAGTGACTTTATAAACTATAAGGTTTCTCGTAACAGATTTAAAGCTTTATGTCGTAAGAAAAAACTTCATTTTCAATCTCAGAAAAGACACTCTCTTATAAGTGTAAGTGATAAACCAAAAGAGTTTTGGTCTATGGTAAAAGGCACATTATTGACAAATAAAACAGTGAATACATGTATAGTATCTAGTAATGAATGGCTAGTATATTTTGAATCTTTACAAAAACAATGATACTTGTACTCCCGTAGAAGATAATCCAATTTATTATAATGAACAAATGGACTTCTTATTAAATTCTGAAATATCTCCAGAGGAAGTACAAAGAGGTCTAATAAAATTAAAAACTGGCAAGGCACATGGTAAAGATGGCATATCAGCTGAATTTTACAAAAATACTCTGCAAGAAATTAGTCCAATCTTAGTGAAACTATTCAACAAAATACTTGAAACGGTAATATTCCCAGAGTCATGGTCTGAAACTTTAATATTACCAATCCATAAATCTGGTTCTAAAAATGATCCAGGTAACTACAGAGGGATCTCTCTTCTTAATAGTATGTATAACATATTTTCATTCATTGTGAATGACCGTTTAACGACCTGGTCGAACCAGTTCGAAATTATAGACGAATCACACACCTTGAACCATTACAAACTCTTTACATGTCTAAACAAAAAGGGTATAACTGGAAAATTCTTCAAGATTATTATATCGATGTATTCAAATATAAAGGCGCATGTAAAAATAGACTCAAAATTGACGCATCCTATTCTATGTAACATGGGATTGAAACAAGGTGACTCAAGTTCTCCAATAATGTTTAATATCTATATAAATGAATTGTGTACTTATGTTAAACAAACATGTAACACGGGCATTTTCATAACAAATGATATTCCTGATATATTTTGTTTATTATTTGCAGACGATGTAGCGAATTGTGCGGACACTGCCGTCAATTTGCAAAAGCAACTAAATACCATAGATAAATTTTGTATAGAAACAGATATGGTAGTTAACCTTAAAAAGTCTGAAATAATTGTTTTTAGAAACGGAGGCCCATTAAGAAAGTATGAACGTTGGGTTTATAGGGGTGAACATATAAAAGTAACTTCAACATATAAATTTATGGGTTTACTATTTACACCAAAGTTATCCTGGCATTCAGCAACAACAAAACTTGCAGCACAGGCCCGTAAGTCTCTTTATCAAATCAAGCGATTTGAAAAAACTTTTGGTAAATTTTGTCATAAAGAATATTTTAAATTTTTCGATTCTATGGTTATTCCAATACTTACATATGGGTCAGAGATTTGGGGCTATGATACTAAAACATGTGTAGAACAAATCCAGACACAATTCTATAAAAACTTTCTTGGTATCAATTCGTCTGTAAATGACGCAATGGCATTGGGTGAATGTGGGAGATTTCCTCTAGCTATACATTACCACATTAAATTTATCAAATACTGGGTAAGACTGATTCATATGGATCCTAACAGATATCCAAAACGGTGCTATTTAATGCTTAAGAAGTAGGATGATATTGGTAGAATTAATTGGGTTACAAAAGTTAGAGAATTTCTATTTAAGTATGGCTTTGGTTTTGTGTGGCTTTCGCAAGATATAGGTAATGAAACGTATTTCATAAAACAAGTAAAACAAAGATTAAAAGACTGTTCCTTTCAAATGTGGCATAATGATATAAATACTTCTTCAAGGTGTGATTTGTACAAAAATGTGAAAACATTATTAAATGTTGAAAAATATTTAAATTTAGACATTAAACCCTACTATAAACGTTCCTTGTCGCGTTTTAGATGCTCAAGCCACAAACTTAACGTTGAACTTGGTCGTCATTTTAATATTGAAAGAGAAAATCGAATTTGTGTATATTGCTTTATGCAAAAAGATGCCTTAGTTATCGAGGATGAGTTTCATGCCTTCTTTGTTTGTGAAAAGTTTAAGATTATTAGAGATTTGTATCTAAATACGTGGTTTAATGCGTTACCAAGCTTACAGAATTTTTATTGTCTTCTTCAAAATGAAAATCCATTAGTTATTAAAAATATAGCCATTTATGTTTCAAAGCTTTTTGAAGAAATTTGATTGTGCACATTACTACATTGTAAATTGAATGTAATATAATATGTATGTATTGTGGGCCGGAGGCCTAATTACGCAAATAAACTATTGTATTGTATTGTCAATCAAACTTTAAAGCATGCAGGTCTTCCAAACTAGAAAGCATGCTGGTCAACCAAACTTCAACGCTTGCAGGTCAACCAAGCATAAAAGCATGCAAGTGTACAAAACTTCAAGGCATACATGTCAACTAAACTTTAAAGCAAGCAGGTCAACCAAACGTCAATGCATGCAGTTCAACCAAACATAAAAGCATGTAAGTCAACAAAACTTCAAGGCATGCAAGTCAACTAAACTTAAAAGCATGCAGATCAACCAAACATAAAAGCATGTAAGTCAACAAAACTTTAAGGCATGCAGGTCAACTAAATCTTAAAACATGCAGGTCAACCAAACTTCAAAGCATGCATATCAACCAAACATCAAATCAACCATGTCAACCAAACGTTAATTAAAGCTTGTATATCAACCAAACTTCAAATCAACCTTTTCAACCAATCTTCAAGGCCTGCAGGTCAATTAAACTTCAAAGTATGCAGGTCAATTAAACTTCAAAGTATGCAGATCAACCAAACATTAAAGCATCCAGGTCAACCAATCTTCAAGTCATACATGTCAACCAATCTTCAAGTCATACATGTCAACCAATCTTCAAGTCATACATGTCAACCAATCTTCAAGTCATACATGTCAACCAATCTTCAAGTCATACATGTCAACCAATATTCAAGTCATACATGTCAAACAATCTTCAAGTCATACATGTCAACCAATCTTCAAGTCATACATGTCAACCAATCTTCAAGTCATACATGTCAAACAATCTTCAAGTCATACATGTCAAACAATCTTCAAGGCATGCAGGTCAAACAATCTTCAAGACATACATGTCAAACAATCTTCAAGTCATACATGTCAACCAATCTTCAAGTCATACATGTCAACCAATCTTCAAGTCTTACATGTCAAACAATCTTCAAGTCATACATGTCAAACAATCTTCAAGGCATGCAGGTCAAACTATCTTCAAGTCATACATGTCAAACATTCTTCAAGGCATGCAGGTCAATCGAACTTCAACGAATATAGGTCGTCTAAACTAGAAAGCATACAGGACAACCACACTTCAAAGCATGAGGGTCAACCAAACTTCAAAGAATGTAGGTCAACCAAACTGCAGAGCATGAGGGTCAACCAAACTTCAAAGCATGTAGGTCAACCAAACTTTAAAGCATGTAGATCAACCAAACTTTAAAGCATGTAGGTCAACCAAACTTCAAAGCTTGAAGGTCAACTAAATTCCAAAGCATTGAAGTCAACCAAATGTCAAAGCATGCGTTCAACCAAACTTCAAAGCATGCAGGTCAATTAAATTTAAAAACGATCGAAACATACACTAGATAATTGAATTCAGTCTGATATTTTGGGAAGTAAGCGAGTTGCCAGATTGTAATAAATACGTGGCAGCTTCCCAATCAAACAATCAGTCTAGATGAACTGACTGTCGTGCGATTGTAATGAATACGTGGGAGCGACCAAATCAAACAATCATGCTTACATGAATTGATTGCCGTGAAATAACTAACATATTTGTTTAAACGGCGTTAAATTCCAATCAACTTATTAAGTTTATTAAGCGGCAGACAGGAACATATTTTGCTAGAGAGAGAGAAAGACATAACATGTTCAAACCATTTCTATTTGTATCGCATTGTTTTGAAAATACATCTGCTGAAGACATGTCAGATGCTTGATGTTTTTACAGTATTTAAGTACACTGTCGTGTGAAATACATAAGTCACAATCACGTTTTCTGACCTCTGCATGTTTTCAATCATCCAGTCATACATATAAACCCTTTTTCTGCTGAATTCCTCTAACTTAACCAGTCACTTGAATGTATCAATATCCTTACTATTTGTCAAGTTATTGTATATTTATAAACGAGCGGTACTCCAGAAAACAAATGTTCGTGTAACTATCACATATTAAGATAAGAATAAGCCTGCACAAACAGACACAAACAGACACTACCAGACAAAAACAGACACTAACAGACACTAACAGACACAAACAGACACAAACAGACACAAACAGACACTAACAGACACACACAGACACTAACAGACAATAACAGACACAAACAGACACCAACATACACTAACAGACACAAACAGACAATAACAGACACAAACAGACACTAACAGACACAAGCAGACACTAACATACACAAACAGACACAAACATACACTAACAGACACAAACAGACACTAACAGACACAAACAGATACTAACAGATACAAACAGACACTAACAGACACAAACAGACACTAACAGACACAAACAGACACACACATACACTAACAGACACAAACAGAAACTAACAGACACACACAGACACAAACAGACACAAACAGACACTAACAGACACAAACAGATACTAACAGATACAAACAGACACTAACATACACAAACAGACACTAATAGACACAAACAGACACAAACAGACACTTAAAGACACAAACAGACACACATTGGCATAAGTTTAATGAAACCTTCTGTTGCGTATTGTTATAGAACCAAGTCAGTAGGCGGGGACATATGTTGATGATATACATTAATCACAAAGGTTAGTTTTCTCAGAGCGCCGCTCAAATAAAAATATTTTTTGAAAACAGATACAAAATCGGATTTCAAGGAAAGAGTTTGAAACCAAAATTTTGTTTTGTTTCAATGTCTTTGAACATAGAGTTCGTCGCAGTGATGACAATAACCAGCATGGAGTAGAATTACGATTTAAATGACATACTTATCTGGCATACATCACAGTAAGCTCTGTCACATGTATCAGCTTCTACATAACACCATGGCTTAGTCCCGAAACCCGGATTACGGCAATAGTTTTCAACCAGGTCTATGTGGTGAACACTGAAATAGAAATAATCATCGATTGTACACATGATAGGAAGTCATATAGATACACTAAAACTGACCAGTCATGTATCATGTCATGTACATATAATAGGAGGTCATATAAATACACTAAGACAGACCAGCCAAAGTATCATGTCATGTACATATAATAGGAGGTCATATAAATACACTAAAACAGACCAGTCATAAAATCATGGCTTGTACATATGATAGGAAGTCATATAGATACACTAAAATAGACCAGTCATAAAATGATGGCTTGTACATATGAGAAGAAGTATTGCTGTAAGCCCAAGTCGAATTTGGTACGCTTTACAAGTATTGCTGTAAGACCAATTCGTATTTTGTTACGGTTTACAAGTATTGCTATAAGACCAAGTCGTATTTTGTTACGGTTTACAAGTATTGCTGTAAGACCAAGTCGTAATTTGTTACGGTTTACATGTATGAGCGGATAACCTTTTCGTTAATCATTCATTGGATAATTCAGTCCTGAACTTCACACACATATGGGCTACTTTATCTTGTTTCACACGGACTCATGCAGTTACAAGACATAACAACGGGTCGGTTTATGTTGACAACTTTGTCATTTTACAATTAAACCTTCCTATATGTTATCTGTATCTGTTTTGGATTCAACCGTAACAACTTTTATGCTCGAGGATTCATAACTATTACAACCATTTATATTTGCTGATTGCATTTAAATTCAGGAATCCGCCGTGGCTACTGTGGAGGATTTGAAACCTCGCGTCCAGGTTTCAATCCCCACTTGAGGCAGTCATGGGTGAAGTGCCCCGGGGTTAGGATCATTTTCTAGCCTAGTACCGATTGTTAACCCAGGATATAAATTTCGCTGTCAAAACAATATACATGTACCAACAACAAGTTATTCAGCCCTTTCCCTAATACGACAAATCGGAGGCAGCCGACTTTGAAATAATTCGTTTAAAATATAGCATCTCTACAAATGAATTCATCGAACGAAGTTTAAAACATTGTGGACAACAGGAGAGGTTGCTCGTGCAGAGGCGTCTGACTGACAATATTGACCTAACGGACTGTGTTTATAAGTGGAAAGGGTTTAATTACTAGACAATATTGACCTAGCGGACTGTGTCTATAAGTGGAAAGGGTTTAATTACTAGAAAATATTGACCTAACGAACTGTGTCTATAAGTGGAAAGGGTTTAGTTACTAGACAATATTGACCTAACGGACTGTGTTTATAAGAAGAAAGGGTATAATTACAAGACAATATTGACCTAGCGGACTGTGTCTATAAGTGGAAAGGGTTTAATAACAAGACAATATTGACCTAACGGACTGTGTCTATAAGTGGGAAGGGTTTAATAACAAGACAATATTGACCTAACGGACTGTGTCTATAAGTGGAAAGGGTTTAATAACAAGACAATATTGACCTAACGGACTGTGTATATAAGTGGAAAGGGTTTAATTACTAATCAGCATTGACCTAGCGGACTGTGTCTATAAGTGGAAAGGGTTTGATTACTAGACAATATTGACCTAGCGGACTGTGTCTATAAGTGGAAAGGGTTTAATTACAAGACAGTATTGACCTAACGGACTGTGTCTATAAGTGGAAAGGGTTTAATTACTAATCAGTATTGACCTAGCGGACTGTGTCTATAAGTGGAAAGGGTTTAATTACAAGACAGCATTGACCTAACGGACTTTGTCTATAAGTGGAAAGGGTTTAATTACAAGACAGTATTGACCTAACGGACTTTGTCTATAAGTGGAACGGGTTTAATTACTAATCAGTATTGACCTAGCGGACTGTGTTTATAAGTGGGAAGGGTTTAATTACAAGACAATATTGACCTAACGGACTTTGTCTATACTTGGAAAGGGTTTAATTACTAGACAATATTGACCTAACGGAATGTGTATATATAAGTGGAAATGGTTTAATTACTAGACAATATTGACCTAACGGACTGTGTCTATAAGTGGAAAGGGTTTGATTACTAGACAATATTGACCTAGCGGACTGTGTTTATAAGTGGAAAGGGTTTAATTACAAGACAGTATTGACCTAACGGACTGTGTCTATAAGTGGGAAGGGTTTAATTACAAGACAATATTGACCTAACGGACTTTGTCTATACTTGGAAAGGGTTTAATTACTAGACAATATTGACCTAACGGAATGTGTATATATAAGTGGAAATGGTTTAATTACTAGACAATATTGACCTAACGGACTGTGTCTATAAGTGGGAAGGGTTTACTTACTAGACAATATTGACCTAACGAACTTTGTCTATACTTGGAAAGGGTTTAATTACTAGACAATATTGACCTAACGGACTGCGTATATAAGTGGAACGGGTTTAATTACTAGAAAATGTTGAGAAGAGGAGAAATTACGTATTCAGTGTATATAAATAGATGAGATATTACATATACAGTGTATATAAATATATAATATATAAATGGCGTTAAGCCATCGCGGGTCACCCATCCAGGTACTAACCGCGATGAACGTTGCTTAACTTTACGAAAAGGTCAACCACTCTACCAACGTCGCTATAAAATCCGGCTTCTAGGACAAGGCCGTAGAAGTTATTTTATACCTACAACCCGTTCCCGTTACATTTCTCCCTCTTTTCTCTTGACTTCGACCCGAAGTCACACAACTGAACACAAGCAGTATACCAGAGCGGAGTCTATGTAACATTACTGGGAACCACTGGGTCCGCGGATGATGGTGATATCAACCCAAAATTCCCATCGCTGCCACCATTTGTAACGTGTATCGGCGTTAAGCCATCGCGGGACACCCATCCAGGTATTAACCGCGATAAACGTTGCTTAACTTTACGAAAAGGTCAACGACTCTACCAACGTCGCTATAAAAGCCGGCCGTAGAAGTGATATGCATACCTTTAACCCGTTCCCGTTACACTACAGAAGTCCTCAGTTACAGATTTATTGTATGTGCTAAAGGGTTAAAGTTAACAAACACTTACTTGAATGTGTTCATTCTACAATGAGTAACTTGACTCCAGTGAAGACAACTCCGAAAATCGTCCGTCACATTGACAGTCCCTGTATAGCTATTGTCTCTGCCGCCATTAGTGTAGCATATACCTGTTTAAGATATCAGCAACATACATACACAAGGGGCTATTTATTTACAATTGAGATGTAGTGACCCGCAATGTCTACATCAAAACTATTGAAAAAACTCTATAACTGAAAGTAATCACTGAATAGAGTTGATAACATCTTTCCAAAAGGAGAAATTGCTCATTACAAAAAATGAAAATTGTCACATTTTTTCAAAAATCGTTGGCTACATTTACGCCAAAATGTGTCTGCGTGTAGGACAGGGTGTTTAAAGGACCTATAACAATAGAACATCTGGTTCATGTAGATTGGACGTGAGAGTGTTTAAGGGACCTATAACAATAGAACATCTGGTTCATGTAGATTGTAAGTGAGGGTGTTTAAAGGACCTATAACAATAGAACATCTGGTTCATGTAGATTGGACGTGAGGGTGTTTAAAGGACCTATAACAATAGAACATCTGGTTCATGTAGAATGGACGTTAGGGTGTTTAAAGGACCTATATACGTTATAGAAAGAGATATGGATGTTAAGTGATAGGGGCGGGGGGCTACGTTATAGAAAGAGATATGGATGTTAAGTGATAGGGGGAGGGGGGCTACGTTATAGAAAGAGATATAGATGTTAAGTGATAGGGGGGGGGGGGGCTACGTTATAGAAAGAGATATAGATGTTAAGTGATAGGGGGGGGGGGGGGGGGGCTACGTTATAGAAAGATATATGGATGTTAAGTGATAGGGGGAGGGGGGCTACGTTATAGAAAGATATATGGATGTTAAGTGATAGGGGGAGGGGGGCTACGTTATAGAAAGGGATAAATATGTTAAGTAAAAAGGGGGGGGGGCTACGTTTATAGAATGAATGAATGGTGTTTTAAGGCCCGTCGACAACTAAGGTCATTTTGGTCGCTTAATAATTTACTCACTGTAAATGATGAAATAATTAAAATTTAAACATAAATAACCAGTTTATTAGACAAAACAATCAAACATGATGTATGCGATACTTAACATTTAATATAAAACAACATGTAAGCCAATGTAAAAAAGGATTTAGGCAAACAAGCTAAACATTACTATGTAATACTTAACATAAAGATAAACAATATCTGAGAAAATGCGAAACAGGATCAGTAAAAGTAATGAATGTGCAAAAGCACGCTACGTTATAGAAAGAGATATAGATGTTCAGTGATAGGGTCGATGTTATAGAAAGAGATATAGATGTTCAGTGATAGGGTCGATGTTATAGAAAGAGATACAGATGTTCATTTCTGGTTAGAAACTAATTCTAGTGAAGGTTAAAAGTTTGCTTCAGGGGAACGGTAAAATTAACAGATGACGAGACATGTAAGCAAAATACCTTTTATAAGTTTGACAGTTACGTTGAACTTTGCCGAGTTTGATGATTTTAACAACAAACTAACGATGTTAACCTCACTAGTTATAGTTCTTTGGAATCCACTCCCACAGTATCTGCAAAATGAAATTATAGACTTTATTTACAAACTTTTGATACGAGTATTCTAACCCGTGTGATATATTCGAACGTGTAACAGACAAGTATTAACATCCCGAGTTATATTTATAAATGTGTAACAGACAAGTATTAACATCCCGAGTTATATTTATAAATGTGTAACAGACAAGTATTAACATCCCGAGTTATATTTATAAATGTGTAACAGACAAGTATTAACATCCCGAGTTATATTTATAAATGTGTAACAGACAAGTATTAACATCCCGAGTTATATTTATAAATGTGTAACAGACAAATAGTATATCCCGAGTGATATTTATAAATGTGTAACAGACAAGTATTAACATCCCGAGTGATATTTATAAATGTGTAACAGACAAATAGTATATCCCGAGTGATATTTATAAATGTGTAACAGACAAATAGTATATCCCGAGTGATATTTATAAATGTGTAACAGACAAGTATTCTATCCCGAGTTATATTTATAAATGTGTAACAGACAAGTATTCTATCCCGAGTGATATTTATAAATGTGTAACAGACAAATAGTATATCCCGAGTTATATTTATAAATGTGTAACAGACAAGTATTCTATCCCGAGTTATATTTATAAATGTGTAACAGACAAATAGTATATCCCGAGTGATATTTATAAATGTGTAACAGACAAGTATTCTATCCCGAGTTATATTTATAAATGTGTAACAGACAAATAGTATATCCCGAGTTATATTTATAAATGTGTAACAGACAAATAGTATATCCCGAGTGATATTTATAAATGTGTAACAGACAAATAGTATATCCCGAGTTATATTTATAAATGTGTAACAGACAAATAGTATATCCCGAGTGATATTTATAAATGTGTAACAGACAAATAGTATATCCCGAGTTATATTTATAAATGTGTAACAGACAAATAGTATATCCCGAGTTATATTTATAAATGTGTAACAGACAAATAGTATATCCCGAGTGATATTTATAAATGTGTAACAGACAAATAGTATATCCCGAGTGATATTTATAAATGTGTAACAGACAAATAGTATATCCCGAGTTATATTTATAAATGTGTAACAGACAAGTATTCTATCCCGAGTTATATTTATAAATGTGTAACAGACAAGTATTCTATCCCGAGTGATATTTATAAATGTGTAACAGACAAATAGTATATCCCGAGTTATATTTATAAATGTGTAACAGACAAGTATTCTATCCCGAGTTATATTTATAAATGTGTAACAGACAAATAGTATATCCCGAGTGATATTTATAAATGTGTAACAGACAAATAGTATATCCCGAGTTATATTTATAAATGTGTAACAGACAAGTATGCTATCCCGAGTGATATTTATAAATGTGTAACAGACAAGTATTCTATCCCGAGTGATATTTATAAATGTGTAACAGACAAATAGTATATCCCGAGTTATATTTATAAATGTGTAACAGACAAGTATTCTATCACGAGTAATATTTATAAATGTGTAACAGACAAGTGCTCTGTCCTGAGTGATATTTATAAATGTGTAACAGACAAGTACTCTATCTCGAGTAATATTTATAAATGTGTAACAGACAAGTGTTCTATCCTGAGTAATATTTATGAATATGTAACAGACGAGTATTCTATCCCGAGTAATATTTATCAATTTAACAGACGAGTATTCTATCCCGAGTTATATTTATAAATGTGTAACAGACGAGCATTCTATCTCGAGTAATATTTATAAATGTGTAACAGACAAGTATTCTATCCCGAGTGATATTTATGAATGTGTAACAGACAAGTATTCTATCCCGAGTGATATTTATAAATGTGTAACAGACGAGTATTCTATCTCGAGTAATATTTATAAACGTGTAACAGACATGTATTCTATCCTGAGTTTTATTTATAAATGTGTAACAAACGAGTATTCTATCTCGAGTTATATTTATAAATGTGTAACAGACAAGTACTCTATCCCGAGTTATATTTATAAATGTGTAACAGACAAGTATTCTATCCCGAGTTATATTTATAAATGTGTAACAGACAAGTATTCTATCCCGTGTAATATTTATAAATGTGTAACAGACAAGTATTCTATCCCGAGTAATACTTATAAAGTCTAACGGAAAAGTATTCTATCTCAAGTGATATTTATAACGTATAACAAACAAGTATTCTATACCGAGTGATATTTATGAATGTGTAACAGACGAGTATTCTATCCCGAGTGATATTTATAAATGTGTAACAGACGAGTATTCTATCCCGAGTAATATTTATAAATGTGTAATAGACGAGTATTCTATCCCAAGAGATATTTATAAACATGTTACAGACGAGTATTCTATCCCGATTAATATTTACGAATGTGTAACAGACGAGTATTCTATCCCGAGTAATATTTATAAATGTGTAACAGACAAATAGTATATACAGACGAGTATTCTATCCCAAGTGATATTTATAAACGTGTTACAGACAAGTATTCTATCCCGAGTAATATTTATAAACGAGTAACGGACGAGTATTTTATCTCAAGTGATATTTATAAACATATAACAGACAAGTATTCTATCCCGAGTGATATTTATAAATGTGTAACAGACGAGTATTCTATCCCGAGTGATATTTATAAATGTGTAACAGACGTGTATTCTATCCCGAGTGATATTTATAAATGTGTAACCGACAGGTATTCTATCCCGAGTAATATTTATAAATGTGTAACAGACGAGTATTCTATCCCGAGTGATGTTTATAAATGTGTAACAGATGAGTATTCTATCCCGAGTTATATTTATAAATGTGTAACAGACGAGTATTCTATCCTGAGTGATATTTATAAATGTGTAACAGATGAGTATTCTATCCCGAGCGCTTTTTATAAATGTGTAACAGACGAGTAGTCTATCCCGAGTGATATTTATAAATGTGTAACAGACGAGTATTCTATCCCGAGTAATATTTATAAACGTGTAACAGAGGTGTATTCTATCCCAAGTAATATTTATAAACGTGTTACAGACAAGTATTCTATCCCGAGTGATATTTATAAATGTGTAACAGACGTGTATCTATCCCAAGTGATATTTATAAATGTGTAACAGACGAGTATTCTATCCCGATTTATATTTATAATTGTGTAACTGACGAGTATTCTATCCCGAGTAATATTTACAAATGTGTAACAGATGGGTATTCTATCTCGAGTAATATTTATAAATGTGTAACAGACAAATAGTATATACAGACAAGTATTCTATCCCGAGTGATATTTATAAATGTGTAACAGACGAGTATTCTATCCCGATTTATATTTATAATTGTGTAACTGACGAGTATTCTATCCCGAGTAATATTTACAAATGTGTAACAGATGGGTATTCTATCCCGAGTACTATTTATAAACGTATTACAGACAATTATTATATCCCGAGTGATATTTATAAATGTGTAACAGACGAGTATTCTTTCCCGAGTGATATTTATAAATGTGTAACAGACGAGTATTCTATCCCGAGTAATATTTATAAACGTGTATCACCAATACAATATTCATGTACATTTATTCCGTGTAATAGGATCCTGGTCTGCATCACACATACATCGACGATCTTAGCACATATATGCACAAACCTATCAAATATCACACATATATCAACGACCGTAGCCCAGATATGCACAAACCTATCATATATCTAACATATATCAACGATCTTGGCACATATATGAACAAAATTATCAAATATCATACATATATCATCGATCTTAGCACAGATATGCACTAACCTATCATTTAAGTCACATATATCAACGATCTTAGCCCAGATATACACAAATCCATCATACATCACACATATATCAACGATCTTAGCACAGATATACACAAACCTATAACATATCATACATATATCAACGATATTAGCACAGATATGCACAAAACTATCATACATCACACATATCTCAACGATCTTAGCACAGATATACATAAACCTATAAAATATCACACATATATCAACGATCTTAGCACAGATATACAGGTTAATGTTAATGAACCCTTTCAGACATACAACAAACCCGCAGCAGACGACTTCAAAACGTGAAGCAAAAATAGGGAAAATATCTGTAAATTTAAGAATACCTATTGAATAGATTTTTAAACATTATGACAAAATAGGTAACTCTGACTTACGCCATTCCAGGCTGGCCCGGTAAAAGATGTCGAATCTCCAAATGACTATCACATCTGTCAGCACGTTCACTTTTTATCTCAAACTCGTTAAAATCCAGCGAAACAGTCATATTGTCCGGAGCCTGTAACGACAACACAATGAGCCATGCCACACAACAACACAATGAGTCGTTCCACACAACAACATAATGAGTCGTGCAAAACGACAACACAATGAGCCGTGCCACACTGAAACACAATGAGCCGTGCCACACTGAAACACAATGAGCCGTGCCACACTACAACACAATGAGTCGTGCCACACGACAACACAATGAGCCGTGCCACACTACAACAAAATGAGCCGTGCCACACTACAACACAATGAGTCGTGCCACACTACAACACAATGAGCCGTGCCACACTGAAACACAATGAGTCGTGCCACACGACAACACAATGAGCCGTGCCACACTGAAACACAATGAGCCATGCCACACGACAACACAATGAGCCGTGCCACACTGAAACACAATGAGCCATGCCACATGACAACACAATGAGCCGTGCCACACTGAAACACAATGAGCCATGCCACACTACAACACAATGGGTCGTGCCACACTACAACACAATGAGTCGTGCCACACTACAACACAATGAGCCATGCCACACGACAACACAATGAGCCGTGCCTAACTGAAACACAATGAGCCATGCCACACGACAACACAATGAGCCGTGCCTAACTGAAACACAATGAGCCGTGCCACACTGAAGCACAATGAGCCATGCCACACGACAACACAATGAGTCGTGCAAAACGACAACACAATGAGCCGTGCCACACTGAAACACAATGAGTCGTGCCACACGACAACACAATGAGCCGTGCCACACTGAAACACAATGAGTCGTGCCACACTACAACACAATGAGCCGTGCTACACTGAAACACAATGAGTCGTGCAAAACGACAACACAATGAGCCGTGCCACACTGAAACACAATGAGTCGTGCCACACTACAACACAATGAGCCGTGCCACACTGAAACACAATGAGTCGTGCAAAACGACAACACAATGAGCCATGCCACACGACAACACAACGAGCCGTGCCACACTGAAACACAATGAGCCATGCCAAACGACAACACAATGAGTCGTGCCTCATTACAACACAATGAGTCGTGCCATACTACAACACAATGAGCCGTGCCACACTACAACACAATGAGTCATGCCACACAACAACACAATGAGTCGTGCTACACTACAACACAATGAGTCATGCCACACAACAACACAATGAGTCGTGCCACACTACAACACAATGAGTCGTGCAAAACGACAACACAATGAGCCGTGCCACACGACAACACAATGAGCCATGCCACACTGAAACACAATGAGCCGTGCCACACTGAAACACAATGAGCCATGCCACACGACAACACAATGAGCCGTGCCACACTGAAACACAATGAGCCATGCCACACGACAACACAATGAGCCATGCCACACGACAACACAATGAGCCGTGCCACACGACAACACAATGAGTCGTGCCTCACTACAACACAATGAGCCATGCCACACGACAACACAATGAGTCGTGCAAAACGACAACACAATGAGTCGTGCAAAACGACAACACAATGAGTCGTGCCACACGACAACACAATGAGTCGTGCCTCATTACAACACAATGAGTCGTGCCTCATAACAACACAATGAGTCGTGCAAAACGACAACATAATGAGTCGTGCAAAACGACAACACAATGAGTCGTGCCACACGACAACACAATGAGCCGTGCCACACTGAAACACAATGAGCCATGCCACACGACAACACAATGAGTCGTGCCTCATTACAACACAATGAGTCGTGCAAAACGACAACAAAATGAGTCGTGCAAAACGACAACACAATGAGTCGTGCAAAACGACAACACAATGAGCCATGCCACACTACAACACAATGAGTCGTGCCACACGACAACACAATGAGCCGTGCCACACTGAAACACAATGAGCCGTGCCACACTGAAACACAATGAGCCATGCCACACGACAACACAATGAGTCGTGCCTCATTACAACACAATGAGTCGTGCCACACTACAACACAATGAGCCGTGCCACACTACAACACAATGAGTCGTGCAAAACGACAACACAATGAGCCGTGCCACACTGAAACACAATGAGCCGTGCCTCATTACAACACAATGAGCCGTGCCACACTGAAACACAATGAGCCATGCCACACGACAACACAATGAGCCGTGCCACACTACAACATAATGAGTCGTGCAAAACGACAACATAATGAGTCGTGCAAAACGACAACACAATGAGCCATGCCACACGACAACACAATGAGCCGTGCCACACTACAACATAATGAGTCGTGCAAAACGACAACATAATGAGTGCAAAACGACAACACAATGAGCCTTAGTGGGAAGTCTGAGGAAAAAAAAAAACGGGAACAGAAAACCGCCCAGAGAGTGCTCGGCCGCGCCATACTACAACACAATGAGCCGTGCCACACTGAAACACAATGAGCCATGCCACACAACAACACAATGAGCCATGCCACACTGAAACACAATGAGCCATGCCACACGACAACACAATGAGCCGTGCCACACTGAAACACAATGGGCCATGCCACACTGAAACACAATGGGCCATGCCACACGACAACACAATGAGCCGTGCCTCACTACAACACAATGATCCGTGCCTCACTACAACACAATGAGCCGTGCCACACTACAACACAATGATCCGTGCCACAATGAAACACAATGAGCCGTGTCACACTGAAACACAATGAGCCATGTCACACGACAACACAATGAGCCGTGCCTCATTACAACACAATGAGTCGTGCCACACTACAACACAATGAGCCGTGCCACACTACAACATAATGAGTCGTGCCTCACTACAACACAATGAGCCGTGCCACACTGAAACACAATGAGTCGTGCCTCATTACAACACAATTAGTCGTGCCACACTACAACACAATGAGCCGTGCCACACTACAACATAATGAGTCGTGCCTCACTACAACACAATGCTCCGTTCCACACTACAACACAATGAGTCGTGCCACACAATGAGCCGTGCCACACTACAACACAATGAGTCGTGCCTCACTACAACACAATGAGCCGTGCCACACTACAGCACAATGAGCCGTGCCACACTACAACACAATGAGTCGTGCCACACTACAACGCAATGAGTCGTGTCTCACTACAACACAATGAGCCGTGCCACACTACAACACAATGAGTCGTGCCACACTACAACACAATGAGCCGTGCCACACTACAACACAATGAGTCGTGCCACACTACAACACAATGAGTCGTGCTTCATTACAACACAATGAGCTGTGCCACACTACAACACAATGAGTCGTGCCACACTACAACACAATGAGTCGTGTCTCACTACAACACAATGAGCCGTGCCACACTACAACACAATTAGTCGTGCCACACGACACAAGCTACTCTCGCCACACGACACAGTATACTCTAGCCAAGTACAGTAGCATGTCCATAAGTGATATATGAAGCAACCATTACAAAATTAGGAGGTTATTGAATTAAGTAACAGTAAGATACTTCAGAGCCATATAAATACACAGAGACATATACATTTATATGTCTCTGTGTATTGATATGTATCTGCATACGTGTAACAGTTCCCAAGAGGCTTCCTGGATGACACTACGACTCGATCGCGTGAATATGTAGATATACACTGGTACAAACTGATATGAACCTACACTTTGCACACAATGTTAACAACGTGTATCATTTTGAAAGGGCATGTTCATTACGCTGCACTTGTGTTCTAGTATCTTGATCCACAAGATTTCTAAAGAGTTACATGTAAGGTCGGTTTTCCTTGAGTAGGCTACATTTTATACATACGTCTTTCACTTAGAAACATATATATATGACACATGGGTGTGACATTCGCCCAGAAGTTTCGACTTCCGTGTCAAGACACGGTAGCTTAGTCAGTAGCTACGCGGGCTGTCAACCCGTGTATTGTGAGATCAAATCCCAGCTCAGCAAACATTATTTCCGACGTTTGACTAAAGCGACACACGTCATTCGTCTTTCAAAAATGGGGTAACAGTATATGTAGAACAAAAGTCAGTTACTTGCAGTACTGAATTGAGGAAGCCATACATTGGTGAACTGGCCTCCGTGAATTGACCAGAAAACGGATAAAAAAAAACGGTGTTGAACACCAATCATTCAATTAATCAATTCGAATTCCGTGCACACATGGACGAAATATAGGATGTGCCGACTAATTCATGAACCATTATGATGAAAACATCGAGCATTACTAGTAAATAGTATTAAACTTGTTCCAAAATAAATGTAAATTAAATAAGATTAACCTACATACAGCAAATCTGCAGTATACTGCAGAATGATGATAACTCCCTCTATATAACAATGATAACTCTCTCTATATAACAATGATACCTCCCTCTATATAACTATGATAACTCACTCTATATAACTATGATACCTCCCTCTATATAACTATGATAACTCTCTCTATATAACAATGATAACTCTCTCTATATAACAATGATACCTCCCTCTATATAACTATGATAACTCACTCTATATAACTATGATACCTCCCTCTATATAACTATGATAACTCTCTCTATATAACAATGATAACTCTCTCTATATAACAATGATAACTCTCTCTATATAACAATGATACCTCCCTCTATATAACTATGATAACTCACTCTATATAACAATGATAACTCCCTCTATATAACTATGATAACTCTCTCTATATAACAATGATACCTCCCTCTATATAACTATGATAACTCACTCTATATAACAATGATACCTCCCTCTATATAACTATGATAACTCTCTCTATATAACAATGATAACTCTCTCTATATAACAATGATACCTCCCTCTATATAACTATGATAACTCACTCTATATAACAATAATAACTCCCTCTATATAACAATGATACCTCCCTCTATATAACAATGATAACTCTCTCTATATAACTATGATAACTCCCTCTATATAACTATGATAACTCACTCTATATAACAATGATACCTCCCTCTATATAACTATGATAACTCTCTCTATATAACAATGATAACTCTCTCTATATAACTATGATAACTCACTCTATATAACAATGATACCTCCCTCTATATAACAATGATACCTCTCTCTATATAACAATGATAACTCCCTCTATATAACAATGATAACTCTCTCTATATAACAATGATACCTCTCTCTATATAACAATGATAACTCTCTCTATATAACTATGATAACTCACTCTATATAACAATGATACCTCCCTCTATATAACAATGATACCTCTCTCTATATAACAATGATAACTCTCTCTATATAACTATGATAACTCACTCTATATAACAATGATAACTCTCTCTATATAACAATGATAACTCCCTCTATATAACTATGATAACTCCCTCTATATAACAATGATAACTCTCTCTATATAACAATGATACCTCCCTCTATATAACTATGATAACTCACTCTATATAACTATGATAACTCACTCTATATAACTATGATAACTCACTCTATATAACTATGATAACTCACTCTATATAACAATGATAACTCACTCTATATAACTATGATAACTCACTCTATATAACTATGATAACTCTCACTATATAATAATGATAACTCCCTCTATATAACAATGATACCTCCCTCTATATAATAATGATAACTCCCTCTATATAACAATGATAAGTCCCTCTATATAACAATGATAACTCCCTCTATATAACAATGATAACTCCCTCTATATAACAATAATAACTCCCTCTATATAACAATGATAAGTCCCTCTATATAACAATGATACCTCCCTCTATATAATAATGATACCTCTCTCTATATAACAATGATACCTCCCTCTATATAACAATGATAACTCTCTCTATATAACAATGATAACTCCCTCTATATAACAATGATAACTCCCTCTATATAACAATGATAACTCCCTCTATATAACAATAATAACTCCCTCTATATAACAATGATAAGTCCCTCTATATAACAATGATACCTCCCTCTATATAACAATGATAACTCTCTCTCTATATAACAATGATACCTCCCTATATATATCAATGATAACTCTCTCTATATAACAATGATACCTCCCTCTATATAACAATGATAACTCTCTCTATATAACTATGATAACTCACTCTATATAACAATGATAACTCTCTCTATATAACTATGATAACTCTCTCTATATAACAATGATAACTCTCTCTATATAACAATGATACCTCCCTCTATATAACAATGATAACTCTCTCTATATAACAATGATAACTCTCTCTATATAACAATGATAACTCCCTCTATATAACAATGATACCTCCCTCTATATAACAATGATAACTCTCTCTATATAACAATGATACCTCTCTCTATATAACAATGATACCTCTCTCTATATAATAATGATACCTCCCTCTATATAACAATGATAACTCTCTCTATATAACAATGATACCTCCCTCTATATAATAATGATACCTCCCTCTATATAACAATGATAACTCTCTCTATATAACAATGATAACTCTCTCTATATAACAATGATAACTCTCTCTATATAACAATGATAACTCTCTCTATATAACAATGATACCTCCCTCTATATAACTATGATAACTCACTCTATATAACAATGATACCTCCCTCTATATAATAATGATACCTCCCTCTATATAACAATGATACCTCTCTCTATATAACAATGATAACTCTCTCTATATAACAATGATAACTCTCTCTATATAACAATGATACCTCCCTCTATATAACTATGATAACTCACTCTATATAACAATGATACCTCCCTCTATATAATAATGATACCTCTCTCTATATAACAATGATAACTCTCTCTATATAACAATGATAACTCTCTCGATATAACAATGATAACTCCCTCTATATAACAATGATAACTCTCTCTATATAACAATGATAACTCCCTCTATATAACAATGATAACTCTCTCTATATAACAATGATATATCTCTCTATATAACAATGATAACTCTCTCTATATAACAATGATAACTCTCTCTATATAACAATGATATATCTCTCTATATAACAATGATAACTCCCTCTATATAACAATGATAACTCTCTCTATATAACAATGATATATCTCTCTATATAACAATGATAACTCTCTCTATATAACAATGATAACTCTCTCTATATAACAATGATAACTCTCTCTATATAACAATGATATATCTCTCTATATAACAATGATAACTCCCTCTATATAACAATGATAACTCCCTCTATATAACAATGATACCTCTCTCTATATAACAATGATAACTCTCTCTATATAACAATGATAACTCCCTCTATATAACAATGATAACTCCCTCTATATAACAATGATAACTCCCTCTATATAACAATGATAACTCCCTCTATATAACAATAATAACTCCCTCTATATAACAATGATAAGTCCCTCTATATAACAATGATACCTCCCTCTATATAACAATGATAACTCTCTCTATATAACAATGATACCTCCCTCTATATAACAATGATAACTCTCTCTATATAACAATGATACCTCCCTCTATATAATAATGATACCTCTCTCTATATAACAATGATATATCTCTCTATATAACTATGATAACTCACTCTATATAACAATGATAACTCTCTCTATATAACAATGATAACTCCCTCTATATAACAATGATACCTCTCTCTATATAACAATGATAACTCTCTCTATATAACAATGATAACTCTCTCTATATAACAATGATAACTCCCTCTATATAACAATGATACCTCCCTCTATATAACAATGATAACTCCCTCTATATAACAATGATAACTCTCTCGATATAACAATGATAACTCCCTATATATATCAATGATAACTCCCTATAGATAACAATGATAACTCCCTATATATAACAATGATACCTCCCTCTATATAACAATGATAACTCCCTATATATAACTATGATAACTCACTCTATATAACTATGATAACTCTCACTATATAACAATGATAACTCCCTCTATATAACAATGATAACTCCCTATATATAACAATGATAACTCCCTCTATATAACAATGATACCTCCCTCTATATAACAATGATAACTCTCTCTATATAACAATGATAACTCCCTATATATAACAATGATAACCCCCTCTATATAACAATGATAACTCTCTCTATATAACAATGATATATCTCTCTATATAACAATGATAACTCCCTCTATATAACAATGATAACTCCCTCTATATAACTATGATAACTCCTCTATATATCAATGATAACTCCCTCTATATAACAATGATAACTCCTTCAATATAACAATGATAACAATGATAACTCTCTCTATATAACAATGCTAACTCCCTCTATATAACAATGATAACTCCATCTATATAACAATGATAACTCTCTCTATATAACAATGATAACTCCCTCTATATAACAATGATAACTCTCTCTATATAACAATGATAACTCTCTCTATATAACAATGATACCTCCCTCTATATAACAATGATACCTCTCTCTATATAACAATGATACCTCCCTCTATATAACAATGATACCTCTCTCTATATAACAATGATAACTCCCTCTATATAACAATGATAACTCTCTCTATATAACAATGATAACTCCCTCTATATAACTATGATACCTCCCTCTATATAACTATGATACCTCCCTCTATATAACTATGATAACTCTCTCTATATAACAATGCTAACTCCCTCTATATAACAATGCTAACTCCCTCTATATAACAATGATAACTCCATCTATATAACAATGATAACTCCCTCTATATAACTATGATACCTCCCTCTATATAACTATGATAACTCTCTCTATATAACAATGATACCTCCCTCTATATAACAATGATAACTCTCTCTATATAACAATGATAACTCTCTCTATATAACAATGATACCTCCCTCTATATAACTATGATAACTCACTCTATATAACAATGATAACTCCCTCTATATAACTATGATAACTCTCTCTATATAACAATGATACCTCCCTCTATATAACTATGATAACTCACTCTATATAACTATGATACCTCCCTCTATATAACTATGATAACTCTCTCTATATAACAATGATAACTCTCTCTATATAACAATGATACCTCCCTCTATATAACAATGATAACTCCCTCTATATAACAATGATACCTCTCTCTATATAACAATGATAACTCTCTCTATATAACAATGATAACTCTCTCTATATAACAATGATAACTCCCTCTATATAACAATGATACCTCCCTCTATATAACAATGATAACTCCCTCTATATAACAATGATAACTCTCTCGATATAACAATGATAACTCCCTATATATATCAATGATAACTCCCTATAGATAACAATGATAACTCCCTATATATAACAATGATACCTCCCTCTATATAACAATGATAACTCCCTATATATAACTATGATAACTCACTCTATATAACTATGATAACTCTCACTATATAACAATGATAACTCCCTCTATATAACAATGATAACTCCCTATATATAACAATGATAACTCCCTCTATATAACAATGATACCTCCCTCTATATAACAATGATAACTCTCTCTATATAACAATGATAACTCCCTATATATAACAATGATAACCCCCTCTATATAACAATGATAACTCTCTCTATATAACAATGATATATCTCTCTATATAACAATGATAACTCCCTCTATATAACAATGATAACTCCCTCTATATAACTATGATAACTCCTCTATATATCAATGATAACTCCCTCTATATAACAATGATAACTCCTTCAATATAACAATGATAACAATGATAACTCTCTCTATATAACAATGCTAACTCCCTCTATATAACAATGATAACTCCATCTATATAACAATGATAACTCTCTCTATATAACAATGATAACTCCCTCTATATAACAATGATAACTCTCTCTATATAACAATGATAACTCCATCTATATAACAATGATAACTCTCTCTATATAATAATGATAACTCACTCTATATAACAATGATAACTCTCTCTATATAACAATGATAACTCTCTCTATATAACAATGATACCTCCCTCTATATAACAATGATAACTCTCTCTATATAACAATGATAACTCCCTCTATATAACAATGATAACTCTCTCTATATAACAATGATACCTCTCTCTATATAACAATGATACCTCTCTCTATATAACAATGATACCTCTCTCTATATAACAATGATAACTCTCTCTATATAACAATGATAACTCCATCTATATAACAATGATAACTCTCTCTATATAATAATGATAACTCACTCTATATAACAATGATAACTCTCTCTATATAACAATGATACCTCTCTCTATATAACAATGATAACTCTCTCTATATAACAATGATAACTCCATCTATATAACAATGATAACTCTCTCTATATAATAATGATAACTCACTCTATATAACAATGATAACTCTCTCTATATAACAATGATAACTCTCTCTATATAACAATGATACCCCCCTCTATATAACAATGATAACTCTCTCTATATAACAATGATAACTCCCTCTATATAACAATGATAACTCTCTCTATATAACAATGATACCTCTCTCTATATAACAATGATACCTCTCTCTATATAACAATGATACCTCCCTCTATATAACAATGATACCTCTCTCTATATAACAATGATAACTCCCTCTATATAACAATGATAACTCTCTCTATATAACAATGATAACTCTCTCTATATAACAATGATAACTCCCTCTATATAACTATGAGAACTCCCTCTATATAACTATGATAACTCCCTCTATATAACTATGATAACTCTCTCTATATAACAATGATAACTCCCTCTATATAACAATGATAACTCCCTCTATATAACTATGAGAACTCCCTCTATATAACAATGATAACTCTCTCTATATAACAATGATAACTCCCTCTATATAACTATGAGAACTCCCTCTATATAACTATGATAACTCCCTCTATATAACTATGATAACTCTCTCTATATAACAATGATAACTCCCTCTATATAACAATGATAACTCTCTCTATATAACAATGATAACTCACTCTATATAACAATGATAACTCTCTCTATATAACTATAATAACTCCCTCTATATAACAATGATAACTCCCTCTATATAACTATGATAACTCCCTCTATATAACAATGATAACTCCCTCTATATAACAATTTTAGTTATTAAATAGAGATGGGGCAACACTTTGAACAGTTTCTCCTTTTGTCACATTGTTATCAAAAGTAATCTGTTGCAGCGGCGTTAGACAGCCTTAATATATGGTAAAGGGTGAGCACCTTTAGAAACCAGTTGCATCGTTGCTCGCCGGTCAAGACGTTTGGAAATCCAGGTGTCACAATGTTCATCGTTGGGCTGTCATCTGACAGGTAAACCATATGTCCACACCTGTTGTAACCTGTTCAAAAGAAAGAATACGAATGTTTGATGCAGTGTGTCAAAGAAGCCCGATTGATTTGCTCAACATGAAAAGATAACTGAATTACATTTAAAACCATTTCTGCACTTTGATCGGATTACTATATGAAACGAACACGTAAAATGATAAGAATAAAACAAAAACGATTTTAGTCATGCGTGGAGGTCTCGGTAGATCTGTAGTTAAAACATGAAACATATGTCACAACTGGAGAGTTCAAGCAAGATATTTAACCTGGCAGAGTCTTGCTTCTAAATAAATTAATCACATGATGATGATTTACAGTTAAACCGACCATTGTCATATGTAAGACTTAAAGTAGAATTGAGGAATCCACCGTGGTCGACTGGTAAGCGTCAGCGAGTTGCAACTGGGCGTCCCAGGTTCGATTCCCAATCGCAGCAATACAGGCATGGTGGAGTGGCCTTTTGCAAGGAATATTTCCTGTTTGTTTAACCAGGGATCATGAATAAGTGAACTGTCGTCATGATATATAACTGGAATGATTTTGAAAACGGCGTAAAACCCCAATAAATATATATATTTGAATGGTCTCGATTGAGTTAGTTTTGATGTGTACCAAAACATCAACGCCAAACATCAACATGCAAATATCCGTATCGAATCCACGCCCTGCCATATTAATGTTTTGGACGAATAATGCTGACACACAGAAAATCTGTTTTGCTCTGTGCCTGTAGGTCATGGTAATAATATAAACATAGGCACGTACACACAGTCTGACTTTTAAAAATAACAAGTTTATCACTTAAGATTGACCTCAAACTTTAAAGTATGTTTGCATTGCGGGCGGATACCTGAATACACTATTCGGATATATCCTACCTCCTACATACATCTGCGTATTTCATTGGTCAAGCGACGTCACGCGGTGACGGTGTATAATCCATACACGGTCACCGGGAGCCTAATATTTTTGTTGGTTAAATTGACGTCATCGGACCGTGCATGGCGTAATATAAGGATATGACAAAAGTGACGTAGTGATAGACGAAACTAAAAGACAAAGGTCATGTGGTCTGTACCGACCAATGAAAATCGTGAAGCAAAGGAAATTTTATTGTGAACCCAATAATCTATTTGTAGACTTACAGGGGGTGTAACATCATTTTTAACGAATTATTTTTTCTCAAAAAATAATGCGGTTAACGCGATCGTGTTGCTTTGCGGAAGTCACGGTTAAACTACACTTCCGCTTAGAATACACATTAGCTGCACCTAAATAGTCCTAGTATTTTTTTGATATTAAAATGATTTCTACGTGTTTTTTCAATACAGTGAAGTCATATTTATACTATCGAATCAACATAGATAATCAATTATCTAGAAAATATCAAATTAACAGTAAATGCATATATATTTCATTTGTCGGCAAGCGTATGAATTTTTAGTTATATGCCCATTCACTAGTGAGTGACGTAGTTAACGGAAGTCGAACCCATGCTGAAGAACCATGTAAATCTCACAGATATGCCGAATCAACACAGAGAATCAATTCTCAAGAGAATATCAATTTAATAATAAAGGCATATATTTCATGTGTCTGCAGGCATGTATGAATTTTGAGTTGTACGCCCATTGACTAGTGAGTGACGTAGTTAACAGGTGCCCATTATGTAACGCTAGCAAACCTGACCTTCGACCCAACGTTGTAGAGCAATGTATCTGCAGAGCTCCAGATAAGGTGCGTAAATACATTATCACCGCATTGAAATGCAGGAAAAACGAATGAAAATATTTCCTATTCGTTGTATCACGCATTTAAATCCGGAATAACGAATATAGAACATTTTCTGTGCGTCGTTTTAATCATAAGACAAAATGAAAGTGACGTATTTTCCAGAGAAATCCCGATCGTTAAATATAATCGCGGTCGAATAAATTACCCTAATACCGTATGTAATTCACCTACTTCACCGGTGTGTGCAGTTTTTACGGAACAACGAGTTCTCACGCTTCGGAATTTATACACAAATAATGTCTGCTCCAAGCGAAAAAGATCCGTCTGCACAACCAATTAAACCTGATTCGTTATTAAAATATATCAAAATGGAAGAACTGCTGAGTTCTGCAATAGCAGAATACGTTTTTAATAATTTAATCGATGACATGGTAAATAAACAACGGCCAATTTAAAGAAAACATCATGAAAAAGTTCCCCTCAAAACAATCGATCTTTGCATACGGGAGTTCCCGTGGATGATTTTGACTGATGCAGTGATGTATTTTGTTTTTTTCTCCCCTAGTTATACACAATGTGTCCCTCAAATAATAAAGTTCATCAAGATTAAGTAATTTACCAATATTATTTAATATTTAATTCGCATACCAATGCATCATTCTGGAGACCTGACTTTAATCCATCGGAAGGGTTAAATGTGTTCAAGTAAGAATAGACAATACTGTAATGGTATGAATACCTTGATTTATCATCATGACAAACATGTTGCAGATGGTAACAAAAATAGATAATGACAAGCATACTTAACTCTTTCCCACAAATAGACGCTTTTCTTGATAAAACAAGCATTTTGACGCGCACCTTTGCCCGAATGGCTGATAAATATAAATTAATGGTCCATAATTAGAACATCGTTTTCAAGTTGGAAACGGAGACAAAACGGTGAGATTTCCCTGTGTGCGTTTAAGTGTTATTTGTCATTTTATTTTTCTTCTATCATCTTAAGGAAACAAATAGAATTGCACAACGATACTTCCACAAATCTGTTGGCATCTCTGTGATACAGAGCTCCAGATAATTACTTGGGTCAAATATGTTTCAATCCCTAAAATAATTATTAAAGAGTGAATCACTGCAGGAAGCCATCCCACAATAAGGAAGGTCAACATGCATGCACAACTCGAACTAAAATTATAAGTTAGAAAAGGCGCATAATTGTGTCAAAATCTGATATAGAGTTATGGGACTTGTCCTGCAAGGTCATTTGATGATGTCCAATAAGTGAGTGAAGTTTCAAAATTTAACCAAAGTTGCAACGCCAACGCCGAAGCACAAGTGACTGTTATAGCTCTCATATTCTTCGAATAGTCGAGCTAAAACAACTACTAAGTTTTAAAGCAAGTTTAAAACAAACAAAAAACATGATCAAATGCAATTATTATTAATTACATTTTCAAAATAATTCGTTACAAGTACTTTCAGTACTTTGATTTGTTCACCAATGCGGTATGGGAATTTTATATAGGGAAAAAAGCACGTGAGGTATAATAATAGTATTTTTCTGATGTATTGTATTGAAACTTTCTACAACCCTGCCCACTACCACACCTATGTAGATTATCAAGTTAGATAACTCTATCCTGCATTTTATGCATATTTGATCCAGAATATTTTCCATCAAATATAGGTAAAAATACTGCAAATATGGGGTAGATATGCATGTAATGATACATAAACAATATCACAAAACATGGATATAAAGAAACTACATATGAACATATCAATCAGCAATGTTGATCAAGATAGTCGGTAGGATATATTCGTTACACAGTGTGTCAGGGATCTAATAAGGTATATACGGTGTCAGTAAATTTCATAATTATGGGGCTCGGAGCTGCGCTCTTGCCCCATATGAAAGTCGGTCTCCGTGATGTAGTGATTAGAGCTTGCACTTTGGGAGCCGGAGGTAACGGTTCGGTCTCTGTGATGTAGTGATTAGAGCTTGCACTTTGGGAGCCGGAGGTAACGGTTCGGTCTCTGTGATGTAGTGATTAGAGCTTGCACTTTGGGAGCCGGAGGTAACGGTTCTGTCTCTGTGATGTAGTGATTAAAGCTACTTTGGGAGTCGGAGGTAACGGTTCGGTCTCCATGATGTAGTGATTAGAGCTTGCACTTTGGGAGCGGGAGGTAACGGTTCGGTCTCCGTGATGTAGTGATTAGAGCTTGCACATTGGGAGCCGGAGGTAACGGTTTGGTCTCCGTGATGTAGTGATTAAAGCTTGCACATTGGGAGCCGGAGGTAACGGTTCGGTCTCCGTGATGTAGTGATTAGAGCTTGCACTTTGGGAGCCGGAGGTAACGGTTCGGTCTCTGTGATGTAGTGATTAAAGCTTGCACATTGGGAGCCGGAGGTAACGGTTTGGTCTCTGTGATGTAGTGATTAAAGCTACTTTGGGAGTCGGAGGTAACGGTTCGGTCGCCGTGATGTAGTGATTAGAGCTTGCACTTTGGGAGCCGGAGGTAACGGTTCGGTCTCCGTGATGTAGTGATTAAAGCTTGCACATTGGGAGCCATAGGTAACGGTTCGGTCTCCGTGATGTAGTGATTAGAGCTTGCACTTTGGGAGCCGGAGGTAACGGTTCGGTCTCCGTGATGTAGTGATTAAAGCTTGCACATTGGGAGCCATAGGTAACGGTTCGGTCTCCGTAATGTGGTGATTAGAGCTTGCACTTTGGGAGTCGGAGGTAACGGTTCGGTCTCTGTGATGTAGTGATGAAAGCTACTTTGGGAGTCGGAAGTAACGGTTCGGTCTCCGTGATGTAGTGATTAGAGCTTGCACTTTGGGAGCCGGAGGTAACGGTTCGGTCTCCGTAATGCAGTGATTAGAGCTTGCACAATCGGAGCTGGAGGTAACGGTTCGGTCTCCGTGATGTAGTGTTTAGAGCTTGCACATTGAGGGCTGGAGGTAACGGTTCGGTCTCCATCGAACCATATCAAATACTTTAAAAATGGTAGCAACAGCTTCTCACATTGGCGCTTAGGGTTGTGTCAAGAGATAAGTTGAGGTTTTTGGGGTTGTTTCGTAGGTGACAATGTCTTAACTGTGACTGTGTACAATGTGGACGGTATGTAGAATGTTCCTCGTCTCAAACAACCTTGGGTATGTGGTTTCGTCTGGAACGGTGTTGAACCTATCCGTTCAGCGTCTGTTTGGAAACGTCTCTTCCGAACCAAATCAAGGTCTGAGCTGGTGTTGAACCTATCCGTTCAACGTCTGTTTGGAAACTTATCTTCCGAACGAACTCAAACTCTGAGCACTCTGTGTGAAATGTCCTAGTGCAGAATCGATGCCGAACCACGTCTGTAGATTCGAACTGCTCAACCGATGTAGGATGTCTCAGCTGATACGTACACGTTTTAAAGCATTGATGGAGAAATCGCAGTTTTTCGTGTAAAACGATAGCGTAGCGTACCCCTTCCTCTTCCGAAATATGCACTAGTACCAGACTACACGAAATCTTTTGAAACCTGTCAGTCCGAATGCTAATTTTTCTTACATTTGTTCAACCAATTATTGCCTGAAAATTTGTCAGTCCGAATGAATTTTTGTCAGTCAGGACTGAAGGACTGACAACTTTCGCGTAATCTGGTAGTCACTACTTAGTCTTATAAAACGTTCTATAAAGGACTATGACTAAACTAATTTAAAACTCATTTAAAGATAAAAATCGAACGAAACCACTTTCGATACCACATTTTCATATATGCCATTTTATATATTAAATTAACCTTTTAATACATGAAACATGAAACTAAAACTTGCATAATGATAAAACAGTTAAAAATCAACAATTTGTGTTTTATCAACGTAATCATAACATAAACAAAGTACGCTTGGTACTACATTGTAAAGGAACTATATACAAAATGATGTACTGTCTGTACATAACAGATCTGACAGAATAGGAACACGAATGATGCATTGGTGTCACGACATAAAACACCCTTTGAACAAATCAATAATTTACCTGTCGAGGACAGTGTTGTACACTGTGTGGAAGGGTCCAATCCACCGGGGCACCGACAGCGACATGTCCCGTTAAGGAACGAAATGTATCCACCATTATCACATGTTTCTTTCATATCGGGACATTTCTCGTCTGTAAAGAAAATGTATGCTATACAATAGAGATCATGCTAGAAACACTGCTACAAAAAATATACCTAGATAACAGAGTGAAGCAAGACTGGTTACTCAAAACGCTGCCAGAAAACAGACACCTATATAATAGAGTTAACGCACTGGTTATTCAAACCACTGCTAGAAAACAGATACCTATATAATAGAGTAAACGCAGACTGGTTATTCAAAACACTGCTAGAAAACAGATACCTATATAATAGAGTGAACGCAGACTGGTTACTCAAAACACTGCCAGAAATAGAAGCCTAGATACTGTGGTGAATGCAGATTTGATACTTAAAACACTGCTAGAAAACAGATACCTATAATAGAGTGAACGCAGACTGTTTGTTTGGAAACACTGCCAGAAAAGAGATGCCTATATAATAGAGTGAACGCAGACTGGTTACTCAAAACACTGCTAGAAAACATATACGTATATAATAGAGTGAACGCGGACTGGTTACTCAAAACACTGCCAGAAAAGAGATGCCTATATAATAGAGTGAACGCAGACTGGTTACTCAAAACACTGCTAGAAAACATATACGTATAAAATAGAGTGAACGCGGACTGGTTATTCACAACACTGCCAGAAAACAGATACATGTACCTAGATAAAAGAGTGTACGTTGTTCGCATTCCCCCCCCCCCCCCCCCCCCCCAAAAGGAGAAATTCATCCTTTTGCCACAATATTTTCATCTCTATTCAATAATTGAACTTCATTCATAGATACTTTCCAAATGAGTGCCTAGATGTTTTCATTGACTTCTGTTGCATATTTATTGTAGTGTAAGAGGGTTCATAGTTAAGAACGTGAACTCACCTTTCATACGATACATGCTCTGGGCCTCGTAAAACAGATAATATCCAGTCCGATCTTTACGCTGTAACAAATACTCCATTTCTTGATCGTACACTGTTATAACGTCTCTTTTGTTTTTGCTGAATGCCTGTGGGTAAAATCTATCACTTTAATAACACCTTTCAACACTTACCCGCATACAACAAATCTGCAGCATAAAACTTTCAAAACATCTAGGCAAATATATTGACAATATCTATAAATGCAAACAATGTTAATGACTAAAGTTGAATAGATTGTGGCGAAAGGAAACATTTCTTAATTTGTCCTTTTGCAACAATGTTTTCACAATTCATTTACTACAGATGCGTCGCAATGTGTGTGTAAGTGAGAAAGGGTTAATGGTAGAGTGTAGTCGTTATGCAGGACAGTATGTTGGGTATAACCAACAACTATGAACGTTTTGTGATTAAACAGATGTTGAAGATGAATATCATTTGGTTTAAATTCGTCCGGATTATTCAAGTGTCAGAGGTTGATATTTAAAACCATACTACCTATTAAAACCTTGTGTATATAAATATTTGTAACTTTTGACAAGTTATTATAAGAATGCATTTCTTTGGCTAGATACTCTCCTGAAGCATTTGTTCTATTTGTGACGTTCACTTATATAGAATGACACCTGTTAACAGATAAGTGTTACTTAGGACATTTCCATTGATTGTCGGTTCGACCAGTGGAATGACGATGTTGCATCGTTTCCGGTTTGTGACGAGATTTTGACCTCGCGATTTCAAACTGTTTTACAGTAACCTGACATTGATCATCAATGTTAGAGATTTTGATATTGTTTTTTAACAATAAAACATCTGATAAATTGTATAGTTGACAACACTTTGATTTGTTTAAGTGTTTGTCATAACGGATTACTGCTAATTGATCATTTAAGATTTTACTAATAAACAGAGTGCACCATATAATATGTCTCAAGACTGAATCCTTGTAACTTCGGTATAACCTCATACATCCATACAAGTTTTAAAGTCACATTATGTAAAATAACGCCAACAATCCTGATCCCATCAATTGCTGTGTTAACGTTTGGTTTTGATATGAATGAGAGAGGGAAAAACATCTTGCCTTTACCGGGACGCAAACCATAGACCTTTCACTTCACAATCCAAGTCAACATCCATTACACTAGCGCGACATGACATTAATACCGTTTAAGGCCGATAATTTATCACATTTACTAATCTGGAGATTACGCGAGGCTCCCAAGAGGTGTATTATGTAACAAAGTAAAAGTTTCAATTGACGATAAATAACTGAAAACTTATCATGTTTCAAAAATAATTAATAGTTAGCTCTTAAATATTATATTTCATACGTTTTCACTAATTTTTTTCACCGAAATTTATTTCTTAAGGAAAACAATTAAAGGTTAGTATGCAAAACATTTCATTTTAAATCTTCACCTCATTGGTGCTCTCGTAGGATCGCCAACTTAACTATGAACCAATCAAAACGTTTCATTTCATTTATTTCTTCGATATTATTCATTAAATACAACATTTGATTGGTCTACAATCTAGATAATTTGTTAAACATTTAGGTCAAAACCCACGTTAGTCAGCTGTCGCCGAAAAACACTTCCTCAGTCACATGGGTATGATGACAGATGTGATGATGTTTGCGATTGACTTGAGACGGGGTAAGACAGCAGCAGTATTTGAACCGTCGTCTTGTTGATTCCGTTACACTCTATACACCAAAAACCCGACGACGAAGTGCCTTTAACGTCTGAGATCCCACGCTTGTTGATTTCGGTACATTATATACACCAAAAACCCGACGACGAAGTGCCTTTAACGTCTAACATCCAACGCTTGTTGATTTCGTTACATTATATATACCAAAAACACGACGACGAAGTGCCTTTAACGTCTGACGTCCAACGCTTGTTGATTTCGTTACAGTCTATACACCAAAAACCCGACGACGAAGTGCCTTTAACGTCTAACATCCAACGCTTGTTGATTTCGTTACATTCTATATACCAAAAACACGACGACGAAGTGCCTTTAACGTCTGACGTCCAACGCTTGTTGATTTCGTTACAGTCTTTAGACCAAAAACCCGACGACGAAGTGCCTTTAACGTCTAACATCCAACGCTTGTTGATTTCGTTACATTCTATATACCAAAAACCCGACGACGAAGTGCCTTTAACGTCTGACGTCCAACGCTTGTTGATTTCGTTACAGTCTATAGACCAAACACCCGACGACGAAGTGCCTTTAACGTCTAACATCCCACGCTTGTTGATTTCGTTACACTATATAGACCAAACACCCGACGACGAAGTGCCTTTAACGTCTAACATCCAACGCTTGTTGATTTCGTTACACTCTATAGACCAAAAACCCGACGACGAAGTGCCTTTAACGTCTAACGTCCCACGCCTGTTGATTTCGTTACACTATATATACCAAACACCCGACGACGAAGTGCCTTTAACGTCTAACATCCAACGCTTGTTGATTTTGTTACACTCTATAGACCAAAAACCCGACGACGAAGTGCCTTTAACGTCTTACATCCCACGCTTGTTGATTTCGTTACACTCTATAGACCAAACACCCGACGACGAAGTGCCTTTAACGTCTAACATCCCACGCTTGTTGATTTCGTTACACTCTATATACCAAAAAACCGACGACGAAGTGCCTTTAACGTCTAACATCCCACGCTTGTTGATTTAGTTACACTATATATACCAAAAACCCGACGACGAAGGGCCTTTAACGCCTAACATTCAACGCTTGTTGATTTTGTTACACTCTATATACCAAAAACCCGACGACGAAGTGCCTTTAACGTTTAACATCCCACGCTTGTTGATTTCGTTACACTATATATACCAAAAACCCGACGACGAAGGGCCTTTAACGCATAACATTCAACGCTTGTTGATTTTGTTACACTCTATATACCAAAAACCCGACGACGAAGTGCCTTTAACGTCTAACATCTCACGCTTGTTGATTTCGTTAGACGCTATATACCAAAAACCCGACGACGAAGTGCCTTTAACGTCTAACATCCCACGCTTGTTGATTTCGTTACACTCTATATACCAAAAACCCGACGAGGAAGTGCCTTTAACGTCTAACATCCCACGCTTGTTGATTTCGTTACACTCTATAGACCAAAAACCCGACGACGAAGTGCCTTTAACGTCTGACGTCCAACGCTTGTTGATTTCGTTAGACGCTATATACCAAAAACCCGACGACGAAGTGCCTTTAACGTCTAACATCCCACGCTTGTTGATTTCGTTACACTCTATATACCAAAAACCCGACGAGGAAGTGCCTTTAACGTCTAACATCCCACGCTTGTTGATTTCGTTACACTCTATAGACCAAAAACCCGACGACGAAGTGCCTTTAACGTCTATTCTAACACTATTGACAATTTCTCTTCTATACACTAAGAAGGATTTGAGCGTGATCTAAATGCAGTATATCACTCTAAATTTCCGGAACTATTTTTGGCTGTTGAAAATCCCTCCCGCGTAATTTTCATACAATGTTTCTTAGTGCGCATGCGTTACTACGTTGGGCTTGACATTTTATGAATGAAGTCACGAGCTTTTGTTGTAAATGCCGTTTGGAAATTTGAATTGTAACGGTGACGTTATTGTTTTAAACTTTTGGCGCGATCGAAAACGTTGTGTTAGAATGAGACAGTAACAAATTGCCCATGATGAGTTTAAGAACAATTGAAAAAGTTATAATACAAATAAAATGTTCATAGACTGTTAATATAACTGATTTTAAAATGTTTTGTTAGTTGAAAAAGATATAATTCCAAAACAAATACAATCGGGAGTAAAGATAGAATAGCCTACACGTGATTTTATCAAGGGAAACAAGGTCATGTCAAAACATAGTTCATGTTTAATGTGTATCCCTTTAAGTTATAAAAAAAGTGCTAGAATTGAAATATATCTCATTTTGAGTGATATACCGGCTCTTATATCACGATTTGTCGTTCAGGTGTGTATAAATAAATCACTCAGGCCATTCGGCCTTCATGATTAATTACTACACACCTGAACTCCAAATCGTAATATACGAGCCGGTATATCACTCAAAATGAGATCTATTTCATAAACATCCAACGCTTGTTGATTTCGTTACATTCTATATACCCAAAACCCGACAACGAAGTGCCTTTGACTTCTAACATCTCACGCTTGTTGATTTCGTTATACACTATATACCAAAAAAACCGACGACGAAGTGCCTTTAAAGTCTGCCTAAATAGCATTCGCAGACAAGTTGCTTAATGAACGTCGAAGATCTGAACGTCCGCATCATTATGCGAACCTGATGGTAATTCAGGCAGAACGTTACGTGTTGAGCTATTAGTGTATTTAGTTTAGTTTAAATGTAACAGGGCACGAACAGTCTCGTATCACTGTTACATCTCTCAGTTGTTAGTTTATAATATTCTTCTAACGAATTTAAATGGTATTTGCTGTTTTCACTATGAATACTTTACGCTTAATTAGTCTTGTGATGCGCAACATAATTGAAAATGATGTAGAAACGAACCCTTCTCATTTAGTACATTTTGTGAATGGAATAAAAGAATACCCTTAATTTAACTTAACGTAGTTTATGAATACCGTTCAAAGCAGCTTCGATTTAAAAGTTTCGTCAGATCCATTAATCTCTCAAACTGTTCAGACAATTGGCTAACCATAATCAATGTAGGAAGATAGCCAGTTGCCTGGACGTCAGAAGTTCGTGAAAAATAATTGAAAGTATTAAAAGCCAGGAACACATGTTTAAGAGAAATGGCCGCCCTAATGTAAATGACAAACTGTTGAAAGTGTGGTAAACTCCAGTCCATGAGTGTAACCGTCTTACCCAGTTCGGATACGCCATCACCGAGCTCATGTCAAAATAGCCGAATGCTCTGTCTGTGGGATCACGCCTTACGCCAAAGAAAGGGGCATAGCCTGAAATAGTATAATGGTATGTAAACCTTTTCATACCGTAGACAAATCTTTGGCAGACTTCTTTGGCAGACATACTTGAAAGTATCTTTGAAAATGAATGGAAATTCTCTATAATGACCGCTTAATTATTGAATAGAGTTGAACTAAAGCAGAAATTACTCAATATGCGCTCAAACAAATTCAGCAATGTTAACACAATTCGTCTGCTGCAGAAGCGTCATAAAGTGCCGGTCTATTTGTGGAAAAGGGTTAATAATTGCCAGTCCATCCTTATTATTTAGCCACCCATGAGAATAACTATCGAACAGTGCATGTTTAGATCAGGCTTAATGTGTTTGTTGATTTATTATAGAATATGAAGTAAAGAACAAATTTAGTTGGTATGGTAACCCATCTCTATATGTTACAAGAGAAAGTTGATGCAACGCATCAATGTCGCCGGATATCCATAGTGCATCTAAGTACATACAGTTAAACAAGTATAAGAGAATCATCTACGTATGTACAGTTAAACAAGTTTAAGAGAATCATCTACGTACATAAATATGAGAGAATCATCTACGTACATACAGTTAAACAAGTATACTTGTTTAACTGTATGTACGTAGATGATTCTCTTATACTTGTTTAACTGTATGTACGTAGATGATTTTCTCATACTTGTTTAACTGTATGTACGTAGATGATTCTCTCATACCTGTTTAACTGTATGTACGTAGATGATTCTCTAATCCTTGTTTAACTGTATGTACGTATATGATTCTCTCATACTTGTTTAACTGTATGTACGTAGATGATTCTCTCATACTTGTTTAACTGTATGTACGTATATGATTCTCTCATACTTGTTTAACAGAATGGACGTAGATGATTCTCTCATACTTGTTTAACTGTACGTACGTAGATGATTCTCTTATACTTGTTTAACTGTATGTACGTAGATGATTAACGTATACTTGTTTAACTGTATGTACGTAGATGATTCTCTTATACTTGTTTAACTGTATGTACGTAGATGATTCTCTAATCCTTGTTTAACTGTATGTACGTATATGATTCTCTCTTACTTGTTTAACTGTATATACGTAGGTGATTCTCTCATACTTGTTTAACTGTATGTACGTAGATGATTCTCTCATACTTGTTTAACTGTATGTACGTAGATGATTCTCTCATACTTGTTTAACTGTATGTACGTAGGTGATTCTCAACATACTTGTTTAACTGTATGTACGTAGATGATTCTCTAATCCTTGTTTAACTGTAAGTACGTAGATGATTCTCTCATACTTGTTTAACTGTATGTACGTATATGATTCTCTCATACTTGTTTAACAGTATGGACGTAGATGATTCTCTCATACTTGTTTAACTGTACGTACGTAGATGATTCTCTTATACTTGTTTAACTGTATGTACGTAGATGATTTTCTCATACTTGTTTAACTGTATGTACGTAGATGATTCTCTCATACCTGTTTAACTGTATGTACGTAGATGATTCTCTTATACTTGTTTAACTGTATGTACGTAGATGATTCTCTCATACTTGTTTAACTGTATGTACGTAGATGATTCTCTCATACTTGTTTAATTGTACGTACGTAGATGACTCTCTTATACTTGTTTAACTGTATGTACGTAGATGATTCTCTTTTACTTGTTTAACTGTATGTACGTAGATGATTATCTCATACTTGTTTAACAGTATGTTCGTAGATGATTCTCTCATACCTGTTTAACTGTATGTACGTAGATGATTCTCTCATACTTGTTTAACTGTACGTACGTAGATGATTCTCTTATACTTGTTTAACTGTATGTACGTAGATGATTATCTCATACTTGTGTAACAGTATGTACGTAGATGATTCTCTCATACCTGTTTAACTGTATGTACGTAGATGATTCTCTAATCCTTGTTTAACTGTATGTACGTAGATAATTCCCTCATACCTGTTTAACTGTATGCACGTAGATGATTCTCTTATACCTGTTTAACTGTACGTAGATGATTCTCTAATCCTTGTTTAACTGTATGTACGTAGATGATTCTCTAATACTTGTTTAACTGTATGTACGTAGATGATTCTCTTATACTTGTTTAACTGTATGTACGTAGATGATTCTCTCATACTTGTTTAACTGTACGTACGTAGATGATTCTCTAATCCTTGTTTAACTGTATGTACGTAGATGATTCTCTCATACTTGTTTAACTGTATGTACGTAGATGATTCTCAACTGTATGTACGTAGATGATTCTCTAATCCTTGTTTAACTGTATGTACGTATATGATTCTCTCATACTTGTTTAACTGTATGTACGTAGATGATTCTCGCATACTTGTTTAACTGTATGTACGTAGATGATTCTCTAATCCTTGTTTAACTGTATGTACGTATATGAATCTCTCATACTTGTTTAACTGTATGTACGTAGATGATTCTCGCAAACTTGTTTAACTGTATGTACGTATATGATTCTCTCATACTTGTTTAACAGTATGGACGTAGATGATTGTCTCATACTTGTTTAACTGTATGTACGTAGATGATTCTCTCTTACTTGTTTAACTGTATGTACGTAGATGATTCTCTAATCCTTGGTTAACTGTATGTACGTATATGATTATCTCATACTTGTTTAACTGTATGTACGTAGATGATTCTCTCATACTTTTTTAACTGTACGTACGTAGATGATTCTCTCATACTTGTTTAACTGTATGTACGTAGATGATTCTCTCATACTTGTTTAACTGTATGTACGTAGATGATTCTCTAATCCTTGTTTAACTGTATGCACGTATATGATTCTCTCATACTTGTTTAACTGTATGTACGTAGATGATTCTATCATACTTGTTTAACTGTATGTACGTAGATGATTCTCTCATACTTGTTTAACAGTATGTACGTAGATGATTCTCTAATCCTTGTTTAACTGTATGCACGTATATGATTCTCTCATACTTGTTTAACTGTATGTACGTAGATGATTCTCTTATACTTGTTTAACTGTATGTACGTAGATGATTCTCTTTTACTTGTTTAACTGTATGTACGTAGATGATTATCTCATACTTGTTTAACAGTATGTTCGTAGATGATTCTCTCATACCTGTTTAACTGTATGTACGTAGATGATTCTCTCATACTTGTTTAACTGTACGTACGTAGATGATTCTCTTATACTTGTTTAACTGTATGTACGTAGATGATTATCTCATACTTGTGTAACAGTATGTACGTAGATGATTCTCTCATACCTGTTTAACTGTATGTACGTAGATGATTCTCTAATCCTTGTTTAACTGTATGTACGTAGATAATTCCCTCATACCTGTTTAACTGTATGCACGTAGATGATTCTCTTATACCTGTTTAACTGTACGTAGATGATTCTCTAATCCTTGTTTAACTGTATGTACGTATATGATTCTCTCTTACTTGTTTAACTGTATGTACGTAGATGATTCTCTAATCCTTGTTTAACTGTATGTACGTATATGATTCTCTCATACTTGTTTAACTGTATGTACGTAGATGATTCTCGCATACTTATTTAACTGTATGTACGTATATGATTCTCTCATACTTGTTTAACAGTATGGACGTAGATGATTGTCTCATACTTGTTTAACTGTACGTACGTAGATGATTCTCTCTTACTTGTTTAACTGTATGTACGTAGATGATTCTCTAATCCTTGGTTAACTGTATGTACGTATATGATTCTCTCATACTTGTTTAACTGTATGTACGTAGATGATTCTCTCATACTTTTTTAACTGTACGTACGTAGATGATTCTCTCATACTTGTTTAACTGTATGTACGTAGATGATTCTCTCATACTTGTTTAACTGTATGTACGTAGATGATTCTCTAATCCTTGTTTAACTGTATGCACGTATATGATTCTCTCATACTTGTTTAACTGTATGTACGTAGATGATTCTATCATACTTGTTTAACTGTATGTACGTATATAATTCTCTCATACTTGTTTAACAGTATGGACGTAGATGATTCTCTCATACTTGTTTAACTGTACGTACGTAGATGATTCTCTTATACTTGTTTAACTGTATGTACGTAGATGATTAACTTATACTTGTTTAACTGTATGTACGTAGATGATTCTCTCATACCTGTTTAACTGTATGTACGTAGATGATTCTCTCATACTTGTTTAACTGTACGTACGTAGATGATTCTCTTATACTTGTTTAACTGTATGTACGTAGATGATTCTCTTATACTTGTTTAACTGTATGTACGTAGATGATTATCTCATACTTGTTTAACAGTATGTACGTAGATGATTCTCTCTTACTTGTTTTACTGTTTGTACGTAGATGATTCTCTCATACTTGTTTAACTGTACGTACGTAGATGATTCTCTCATACTTGTTTAACAGTATGTACGTAGATGATTCTCTTATACTTGTTAAACTGTACGTATGTAGATGATTCTCTCTTACTTGTTTAACTGTATGTACGTAGATGATTCTCTATCCTTGGTTAACTGTATACAGAATACAGAATACAGAAATTTTATTTGTAAATAAAGGCCTCAGGCCCATAATACAGCATACAACTTTTTTTTTCTTTCTTGAAAGTGATGTTTGATAAAAGATGGCAATACATACATGTGTACAAGTGGGTACATCAATCTCACAATTGATGTAGATCAAGATTTACGGCAATGTTTTGATTGTCGACCATTTTCATAATTTTTGAAACGAAAATAGCTACTTTTCTTAGAGTCACAACATTGTTAGTTTTTAACAAGAAATAAAAACCCTCGCGCTCTCTGTTACCAGTGAACCAGTTAAAAAGGAACTTGTTTCTTTCTTCTTCGAATCTTGGACAAATGTAAAAAGCGTGATACTCGTCTTCTAAAATTATAACATCTTTTGTCAATAAACAGTAAAGGCATATTCGATCCTCTCTGTTTATGTTATGATGACGACCCAATTCAATATTAAGTTTATGACTAGAGCATCTAAATCTAGCGAGAGCTTTTCTTAACTGGAACGATAGGTCCATATTTAAATAAGATTCCGGGTTTAGTAGGGATTTAAAATATTTATAAGTGTTGCATCTCGAGGATTCATTTATGTCGGCATGCCAATTTTGTGTAACACAGTCCTTGATGCGCTGTTTGAAACTAGATAAGAATACATTGCAGTTACCAACTTCTTGAGAAATCCAGACATTACCAAAGCCATACGTGTCTACTCTAATGGAAATGACAATGGTATTGAAATCTTAAGTGATCAAATAACTGCCATATCGTCTGATTTGAATGATGTCTCATTTATTTTGGCAGGTGACATGAATGCGCGTGTGAAAGATATGTTCGATTTCATACCAGATGATAATTTAGACTATGTGTTTAATGAACACGTTGATTACCCTAGTGATAACTTTTCCATGTCTCGTAAATCTAAAGATACTGTTCTAAATAAATTTGGTCAATCGTTAATCGAATTGTGTTGTACCCATGATATACACATCGTAAACGGACGTTTCCCCAGTGATTCTGAAGGTGAATTTACATGTACGTCAAATAATGGTAGAAGCGTGGTTGACTATTTTCTAGCATCAACGGAATTGTTCGCATATATTCTGGACTTTCAAATTGGCGAACTAGACATTTCAGATCACTTCCCACTAAATTGCAAACTACTGTTAAGTTATAATATGCCCGCGCAGAAGACAGCTACGATAAACTATCCTTTACGGCAGTATACTCGATATAAGTGGAATACAAATAAAGAATCGGAGTTTATGGATCAGTTTAATGCAACATACGACCAGTTTTACCTGTCAGTCTCTAATGAGAACGTCTTCGAGAAACGCAATGAATTTATACAAATACTACAATCCAGTGCGGAGAGTATGAAATGTAAACAGCGTACATCCAAGGAAAACAAACTTCTACAACCAGAATGGTGGGACAGAGATTGTACTGCAGCAAAATCATTAAAACACCAAAAACTACGTAAATTTAGATCTTCGAACAATAATTGTGATTTACGAGAATACTTTAAAAGCAGAAACACTTTTAAAAACCTATGTAGAGCTAAGCGACTATCGCTAGAGAGAATGCGTCGTAGCGAACTTGTTGACTGCCGAAGAAATCCGCAAAAGTTTTGGAAACATTTAAAGAGTTCGGTTGGTTCTAGGAAAACTGAGTCATCGGTTATATCAGGTGTAACATGGTTTGACTATTTTAAAAAACTATTTAAAGATGACCAAGCTACAAATGACTCTTTACATAATGATACATTTGATTTCATGACAGAACAGAAAGACGGAAGTAGCTTAGATATGACTATTACAAACGAAGAAATTATTAATTGTATAAACTCTTTGCGTAGCTCGTGTGCTTCGGGGATAGATGGCACCTGTATAGAAATGTTCAAATGCACTACCCATACAATAACGCCATTCCTGAATACACTGTTCAATAATATATTATTAACAGGTTTATTTCCCCCAGAATGGAGTGATACAGTGATAACCCCCGTTCATAAGAAAGGGCCAAAAGATGACCCAAATAATTATCGCGCAATAAGTCTTATTAACAGTATAAGCAAAATATTTATCAAAGTGCTCACAAACAGACTATCTGAATGGGCCGAAGAAAATGAGGTCATCGATGAGGCACAAGCTGGATTTCGCCGCGGTTACTCAACTATTGACAATATATTTAACCTACAATCAGTCATACAGAAATATATAAGCAAGAAACGGGGTAGAATATATGTTTTATTTATTGATTTCCTCAAAGCTTTCGACAATTGTTCACATAACAAACTCTGGGAAAGTTTAATACGGAAAGGTATAAGCCCCGACAGTAAATTAATCCGTGTCTTCAAATCCATGTACGAACAGTTAAAATCATGTGTAAAAGTTGAAAACGGTGTTACAGAATTCTTTAAATGTGAAAAGGGTACGAAACAGGGTTGTGTGAGTTCTGCGGTCATCTTCAGTCTATACATAAATGACCTTATCACCTATCTTAAGTCTAAATGCGAACACGGTATACAAATATCCCATGAAAATTGTGATTTATATGGACTTTTATTTGCAGACGATGTTTCTTCTTTCGCTGACACTGTGTTGAATCTCCAACACCAAATTAACCACATAAGTGATTTTTGCGATGCAACTGGAATGCAACTAAATATGTCAAAATCAAAAATAATGGTTTTTCGCACAGGCGGTGTACTACGAAATAGTGAAAGATGGTTATACCGAGGTGAAGAAATGGAAGTTGTCCAGTTTTACAAATATCTAGGAACATATTTTACAGCAAAGTTATCTTGGACAAAGACGAAGCAAACTCTTGCTCTTCAAGCAAATAAAGCTATAAATACTATATTGCATTATCAAAAACAATATGGTCATTTTGATCACAATGATGCGTTTAAACTGTTTGATGCTATGGTGCTGCCGATACTAACATATTCTTCTGAAATATGGGGCTACCAATCATGTGATATCGTTGAAAGACCACATATCCGATTTTGTAAACGAATAGCTTGTTTAAACAGTAATGTAGCCAATTTCTTCGCTCTTAGCGAGTGTGGTAGGACACCCATAGCTGTGACGTACATGGTCCGCTGTGTTAAATACTGGTTAAAAATCCTAACAATGGAAGAAAATAGGTACCCAAAACAATGCTACAAACTTCTAAGACGACTCGATGATGTAGGTCGGACCACTTGGGCTACCAACATAAAACGTCTATTGTTCCAGTATGGTTTCGGTTATGTATGGTTAAGTGAAGACGTTGGTGATTTCAACATATTTTTATCACAGTTCAAACAAAGACTCATTGATTGTAGCTACCAAACACTAAATGGTAACATTGAATCATCTCCAAAAGCGTTATCATATAAACTGTATAAAAGTGCCTTAAATCCTGAAAAATACATATCTGTATCGTTACCATATCAGTATAAGAACCTATTATCAAATTTCAGATGTTCAGGGCATAACTTAATGATTGAAAAGGGTCGGCATCTACAAATTGACAGAGACCTACGGCATTGCCAATATTGTCTGGGAAATAATAACTATGCTATTGAAGACGAAAAACACTTTCTGCTTTGGTGTCCGCTATATGAAGAATTGAGGAATGCTCTTTTCTTACAAGAATGGTTGAATTACAATACATGTGATAATCTATTTGTGATTATTATGTCAGACACTCGTTACCAGGGCATCATTGCACTTGCAAAATATTTGAACCTGGCATTCGACAAAAGAAAGCAGTATTTAAGCATTTAACTGTTAAGATAGTCTCGTATGTACATGTATATAGAAATGGATCTTGTATAAAACATTGATCCACCAACTAAAGTGATTTTTTCAGAACACTCCACCATATTAAAACTATTTGTATAATGTTAACTTAAATCATTTTCACAATTACTTTTATGTTCCTTGGTAAAAATAATAGTGTATCTTGGGCCGGAGGCCTTGTATTACTGAATAAAACTATTTGTATTTATTTGTATAATAAATCTTTTACTTTTGACGCCCATGTAACTCTTCCCGCATCGTCAATGGCTTTTAACATTAAGTAACAATTTCGTGGTTACCGGTGTTGCGGCATATGCAATAGTTTTAACCAATAAGATATTATTTTTGTAAAATATATAACACATAACGGATATCTTCCACATTCTCCTAGGACCATGCTATTGTTGACAGTCTGGTTAACCCCTAAAAAGTATCTGCAAAAGTATAGTTGGACCTTTTCGACGACATCAGAGTATGAATGACCCCATAGCTCGGAACCGTATGTAAGGATGGGAACAACCATACTGTCAAATAATTTGAATATTTCATGATGTTGAAAGTTACCATAGTTGTATTGAAAGTGTTTAATAGTAAAAAAACCTTTTCTACTTTGTGCACATAGCTTTGTCTTTGCCTTGGACCATGACAGTTTAGGGCTGAATACAAGACCCATATACTTATAGCAGGATGTAACTTTTAAGATTTCGTCATTTAATTTCCATTTTTCCATTGTTTAACAGTATGTTCGTAGATGATTCTCTCATACTTGTTTAACTGTACGTACGTAGATGATTCTCTTATACTTGTTTAACTGTATGTACGTAGATGATTCTCTCTTACTTGTTTAACTGTATGTACGTAGATGATTCTCTCATACTTGTTTAACTGTATGTACGTAGATGATTCTCTCATACTTGTTTAACTGTACATACGTAGATGATTCTCTTATACTTGTTTAACTGTACATACGTAGATGATTCTCTCATACTTGTTTAACAGTATATACGTAGATGATTCTCTCATACTTGTTTAACAGTATATACGTAGATGATTCTCTCATACTTGTTTAACTGTATGTACGTAGATGATTCTCTCATACTTGTTTAACTGTACGTACGTAGATGATTTTCTCATACTTGTTTAACTATATGTACGTAGATGATTATCTCATACTTGTTTAACTGTATGTACGTAGATGATTCTCTCATACTTGTTTAACTGTACGTACGTAGATGATTTTCTCATACTTGTTTAACTATATGTACGTAGATGATTATCTCATACTTGTTTAACTGTATGTACGTAGATGATTCTCTCATACTTGTTTAACTGTATGTACGTAGATGATTCTCTAATACTTGTTTAACTGTATGTACGTAGATGATTCTCTTACACTTGTTTAACTGTATGTACGTAGATGATTCTCTCATACTTGTTTAAATGTATGTACGTAGATGATTCTCTCATACTTGTTTAACTGTATGTACGTATATGATTCTCTTATACTTGTTTAACTGTATGTACGTAGATGATTCTCTCATACTTGTTTAACAGTATGTCCGTAGATGATTCTCTTATACTTGTTTAACTGTACGTACGTAGATGATTCTCTCTTACTTATTTAACTGTATGCACGTAGATGATTCTCTCTTACTTGTTTAACTGTATGTACGTAGATGATTCTCTCATACTTGTTTAACTGTATGTACGTAGATGATTCTCTTATACTTGTTTAACTGTATGTACGTATATGATTCTCTCATACTTGTTTAACAGTATGTACGTAGATGATTCTCTTATACTTGTTAAACTGTACGTATGTAGATGATTCTCTCTTACTTGTTTAACTGTATGTACGTAGATGATTCTCTTATACTTGTTTAACAGTATGTACGTAGATGATTTTCTCATACTTGTTTAACTGTATGTACGTAGATGATTCGCTCATACTTGTTTAACTGTATGTACGTAGATGATTCTCTCATACTTGTTTAACTGTATGTACGTAGATGATTTTCTCATACTTGTTTAACTGTATGTACGTAGATGATTCTCTCATACTTGTTTAACTGTATGTACGTAGATGATTCTCTTATACTTGTTTAACTGTACGTACGTAGATGATTTTCTCATACTTGTTTAACTATATGTACGTAGATGATTATCTCATACTTGTTTAACTGTATGTACGTAGATGATTCTCTCATACTTGTTTAACTGTATGTACGTAGATGATTATCTCATACTTGTTTAACTGTATGTACGTAGATGATTCTCTCATACTTGTTTAACTGTATGTACGTAGATGATTCTCTCATACTTGTTTAACAGTATATACGTAGATGATTCTCTCATACTTGTTAAACTGTATGTACGTAGATGATTCTCTCATACTTGTTTAACTGTACGTACGTAGATGATTTTCTCATACTTGTTTAACTATATGTACGTAGATGATTATCTCATACTTGTTTAACTGTATGTACGTAGATGATTCTCTCATACTTGTTTAACTGTATGTACGTAGATGATTCTCTAATACTTGTTTAACTGTATGTACGTAGATGATTCTCTTACACTTGTTTAACTGTATGTACGTAGATGATTCTCTCATACTTGTTTAAATGTATGTACGTAGATGATTCTCTCATACTTGTTTAACTGTATGTACGTATATGATTCTCTTATACTTGTTTAACTGTATGTACGTATATGATTCTCTCATACTTGTTTAACAGTATGTCCGTAGATGATTCTCTTATACTTGTTTAACTGTACGTACGTAGATGATTCTCTCTTACTTATTTAACTGTATGCACGTAGATGATTCTCTCTTACTTGTTTAACTGTATGTACGTAGATGATTCTCTCATACTTGTTTAACTGTATGTACGTAGATGATTCTCTTATACTTGTTTAACTGTATGTACGTATATGATTCTCTCATACTTGTTTAACAGTATGTACGTAGATGATTCTCTTATACTTGTTAAACTGTACGTATGTAGATGATTCTCTCTTACTTGTTTAACTGTATGTACGTAGATGATTCTCTTATACTTGTTTAACAGTATGTACGTAGATGATTTTCTCATACTTGTTTAACTGTATGTACGTAGATGATTCGCTCATACTTGTTTAACTGTATGTACGTAGATGATTCTCTCATACTTGTTTAACTGTATGTACGTAGATGATTTTCTCATACTTGTTTAACTGTATGTACGTAGATGATTCTCTCATACTTGTTTAACAGTATAAACGTAGATGATTCTCTTATACTTGTTTAACTGTATGTACGTATATGATTCTCTTATACTTGTTTAACTGTATGTACGTAGATGATTCTCTTATACTTGTTTAACTGTACGTACGTAGATGATCCTCGCTTACTTGTTTAACTGTATGTACGTAGATGATTCTCTCTTTCTTGTTTAACTGTACGTACGTAGATGATCCTCGCTTACTTGTTTAACTGTATGTACGTAGATGATTCTCTCTTTCTTGTTTAACTGTATGTACGAAGATGATTCTCTCATACCTGTTTAACTGTATGTACGTAGATGATTCTCTCATACTTGTTTAACTGTACGTACGTAGATGATTCTCTTATACTTGTTTAACTGTATGTACGTAGATGATTCTATCTTACTTGTTTAACTGTATGTACGTAGATGATTCTCTCATACTTGTTTAACTGTATGTACGTAGATGATTCTCTCATACTTGTTTAACTGTACATACGTAGATGATTCTCTTATACTTGTTTAACTGTACATACGTAGATGATTCTCTCATACTTGTTTAACAGTATATACGTAGATGATTCTCTCATACTTGTTTAACAGTATATACGTAGATGATTCTCTCATACTTGTTTAACTGTATGTACGTAGATGATTCTCCAATACTTGTTTAACTGTACGTACGTAGATGATTTTCTCATACTTGTTTAACTATATGTACGTAGATGATTATCTCATACTTGTTTAACTGTATGTACGTAGATGATTCTCTCATACTTGTTTAACTGTATGTACGTATATGATTCTCTAATACCTGTTTAACTGTATGTACGTAGATGATTCTCTTACACTTGTTTAACTGTATGTACGTAGATGATTCTCTCATACTTGTTTAAATGTATGTACGTAGATGATTCTCTCATACTTGTTTAACTGTATGTACGTATATGATTCTCTTATACTTGTTTAACTGTATGTACGTAGATGATTATCTCATACTTGTTTAACAGTATATACGTAGATGATTCTCTTATACTTGTTTAACTGTACGTAAGTAGATGATTCTCTCTTACTTGTTTAACTGTATGTACGTATATGATTCTCTCTTACTTGTTTAACTGTATGTACGTAGATGATTCTCTCATACTTGTTTAACTGTACATACGTAGATGATTCTCTCATACTTGTTTAACTGTACGTACGTAGATGATTCTCTCATACTTGTTTAACTGTATGTACGTAGATGATTCTCTTATACTTGTTTAACTGTATGTACACGTATATGATTCTCTCATACATGTTTAACAGTATGTACGTAGATGATTCTCTTATACTGGTTAAACTGTACGTATGTAGATGATTCTCTCTTACTTGTTTAACTGTATGTACGTAGATGATTCTCTCATACTTGTTTAACTGTATGTACGTATATGATTCTCTTATACTTGTTTAACTGTATGTACGTATATGATTCTCTCATACTTGTTTAACAGTATGTACGTAGATGATTCTCTTATACTTGTTTAACTGTACGTAAGTAGATGATTCTCTCTTACTTGTTTAACTGTATGTACGTATATGATTCTCTCTTACTTGTTTAACTGTATGTACGTAGATGATTCTCTCATACTTGTTTAACTGTACATACGTAGATGATTCTCTCATACTTGTTTAACTGTACGTACGTAGATGATTCTCTCATACTTGTTTAACTGTATGTACGTAGATGATTCTCTTATACTTGTTTAACTGTATGTACACGTATATGATTCTCTCATACATGTTTAACAGTATGTACGTAGATGATTCTCTTATACTGGTTAAACTGTACGTATGTAGATGATTCTCTCTTACTTGTTTAACTGTATGTACGTAGATGATTCTCTCATACTTGTTTAACTGTATGTACGTAGATGATTCTCTCATACTTGTTTAACTGTACGTACGTAGATGATTCTCTCATACTTGTTTAACTGAATGTACGTACATGATTTTCTCATACTTGTTTAACTGTATGTACGTAGATGATTCTCTCATACTTGTTTAACTGTATGTACGTAGATGATTCTCTCATACTTGTTTAACTGTACGTACGTAGATGATTCTCTCATACTTGTTTAACTGTATGTACGTAGATGATTTTCTCATACTTGTTTAACTGTATGTACGTAAATGATTCTCTCATACTTGTTTAACTGTATGTACGTAGATGATTCTCTTATACTTGTTTAACTGTATGTACGTATATGATTCTCTCATACTTGTTTAACTGTATGTACGTAGATGATTCTCTCATACTTGTTTAACTGTACGTACGTAGATGATTCTCTCATACTTGTTTAACTGTATGTACGTAGATGATTTTCTCATACTTGTTTAACTGTATGTACGTAGAAGATTCTCTCATACTTGTTTAACTGTATGTACGTAGATGATTCTCTCATACTTGTTTAACAGTATGTACGTAGATGATTCTCTTATACTTGTTTAACTGTATGTACGTATATGATTGTCTTATACTTGTTTAACTGTATGTACGTAGATGATTCTCTTATACGTGTTTAACTGTACGTACGTAGATGATTCTCTCTTACTTGTTTAACTGTATGTACGTAGATGATTCTCTCTTACTTGTTTAACTGTATGTACGTAGATGATTCTCTCATACCTGTTTAACTGTATGTACGTAGATGATTCTCTTATACTTGTTTAACTGTATGTACACGTATATGATTCTCTCATACCTGTTTAACTGTATGTACGTAGATGATTCTCTCATACTTGTTTAACTGTATGTACGTAGATGATTCTCTCATACTTGTTTAACTGTACGTACGTAGATGATTCTCTCATACTTGTTTAACTGTATGTACGTAGATGATTTTCTCATACTTGTTTAACTGTATGTACGTAGATGATTCTTTCATACTTGTTTAACTGTATGTACGTAGTTGATTTTCTCATACTTGTTTAACTGTACGTACGTAGATGATTCTCTCTTACTTGTTTAACTGTATGTACGTAGATGATTCTCTCTTACTTGTTTAACTGTATGTACGTAGATGATTCTCTAATCCTTGTTTAACTGTACGTACGTAGATGATTTTCTCATATTTGTTTAACTGTATGTACGTAGATGATTCTCTAATCCTTGTTTAACTGTATGTACGTAGATGATTTTCTCATACTTGTTTAACTGTACGTACGTAGATGATTCTCTCATACTTGTTTAACTGTATGTACGTAGATGATTCTCTTATACTTGTTTAACTGTACGTACGTAGATGATTCTCTCATACTTGTTTAACTGTATGTACGTAGATGATTCTCTTATACTTGTTTAACTGTACGTACGTAGATGATTTTCTCATACTTGTTTAACTGTACGTACGTAGATGATTCTCTCTTACTTGTTTAACTGTATGTACGTAGATGATTCTCTCATACTTGTTTAACTGTATGTACGTAGATGATTCTCTTATACTTGTTTAACTGTACGTACGTAGATGATTTTCTCATACTTGTTTAACTGTACGTACGTAGATGATTCTCTCTTACTTGTTTAACTGTATGTACGTAGATGATTCTCTCTTACTTGTTTAACTGTATGTACGTAAATGATTCTCTAATCCTTGTTTAACTGTACGTACGTAGATGATTTTCTCATATTTGTTTAACTGTATGTACGTAGATGATTCTCTAATCCTTGTTTAACTGTATGTACGTAGATGATTTTCTCATACTTGTTTAACTGTACGTACGTAGATGATTCTCTCATATTTGTTTAACTGTATGTACGTAGATGATTCTCTAATCCTTGTTTAACTGTATGTACGTAGATGATTTTCTCATACTTGTTTAACTGTACGTACGTAGATGATTCTCTCATACTTGTTTAACTGTATGTACGTAGATGATTCTCTTATACTTGTTTAACTGTACGTACGTAGATGATTCTCTTATACTTGTTTAACTGTATGTACGTAGATGATTCTCTCATACTTGTTTAACTGTATGTACGTAGATGATTCTCTTATACTTGTTTAACTGTACGTACGTAGATGATTCTCTTATACGTGTTTAACTGTACGTACGTAGATGATTCTCTCTTACTTGTTTAACTGTATGTACGTAGATGATTCTCTCATACTTGTTTAACTGTATGTACGTAGATGATTCTCTTATACTTGTTTAACTGTACGTACGTAGATGATTCCCTCATACTTGTTTAACTGTATGTACGTAGATGATTCTCTTATACTTGTTTAACTGTACGTACGTAGATGATTCTCTCATACTTGTTTAACTGTACGTACGTAGATGATTTTCTCATATTTGTTTAACTGTACGTACGTAGATGATTCCCTCATATTTGTTTAACTGTATGTACGTAGATGATTCTCTAATCCTTGTTTAACTGTACGTACGTAGATGATTCTCTTATACTTGTTTAACTGTACATACGTAGATGATTCTCTCATACTTGTTTAACTGTATGTACGTATATGATTCTCTTATACTTGTTTAACTGTATGTACGTATATGATTCTCTCATACTTGTTTAACAGTATGTACGTAGATGATTCTCTTATACTTGTTTAACTGTATGTACGTATATGATTCTCTTATACTTGTTTAACTGTATGTACGTATATGATTCTCTCATACTTGTTTAACTGTACGTACGTAGATGATTCTCTTATACTTGTTTAACTGTACGTACGTAGATGATTCTCTCATACTTGTTTAACAGTATGTACGTAGATTATTCTCTTATACTTGTTTAACTGTACGTACGTAGATGATTCTCTCTTACTTGTTTAACTGTATGTACGTAGATGATTCTCTCATACTTGTTTCTCTCATATGTGTTTAACTGTATATACGTGACTAGACACAAGTGAAGAAAGCCATGACACAAATAAAGCCTACTTACCGTCAATGATATTATTTATGTTGATCCGCATATACTGATCCCTAAGAGGGTTTGCGTGCTCATGGTGAAATCCAATGGCATGAAATATCTCGTGCAAGCAGGATATCTGAAAGGGGAACAAAAAGTGAATATATTTTAGCGTCATATTGCTCATTTAACCTTAAACTATATAGCAGATGTTTGGGACTGTGGCTATGCTTGACGACCTTTCCCATTGACAGCCTACAACAATTCACAAGATCAACATCAATAATAGTTTAACAGGTGCCATTGTTCGACTAGGTTGGATTTGGAAGAGGAGGTTTCATGTTCACCATTCAGAGGTAAGTAATGTACAGAAAGTATGCATTCATAAATATTATTTAAATATCAAATCTACATTTAGAAAAAATGTATAAAGGAAGACTAAAGTCAGTTGATGCCTACATTACAGAGGTTCATACTGTAGTGTGCATATCTCTTATTAGTGAAATGTCTAGATGTAGTGTAGCGAGTTGATACTATTGTAATGTATAGATGTAGTGTAGCGAGTTGATACTATTGTAATGTATAGATACAGTGTAGCGAGTTGATACTATTGTAATGTATAGATGTAGTGTAGCGAGTTGGTACTATTGTAATGTATAGATGTAGTGTAGCGAGTTGATACTATTGTTATGTATAGATGTAGTGTAGCGAGTTGATACTATTGTAATGTCTAGCTGCAGTGTAGCGAGTTGATACTATTGTAATGTATAGATGTAGTGTAGCGAGTTGGTACTATTGTAATGTATAGATGTAGTGTAGCGAGTTGATACTATTGTTATGTATAGATGTAGTGTAGCGAGTTGATACTATTGTAATGTCTAGCTGCAGTGTAGCGAGTTGATAATATTGTAATGTATAGATGTAGTTTAGCGAGTTAATAGTATTGTAATATCTAGCTGTAGTGTAGCGAGTTGATACTATTGTAATGTACAGATGTAGTGTAGCGAGTTGATACTATTGTAATGTCTAGCTGTAGTATAGCGAGTTTATAGTATTGTAATGTCTAGCTGTAGTGTAGCGAGTTGATACTATTTAATACTATTGTTATGTCTAGATGTAGTGTAGCGAGTTGATACTATTGTAATGTCTAGATGTAGTTTAGCGAGTTGATACTATTGTAATGTATAGATGCAGTGTAGCGAGTTGATACTATTGTAATGTATAGATGTAGTGTAGCGAGTTGATACTATTTTAATGTATAGATGTAGTGTGGATAGCTCTTATTAGTGTAATGTATAGATGTAGTGTAGCGAGTTGATACTATTGTAATGTGTAGATGTAGTGTAGCGAGTTGATACTATTGTAATGTCTAGATGTAGTGTAACGTGTTGATACTATTGTAATGTGTAGATGTAGTGTAGCGAGTTGATACTATTGTAATGTATAGATGTAGTGTAGCGAGTTGATACTATTGTAATGTATAGATGTAGTGTAGCGAGTTGATACTATTGTAATGTATAGATGTAGTGTAGCGAGTTGATACTATTGTAATGTATAGATACAGTGTAGCGAGTTGATACTATTGTAATGTATAGATGTAGTGTAGCGAGTTGATACTATTGTAATGTCTAGCTGTAGTGTAGCGAGTTGATACTATTGTAATGTATAGATGTAGTGTAGCGAGTTGATACTGTTGTAATGTATAGATGTAGTTTAGCGAGTTAATAGTATTGTAATATCTAGCTGTAGTGTAGCGAGTTGATACTATTGTAATGTACAGATGTAGTGTAGCGAGTTGATACTATTGTAATGTCTAGCTGTAGTATAGCGAGTTTATAGTATTGTAATGTCTAGCTGTAGTGTAGCGAGTTGATACTATTTAATACTATTGTTATGTCTAGATGTAGTGTAGCGAGTTGATACTATTGTAATGTCTAGATGTAGTTTAGCGAGTTGATACTATTGTAATGTATAGATGCAGTGTAGCGAGTTGATACTATTGTAATGTATAGATGTAGTGTAGCGAGTTGATACTATTTTAATGTATAGATGTAGTGTGGATAGCTCTTATTAGTGTAATGTATAGATGTAGTGTAGCGAGTTGATACTATTGTAATGTGTAGATGTAGTGTAGCGAGTTGATACTATTGTAATGTCTAGATGTAGTGTAACGTGTTGATACTATTGTAATGTGTAGATGTAGTGTAGCGAGTTGATACTATTGTAATGTATAGATGTAGTGTAGCGAGTTGATACTATTGTAATGTATAGATGTAGTGTAGCGAGTTGATACTATTGTAATGTATAGATACAGTGTAGCGAGTTGATACTATTGTAATGTATAGATGTAGTGTAGCGAGTTGATACTATTGTAATGTCTAGCTGTAATGTAGCGAGTTGATACTATTGTAATGTATAGATGTAGTGTAGCGAGTTGATACTGTTGTAATGTATAGATGCAGTGTAGCGAGTTGATACTATTGTAATGTCTAGATGTAGTGTAGCGCGTTAATACTATTGTAATGTCTAGATGTAGTGTAGCGAGTTAATACTATTGTAATGTCTAGCTGCAGTGTTGAGAGCTAATATTAGTGTAATGTCTAGATTTATTTTATGCTAAATTATGAGTTACTGTGTTCTATCAGTGAAATAAAATCCACATCACCCACATTGTGAGTGATATAGGTATGCCGGAACTACCTTTTTACTTAGAAAGGAATGTTATCTTTATTTCCACATAAACTGATATTTATAAAGGATCTGACATGAGTTGTCATTTCATATAACATTTTATAAAACGAGTTCAAGGAATTTCGTTATTAAGCGAACCTCTGGCTCGCTTAATAACAAATTACTTGGATGAGTTTAATGAAAGTTTTTATGAAATGGAAACAAATGTCAGATTCTTGTTATCACAAAGAGAAAAACGGGGTTTCTAAAGCTTATGAGCCGTATTCGATAAAATGTACTAAACGTTTACAATATTACGGGTTTTAGGCGCCAAATGGCGCCAAATGGACTAACGTTGTGACGTCAAACTTCTGACGTTACGTAATTTTCCTAGTATTCGGTCATGTTATCATTACACACGTTGTATATATAAAGAATTATTGCATATTTTCATATTGTCCCGTTCACTTTGCATTGAAGAAAGTGACATGAAAACAGTCTAAAACGCGCGTCTAAAATGTTGGTTATGCACGTGCATGACGTCATTTAAAAAAAATACGTCACCGTTATAATTCAAACGGCATTTGCACGAAAATTACTACTTATGTAAACAAACAGTTTGTTTCTAATTCGGAAGCAGATTTATCAAATCTAGATAATAAAAAAATCCTCCACAACGTAAAGCAAAAACAATAGTTTACAATATGAAAGTATGCAATAAAAAGGTTATTGACCCTGTACTGTGAAATGGACCTCGTTCTTTGGCGAACGTAGCCTCGCAAGCTCGGCAACGTCAACCAAAGAACTCGGTCCAACGATGATTTCACAGTACAGGGTCAATAACCTATATTATTGCATACTTTCATATTGTCCCGTTCACTTTGCATTGAAGAAAGTGGTCATGATTTTTCGATCATGACCGCTGTCAAGGAGTGATCATGACCGTAGATAAGGACGTGGGAAAATTCTGCATAATTAACATGCTAGGGACTACTTTTGTTATGTAAACAAACATAGCTGACCTAAATATCATTGTTAAACCTCACGGGACTTTGTAATGTTAAATTCTCATATATTGATTATGGACAATTTCTTACTGTCTCATGCTAACAGTACGTTTTTGACATGAAAACAGGCTAAAACCCGCGTATAAAATGTTGGTTATGCACGTGCATGACGTCATTTAAAAAAATTACGTCACCGTTATAATTCAAACGGCATTTGCACAAAAATTACTACTTATGTAAACAAACAGTTTGTTTCTAATTCGGAAGCAGATTTATCAATTATAGATAATAAAAAAAAAAAATACATAAAATAAAGCAAATAGTTTACAATATGAAAGTATGCAATAAAAAGGTTATTGACCCTGTACTGTGAAATCATCGTTGGACCTCGTTCTTTGGCGAACGTAGCCTCGCAAGCTCGGCAACGTCAACCAAAGAACTCGGTCCAACGATGATTTCACAGTACAGGGTCAATAACCTATAATACGTAATGGGTATATTACATAGGATACAAGCATTGTCATGTGATAAAAAGAATTATTGCATATTTTCATATTGTCCCGTTCACTTTGCATTGAAGAAAGTGGTCATAATTGTTCGATCATGACCGCTGTCAAGGAGTGATCATGACCGTAGATAAGGACGTGCGAAAATTCCACATTATTAAAATGCTAGGGACTACTTTTTTATGTAAACAAACAAAGCTGACCTAAATATCATTATTTTACCTCACGTGACTTTGTAATGTTAGATTCGCATATACAGAGCATGGACAATTTCTTACTATTTCATGTTAAAAGTACGTTTTTGACCGGAAAACAGTATATAGAGGATATTACATGAGTGGTCATTCAATACGACATTTTATTAAACGAGTTTAATAAAATTTTGATTATTAGCGCGAAATATATATAAGGTAGCTATATAGCGCGGTCATTTTCAATGCTTTTCATTATGACGTTACGTAGCATTGTTATTACACTAGTTGAATACGCCATTTATTCAATGTCTTTATTACACTCCCGGCGACCATTCGGAATACCTCGGTGATGAATGCTTCACCAATGATGAAGGATTACGGAATTACCCGAGAAGTTCCGATTGTCCCGGCGACGTCATTTATGATATATAGAGAATAACTAACTGCATGTTTTTGATATAGAATTTATGTCACAAGGGAAAAAAGGGTAATTTGGTTAAAATCACGAAACCGTAGGTTATTAGTTTAATATCTAGATGGAGGGTTGCAAGCTGATATTAGTAAAATATTTAGAATAAGTGTTGAAAGCTGATATTAGTGTAATATCTAGATGGAGTGTTGCAATCTGATATTAGTATAATATCTAGATGGACGGTTGCAAGCTGATATTAGTATAATATCTAGATGGAGTGTTGCAAGGTGATATTAGTGTAATATATAGATGGAATGTTGCAAGCTGATATTAGTGTAATATTTAGATGGAGTGTTGCAAGATGATATAAGTGTAATATCTAGATGGAGTGTTGCAAGCTGATTTTAGTGTAATATTAAGATGGAGTGTTGAAAGCTGATATTAGTGTAATATCTAGATGGAGTGTTGCAAGCTGATATTAGGGTAATATTGAGATGGAGTGTTGCAAGATGATATTAGTGTAATATTGAGATGGAGTGTTGCAAGCTGATATAAGTGTAATATTTAGATGGAGTGTTGCAAGCTGATATAAGTGCAATATTGAGATGGAGTGTTGCAAGTTGATATAAGTGTAATATTTAGATGGAGTGTTGCAAGCTGATATTAGGGTAATATTGAGATGGAGTGGTGCACGTTGATATTAGTGTAATATTAAGATTGAATGTTGCAAGGTGATATTAGTGTAATATCTAGATGAAGTGTTGCAAGCTGATATTAGTGTAATATTAAGATGGAGTGTTGCAAGCTTATATTAGTATAATATCTAGATGAAGTGTTGCAAGCTGATAGTAGTGTAATATTTAGATGGAGTGTTGCAAGCTGATATTAGTGTAATATGTAGATGGAGTGGTGCAAGCTGATATTAGTGTAATATCTAGATCAAGTGTTGCAAGCTGATATTAGTGTCATATCTAGATGGAGTGGTGCAAGCTGATATTAGTGTAATATCTAGATGAAATGTTCCAAGCTGATATTAGTGTCATATCTAGATGGAGTGTTGCAAGCTGATATTAGGGATATATTTAGATGGAGTGATGCAAGCTGGTATTAGTGTCATATTTAGACCGGAGATATTCATTGTCTAGATATTGATGCCAGCCTTACACAGGTTAAGGGGGGTTAGTTTAGTGTCTAGATATTGATGCCAGCCTTACACAGGTTAAGAGGGAGAAGTGTAGTGTATATATATTGATGCCAGCCTTACACAGGTTAAGAGGGAGAAGTGTAGGGTCTAGGTATTGATGCCAGTCTTACACAGGTTAAGGGGGAGAAGTGTAGTGCCTATATATTGATGCCAGTTCTACACAGGTTAATGGGGAGAAGTGTAGTGTCTATATATTGATGCTAGCCTTACACAAGTTAAGGGATAGAAGCGTAGTGTCTATTTATTGATGCCAGCCTTACATAGGTTAATGGGGAGAAGTGTAGTGTCTATATATTGATGCCAGCCTTACACAGGTTAATGGGGAGAAGTGTAGTGTCTATATATTTATGCCAGCCTTACACAGGTTAAGGGGTAGAAGCGTAGTGTCTATATATTGATGCCAGCTTTACACAGGTTAAGGGGTAGAAGTGTAGTATCTATATGTTGATGCCAGCCTTACACAGGTTAATGGGAAGAATTGTAGTGTCTAGATATTGATGCCAGCCTTATATAGGTTAATGGGGAGAATTGTAGTGTCTATATATTGATGCCAGCCTTACACACGTTAAGGGGTAGAAGTGTAGTGTCTATATATTTATGCCAGCCTTACACAGGTTAAGGGGTAGAGGTCTAGTGTCTAGATATTGATGCAGGCCTTACACAGGTTAATGGGGAGAAGTGTAGTGTCTAGATATTGATGCCGGCCTTACACAGGTTAATGAGGAGAAGTGTAGTGTCTATATATTGATGGCATCCTTACACAGGTTAAGGGGGAGAAGTGTAGTGTCTAGATATAGATGCCAGCCTTACACAGGATAAGGGGTAGAAGTGTAGTGTCTATATATGGATGCCAGCTTTACACAGGTTAAGGGGTAGAAGTGTAGTGTCTAGATATTGATGCCAGCCTTGCACAGATTAATGGGGAGCAATGTAGTGTTTAGATATTGATGCCAGCCTTACACAGGTTAAGGGGGAGAAGTGTAATGTCAATATATTGATGCCAGCCTCACACAGGTTAATGGGGAGAAGTGTAGGGTCTATATAGATGCCAGCCTTACACAGGTTAATGGGGAGAAGTGTAGTCTCTTTATATTGATGCCAGCCTTACACAGGTTAATGAGGAGAAGTGTAGTGTCTAGATATTGATGCCAGCCTTACATAGGTTAAGGGGGGGAAGTGTAGTGTCTATATATTGATGCCAGTCTTACACAGGTTAATGGGGAGAAGTGTAGTGTCTAGATATTGATGCCAGCCTTACATAGGTTAAGGGGGAGAAGTTTAGTGTCTATATATTGATGCCAGCCTTACACAGGTTAATGGGGAGAAGTGTAGTGTCTATATATTGATGCCAGCCTTACACAGGTTAAGAGGGAGAAGTTTAGTGTCTATATATTGATGCCAGCTTTACACAGGTTAATGGGGAGAAGTGTAGTGTCTAGATATTGATGCAAGCCTTACACAGGTTAAGGGGGAGAAGTGTAGTGTCTATATATTGATGCAAGTCTTACACAGGTTAATGGGGAGAAGTGTAGTGCCTAGATATTGATGCAAGTCTTACACAGGTTAAGGGGGAGAAGTGTAGTGTCTATATATTGATGCCAGCCTTACACAGGTTAAGAGGGAGAAGTTTAGTGTCTATATATTGATGCAAGCCTGGCACAGGTTAATGGGGAGAAGTGTAGTGTCTAGATAGTGATGCCAGCCTTACACAGGTTAAGGGGGAGAAGTGTAGTGTCTAGATATTGATGCCAGCCTTTAATGTTTTAAAATGTAGTCTGCTGCCAAGGCATCAGAACACGAATGTATGTGGGAAATAGTTAAAATCTGTATGACGTAAGTGGTTTCCTTCAATGTGTCACATAGTGCTTGTTGCTTCACGTCTCGGTAAATAACTGCCATGTCAATAACACACTTTACAATTCTAAGACTTCAATTTGTCTCCTACATTCCTCGGTAAATAGTGGTGTCTGCGTGAACCAGTCATCACAGGCCGAAGGATAGAGTTAACATTTTAAAAGTGCCATTAAATATTTTCATAGTGAATATCAGTCTAAGCAGGTCCCTTCCATCGCCTCTTTCAGCACCAACCCGCTCCCGAAGCGGGTGCATTCACTGCATGTACTACGCAACTGGGACCGGTAGTAAATGCTAATTTCATTAGTTGCCTATATTTTAACGTAAACGCAAAAGCACAACGAAGTTAACATCAGGAAACACATGAAACTCTGCTTAGTAAATAGAGTTGTAAACATTGTTTCATAAGTAGTTAATGTTCAAAGTAAGCAATTTATCCTTTTGCACAATTGCTATGAAAAAATATCTGCATAAAACCTCTCTGAAAATATGCAGTACGGAAAATGAAAGTATATTTTGACCGGCAAAAGATTAAAACATTGTACATCATTGAGCAGTTTCTGATTTTGTCATAACGTTTCCAAATGCGTCGAGATACATCTGTATGTGAACTAGAGGGGCCATGGATTACAGCGTCGAGATACGTCTGTATGTGAACTAGAGGGGGCAAAGGTAATAGCGTCGAGATACGTCTGTATGTGAACTAGAGGGGGCAAAGGTAACAACGTCGAGATACGTCTGTATGTGAACTAGAGGGGCCGTAATGAACAACGTCGAGATACGTCTGTATATGGACTAAAGGGGCCGTAATGAACAACATCGAGATACGTCTGTATGTGGATTAGAGGGGCCATAGGTAACAGCGTCGAGATACGTCTGTATGTGAACTAGAGGGGCCATAGTTAACAACGTCGAGATACGTCTGTATGTGAACTAGAGGGGCCATAGGTAACAACGTCGAGATACGTCTGTATGTGAACTAGAGGGGGCAAAGGTAACAACGTCGAGATACGTCTGTATGTGAACTAGAGGGGCCATAGGTAACAACGTCGAGATACGTCTGTATGTGAACTAGAGGGGCCATAGGTAACAACGTCGAGATACGTCTGTATATGGACTAAAGGGGCCGTAATGAACAACGTCGAGATACGTCTGTATGTGAACTAGAGGGGGCGAATGTTACAGCGTCGAGATACGTCTGTATGTGAACTAGAGGGGCCGCAGGTAACAGCGTCGAGATACGTCTGTATATGGACTAAAGGGGCCGTAATGAACAACGTCGAGATACGTCTGTATGTGAACTAGAGGGGACGCAGGTAACAACGTCGAGATACGTCTGTATGTGAACTAGAGGGGGCAAAGGTAACAACGTCGAGATACGTCTGTATGTGAACTAGAGGGGCCGTAATGAACAACGTCGAGATACGTCTGTATGTGGATTAGAGGGGCCATAGGTAACAACGTCGAGATACGTCTGTATGTGAACTAGAGGGGCCATAGGTAACAACGTCGAGATACGTCTGTATGTGAACTAGAGGGGCCATAGGTAACAACGTCGAGATACGTCTGTATGTGAACTAGAGGGGGCAAAGGTAACAGCGTCGAGATACGTCTGTATGTGAACTAGAGGGGCCGTAATGAACAACGTCGAGATACGTCTGTATGTGGATTAGAGGGGCCATAGGTAACAACGTCGAGATACGTCTGTATGTGAACTAGAGGGGCCATAGGTAACAACGTCGAGATACGTCTGTATGTGAACTAGAGGGGCCATAGGTAACAACGTCGAGATACGTCTGTATGTGAACTAGAGGGGGCAAAGGTAACAGCGTCGAGATACGTCTGTATGTGGATTAGAGGGGCCACAGGTAACAGCGTCGAGATACGTCTGTATGTGAACTAGAGGGGCCGCAGGTAACAGCGTCGAGATACGTCTGTATATGGACTAAAGGGGCCGTAATGAACAACGTCGAGATACGTCTGTATGTGGATTAGAGGGGCCATAGGTAACAACGTCGAGATACGTCTGTATGTGAACTAGAGGGGCCGCAGGTAACAGCGTCGAGATACGTCTGTATATGGACTAAAGGGGCCGTAATGAACAACGCCGAGATACGTCTGTATGTGGATTAGAGGGGCCATAGGTAACAACGTCGAGATACGTCTGTATGTGAACTAGAGGTGACGCAGGTAACAACGTCGAGATACGTCTGTATGTGGATCAGAGGGGCCACAGGTAACAGCGTCGAGATACGTCTGTATGTGAACTAGAGGGGACGCAGGTAACAGCGTCTAAATACGTCTGTATGTGAACTAGAGGGGACGCAGGTAACAGCGTCTAAATACGTCTGTATGTGAACTAGAGGGGACGCAGTTTACAGCGTCTAAATACGTCTGTATGTGAACTAGAGGGGACGCAGTTTACAGCGTCTAAATACGTCTGTATGTGAACTAGAGGGGACGCAGGTAACAGCGTCGAGATACGTCTGTACGTGAACTAGAGGGGCCGTAATGAACAGCGTCGAGATACGTCTGTATGTGAACTAGAGGGGACGCAGTTTACAGCGTCTAAATACGTCTGTATGTGAACTAGAGGGGACGCAGGTAACAGCGTCGAGATACGTCTGTATGTGAACTAGAGGGGACGCAGGTAACAGCGTCGAGATACGTCTGTATGTGAACTAGAGGGGGCAAAGGTAATAGCGTCGAGATACGTCTTTATGTGAACTAGAGGGGACGCAGGTAACAGCGTCGAGATACGTCTGTATGTGAACTAGAGGGGACGCAGGTTACAGCGTCGAAATACGTCTGTATGTGAACTAGAGGGGACGCAGGTAACAGCGTCGAGATACGTCTGTATGTGAACTAGAGGGGACGCAGGTAACAGCGTCGAGATACGTCTGTATGTGAACTAGAGGGGCCGTAATGAACAGCGTCGAGATACGTCTGTATGTGGATTAAAGGGGACGCAGGTAACAGCGTCGAGATACGTCTGTATGTGAACTAGAGGGGACGCAGGAAACAGCGTCGAGATACGTCTGTATGTGAACTAGAGGGGACGCAGGTAACAACGTCGAGATACGTCTGTATGTGAACTAGAGGGGACGCAGGTAACAGCGTCGAGATACGTCTGTATGTGAACTAGAGGGGACGCAGGTAACAACGTCGAGATACGTCTGTATGTGGATTAGAGGGGCCACAGGTAACAGCGTCTAAATACGTCTGTATGTGAACTAGAGGGGACGAAGGTTACAGCGTCGAGATACGTCTGTATGTGAACTAGAGGGGACGAAGGTTACAGCGTCGAGATAAGTCTGTATGTGAACTAGAGGTGACGCAGGTAACAGCGTCGAGATACGTCTGTATGTGAACTAGAGGGGACGAAGGTTACAGCGTCGAGATACGTCTGTATGTGAACTAGAGGGGGCGCAGGTTACAGCGTCGAGATACGTCTGTATGTGAACTAGAGGGGACGCAGGTTACAGCGTCGAGATACGTCTGTATGTGAACTAGAGGGGGCAAAGGTAACAACGTCGAGATACGTTTGTATGTGGATTAGAAGGGCCATAGGTAACAACGTCGAGATACGTCTGTATGTGAACTAGAGGGGCCACAGGTAACAGCGTCGAGATACGTCTGTATATGGACTAAAGGGGCCGTAATGAACATCGTCGAGATACGTCTGTATGTGAACTAGAGGGGACGCAGGTAACAGCGTCTAAATACGTCTGTATGTGAACTAGAGGGGACGCAGGTAACAGCGTCGAGATACGTCTGTATGTGAACTAGAGGGGGCAAAGGTAATAGCGTCGAGATACGTCTGTATGTGAACTAGAGGGGACGAAGGTTACAGCGTCGAGATACGTCTGTATGTGAACTAGAGGGGGCACAGGTAATAGCGTCGAGATACGTCTGTATGTGGATTAGAGGGGACGCAGGTAACAGCGTCGAGATACGTCTGTATGTGAACTAGAGGGGACGAAGGTTACAGCGTCGAGATACGTCTGTATGTGAACTAGAGGGGACGAAGGTTACAGCGTCGAGATAAGTCTGTATGTGAACTAGAGGTGACGCAGGTAACATCGTCGAGATACGTCTGTATGTGAACTAGAGGGGACGAAGGTTACAGCGTCGAGATACGTCTTTATGTGGATTAGAGGGGACGCAGGTAACAACGTCGAGATACGTCTGTATGTGAACTAGAGGGGGCGCAGGTAATAGCGTCGAGATACGTCTGTATGTGAACTAGAGGGGGCGCAGGTTACAGCGTCGAGATACGTCTGTATGTGAACTAGAGGGGACGCAGGTTACAGCGTCGAGATACGTCTGTATGTGAACTAGAGGGGGCGCAGGTAATAGCGTCGAGATACGTCTGTATGTGAACTAGAGGGGGCGCAGGTTACAGCGTCGAGATACGTCTGTATGTGAACTAGAGGGGGCGCAGGTTACAGCGTCGAAAAACGTCTGTATGTGAACTAGAGGGGCCGCAGGTAACAGCGTCGAGATACGTCTGTATGTGAACTAGAGGGGGCGCAGGTTACAGCGTCGAAAAACGTCTGTATGTGAACTAGAGGGGCCGCAGGTAACAGCGTCGAGATACGTCTGTATGTGAACTAGAGGGGGCGCAGGTTACAGCGTCGAGATACGTCTGTATGTGAACTAGAGGGGGCGAAGGTTACAGCGTCGAGATACGTCTGTATGTGAACTAGAGGTCCTGCAGGTAACAGCGTCGAAATACGTCTTTATGTGAACTAGAGGGGACGCAGGTAACAGCGTCGAGATACGTCTGTATGTGAACTAGAGGGGGCGCAGGTAACAGCGTCGAAATACGTCTGTATGTGAACTAGAGGGGGCGCAGGTAACAGCGTCGAGATACGTCTGTATGTGAACTAGAGGGGCCGCAGATTACAGCGTCGAGATACGTCTGTATGTGAACTAGAGGGGCCGCAGGTAACAGCGTCGAGATACGTCTGTATGTGAACTAGAGGGGGCGCAGGTAACAGCGTCGAGATACGTCTTTATGTGAACTAGAGGGGCCGCAGGTAACAGCGTCGAAATACGTCTGTATGTGAACTAAAGGGGGCGCAGGTAACAGTGTCGAGATACGTCTGTATGTGAACTAGAGGGGCCGCAGATTTCAGCGTCGAGATACGTCTTTATGTGGATTAGAGGGGACGCAGGTAACAACGTCGAGATACGTCTGTACGTGATCTAGAGGGGCCGCAGATTTCATCGTCGAGATACGTCTTTATGTGAACTAGAGGGGACGCAGGTAACAGCGTCGAGATACGTCTGTATGTGAACTAGAGGGGCCGCAGATTACAGCGTCGAAATACGTCTGTATGTGAACTAGAGGGGGCGCAGGTAACAGCGTCGAGATACGTCTGTATGTGAACTAGAGGGGCGCAGGTAACAGCGTCGAAATACGTCTGTATGTGAACTAGAGGGGGCGCAGGTAACAGCGTCGAGATACGTCTGTATGTGAACTAGGGGGGACGCAGGTAACAGCGTCGAAATACGTCTGTATGTGGATTAGAGGGGACGCAGGTAACAACGTCGAGATACGTCTGTATGTGAACTAGAGGGGGCGAATGTTACAGCGTCGAGATACGTCTGTATGTGAACTAGAGGGGACGCAGGTTACAGCGTCGAGATACGTCTGTATGTGAACTAGAGGGGGCGAATGTTACAGCGTCGAGATACGTCTGTATGTGAACTAGAGGGGGCGAATGTTACAGCGTCGAGATACGTCTGTATGTGAACTAGAGGGGGCGAATGTTACAGCGTCGAGATACGTCTGTATGTGAACTAGAGGGGGCGAATGTTACAGCGTCGAGATACGTCTGTATGTGAACTAGAGGGGGCGAATGTTACAGCGTCGAGATACGTCTGTATGTGAACTAGAGGTGCCGCAGGTTACAGCGTCAAGATACGTCTGTATGTGAACTAGAGGGGCCGCAGGTAACAGCGTCGAGATACGTCTGTATGTGGACTAAAGGGGCCGTAATGAATATCGTCGAAATACGTCTGTTTGTGGACTAAAGGGGCCGTAATGAACATCGTCGAAATACGTCTATTTGTGGAAATAGAAGGGCCGTAATTAACAACGTCGAGATACGTCTCTATGAGGACTAGATGGGCCGTAATTAACAGCGTCTAAATACGTCTGTATGTGGACTAAAGGGGCCGTAATGAACATCGTCGAAATACGTCTGTATGTGAACTAGAGGGGCCGCAGGTAACAGCGTCGAGATACGTCTGTATGTGGACTAAAGGCGCCGTAATGAACATCGTCGAAATACGTCTGTATGTGAACTAGAGGGGCCGCAGGTAATAGCGTCGAGATACGTCTGTATGTGAACTAGAGGGGCCGCAGGTAACAGCGTCGAGATACGTCTGTATGTGGACTAAAGGCGCCGTAATGAACATCGTCGAAATACGTCTGTATGTGAACTAGAGGGGCCGCAGGTAACAGCGTCGAGATACGTCTGTATGTGAACTAGAGGGGACGAAGGTTACAGCTTCGAGATACGTCTGTATGTGAACTAGAGGGGCCGCAGGTAACAGCGTCGAGATACGTCTGTATATGAACTAGAGGGGGCGAATGTTACAGCGTCGAGATACGTCTGTATGTGAACTAGAGGGGGCGAATGTTACAGCGTCGAGATACGTCTGTATGTGAACTAGAGGGGCCGCAGGTAACAGCGTCGAGATACGTCTGTATGTGAACTAGAGGGGACGAAGGTTACAGCGTCGAGATACGTCTGTATGTGAACTAGAGGGGCCGCAGGTAACAGCGTCGAGATGCGTCTGTATGTGAACTAGAGGGGGCGAATGTTACAGCGTCGAGATACGTCTGTATGTGAACTAGAGGGGGCGAATGATACAGCGTCGAGATACGTCTGTATGTGAACTAGAGGGGCCGCAGGTAACAGCGTCGAGATACGTCTGTATGTGAACTAGAGGGGACGAAGGTTACAGCGTCGAGATACGTCTGTATGTGAACTAGAGGGGCCGCAGGTAACAGCGTCGAGATACGTCTGTATGTGAACTAGAGGGGGCGACTGTTACAGCGTCGAGATACGTCTGTATGTGAACTAGAGGGGACGCAGGTAACATCGTCGAGATACGTCCGTATGTGAACTAGAGGGGACGAAGGTTACAGCGTCGAGATACGTCTGTATGTGAACTAGAGGGGCCGCAGGTAACAGCGTCGAAATACGTCTGTATGTGAACTAGAGGGGCCGCAGGTAATAGCGTCGAGATACGTCTGTATGTGAACTAGAGGGGACGCAGGTAACAGCGTCGAGATACGTCTGTATGTGAACTAGAGGGGCCGCAGATTACAGCGTCGAAATACGTCTGTATGTGAATTAGAGGGGACGCAGGTAACATCTTCGAGATACGTCTGTATGTGAACTAGAGGGGACGCAGGTAACAGCGTCGAGATACGTCCGTATGTGAACTAGAGGGGACGAAGGTTACAGCGTCGAGATACGTCTGTATGTGAACTAGAGGGGCCGCAGGTAACAGCGTCGAAATACGTCTGTATGTGTACTAGAGGGGCCGCAGGTAACAGCGTCGAGATACGTCTGTATGTGAACTAGAGGGGACGCAGGTAACAGCGTCGCGATTCGTCTGTATGTGAACTAGAGGGGGCGCAGGAAACAGCGTCGATATACGTCTGTATGTGAACTAGAGGGGCCGCAGATTACAGCGTCGAAATACGTCTGTATGTGAACTAGAGGGGACGCAGGTAACAGCGTCGAGATACGTCTGTATGTGAACTAGAGGGGACGCAGGTAACAGCGTCGAGATACGTCCGTATGTGAAATAGAGGGGACGAAGGTTACAGCGTCGAGATACGTCTGTATGTGAACTAGAGGGGCCGCAGGTAACAGGGTCGAGGTACGTCTGTATGTGAACTAGAGGGGCCGCAGATTACAGCGTCGAAATACGTCTGTATATGAACTAGAGGGGCCGCAGGTAACAGGGTCGAGATACGTCTGTATGTGAACTAGAGGGGCCGCAGATTACAGCGTCTAAATACGTCTGTATGTGAACTAGAGGGGCCGCAGGTAACAGCGTCGAGATACGTCTGTATGTGAACTAGAGAGGACGCAGGTAACAGGGTCGAGATACGTCTGTATGTGAACTAGAGAGGACGCAGGTTACAGCGTCGAGATACGTCTGTATATGAACTAGAGGGGCCGCAGGTAACAGGGTCGAGATACGTCTGTATGTGAACTAGAGGGGCCGCAGGTAACAGGGTCGAGGTACGTCTGTATGTGAACTAGAGGGGACGCAGGTAACAGCGTCGAGATACGTCTGTATATGAACTAGAGGGGCCGCAGGTAACAGGGTCGAGGTACGTCTGTATGTGAACTAGAGGGGGCGAATGTTACAGCGTCGAGATACGTCTGTATGTGAACTAGAGGGGGCGAATGTTACAGCGTCGAGATACGTCTGTATGTGAACTAGAGGGGGCGAATGTTACAGCGTCGAGATACGTCTGTATGTGAACTAGAGGGGGCGAATGTTACAGCGTCGAGATACGTCTATATGTGAACTAGAGGGGACGCAGGTAACAGCGTCGAGATACGTCTGTATGTGAACTAGAGGGGACGCAGGTTACAGCGTCGAGATACGTCTGTATGTGAACTAGAGGGGGCGAATGTTACAGCGTCGAGATACGTCTGTATGTGAACTAGAGGGGGCGAATGTTACAGCGTCGAGATACGTCTGTATGTGGACTAAAGGGGCCGTAATGAATATCGTCGAAATACGTCTGTTTGTGGACTAAAGGGGCCGTAATGAACATCGTCGAAATACGTCTATTTGTGGACTAAAGGGGTCGTAATGAACATCGTCGAAATACGTCTATTTGTGGAAATAGAGGGGCCGTAGTTAACAGCGTCTGTATGTGGACTAAAGGGGGCGCAGGTAATAGATGCGTCGAAATACGTCTGTATGTGAACTAGAGGGAGCGGTGTTAACAGCGTTGAAATACGCCTGTATGGACAAGAGGGGCGGTGTTAAAAGCACCGAGCACGTCTGTATGAGCGGTGTTAACAGCACCGAGACCGTCTGTATGTGGGCAAGAGGGAGCAGTATTAACAGCGACGAGAACGTCTCTATGTGTGCTAAGGAGGGCGGTGTTAAAAGCGCCGAGAACGTCTGTATGAGGGCTAGAGGGGGCGGTATTAAAAGCGCCGAGAACCTCTGTATGTGGGCTAGAGGGGGCGTTGTTAACAACGCTGAGAACGTCTGTATGAGGGCTAGAGGGGGCGGTGTTAACAGCGCCAAGAACGTCTGTATCGGGGCTAGAGGGGGCGGTTTTAACAGCGCCGAGAACGTCTGTATGAGGGCTAGAGGGGGCGGTGTTAACAGCACCGATAACGTCTGTATGTGGGCTAGAGGGGGCGGTGTTAACAGCGCCGAGAACGTCTGTATGAGGGCTAGACGGGCGGTGTTAACAGCGCCGAGAACGTATGTATGAGGGCTAGAGGGGGCGGTGTTAACAGCGCAGAGATCGTGTGTATGAGGGCTAGAGGGGGCAGTGTTAACAGCGCCGAGAATGTCTGTATGAGGGCTAGAGGGGGCGGTGTTAACAGCGTCGAGAATGTCTGAATGAGGGCTAGAGGGCGTGGGGTTAACAGATGCATCAAGATACGTCTGTATGAGGGCTAGAGTGTGTGGGGTTAACAGATGCATCGAAATACGTCTGTATGAGGGCTAGAGTGTGTGGGGTTAACAGATGCATCAAGATACGTCTGTATGAGGGCTAGAGTGTGTGGGGTTAACAGATGCATCGAGATACGTCTGTATGAGGGCTAGAGTGTGTGGGGTTAACAGCTGCATCGAGATACGTCTGTATGAGGGCTAGAGTGTGTGGGGTTAACAGATGCATCAAGATACGTCTGTATGAGGGCTAGAGTGTGTGGGGTTAACAGATGCATCAAGATACGTCTGTATGAGGGCTAGAGTGTGTGGGGTTAACAGATGCATCAAGATACGTCTGTATGAGGGCTAGAGTGTGTGGGGTTAACAGATGCATCAAGATACGTCTGTATGAGGGCTAGAGTGTGTGGGGTTAACAGATGCATCAAGATACGTCTGTATGAGGGCTAGAGTGTGTGGGGTTAACAGATGCATCGAAATACGTCTGTATGAGGGCTAGAGTGTGTGGGGTTAACAGATGCATCGAAATACGTCTGTATGAGGGCTAGAGTGTGTGGGGTTAACAGATGCATCGAAATACGTCTGTATGTTGACAAGAGGGTGTGGGGTTAACATATGCATCGAAATACGTCTGTATGAGGGCTAGAGTGTGTGGGGTTAACAGATGCATCGAAATACGTCTGTATGAGGGCTAGAGTGTGTGGGGTTAACAGATGCATCAAGATACGTCTGTATGAGGGCTAGAGTGTGTGGGGTTAACAGATGCATCAAGATACGTCTGTATGAGGGCTAGAGTGTGTGGGGTTAACAGATGCATCAAGATACGTCTGTATGAGGGCTAGAGTGTGTGGGGTTAACAGATGCATCGAAATACGTCTGTATGAGGGCTAGAGTATGTGGGGTTAACAGATGCATCGAGATACGTCTGTATGAGGGCTAGAGTGTGTGGGGTTAACAGATGCATCAAGATACGTCTGTATGAGGGCTAGAGTGTGTGGGGTTAACAGATGCATCAAGATACGTCTGTATGAGGGCTAGAGTGTGTGGGGTTAACAGATGCATCGAGATACGTCTGTATGAGGGCTAGAGTGTGTGGGGTTAACAGATGCATCGAAATACGTCTGTATGAGGGCTAGAGTATGTGGGGTTAACAGATGCATCGAAATACGTCTGTATGAGGGCTAGAGTGTGTGGGGTTAACAGATGCATCAAGATACGTCTGTATGAGGGCTAGAGTGTGTGGGGTTAACAGATGCATCAAGATACGTCTGTATGAGGGCTAGAGTGTGTGGGGTTAACAGATGCATCGAAATACGTCTGTATGAGGGCTAGAGTATGTGGGGTTAACAGATGCATCGAGATACGTCTGTATGAGGGCTAGAGTGTGTGGGGTTAACAGATGCATCAAGATACGTCTGTATGAGGGCTAGAGTGTGTGGGGTTAACAGATGCATCGAGATACGTCTGTATGAGGGCTAGAGTGTGTGGGGTTAACAGATGCATCGAAATACGTCTGTATGAGGGCTAGAGTATGTGGGGTTAACAGATGCATCGAAATACGTCTGTATGAGGGCTAGAGTGTGTGGGGTTAACAGATGCATCAAGATACGTCTGTATGAGGGCTAGAGTGTGTGGGGTTAACAGATGCATCAAGATACGTCTGTATGAGGGCTAGAGTGTGTGGGGTTAACAGATGCATCGAAATACGTCTGTATGAGGGCTAGAGTATGTGGGGTTAACAGATGCATCGAGATACGTCTGTATGAGGGCTAGAGTGTGTGGGGTTAACAGATGCATCAAGATACGTCTGTATGAGGGCTAGAGTGTGTGGGGTTAACAGATGCATCAAGATACGTCTGTATGAGGGCTAGAGTGTGTGGGGTTAACAGATGCATCGAGATACGTCTGTATGAGGGCTAGAGTGTGTGGGGTTAACAGATGCATCGAAATACGTCTGTATGAGGGCTAGAGTATGTGGGGTTAACAGATGCATCGAAATACGTCTGTATGAGGGCTAGAGTGTGTGGGGTTAACAGATGCATCGAGATACGTCTGTATGAGGGCTAGAGTGTGTGGGGTTAACAGATGCATCAAGATACGTCTGTATGAGGGCTAGAGTGTGTGGGGTTAACAGATGCATCGAGATACGTCTGTATGAGGGCTAGAGTGTGTGGGGTTAACAGATGCATCGAAATATGTCTGTATGAGGGCTAGAGTGTGTGGGGTTAACAGATGCATCAATATACGTCTGTATGAGGGCTAGAGTGTGTGGGGTTAACAGATGCATCAAGATACGTCTGTATGAGGGCTAGAGTGTGTGGGGTTAACAGATGCATCGAAATACGTCTGTATGAGGGCTAGAGTGTGTGGGGTTAACAGATGCATCGAGATACGTCTGTATGAGGGCTAGAGTGTGTGGGGTTAACAGATGCATCGAGATACGTCTGTATGTTGACAAGAGGGTGCGGGGTTAACAGATGCATCGAAATACGTCTGTATGAGGGCTAGAGTGTGTGGGGTTAACAGATGCATCAAGATACGTCTGTATGAGGGCTAGAGTGTGTGGGGTTAACAGATGCATCGAGATACGTCTGTATGAGGGCTAGAGTGTGTGGGGTTAACAGATGCATCGAAATACGTCTGTATGAGGGCTAGAGTGTGTGGGGTTAACAGATGCATCGAAATACGTCTGTATGAGGGCTAGAGTGTGTGGGGTTAACAGATGCATCGAGATACGTCTTTATGAGGGCTAGAGTGTGTGGGGTTAACAGATGCATCGAAATACGTCTGTATGTTGACAAGAGGGTGCGGGGTTAACAGCTAAATTTGATTTTTCCATATCGCTTTTTTCAGATGTTTTATAACAGTCGGTTCTGCGAAAATGAAATAAAGGATTCAACAACTTACCCCGCCACTACAGCACGAAATATTCTGTCCTTTTTGGTACATGTGATTACCGACGTAAGACCAACACCTGAAAACAAACATAAACACTTTAAGTATATTTACCGCATACTGGTGAATGCATCATTCGGTCTCAGTACTCGAATAAATGAAAAATGCATTATTTCTTTGCAAATATTCGTGTGTTTGTATTCATTGCGAGACTTGGATATACGAACATTCACCAAGGTGCTGCATCTTACAACTGTCGGGTACAGTGGCCCGGATGTTGCATCCACCTTTCCAATGAAAATGATGTTATATTTTCACCTAAAGTGAAACTCCCTCTCCTTGTTCAGTGTCAGGCCAAATATAGACCTTGATGTATTTCAACTAATCAGCGCATTTTCTACCGAATGAGGAATCCGCCGTGGTCGAGGAGTAAGCTTCGGGAATCTTAAACCGGGCTTCCTGGGTTCGATCCCCAGTCGCCATACGTCGGTCATGTTGGGGTACCTTTGAGCAATGCATATTTCCTAGCCTAGTTCTGGTTTGTTTACCCAAGGATAATGAATATGAGAACTGTAGCCGTGATATAACTGAAATGATATTGAAAGCGGCGTAAAACGCCAATAAAACAATCAAAACAACCTTACAGAAAGTCAGGGGTTGTCCAGGTGTTAATAGCCGTCCGTCAAGAGACTCGTCTCTACCTAAACGCACATTTTAAGGTTTGTATTTCTTTTTTATATAGTCACATTTTCAATCGCATAAGCTCTATTTTTCAAATTAAAAACACTTTGTAATACAAAGATACACTAGCATAGAAAGTCTGTTATGCACTATATAAAGACGGAATGGACGTATATCGTATAGAAAAGGAACGGTTGTATATTGGTTCAATAAGCTTTATTTTCAAACTATTCGTCATATCATTTTTACTATTTCCATGATTGCTAGAATAGTCCATGTCGAAAGGTACAAAGATGGCACACAACAATCTTGTGTGGAGGGAGTACTGGGGCGGGGAAATCGAGAAGCACACATGATGTGAACTGGACATTAAGCCATAGTAACGATAAATCCAGGGGTCACAAATTCGATCCCGGCTAATATAATATTTAGTATGGAGTAATGGGGCGGACACGTCGATAAGAACACGTTGTGTGTACTGGCCGTGGTGATACAACTGAATATCGTTGAAATCGGCGTCAATCTCGTATCATTCAATACATGAATAGAAGTGTAATTGTGAAATTGCTTACAATTATTACCTCCTTTGATCTCCTCCGGGAATTGGCTCAAGTTAAACGAAATAGTAAATGTTCAAATGATCGAGGGGACAGTTTAACTCGTTATGTTATGGATTTTAATATTGATTTCCCCTCATTTGAGATAAGAATTTCTGCATGTAGATTATAAGGCAGAAATGTATTTAGTGTAAATCTGACAATTTCGTTATCAGATCATTCTCAAAACTGTTAAAAATTCAACAATACCCCCCACAACACGGAACAATTTAGGTAACACATGTTGTAATGTTCTTAAAACATGACACCTTTAGTTGATGGATTGGTGTTCTTCAGTTCATAACTGTAAATCGAGAAAGGTTTCTGTGTTTTATTGCATCAGCTATTAGTGTAATTGTAAATCATGTTCGATATGCACATATACATGTAGTTAGAAGTATGTACATGTACTTACTATGAAGATATATACTTTTCGATATGCACATCTCGTCAAAAAAATGAAGATATATACTATTTTAATAACGTTGAATTAAATGTGGCAAAACAACATATTTTAATTATAAGTAATTTCTCCTTATGTCACAATGTTGCAGCTGCGTCAACTTGAGTATGCATGTGGGAAATTGCTGAACAAGTTAGAGAAGTGAACTGAAAATACATTTACTTACAATCTATCAGGAGAACTTAGAATAAATGTACTTACGATCTATTTGGAGTACTTGGAATACATGTACTTACGCTCATTGTAGAGAATTTAGAATAAATGTACTTACGATCTATCTGGAGTATTTAGAATATATGTACATACGATCTATCTGGGGTATTTAGAATAAATGTACTTACGTTTAAAATACATGTACTTACGATATATCTAGAGTGTTTAGAATCAATGTACTTACGATCTATCTGGAGTATTTAGAATAAACGTACTTTCGATATATCTGGAGTATTTAGAATAAATGTACTTTCGATCTATATGGAGCAATCAGAATAAATGAACTTTTAATCTATCTGGAGTACTTGGAATGCATATATTTACAATATATCTGGAGTACTTAGAATAAATGCACTTTCTATCTATATGGAGTATTTATAATAAATGTACTTGAGATATATAAGGAGTATTTATAATAAATGTACTTGAGATATATATGGAGTATACATGTACTTACGCTCTATCGGAAATGAATTTGAGGTAGTTTCTATGAGGAAGGTTATAAATGTCCGGCAGACTTTCATTCCATGATAGAAATCGGAAATGTGTCCAATATTCAATGAGATCAAATACTTTCTGTATGCTTTTCCCATCACCTGAAATTGAAACGAGAACATGTATATGTCATATCCTAAAGTATATATACAATTCCATAAAAGACTAACATAATTAAGTTTAAACATATAAAGTGTAAATCGATTGAGAACGACATGTGTCACCTAGTTGTCTGGAGAGAATGGTGTGTGTAATTTCGTTACGAGAGAGTCAGGAAACGTACAGTTAGCTTGGGGTGATTTCAGATGTACCTCACCCAAAGAAAGGTTTTAAGCCGAACCCATTAAACAACTTAAACCTGACCATTATTGAAAACAACAATGAACTCGAATCAATATGTCAATTAATGTTACCTAATGCCGTATCGAACGTATAGGGAATGACTCCATACGTCCATTTTCTCGATTCTACCTTTTCGACATCCAGTGCGAATCTCTTGTCTCTATCATGGGAGTTCGTATCGACAGTGTCCTGTGGTTAGAATGATCGAAATAAACTTTTATTAACATTTCCCACGTAAAAAAAAACCTGCAGCACACGACTTAGAAAGCAACTATGCACAGATAATGACAATCTTCATTAAAGAAATGTAACTTTTTAAATCTACTTTTTGTCAGATATTTACAAAATGTGTCTGATGTAGATGCAAACAATACGTGTGGAAGTGGAAAATGGTTAGCGAGAACATAAAGCTCGATATAAGTGTTAAAAAGAATTTACTCCAAAAGAAATGTGAAGTTCTGATTTTTCATCTTTAGCAATAAACTGTTAAATGATAACACGTAGTGATAAACTGTTAAGTAAATACATATAGTAATTAACGGTTAAGTTAATACATATATTAATAACCGTTAAGCTTAAAAGTATAGCAATTAACCGTTAAGTTAATACATATATCAATTAACCGTTAATTTAATACATATAGTAATTAACCGTTAAGTTAATACATGTAGCAATTTACCATTAAATTAATACATAAAGCAATTAATCGTTAAGTTAATAAGTATAGCAATTAACCGTTAAGTTATAACCTGAAACAATTAACCGTTAAGTTATAACCTGAAACAATTAACCGTTAATGTTATACATATAGCAATTAACCGTTAAGTTAATACATATAGTAATTAACCGTTAAGTTAATACATATAGTAATTAACCGTTAAGTTAATACATATAGCAGTTAACCGTTAAGCTTAAAAGTATAGCAATTAACCGTTAATTTAATACAAATAGCAATTAACCGTTAAGTTAATGCATATAGTAATTAACCGTTAAGTTAATACATATAGCAATTAACCGTTAAGTTAATACATATAGCAATTAACCGTTAAGTTATAACCCTTAACCGTTAACTGTTAAGTTGATACATATATCAATTAACCGTTAATTTAATACATATAGTAATTAACCGTTAAGTTAATACATATAGCAATTTACCATTAAATTAATACATAAAGCAAGTAACCATTAAGTTAATAAGTATAGCAATTAACCGTTAAGTTATAACCTGTAACAATTAACCGTTAGGTTAATATATATAGCAATTAACCGTTAATGTAATACATATAGCAATTAACCGTTAAGTTAATACATATAGCAATTAACAATTCAGTTAATACATATAGCAATTAATCGTTAAGCTATTAAGGCTATGTACACTACAGTAAAACAATATATAACGGTAAAACGTCTGATCTTTTCCAATCATATCTTAGATTAAATAAAGCAAGTGGACCCTAGCTCAAGTCGAATGTTTTTCATGTTCACTAACGATATTGTAAACAGCATAAACATCGATTTAAATAGCAGCTTCACTATAAATGAATTAAAAATATTCCTGCTTTTATTCGCAGACGACACGGTTTTATTTGCTCACTCACCTGAAACATTACAGTCGATGCTCAATGATATGAAGCGTTATTGTCATACTTGGGGACTAACAATTGAAAGAAACAAAACAAAGATTATGATTTTTTAACGTGGTCGAGGCACAAATTGTTATTTATTAGTCGCCGGGCAGAAGCCCGCGACTTCTATTTTTAATAGGTTTTCGGAAATGAAATGGGAGGGGGGATTGTTATTAGAAAGAAACACATTTAGATGTCTTGAACATATTTCAATTGTGTTTGTTTAAAAACACTAAGTAATGACACATCTAAAATGAAATAAATATTCCGATGTTTTATGTATTTTCAGTTTCTTTATTTTGACTCGCATTTATGTGTTTTTGTTTTATTTACGAAGACAAAACAGTCCCTATTAGCTAGACTGAGATACTTTATTTTACACTATATACTACATGTAATCAAAAGGCTATAACTACAAACCTTTACGTCGCTCAGTCTAATTTGTTTGCAGCAGCCGTTATGTGTAAATATCGAGATGAAAAAGACGTCGAATATTCTCCTTTTAATGGCAATTTTAACTTACTGAATGTTATTTTCATATTCAAAGAGATGTCTTGATTTGTGAAGAAGGCATTTTATAATGTTTATCCATGTACATCTAAAATATGAACTGTTTCTAAGCTAAAACTGTTAATCGCGTGACTCGCGAATACCAACTGCGTAGATCAATCTCCTTTGCAGAGAGCCGCTCTTTACAATCACTTACAAATAGTAAATAGGTGATTTAAAATGTTTATTTGGTTCGAAACAAATGAAGAAAAGAACAAACCGAGATATAACTGGTTTTAATAGAAAAAATTACTTTGAACGAACACTCTCTGCCTATAAAGAGTTTAAAGAACGACACCTCTTCGAATAAGAAAGAATCGGGTCTTTCGTACAAAATTATTTCGTCCTTGACAATTTTAAATGTGTCATTTAATTCCCTAAAGGCATATTGCTTCCGATCTGCATAGTGTTATGCATCATTGACACAAGGGCGCTCATCATAATATAATTTTAAAACATGAGTAGTTTGTTATTTTCATTATAAAAAGGAAGGAAAGAATTAAAATAAATTAACATGTTATAGGGCTCAGTTTATTTTCGAAATTAAGTTTAAATTATACAACAATTTCAATGAGATCTTTAACTGTTTAGTTGATATTATATTTCGAAGGTGGTCTTATTTATAAATATTGGACTACATTTCAACATTTGTTAAAGTATGATATAATTAGAATGACAAGCTAATATCATTTTGAGAAAAAGAGAAAACTCATGTCTTCAGCGATCTCATTGTTTTAAAAGTAGATTGCTGCAAAGGTGTCCACTGTTGACTTTAATAGAGGAAAGGTAAAATGACGTGCTATTGCATGCAAATCCTAAATTGTCTGTTTTGTGGTTTTATTGAAAAATAATAAAATTCAAATATTCTGACAAATATCTTGAAAAGTGTATGTGGAATTCACAAATCTTAATGAAAGCACTGTATACATACTAAGACTACTGATTGGCAAAAATTACTCATTTCCATTACTGTTTATGATCAATAATTAGTTGGTTGTGTGTATGGTCAACCTACTTTGGAATGGAGATTGATCATAAACAATGAAAGGCTTCAATTATCATTCACTTCATTGACAAAACAATGCAAGTTATGATACATTTTCACATGATGTTCCAATATGCCCCTCAGTTGATAACTGTTTATTCAACTACTATAATGTTAGTGTTATGCATAACGGCAGTATGGATATCCGGCGACATTGAGGCGTTGCATCAACTTTCTCTTGTTCTTAAATGACATAATTATTGGAAGTTTTGTTTCATCAATTAAATATCTGGGAACTCATTCCCTTGGGTGAATGTGGGGGATTTCCTCTAGCTATTAATAACCACATTAAATTTAAATACTGAGTAAAGACTAATTCGTATGGATACTAACATATATCCAAAACAGTGCTATGTAATGCTTGATATTGGTAGAATTAATTGGGTTACAAACGTTAGGGAATTTCTATTTATGTATGGCTTTGTGTGGCTTTTGCAAGCTATAGGTAATGAAACGTATTTCATTAAGCAAGTAAAACAAAGATTAAAAGACTGTTCCTTTCAAAAGTGGCATAATGATATAAATACTTCTTCAAGGTGTGATTTGTACACAAATGTTAAAACATTATTAAATGTAGAAAGGTATTTAAATTTAGATATTAAACCCTACTATAAACGTTCTCTGTCACAAAGTTGCTATTGTTTCCATTCAGTTAGAACTATCTGCAATGGAAAAATGTAAGCTATTTGAGCTCTAGTGGGATAAATTCTAAATTATAATCCATCTGCTTTGTGATTTTGTGACGCCAAATAAGTCGAGCAAATTCACTGTAAATTCATGAAAAAAGTATTAAAGGTAAATGGTTAATAAGGTGGTCTTGCCTGTTTTACTAGATCATCACGTGGTACATGAATCTCTGTCACTCTGTCACTCTGTTCCATGTGTTCTAGAACTCGGGACAGTACACTCATATCCGGACGTCCGTGGTGAAGTAAAATCCCTTCGACATCTGTGGCTATAGGGGCGTCCAATAAGAACTGTATTAAAATAAATGATAACTTCCTTTATGACGTGGTTTTCCAGTGATTTATTGAGCAACATCCGTGGATAAATATCGTTATAAAAGTACTGAGACAAACAGCGTGATAGAATTTAAATGTCGGTAGACAGAAAGTAATGGACACAGTGAACTTCGTATGAGGTCGGTATTGTTCGTGTGCTAGATGATCGGTCCGCCAGAAATTAAAAACAAGTCTCCGAACAATACCGATATCTTACAACATCGTACGGAAACACCCGAGTCCAATATAAAATACATAAAATACTGAGATCGTACAGATATTCGCCCTCCCACTAAATCTTGACAAAGGTAACCATAAAGTACGTAAGTATAGAAATAAGAACAATAATGGACGAGACCCACCGTTAAAACACACGTATGTATATTTAGAATCCAGATACTCGCTGCTAGAAATGCATGGTATAGTCTCATTCTGTAAATAAAAAGAAGTATACATCTTATATCATTTTTCGAAGGAAATGTCAACGTTCAAACTCATCTCATACACATACAAAAAATACATACATCCTTTTCCATACGCATACATAGTTAGTCCTTTTCCACACGCATACAGAGTTAGTCCTTTTCCATACGCATACAGAGTTAGTCCTTTTCCATACGCAAACAGAGTTAGTCCTTTTCCATACGCATACAGAGTTAGTCCTTTTCCACACGCATACAGAGTTAGTCCTTTTCCATACGCATACAGAGTTAGTCCTTTTCTATACGCATACAGAGTTAGTCCTTTTCCATACGCATACAGAGTTAGTCCTTTTCCATACGCAAACAGAGTTAGTCCTTTTCCATACGCATACAGAGTTAGTCCTTTTCCATACGCATACAGAGTTAGTCCTTTTCCATACGCATACAGAGCTAGTCCTTTTCCATACGCAAACAGAGTTAGTCCTTTTCCATACGCATACAGAGTTAGTCCTTTTCCATACGCATACAGAGCTAGTCCTTTTCCATACGCAAACAGAGTTAGTCCTTTTCCATACGCATACAGAGTTAGTCCTTTTCCATACGCATACGGAGCTAGTCCTTTTCCATACGCATACAGAGCTAGTCCTTTTCCATACGCATACAGAGTTAGTCCTTTTCCATACGCATACAGAGCTAGTCCTTTTCCATACGCATACAGAGCTAGTCCTTTTCCATACGCAAACAGAGTAAGTCCTTTTACATACGCATACAGAGTTAGTCCTTTTCCATACGCATACAGAGTTAGTCCTTTTCCATACGCATGCAGAGTTAGTCCTTTTCCATACGCAAACAGAGTTAGTCCTTTTCCATACGCATACAGAGAGTTAGTCCTTTTCCATACGCATACAGAGTTAGTCCTTTTCCACACGCATACAGAGTTAGTCCTTTTCCGAACGCATACAGAGTTCGTCCTTTTCCATACGCATACAGAGTTAGTCCTTTTCCATACGCATACATAGTTAGTCCTTTTCCATACGCATACAGAGTTAGTCCTTTTCCACACGCATACAGAGTTAGTCCTTTTCCATACGCATACAGAGTTTGTCAACATGTTCATTTTCCACGGTTTTGTGTTTTACGTCGCTTTCAACAAGTTTTCAATTTTATCACGGCGTTTTATTGTTAAGTTACCAGTACTACTGGTTCATTTATCCTGAAACAAGCCAGTCAGTCGTTATGCTAAGCGTCAAGTGTTTGGTATGGCCCGGCCGGTCAGGCGTAATGCTAACACCGCAACCCTGAGTGCCGAGGAGGGCAGCCGTTACTACTACCATTGTCAAGTGTTTGGTATTGGCTACAGACTGGCTGATATAAGTAAAGCAGAAACAATAATACATTTTCAAATAATCCTTAGCCCACTGAATTCATACATCATTATTCCTGATGTTCGCCAATGCCTTACATGTTTATTGACTAGATATTCATCAATGCAGTGGGATAACAACGTTCCACAACAACGCGTTACTAAATCAAGGTTATATTAAAATACTTATGTGAGACTTCACGAACGGACAGTCTTGTTATTGAGCCCTTTCCTACTAGCAGACACATTTTGTTATTTAGCCCTTTTCTACTAGAAGAAATATTTTGTTGTTTAGCCCTTTCTACTAGCAGACACATTTTGTTATTTAGCACTTTCCTACTAGCAGAATTATTTTGTTATTTAGCCCTTTCCTACTAGCAGACACATTTTGTTATTTAACCCTTTCCTACTAACAGACACATTTTGTTATTTAGCCCTTTCTACTAGCAGACACATTTTGTTGTTTAGCACTTTCCTACTAGCAGACACATTTTGTTGTTTAGCCCTTTTCTACTAGCAGACACATGTTGTTGTTTAGCCCTTTCCTACTAGCAACACATATTGTTATTTAGCCCTTTCCTACTAGCAGACACATTTTGTTATTTAGCCCTTTCCTACTAGCAAAAACATTTTGTTATTTAGCCCTTTCCTACTAGCAGACACATTTTGTTATTTAGCCCTTTTCTACTAGCAGACACATTTTGTTATTTAGCCCTTTCCTACTAGCAGACACATTTTGTTGTTTAGCCCTTTCCTATTAGCAGACACATTTTGTTATTTAGCCCTTTCTACTAGCAGACACATTTTGTTATTTAGCCCTTTCCTACTAGCAGACACATTTTGTTATTTAGCCCTTTCTACTAGCAGACACATTTTGTTATTAAGCCCTTTCCTACTAGCAGACACATTTTGTTATTTAGCCCTTTCCTACTAGCAGACACATTTTGTTATTAAGCCCTTTCCTACTAGCAGACACATTTTGTTATTTAGCCCTTTCTACTAGCAGTCACATTTTGTTATTTAGCCCTTTCCTACTAGCAGACACATTTTGTTATTTAGCCCTTTCCTACTAGCAGACACATTTTGTTATTTAGCCCTTTCCTACTAGCAGACACATTTTGTTATTTAGCCCTTTTCTACTAGCAGACACATATTGTTGTTTAATCCTTTCCTACTAGCAGACACATTTTGTTATTAAGCCCTTTCCTACTAGCAGACACATTTTGTTATTTAGCACTTTCCTACTAGCAGACACATTTTGTTATTTAGCCCTTTCTACTAGCAGACACATTTTGTTATTTAGCCCTTTCCTTCTAGCAGACACTTTTTTATTGTTAAGCCCTTTCCTACTAGCAGACACATTTTTATTGTTTAGCCCTTTCCTACTAGCAGAAACATTTTATTGTTTAGCCCTTTCTACTAGCAGACACATTTTGTTGTTTAGCCCTTTCCTATTAGCAGACACATTTTGTTATTTAGCCCTTTCCTACTAGCAGACACATTTTGTTATTTAGCCCTTTCTACTAGCAGTCACATTTTGTTATTTAGCCCTTTCCTACTAGCAGACACATTATGTTATTTAGCCGTTTCCTACTAGCAGACACATTTTGTTATTTATTTAGCCCTTTCCTACTAGCAGAAACATTTTGTTGTTTAGCACTTTCCTACTAGCAGACACCTTTTGTTATTTAGTCCTTTTCTACTAGCAGACACATTTTGTTGTTTAACCCTTTCCTACTAGCAGACACATTTTGTTATTAAGCCCTTTCCTACTAGCAGACACATTTTGTTATTTAGCACTTTCCTACTTACTAGCAGACACATTTTGTTGTTTAACCCTTTCCTACTAGCAGACACATTTTGTTATTTAGCCCTTTCCTACTAGCAGACATATCTTGTTATTTAGCCCTTTCCTACTAGCAGAAACATTTTGTTGTTTAGCCCTTTTCTACTAGCAGACACATTTTGTTGTTTAGCCCTTTCTACTAGCAGACACATTTTGTTGTTTAGCCCTTTCTACTAGCAGACACATTTTGTTATTTAGCCCTTTCTACTAGCAGACACATTTTGTTATTTAGCCCTTTCCTACTAGCAGACACATTTTGTTATTTAGCCCTTTCCTACTAGCAGACACATTTTGTTATTTAGCACCTTCCTACTAGCAGAACCATTTTGTTATTTAGCCCTTTCCTACTAGCAGACACATGTTGTTATTTAGCCCTTTCCTACTAGCAGACACATTTTGTTATTTAGCCCTTTCCTACTAGCAGACACATATTGTTATTTAGCCCTTTCCTACTAGCAGACACATTTTTGTTGTTTAGCCCTTTTCTACTAGCAGACACATTTTGTTGTTTAGCCCTTTTCTATTAGCAGAAACATTTTATTGTTTAGCCCTTTCTACTAGCAGACACATTTTGTTATTTAGCCCTTTCTACTAGCAGACACATTTTGTTATTTAGCCCTTCTACTAGCAGACACATTTTGTTATTTAGCCCTTTCTACTAGCAGACACATTTTGTTATTTAGCCCTTTCCTACAAGCAGACACATTTTGTTATTTAGCCCTTTCTACTAGCAGACACATTTTGTTGTTTAGCACTTTCCTACTAGCAGACACATATTGTTATTAAGCCCTTTCCTACTAGCAGAGACATTTTGTTGTTTAGCCCTTTCTACTAGCAGACATATTTTGTTATTTAGCCCTTTCCTACTAGCAGAAACATTTTATTGTTTAGCCCTTTCCTACTAGCAGACACATTTTGTTATTTAGCCCTTTCCTACTAGCAGACACATTTTGTTATTTAGCCCTTTCTACTAGCAGACAAATTTTGTTATTAAGCCCTTTCCTACTAGCAGACACATTTTGTTATTTAGCCCTTTCTACTAGCAGTCACATTTTGTTATTAAGCACTGTCCTACTAGCAGACACATTTTGTTATTTAGCCCTTTCTACTAGCAGTCACATTTTGTTATTTAGCCCTTTCCTACTAGCAGACGCATTTTGTTATTTAGCCCTTTCCTACTAGCAGACACATTTTGTTGTTTAGCACTTTCCTACTAGCAGACACATTTTGTTATTTAGCCCTTTCCTACTAGCAGACACATTTTGTTATTTAGCCCTTTCTACTAGCAGACACATTTTGTTATTTAGCCCCTTCCTACTAGCAGACACATGTTGTTATTTAGCCCTTTCCTACTAGCAGACACATTTTGTTATTTAGCCCTTTCTACTAGCAGACACATTTTGTTATTTAGCACTTTTCAACTAGCAGACATATTTTGTTATTTAGCCCTTTCTACTAGCAGACACATTTTGTTATTAAGCCCTTTCCTTCTAGCAGACACATTTTGTTGTTTAGCACTTTCCTACTAGCTGACACATTTTGTTATTTAGCACTTTCCTACTAGCAGACACATTTTGTTGTTTAGTCCTTTCCTACTAGCAGACACATTTTGTTGTTTAGCCCTTTCCTACTAGCATACACATTTTGTTATTTAGCCCTTTCCTACTAGCAGACATATTTTGTTATTTAGCCCTTTCCTACTAGCAGAAACATTTTGTTGTTTAGCCCTTTTCTACTAGCAGACACATTTTGTTGTTTAGCCCTTTCTACTAGCAGACACATATTGTTATTTAGCCCTTTCCTACTAGCAGACACATTTTGTTATTTAGCCCTTTCCTACTAGCAGACATATTTTGTTATTTAGCCCTTTCTACTAGCAAAAACATTTTGTTATTTAGCCCTTTCTACTAGCAGACATATTTTGTTATTTAGCCCTTTCTACCAGCAGACACATTTTGTTGTTTAGCCCTTTCCTACTAGCAGACACATTTTGTTATTTAGCCCTTTCTACTAGCAGACACATTTTTGTTGTTTAGCCCTTTCCTACTAGCAGACACATTTTGTTATTAAGCCCTTTCCTACTAGCAGACACATTTTGTTGTTTAGCCCTTTTCTACTAGAAGACACATTTTTTTATTTAGCCCTTTCCTTCTAGCAGACACATTTTGTTGTTTAGCACGTTCCTACTACATGTAGCAGACACATTTTGTTTTTTAGCCCTTTCCTTCTAGCAGACACATTTTGTTGTTTAGCACTTTCCTACTAGCAGACACATTTTGTTGTTTAGCCCTTTCCTACTAGCAGACAAATTTTGTTTTTTAGCCCTTTCCTTCTATCAGACACATTTTGTTGTTTAGCACTTTCCTACTAGCAGACACATTTTGTTATTTAGCACTTTCTTACAAGCAGACAAATTTTGTTATTTAGCACTTTCCTACTAGCAGACACATTTTGTTGTTTAGCCCTTTCCTATTAGCAGAAACATTTTATTGTTTAGCCCTTTCCTACTAGCAGACACATTTTGTTGTTTAGCCCTTTCCTACTAGCAGACACATTTTGTTGTTTAGCACTTTCCTACTAGCAGACACATTTTGTTATTTAGCACTTTCTTACTAGCAGACAAATTTTGTTATTTAGCACTTTCCTACTAGCAGACACATTTTGTTGTTTAGCCCTTTCCTATTAGCAGAAACATTTTATTGTTTAGCCCTTTCCTACTAGCAGACACATTTTGTTGTTTAGCCCTTTCCTACTAGCAGACACATTTTGTCATTTAACCCTTTCCTACTAGCAGACATATTTTGTTATTTAGCCCTTTCCTACTAGCAGAAACATTTTGTTGTTTAGCCCTTTTCTACTAGCAGACACATTTTGTTGTTTAGCCCTTTCTACTAGCAGACACATTTTGTTGTTTAGCCCTTTCCTACTAGCAGAAACATTTTGTTGTTAAGCACTTTCCTACTAGCATACACATTTTGTTATTTAGCCCTTTCCTACTAGCAGACATATTTTGTTATTTAGCCCTTTCCTACTAGCCGAAACATTTTGTTGTTTAGCCCTTTTCTACTAGCAGACACATTTTGTTGTTTAGCCCTTTCTACTAGCAGACACATATTGTTATTTAGCCCTTTCCTACTAGCAGACACATATTGTTATTTAGCCCTTTCCTACTAGCAGACACATTTTGTTATTTAGCCCTTTCCTACTAGCAGACATATTTTGTTATTTAGCCCTTTCTACTAGCAGAAACATTTTGTTATTTAGCCCTTTCTACTAGCAGACATATTTTGTTATTTAGCCCTTTCTACTAGCAGACACATTTTGTTGTTTAGCCCTTTCCTACTAGCAGACACATTTTGTTATTTAGCCCTTTCTACTAGCAGACACATTTTTGTTGTTTAGCCCTTTCCTACTAGCAGACACATTTTGTTGTTTAGCACTTTCCTACTAGCAGACACATTTTGTTATTAAGCCCTTTCTACTAGCAGACACATTTTGTTGTTTAGCCCTTTTCTACTAGCAGACACATTTTGTTGTTTAGCCCTTTCTACCAGCAGACACATTTTTGTTATTTAGCCCTTTCTACTAGCAGACACATTTTGTTGTTTAGCCCTTTCTACTAGCAGACACATTTTTGTTATTTAGCCCTTTCTACTAGCAGACACATTTTGTTATTAAGCCCTTTCCTCCTAGCAGACACATTTTGTTGTTTAGCCCTTTTCTACTAGCAGACATATTTTGTTATTTAGCCCTTTTCTACTAGCAGAAACATTTTATTGTTTAGCCCTTTCTACTAGCAGACACATTTTGTTGTTTAGCCCTTTTCTACTAGCAGAAACATTTCATTGTTTAGCCCTTTCTACTAGCAGACACATTTTGTTGTTTAGTCCTTTCTTACTAGCAGACACATTTTGTTTTTTAGCCCTTTCCTTCTAGCAGACACATTTTGTTGTTTAGCACTTTCCCACTAGCAGACACATTTTGTTATTTAACACTTTCCTACTAGCAGACACATTTTGTTATTTAGCACTTTCCTACTAGGAGACACATTTTGTTATTTAGCACTTTCCCACTAGCAGACACATTTTGTTATTTAGCACTTTCCCACTAGCAGACACATTTTGTTATTTAACACTTTCCTACTAGCAGACACATTTTGTTATTTAGCACTTTCCCACTAGCAGACACATTTTGTTATTTAACACTTTCCTACTAGCAGACACATTTTGTTATTTAGCACTTTCCTACTAGCAGACACATTTTGTTGTTTAGCCCTTTCCTACTAGCAGAAACATTTTGTTGTTTAGCCCTTTCCTACTAGCAGACACATTTTGTTGTTTAGCACTTTCCTACTAGCAGACACATTTTGTTGTTTAGCCCTTTCCTACTAGCAGACACATTTTGTTTTTTAGCCCTTTCCTTCTAGCAGACACATTTTGTTGTTTAGCACTTTCCTACTAGCAGACACATTTTGTTATTTAGCACTTTCCTACTAGCAGACACATTTTGTTATTTAGCACTTTCCTACTAGCAGACACATTTTGTTGTTTAGCCCTTTCCTACTAGCAGAAACATTTTGTTGTTTAGCCCTTTCCTACTAGCAGACACATTTTGTTGTTTAGCCCTTTCCTACTAGCAGACACATTTTGTTATTTAGCCCTTTCCTACTAGCAGACATATTTTGTTATTTAGCCCTTTCCTACTAGCAGAAACATTTTGTTGTTTAGCCCTTTTCTACTAGCAGACACATTTTGTTGTTTAGCCCTTCCTACTAGCAGACACATTTTGTTGTTTAGCAAACATTTTGTTGTTTAGCACTTTCCTACTAGCAGACACATTTTGTTGTTTAGCCCTTTCCTACTAGCAGACACATTTTGTTGTTTAGCCCTTTCCTACTAGCAGACACATTTTATTATTAAGCCCTTTCCTACTAGCAGACATATTGTGTTGTTTAGCCCTTTCCTACTAGCAGACAGGTTTTGTTATTAGCCCTTTCCTACTAACAGACACATTTTGTTGTTTAGCCCTTTTCTACTAGCAGACACGTTTTGTTGTTAAGCCCTTTCCTACTAGCAGACACATTTTGTTCTTTAGCCCTTTCCTACTAGCATACACATTTTGAAGCATCTGCAGCAGACAACATTTGAAATCGTTGTTGCAAAAGTTGAATTTCTCATGTTGAGCTATTTCTCTTTCCAGCAGAATGTTTTCAATCTATTCAATAATCATTCTTTCATTTATAATGAGTTTCCGGTTATGTGCCTATATGTTTTCCAAGTCGATGCTAATTTTCGCTTATAGGTAACAGGTGTGAGATTTTTTTTTTTTTTTTTTTTTTTCAATACTCACGAAGCTTTCTAAAATGAAACTGGAAAAATCCATGGGGCCGCCATTTTGGATATGTATAAAAAGCAGACTTAAAACACAGATTGAAAATTATTGTCGGCTTTTTAATAAAAAAAATTAAAATCAGTTTATTTGGGTATGTATAAAATGAGCAGAAAAACACCGATTGAAAATTATTGTCGTCTTTTTAATCATTTTTTTTTAAAATCGATATTTAAGATCATTTAAGTGCTGTGTTAAGTGGGAATTAACATTTGTACGAAAAGTTAAAAATAAATGGAAATCTGTAAGAAATATGTTTTCCCGTTCGTCAAAAAAACGACAGCATTAGCCTTCTACGCCCGAAACTAAAATTTGACTGTATCGTAGCCATAGAAGGACGTGACGTCATTTCCGTTACACTTCATCTTGGCGTAACGTCAATGGAGCGACGTCGTTCCCAGAAAAAAGTGGTATCAACATGAAATACCCCAAATTCCTATACATGAGCTATTGACTCACTCATTCAAAGTATAATTATTTATCAAACATTGTGGCAAAAGGATAACTTTCTCATAAGGAGCAATTGTTCTTGTGGCGACAATCATTTCCTAAATCGTATGTTGCATAGGCCTCAGAAACCGTCTCTAATAGGGAAAGGGTTTGGCAGAAATGTGACCCCTTACATAATTTGTTCCAGTAATATTGACTGGTTGAAAAAGGCAGTCACCAGGTGGCATCAGAAAAGGGCTGATCTATTTGCTTCTTTGCCATAATGCAGGTGATCGATTAAGGATCATCTTGGCCCTCATGTTTTAACCTCGTTCATTATAAATGTATTCCTTGATTTTCTGAAAGTCTTTACTTTATTATTTTCTGTTCAAATAATAGACAACAGCAATACGAATTCCAAATATGTTTTGATAATGCAAGAAACATGACATTAACATTATTATTGTCTAGTCAATTACTTATAAATCCTTTTTTATGGCCAAAGTATGCTCTTTAATTTTTGTTTATAATTATCTTGCGTTTTTTTTTCGTAAATAGGTAGCACCTATAGATATATTATGTTGTATATGGGAAAGACGGCCGCGATGGTGTGAAATAGTTCCCCTACTACACATACTGCTACAACTACAATAACAACAACTACTACTACTACTACTACACATAATGCTATAACTACTACGCATACTGCTACAACTACTACACATAATGCTATAACTACTACACATACTGCTACAACTACTACACATACTGCTACAACTACAATAACAACAACTACTACTACTACACATAGTGCTACAACTACAATAACAACAAATACTACTACTACTACTACTACTACTACTACTACTACTACTACTACTACTACTACTACTACTACTACTACACATACTGCTACAACTACAATAACAACAACTAATACTACTACACATACTGCTACAATTGCTACACATACTGCTAAAACTACTACACATACTGCTACAACTACAATAACAACAACAACTACTACTACTACTACTACTACTACACATACTGCTACAACTACAATAACAACAACTACTACTACTACACATACTGCTACAACTACAATAACAACAACTACTACTACTACACATACTGCTACAACTACAATAACAACAACTACTACTACTACACATACTGCTACAACTACAATAACAACAACTACTACTACTACACATACTGCTACAACTACAATAACAACTACTACTACTACTACTACTACTACTACTACTACTACTACTACTACTACTACTACTACTACTACTACTACTACTACTACTACTACTATTACTACTACTACTACAACTGCTACTACTTCTATTAATATACTACTACTACTACTTCTACTTCTTCTACTACTAGTTATAATATATTTTATGTAATACTTCTATGACTTCCACTTCTACTACTACTTATAAATTTCAGATTTGGGCAAGTACATGTATACACACAATTAACAATACACAAATGATATGTTTGTGATCATTATCAAATCTAGCAATCCGTCATATACGTTAGGATGCATAGATACTATCTATATAGTGAATTGAATAAATAACAATTAGCAAACAATTTTTAGTTTTATTTGCAAGCATTACTGGTAACATAGATATTGTTTTCATTTACAACACAACTGATGACGCTACTCATCAATGTTGTAGAATAGAGTTGATACAATACATTCGTCTATCAATGTTTATAATAGAGTTGTACAATACATTTGTCTATCAATGTTGTATAATAGAGTCGATACAATATATTCGTCTATCAATGTTGTATAATTGAGTTATATAATACATTCGTCTATCAATGTTGTATAATTGAGTTGATACAACACATTCGTCTATCAATGTTGTATAATTGAGTTGAAGCAATACATTCGCCTAACAATGTTGTAGAATTGAGTTGACAGAGTATATTCGTCTATCAATGTTGTAGAATGGAGTTGATACAATACATTCGCCTATCAATGTTTATAATGGGGTTGACACAATATATTCCCCTATCAATGTTTATAAGGAAGACGATACAAAATACATCAGTCTATCAATGTTTATAGTGAAGGCGATACAATACATAAGTCTGCCAATGTTTATACAATACATTCATCTATCAATGTTTATAAAGGTGATACAATACATACGTCTATCAATGTTCGTAAGGGCTGTTATACAATACAGTCATATATCAATGTTTATAATTGAGTTGATATAGTTCGCCTATCAATGTTGCAGCACTGAGTTGATGTATTACAACCTATTATCAATGTTGTTAAATTGAGCTGATGCAGTACATTCGTCTATCAATGTTTATAATTGGGTTGATACAGTTCATTCGCCGCCTAATGTTGTCGAATAAAGTTGATAGTAAATGTTCATATCAATGTTGAGGAATTGAGTGGATACTACATTCTCCTATCAATGTTGAAGAATTGAGATGATACAGTAAATCAGAGTTTCAATGTTGTAGAAGTGGGTTGATACAATACATTATCCTTGCAATGCTGTATAATTAAGTTTATATAGAACATTATTCTATCAAAGTTGTAGAAGTGGGTTGATACAGGTAACATTATAGGTTATATTTTAGTTATAGTTTAGACAATTCAGTGCCAATATCTGGGGCTTTCAATTTCCTTATCTGGGGCTTGTGATTTTGACTGGATCTACACCTTTATTCTAAGACAATGTGTCGGTTTGGTTGGTTCGGCTATATTAAGGCTTTTCCTTGGTAAATTGACAGTAAGACCAGTAAGACCAGTATTACCGGTATTACCGGTATTATTTATATTGACATTGACGCATCATTCGGTATGCTATCCCGCAACCCTGAACGCCAAGGAAGGAAGCCATTAATACATATTACTCACTCTTTTGTACAAATCGATCGAGAATCGAACCCTGGTGTTCCGACCGCAGGCGGACGCTTTTACCACTACACCAAACAGACGGACGCTCTTACCACTACACCAAACAGACGGTACTTAAAGAAAACAGGAATTGTCTTCAAATATAAACATCATTTTTTTCTCACATTCGAGAATAGACCGTCAAATAACACAAACGATCAAAATCCATTCACATCATGTTATATTCTCTTTTTTTGTTTGAGACGAGACAGGATCATGTAGTCAGGTTATATATAGCGTTGAAGGTCCGGCTATAGACTTATTAATCTTGGACGATAACAATCTTGACTCTGATTAAAACAAATACTGTAAAAAATTGATGATTCAAATTTAAGCCATCAACCGTGTTCGTCCGGGCAATAGGCGACTAGAATGTATTTATCGTTACCAATCAGATCAATATTCTCTAACAAGATCAGACTGTACGTTCATCCAGATTTTAGTAAGAAGTGTACTATAACTACATACAGACAATTCAGACTATGACAGGCTTGTGTGTAATCTGCCGAATCCCGATAGATTCTGCATAACTAGTTATTATCTATTGACGATATATAGGGATAGTCAAACTGTGGTGTTTCTAACAACCATTCTAACACTATTGACACTTTTCTCTTCTATACACAAAGAAGGATTTGAGCGTGATCTAAATGCAGTATATCACTCTAAATTTCTGAAACTATTTTTGGCTGTTGAAACTCCCTCCCGAGTATTTTTCATACAACGTTTCTCATACTACGTTGTTTAAGAACGATTCAATTCGCACTCGGGCATAAACACATTTTGCGGGTTCACGCCCTCGAAAATGTGTATTATCCCTATAATAGGTATATTACATCGGATACAAGCATTGGCATGTGATAAAACCCTATTTCAACATATAAGTAGATCAATACCAACACAACACGTTTTCCATTTGTTTTTGTTTTTTTGTTCTTTTGTGTGTTTTTTGGTTTTTTATTTTCTTAATTATTTTTCTTTTGAAAGTGATTTATAGGCCCATTGGGTCGGGTGTTATTTATTAATTGCTGTACCATTGTTTTGTTGATGTACATACACATGCCACTATCATAAACTATTTACTTACTTACTCTCTTATAACAAATATATAGAGGATCTTACATGAGTGCTTATTTGTTATTGTTTTTATGAAACGAGTCGACTGAAATAATATGACGCGAGGCCCTGCCGAGCGTCATATTCGTAATGTAAGATTCTATTTATCACATAGCCCCATAAAATGATTGTTTTCAATCTTTAAATCGATCTATAAACAATGACCGAAGTTCACCCCGAAGTTCTAATGCATACTTCCACTATAAAAAGAAGTCCCTATCAATAACCTTTTGATTTTATACAAAATTAGCAACAAGGCACTTATAACATTTCATTTATCGATATTTATTGATTTGTTAAAGCGCTGTTACTATAATTGTTATAGCGCTGTGACTTGAATTGTCGCGGTGGTGTAGTATTAGAGCCCCCACCTCGGGTACGAGAGGTCGCGGTGGTGTAGTAGTAGAGCCCCCACCTCGGGTACGAGAGGTCGCGGTGGTGTAGTAGTAGAGCCCCCACCTCGGGTACGAGAGGTCGCGGTGGTGTAGTAGTAGAGCCCCCACCTCGGGTACGAGAGGTCGCGGTGGTGTAGTATTAGAGCCCCCACCTCGGGTACGAGAGGTCGCGGTGGTGTAGTAGTAGAGCCCCCACCTCGGGTACGAGAGGTCGCGGTGGTGTAGTATTAGAGCCCCCACCTCTAGTACGAGAAGTCGCGGTGGTGTAGTAGTAGAGCCCCCACCTCGGGTACGAGAGGTCGCGGTGGTGTAGTATTAGAGCCCCAACCTCTGGTACGAGAGGTCGCGGTGGTGTAGTATTAGAGCCCCCACCTCGGGTACGAGAGGTCGCATTGGTGTAGTAGTAGAGCTCCCGCCTCGGGTACGAGAGGTCGCATTGGTGTAGTATTAGAGCCCCCACCTCGGGTACGAGAGGTCGCGGTGGTGTAGTAGTAGAGCCCCCTGCCCGGGTACGAGAGGTCGCGGTGGTGTATTAGTAGAGCCCCCACCTCGGGTACGAGAGGTCGCGGTGGTGTAGTAGTAGAGCCCCCACCTCGGGTACGAGAGGTCGCGGTGGTGTAGTAGTAGAGCCCCCACCTCGGGTACGAGAGGTCGCGGTGGTGTAGTAGTACAGCCCCCACCTCGGGTACGAGAGGTTGCGGTGGTGTAGTAGTACAACCCCCACCTCGGGTACGAGAGGTCGCGGTGGTGTAGTAGTACAGCCCCCACCTCGGGTACGAGAGGTCGCGGTGGTGTAGTAGTAGAGCCCCCACCTCGGGTACGAGAGGTCGCGGTGGTGTAGTATTAGAGCCCCCACCTCGGGTACGAGAGGTCGCGGTGGTGTAGTATTAGAGCCCCCACCTCGGGTACGAGAGGTCGCATTGGTGTAGTAGTAGAGCTCCCGCCTCGGGTACGAGAGGTCGCATTGGTGTAGTATTAGAGCCCCCACCTCGGGTACGAGAGGTCGCGGTGGTGTAGTAGTAGAGCCCCCTGCCCGGGTACGAGAGGTCGCGGTGGTGTATTAGTAGAGCCCCCACCTCGGGTACGAGAGGTCGCGGTGGTGTAGTAGTAGAGCCCCCACCTCGGGTACGAGAGGTCGCGGTGGTGTAGTAGTAGAGCCCCCACCTCGGGTACGAGAGGTCGCGGTGGTGTAGTAGTACAGCCCCCACCTCGGGTACGAGAGGTTGCGGTGGTGTAGTAGTACAACCCCCACCTCGGGTACGAGAGGTCGCGGTGGTGTAGTAGTACAGCCCCCACCTCGGGTACGAGAGGTCGCGGTGGTGTAGTAGTAGAGCCCCCACCTCGGGTACGAGAGGTCGCGGTGGTGTAGTATTAGAGCCCCCACCTCGGGTACGAGAGGTCGCGGTGGTGTAGTAGTAGAGCCCCCTGCCCGGGTACGAGAGGTCGCGGTGGTGTATTAGTAGAGCCCCCACCTCGGGTACGAGAGGTCGCGGTGGTGTAGTAGTAGAGCCCCCAACTAGGGTACGAGAGGTCGCGGTGGTGTAGTATTAGAGCCCCCACCTCGGGTACGAGAGGTCGCGGTTGTGTAGTAGTAGAGCCCCCACCTCGGGTACGAGAGGTCGCGGTGGTGTAGTAGTAGAGCCCCCACCTCGGGTACGAGAGGTCGCGGTGGTGTAGTAGTAGAGCCCCCACCTCGGGTACGAGAGGTCGCGGTGGTGTAGTAGTAGAGCCCCCACCTCGGGTACGAGAGGTCGCGGTGGTGTAGTAGTAGAGCCCCCACCTCGGGTACGAGAGGTCGCGGTGGTGTAGTAGTAGAGCCCCCACCTCTGGTACGAGAGGTCGCGGTGGTGTAGTAGTAGAGCCCCCACCTCGGGTACGAGAGGTTGCGGTGGTGTAGTATTAGAGCCCCCACCTCTGGTACGAGAAGTCGCGGTGGTGTAGTAGTAGAGCCCCCACCTCGGGTACGAGAGGTCGCGATGGTGTAGTAGTAGAGCCCCCACCTCGGGTACGAGAGGTCGCGGTGGTGTAGTAGTAGAGCCCCCACCTCGGGTACGAGAGGTCGCGGTGGTGTAGTATTAGAGCTCCCGCCTCGGGTACGAGAGGTCGCGGTGGTGTAGTAGTACAGCCCCCACCTCGGGTACGAGAGGTCGCGGTGGTGTAGTATTAGAGCCCCCACCTCGGGTACGAGAGGTCGCGGTGGTGTAGTAGTAGAGCCCCCACCTCGGGTACGAGAGGTCGCGGTGGTGTAGTATTAGAGCTCCCGCCTCGGGCGCGTGAGGTCGCGGATCGATCCCCGGTCGGGTCATACCAACGACTGTACATCTTGTAGGAATGGCTTCCTTCCATGACGCGGGGTTAGTATAACGACTGTCAGGATAAATGGAAAAGGAGTACTGGTCACTTACTCAGGAAACACCGTTATATAACTAAACAATTGTTGAAGGCGGCGTAAAACATCAAACAATCAATCCTCCCTTGTGGTACAATCAATCCTCCCTTGTGGTACAATCACCATACGTAGGAAACATGCATTATCCGGGTCGCTCATATCCGTGCTGCAACTATCATGTGTTGCTTGGTAAATGTGTAGTTTTAAAACATGCCTATTTCTTATCTACTTTAATCCTTTCCCACATATTCGTACATATTATGTCGCCTCTGCAGCAGACGACTTTTGTTAATATTCTGAGAAATTCGTCTGCTGCAGATTTTGTTATAGGTAGGAAAAGGTTTCCGTGTATTTACTCGTATTTCACCTAACCATGTATATTGTTAACTAATCACAAACTATGTGAAGATATCAGTGTACGTCACATTACTATTCATCTTTGTACAAACGTCACGTACAGGTCACGTACAGATCACCAACAGGTCACGTACGGATCACGTACAGATCACGTACAAAATCACGTACAGATCACGTACATGTCACGTACAGGTCACGTACATATCACGTACAGATCACGTACAGGTCAGGTCAATGTCGTCAATACGTCAGACACGAAATGAACTGCGCTACAGAATAAACAGCATGACCTTATTATTTACAAGAGTAGATATGCTATCTGATACTAAAACAAACTGTTAGAAGTTAGAAACCGTCTGGGATTGAAAGGTGGACAGTGCATATGTGTCTATTGATCTGAATCTACACTTTGCAGTATGGTTGGTTTACGTAGAGCACTCATATAGAAATCCCTACGTATATAATATCGTAATTGTAAATATTGTTTGAAGGGGAGGAATCAATTTATTTAATAAAATGTTTTATTCTATATTCTTGACAGATCTGAGTTCCGTGTCCGCTGAATGTCCTTTATTAAATTAACTTTCCTTGAATCACTACCGCCTGCTATATTTGGCGCCCTTATTACAATGTCTTCATATCCCACATTGTGTTCTATCTTGTTTCACCTTTCCCTTTTGCAGAGGCATTTTTACGCACCTAAGTAGACGACTTTTGAAAAATGTCGACAAAATGAGAAATGAGCAATTTCTAGATGTTTTTTTTAAGTCGTCTGCTGCAGATTCGTTGTTAACATTTCGATTTAATATTGTGATTTAAAAAATAATAAAAGAAAAACATTGACTTAAAGAGTCAAGCATTTGTCTAATATCAAATTCAAAGAGTACCAGCTTTAAATCAACTTGGATAGATAAATGTATATATAAAAAATCAACCATTTAGATCTATTAAAATTAAAGTTCTTTTAACAACTTTTGTTCTTTCAATATCTGTAGGGGGGTTTTAATTCTGAATTCGGGAGCAGGAAAGAAGCGGATGTAAATACATGCAGATTGACATGCGCAGTATTGTAGTAAATATTCACCCGCCATTCATCTTTTCATTTCAAGATTACAAAATTGTATTCCCAATAAAAAATATATTGAATCTGTATATTTGTTAATTTTTCGCTCTTCATAGATCGTAGGTATATAATAAATATTACGTATATATTTCAGAATATATAAAATTGGGTCTAGTGAAATAATACAAGTATACAATTAAAAACTAAAACATCTTATTTTATTTTATAATTTTAACGATGTTGAAGTATCTTTTGTTGACGAAAAACTATGATTTTAGTGAAATGTATAAATTATGAATTTAGAAGCAAACCTGTGTCATTAATTCCAAGAAAACCAGTATGAACTCCTTTTGATCTTGTTTATTCTACCACTTAGTAGTATCTATAAGTTCTATATCAATATTTGTTAAACTTGACCTATTACATATCCGTGCAATGTTATCATAGATTCAGGAGTAAAAAGCACTTCCATGGAAATGTCGCTGAACTGGTTTATCTCAAATGAAATGATTACAATTGGAAACTACTTCAGTACGAATGTCTTATGTCAACGCAGATTTAAAGCTTGTTTATGTCACGTGATTGGCTTCAAACACTTAACCTTTGATCTCTTCACTCCCTTTACTCCACACTATGATTGCGATTGTTCAGCTAAACCTTTCACATACGCAAACGCACTTTGACGGATCTGCAGCAGACAACACTTCTGAACCATTGTCGCAAAAGGAGAACTAATATGTTCCACTCTATTTAACAGTAAGCAGTTTCTTTACGGAGATTTGATATATAGTTGCCATAATATATTTCAAATCGTCTGCTGACATTTTGCCGTATATGGGAGAGGGTAAACAGTGAATAACTGCTGTTTTATTAATGATTTCTGGTATTTTGTTTCTGCAGCATTTCGAACGTTTTCATAAATATTAAGATGGGCCATATGCTAAGACTGTAGAAGTTAGAAACAGTTTGTTTTACATATCATTGTAATTTGGTTGTACGAGGGACATAATGTGACTGTAAAAGTGACGTATTTTGATTGTACCACAGACGTAATTTGAATGTACCAGGGGCGTTGATTGTACCAGGGACGTAATTTGATTGATCCAAGGACGTAATTTGATTGTACCAGGGACGTAATTTGATTGTACCAGGGACGTAATTTGATTGTACCAGGGACGTAATTGATTGTACCAGGGACGTAATTTTATCTTCCTTCCTGATTGAACTGAGTCTGCATCTTTTAATCCCATTCCAAAATTCAGTAAATCTGAAACAGAGGACTTTGACAACATCTTGGCAACATACCATCTGTAAAAAATAAAATATTATTACTATTACAATGACAATTATTAGATAGTAATTAAAACATTGTGACAACTGCGCGAAATTGCGCATTATACTGATACATGTATATTAGATCTGTGATTATAAAATTTACATCGGATTATCAATCTTTATCACTCTCTTAACCCTTTTCCACATACACAGCAGATGAATTTGAAAAATTGGAGTCAAAATACATATAATAAATATTCATAAATTAAAGTGTACTTATTGAAAACATTGTAGCAAATAGAGAGTGTGCTTACTTCCCCTTTTGTCACAATGTTTTCAATAGTTGTCTGCTGCATAAGAAACAACATGCGTCTATATATGGGAAAGGGTTAACCTGTCATGAAATCATATATCCACACAGGATTGTTTTCATCAATAACAAAGATTCACAATAATAAATACAATTAAGTCAAGTGAAATATCTTTAAAGGGTGCATCTACATAAAATATCTTTAAATGGTGCATCTACCTAAAATATCTTTAAAAGGTGCATCTACATAAAATATCTTTAAAAGGTGCATCTACATAAAATATCTTTAAAAGGTGCATCTACATGGTATACTTATTTTAAGACTGTTATACATGATGACGAAGCCCTCCATTATTATATACATACAATCTATTAAGTGTGAAAAAAGTAACAAATATACTAATTCAACTATTTTTTAATCGTGAAATGATGAGTTGAATGGCGGATAAATGGCAAAAATTAAATCATACGAAAAAAACCCATGAATGGGTTTTTTCGCTTATGGTTAACGGGTGTGAGAATTTTTTTTTTTTTTTTTTTTTTTCAATAACCCATGAAGCTTCTGAAATGAAACTGGCCAAATCCATGGGGCCGCCATTTTGGGTATGTATAAAATGAGACGAGAAACACGGATTGAAAAAAAATTATTGTCGTCTTTTTAATAATTTTTTTTAAATCGATATTTTGGGTATGTATAAAATGACACGAAAAAACACGGATTTTTAAAATTATTGTCGTCTTTTTTTTTTTTTTTTTTTTAAATCGATATTTAAGATCACTAAAGTGCTGTGTTTTATGGGAATTAACATTTGTACGAAAAGTTAAAAATAAATGGAACTCGGATTGAAAAAGAATTATTGTCGTCTTTTTAATATTTTTTTTTAAATCGATATTTTGGGTATGTATAAAAATGACACGAAAAACACGGATTTTTTAAATTATTGTCGTCTTTTTAATCTTTTTTTTTTAAAATCGACATTTAAGATCATTAAAGTGCTGTGTTTTGTGGGGATTAACATTTGTACGAAAAGTTAAAAATAAATGGAACTTTGTAAGAAATATGTTTTTCCGACAGCATTAGACTTCTACGCCCGAAACTAAATTTTGACTGTATCGTAGCCAAAGAAGGACGTGATGTCATTTCCGTAACACTTCATCTTGGCGTAACGTCAATGGAGCGACGTCGTTTCCCGCAAAAAAGTGGTATCAACATGAAATACCCCAAATTCCTATACATGAGCTATTTATCAAACATTGTGGCAAAAGGATAACTTTCTCATAAGGAGTAATTGTTCTTTTAGCGACAATCTTTCCCCAAATCGTCTGTTGCAAAGGCCCCATAAACCGTATCTAATAGGGAAAGGGTTTAGCAGAAATGTGACGCCTTACATCATTTGTTCCAGTCATATTGACTGGTTGAAAAAGGCAGTCGCCAGGTGGCATCAGCAAAGGGCTGATCTTTTTGCTTCTTTACCATAATGCAGGTGATCGATTAAGGATCATCTTGGCCATCATGTTTTAACCTCGTTCATTATAAATGTATTCCTTGATTTTTTGAAAGTCTTTACTTTATTATTTTTCTGTTCGTAATAATAGACGACAGCAATACGAATTCCAAATATTTTTTGATAATGCACGAAACATGACATTAACATTAGTATTGTCTAGTCAATTACTTATAAATCCTTTTTTATGGCCAAAGTATGCTCTTTAATTTTTGTTTATAATTATCTTGCGTTTTTCGTAAATAGGTAGCACCTATAGATATATTAACATTACTGAATTTTACTGAATTTTATTATCATGTATTTTTCCAGTGTGTAAAGTTCCACGAAATCAAACAACATTTCCTTTCCACCTGGTATAACTCTGGAATTAAGCCACTTAAATCCTCAAACTTATTATGCATCTCTGTGGTTATCGATATATTATCGTTCTATTATA